>CM056579.1:91775646-92453146 GCA_029721435.1 Gymnothorax reevesii
AACACCATCAAATTAATGCTAACAGTCTCATTGCGATCGTCTCTTTTTAAACTAGATGTGCTGGAGATTGGAATAAAGATACCGAAGGAGCCAAAACATTATGGAACTGTTGTTAGTTACACTTAGTGCAGATTTGGTGTAAGAGAAGGTGTAGCTTGGCCAGCTCCTGTGTGAAATGTCTCTTGCTACCCCCTGCTTTCTTTCCTCGCACTGATGGTTCATATCAGCTCCCAGTCCTTCGCAGGCAGGTGGTGATAGGTAGTGCATTTATGGCTAAATTATTAAAATATTACGCCGCTAAATGTTGGTCTTTTTTTCACCTTAGAAGATGCGCAGAAAATTTTTTCAGCATGAAATTAATTCATGTGCAATCTGTTATATACCAATCCGATGAAAGTGGACTCATATTGACACTGTAAGAGTTAACCTGATAATGTGAGAGTTGATTTAAGTCTTAACATTCTGTTGTGAGTGAGATGAAAGTTATTTGCCTTGAATGTCATAGGAGAACAGTTAAACACAGATGCAGGAATCACTGCTCATAACTGAAAATTATCAACCCAAAATGCTGACTTTTGGTATAAAATAATAATAATAATAATAATAGAAATGAAAAAAAAACTAAGTTCATTGGTCAGTGATTCTGCAATTCCATTTTATCCATGTGACAATAAAAAACAACAAGGAAAAGAATTTTTTTTTTTTTACATGGGGATAGATGCCACTTTAGCAAGTGCAATGGTATTGAAGTACATTATATGAAACTGAAAACTATTACTGGTTACCAAAAACTCAATATATAAAGGCTAGTAAAGGCTTTTATCTCAGTGAAAGAATTTGCCTGTGTATCTGCTTTCCTCTTCATCCTACAAGTAATAAACATATGCATTATAAATAAATGAATGCTTCAGCAGTAGTAGACTGTGTTCCTGACAGCACCTGTTATGATTCTGCCCTGTGTGCTTGTTTGTGCTTGTGCGTTTTTCCCCTGTGCCTCTCCTGGTTTGTGTTTCAGCTCCATTCCCGTGGCCTGACCACCTATTGCCCCCCCCCCCCCCTTGCTCCTATGATGTCGTGTGACAGCCTGCATGACTGAGTCTTGTTGTCTAATCACGTTTCCTCTTTCGGTTTCGGCTTTGGTATTTCATTGCTTCCTGCTGTGCTTAATTCTGGGTCTCGCAAAACTCTGAGTGAACGTGTTCTCTGAAAACTCTGAGTGAATGTGTTCTCTGAAAACTCTGAGTGAATGTGTTCTCTGAAAACTCTGAGTGAATGTGTTCTCTGAAAACTCTGAGTGAATGTGTTCTCTGAAAACTCTGAGTGAATGCATTCTCTGATAGGGCCATTACTAATCGTACTAACCAATACTTATTTAAGAGTGTGTGAATGTTTCGTCACGTAGTTACTAACCTAATTAACTCATTAGCATGTGCAAGCGTTTCTAGCTTCTGTAAATTCCCTCCCTTTCCCTTATTAACTTTGTTGAAAGCTATGCTTTTTCTCTGCTGCCCTCGTGGTGATTTTTACTCATCACATTTAGATTACTTTAATCTAAACTGTCTAGTTTGATTGATCATCTTAGCGTCTTGTCTCGAGTCATTATTGTCTACCCGGTCCTCGTGAATTTGTTTATTATTTATTGTTTCTGTTTCCCCTTGAGATTGCCAGCCTTATCCCCGCCTCCTCCCTAATATATTTATTCTGGGAAGAGGGAAGAGATGCCAAACTGGACCTCACGCTTTGCAGGCACGCGTTTACCTGAATCTGAGCGGCATTGAGAATCTGTTCCCGAGCACCCTAAGCATTTCCGTTATTTTTTAAGTCCAGTGTTCCCCTTTGTCTTATTTCCTTGTTTTCGCCAGCTTGTTTCTGTATTTTATTCAAGCCACTGGTGGAGTGTGTATTTTGGTTTCCCCCTGCCCTCGGCAGAGCACCTTGGGTCTCCTGGTGTTTTCTTTTCGGCCTGTGTGCCTCTTCTTCCCCATATCAGGGTCACTAATAAACCTCCTGGATCCTGCACCTGGTGTCCACCTGACCAATTCCTTAACAGCACCTCAAACAAATTGTTCATTTTTGTTAATTGAAAATTGAGCTTCAAGAAATTAAAGGCTGATATTGACTGGACATAGGGATTGAGTCAGTACTTGATTTAAAAATTGATTTGATTGCATTTTTGGTCTGTATCTGACTCAGAAATATATTAATAAAAATGAGGTTTTGTCAGTTGAACACTTAAAACAAAACCTTTCTCAGAAACCCCCGTTAAAGTTCAGACAGCGATTCCCTCATCTTTTAACACATCCTTGAACCCATCCAACCAACGTACGGTTTATTTGGTTCCCTACCTTCTGATACCACCCATTGGACTGTCTTTCACTCATATGTTAATAGAGGTTGTTTTAGCCACTTGTATTTTTTTACCTTTTTGCTTGTTTTTCTTGTGAGGACAGTTTCTAGTTATTTGGACAATGACCAGTTCTTTTCTAAGTGAGTGCATTACTATTTGTCTGTATATTATCATAAAAGGATAAAGCATAACAGTAAAAATGTACAATTCAGGACCACGGTCAGCGCCCACAATCACTGCTGGTTTTTATGGGCTAATACTTATAACAGGAAGAACAATGAATCACAGTGAAGTCAGGGTATTCATTGGCCAATGAATTGGTGTTGTTTACATGGTGTAATCCCATTAAATGGCCCATATATTCCCAGCTACAAAACCATGAAAAAATAAATCTCTGAATTGCTTGGTTCAGTATATGCTCTGTTCATATCCTGCAAAAATCCTTTGACACAGGTTTTATTCGAAGTCTTCAGTGCTTTACTATGCTATAATTGTGTAGTGATTATACTATATTGTTTTTTTTTTTTTTACAAACAGCTATAAAATAATGGCAGAAATTCTGTATTTCTTTTTAAATAAGACTGACCAGCAGTCCATTTGATGTACCTCACAAACAACAACACCAACCCCTCATCAAACATGCGGTCCATTTCATTGATTCACTTACATACAATTTCTGTTTTAATTTAAGTTCATGTTGTAAAAGTTATGTTTCAAGCGAAACTCTCAGTATCCGCTGCCACAAATGGAGCAGGGCATATTACAATGGAGCTTGTCCATCCATACCTCTGTCTGTCAGTCCCAATAAGGAGGGGTACGTTTTTTTGTTTTCCAGCAACTAGTTTATTGACATGAATGAAATTTTGTGTATGTTTCTAGTCATGACCTTCATTGGCTTTGAAAACGGTTTTCCATGGTGGTGGGGGATACTGATGACAATGGCTCCTTGTTTTTCTGCTGTGATAACAATATTTTAATTTACACACTGTTCACATAAAATATAAAATCAATATCTATGCGGCAAAATATGTCAAGACTTGTTATGATTCAGACTAGGAACCAAATGGAGAGGCTGAGTACAATTCAATAGTTGGGTTTATTGATGGTAATGCGGTAAGACAGAGGGATGGAGCTCAGCGCAGAAAAGCACAATTCAGGTCAGATGTTATAAGTAAGGGTGCATGGGCATGTCTGAGCCCAGTCAAATGGCAGGAAAGAGGAGTTTATCAGGCAAGTGATCGCAATCCTGATGACCATAGGAAGCATGTGAGGTTGTTCCTCATAAACTAGACAGAGTAACAAACTGAGTTCTGGTTGATAGGATCACGGTTCCAATCCTAGAGACCAAGAGTAAGGCTTTGGGGCTTGTACCTAAAAACTGAACTTGAGACTATCTCCATAAATTACCATCATGAAAGATTACAAAATATTTCAAGACACAGAAGGTATTGACATGGGGGTTGTGACAAGGAATGTACAAGGTTCAAATGGCGTTACTCCCATTAATTAATGACAAAATTAATTATTCATTTGGGTATAATACTGGTTTCATGGAGAATTGATTGAATGCTTACATTTATCATTACGAAAATTGGGTATTTTTGAGAGATCTTGATGGTGGAAATAGCTATGCAAGCCGTTTATATAAACTCAACAAGAGGCTCCTCAGAGCCTTTACTTGGGCCGGGTCTATGCCTGGGCCAATCGCAAAACCGCACGTGCGCATGAGCAGGACAATAGCGACCCGGAAAAAAAAGAGGAACGGAGCCAAAACTTAGACTCGTGGCCTACCGGCCCGAGTAAATAGTGCACCTCATCCCATCATTTTTTTTTTCAATTAGATTGAATGGATCCAACTTTACATTAAGTTGATATTGTTTCTAATGCGATTCCAAAAGTGTATACTGTAAATAGAAACAAGGGTGAGGTCTTTGTACTGTTCTCCATATCACCTACTTATTTACTGGGGCAGGAGTGTGGCTCTGTTTGAATAATATAGTGCACAAAGTGTTATGCTTCACAAAAAGGGTGCACTTGTGACAATTTGCAATAGCAATAGGGTGGTTTTTCTACAACCCCAATTCCGAAATAGTTGGGACGAAGTGGAAATTGTGAATAAAATCAAAATGCAATGACTGTCATGGTTTGGAGGTAAGCCCGGTCATACCCGTCCACGTTGTCCAAAGCATCAGGGAAAACGAAGAATCCCTCTAGCTATGTGGTGGGCGATAGAGGGGCAAACCCTATTTCGCTTCCGAACACTAATCCCTGTCGAACTGACTGTGGGGTGCAAGTGATTTATTATTGAAGCGTTCGTAGATTCGGGCGCAGTAAATTGTTTCATGGATATTGGTTGGGCTAGAAAGCACTCCGTTCCCACTGTTACGCTTTCACAGTCACGCTCTGTCCGAACTTTGTACGGTCGCCCGTTTGGATCGGGAGTTATTACCGAAGTGTCTGAACCGCTAAATATGTTCATTTCATTTGGTGGCATTCTTGGCTACGGGAACACAGACCTAGCATTAGCTGGGGGGAACAGAACAATCCTATCATCCGCTGGGGCACCAATTGCAGCTCTCATTGTACAGATAATGAAACTTGTTTTTCCAGACATTAGGGCTGTCGCGATAATTAATCGTGATTAATTTAAGCGCAATAAAAGTAACTGCCACTATGAGGCAGACAGGCGAGCTTGCTTATTACCTTTTCTATGACACATTTTGGTTTTGATTTGTCAGTTGGCTGAATAAATGGCTTGATTGCAAGTCAGGCAAAGTACACTGGAATTGATTTCATGTTAGCTGATTATGCCTTGCTGGTAATTAGCGGACTTCAAATCACAGTTTTCTTCCTGGAAGCATTTCAAATGACCGCATTAAGTGAGTGTCATATAAAAGGTAATAAGCAATCACGTCTGTCTGCCTCATAGTGGCGTTACTTTTATTGCGCTTACATTAATCACAATTAATTATCGCGACAGCCCTACCAGACATCAAGCTACGGGGCTGGCTGATGCCTGGAGCGAGTCCTGGAGCGAGTGTGGGGAGGTCATCTCACTGTACCCTCCTAGACTAGAAAAAAGGGGCAGAGGAGGGATTGGAATGGGATCCTCAATTTGACTGGCGACAGCCAGAAGACAATTACCTTTAAGAGGAGTTTAGCGATTCTGAAGCAGTCACGGAGACGTTAGATTCGGAGCAGGATGAAGAATTTGGGTCCACCCTGAACTTTGAATTGCCTTCTAATGTTCCCAGGGATTACGCTGATCTCGCCGAGGTGTTTAGTAAGCAACGAGCATCGACGTTACCTCCTCACCGTCCGTACGACTGTGAGATCAATCCCTATCCTGGGACATCTCCGCCTGGGGGTTCGCTGTATTCGCTGTCAGGACCTGAGCGTAGGGCCATGCGAGAACATATTCAGGAGGCTCTCGCCAATGGTTTTATTCGGCCGTCCACGTCCCCTGCCAGTGCAAGATTTTTTTTCATGGGGAAAAAGGATGGCGGTCTGAGATCCTGTATTGATTATAGGGCTTTGAATAAAATAACAATTAAAAACTGATACCCACTTCCGTTAATGAACTCCGCTTTTGAACGTCTGCAGGAGGCGTCATTTTTTTACGAAGCTAGATCTTCGTAATGCTTGTAATTTGATTCGCATTCGGGAGTGGGACGAATGGAAAACGGCTTTTAACACTCATGACGGGTACTACGGATATTTGGTCTTACCGTTCGGGCTTGTTAACGCCCCCTCTGTGTTCCTGGCATTCGTCAATGACGTGCTCCGAGAGATGTTGGAGAAATTCGTCTTTCTTTATCTTGACTCATTTTGATTTTTTCTTCAACACTCTCAGAGCACAAACAACATGTCAGACGCGTGCTTGAAGCCCTTCTCGATGCCAAACTTTATGTTCAAGCCGAGAAATGTGTTTTTCACACCCAAACTGTCTCTTTCTTGGGATTTATTGTTTCTAAGGGGTCGTTGCAAATGGATCCGAGCAAGGTGGTTGCGGTCAAGAATTGGTCTGCGCCGCAGAATGTTAAAGAGCTTCAATGCTTTCTAGGCTTTGCGAATTTTTACAGGAGGTTTATCCATAATTTTAGCCTGGTTGCTGCCCCATTATTGCGCTCACTAAGAAGAAGAATACCTCCTCAGCGTTTTTTTTAGTCTCCTGCAGCTGACGCTGCCTTTCAAGAATTAAAGAAACGTTTTTAGCTCAGAGCCTATTTTGATTTTGCCCGATCCCTCCCTCCCATTTGTTGTGGAGGTAGATGCTTCAAAGGTGGGTGTGGGTGCTATTTTATCCCAGCGCCCTCGTTGGGATAATAAGCTTAACCCATGCGCATACTTCTCCCGGTCTTTCTTCGCCGCGGAACGCAATTATAGTATTGGTGACCGGGAGTTATTAGCAGTCAAGCTGGCACTCGAGGAGTGGTCCCTCTGGTTGGAGGGAGTTGAGCACCCTTTTGTGGTATGGACCGACCATAAAAACCTCCAATCTATTCAGCAGACTAAGCAGCGTAATTCCTGGCAGGTGCGGTGGTCATTATTCTTTAACCGTTTTGATTTTACCCTGACCTATCACCCAGGCTCTAAAAACATTAAGCCTGACACCCTGTCATGGATGTATGATCGTTCAGACTGCGATCCTACCCCGCAGCCAGTTATCTCAGCTTCTCAGGTGGTAGCACCTATTCAGTGGGAGATTGAGGCAGTCGTTCGAGAGGCTTTAAAGACTGACCCTGGTCCGGGGGGGGAGCCTTCTGGCTGTTTGTTTGTGCCGTCTGCAGTTAGGCCACAGGTCCTGCAGTGAGGACATTCTTCTTACTTAGCTGGGCACCCGGGGGCCCATCGGACCAAGCAGTTCCTGGCCCAACGTTTTTGGTGGCCTGGTATGATCCGAGACTTTCGGGAGTTTGTTTCAGCTTGTGGCACATGTTCCAGAAATAAGACTTCCCACCTCCCTCCCTCTGGTCTGCTGTGACCTTTGCCCGTTTCCAGGTGCCCTTGGACGCATATCGCATTAGATTTACTGCACTGCCTGTATCCGACGGCAACACGGTCATTTTGGTCATGGTTGACCGTTTTTCTAAAGTGGCTCTTTTTGTCGCGCTTCCCAAGCTGCCTTAGGCGCGGGAGACAGCGCATCTTGTGGTGAACAATGTGTTCCGGTTGCATGGGCTTCCACAGGATGTCGTCTCTGACCGAGGCCCGCGGTTTACGGCCAGATTCTGGCGGGCCTTTTTTAGGCATTTGGGGGCCACTGTGAGTCTCTCCTTTAGGTTTCACCTGGAGACCACCGGGCAGACGGAATGGACTAATCAGTCTCTAGAAAACACTCTTCGATATTTGGCGGCGAATAATCCCTTGTCGTGGAGTCGATTTTTAGCTTGGGCCGAATATTCTCATAACTCGCTGAGTAATTCCTTCATGGGTCTTTCCCTGTTAAAGGCTCAGGTGGGTTACCAACCCCCACTATTTCCTGAGACTGAGAATGATTCTGAGGTTCCCTCAGTCAACCGTTTTATTTGTCGCTGTCGATCAGTTTGGAATAGGGTCCATTCTTCTCTGTTGCAATCGGGACGTAAACAAAAATCTCTCGCTGATAGAAGGCGTCTTTTGGCCCCATCTTATCGGGTTGGGCAGAGAGTTTGGCTGTCTACCTGGGACCTCCCCGTGAAAGTAGAATCCCGGAAACTGGCGCCCCGCCATATTGGTCCGTTCAAAATAGTGCGGAAGATCAACCCGGTCATAGTCCAGTTGAAGCTCCCAAGATCTTTACGCATACATCCGTCATTCCACGTCGGATTAAGGGATTGGTTTGGATTAAGCTGGTTAGCACTAGCATCCTGGCACTTGCCGACACACCCCCGCCGCCACCACGAATGGTCGAGGGGGGGCCCGTTTAGACCGTGCACCGCATTCTGGCTGAGAGGCGTGTTGGTCATGGGGTCCAGTTCCTCTTGGACTGGGAGGGATATGGTCCCGAGAAGCACTGTTGGGTCCCTTCGCAGGATATTCTGGACCTCTCGCTAATTTCTGAGTTCCGTGCACGAGGTTCCTTGGGGACTTCTGGAGCTGTCCCTTAGAGGCGATATCGTTGCTCCCTATCGGATTCCTGGGCCAGCTGGCATTGATTGGGGGCGTGGCCCGGACTCTATTTAAGCTCCTATTTCACCTCGCTCCCGTTGCTAGAGTGTCAGTGTTTCTTTTGCGCTTTAGCGGGTAAGGTCTCTAGGGAGAGTACTGTCAGGGACTTAGCCGCATAACAGGTTTAGTGTTAGTAAGCAAGGGAATCTTTGATTTATTTCCCTTTTCTTTTATTTTCCTCGAGCTCGCCTGTTTTCTACCACGGACGGCGTCAGATCCGTTGGTAGCGCGAGTCTCGTTATTTCTATCTGTTTTTAGTCTCTCAGCACACTGTGGGTTTTGCGTTTTATTTCTGGCTGCTGCTCTTGGTGTCCACTTCCTGCATCCGTCACAATGACTTTCATATCACATGCGCCAATATGTTATTAACAGCAGAACATGGATAACATTTTGAATGTTGAAACTGAGACATTTTACATTTTTATCCACAAAAAAACCTTATTTCAAATTTTCTGGCTGCAACAGGTCTCAAAAAAGTTGGGACACAGGCAAAAAAGGGCTGAAAAAGCAATTAATATATCAGAAAATCAGCTTAAAGAACATTTATCAAGTAATAAAGTTAACTGGCATCAGGTGTGTAACATGATTGGCAATAAAAGGGATCTCTTAGAGAGGCTGAATCTTTCAGAAGTAAAGATGGCCAGAGGCTCTCCAACCTGTGAAGGTTTGCGTAAAAAAATTGTGGAATACTTTTAAAACAATGTTCCTCAACGTCAAATTGCAAAAGCTTTGAAGGTCTCATCATTGACAGCGCATAACATCATCAATAGATTCAGAGAAACTGGAAAAATCTCTGTGCGTAAGGGACAAGGCCGAAGACCTTTACTGTATCTCTGATATATTCAGGCCCTCAGAAGCCACAGCATCACTCACCGGCATGATTCTGTCATTGACATTACTAAATGGGCCCAGAAAAACTTCAAGAAACCACTGTCTATAAACACTGTCCGCCGCGCCATCCACAGAAGCCACCTAAAACTCTATAATGCAAAAAGAAAGCCAGTGTTCAGCGTGACACAGAAGCGCCGCCATGTTCTGTGGGTCAAGGCTCATTGAAAATGGACTGTAGCAAAATGGCAAAGTGTCCTTTGGTCAGACGAGTCCAAATTTGACATTCTTGTTGGAAATCATGGGCGTCACGTCCTCCGGGTTAAAGAGGAGAAAGACCACCCTTCCCATTATCAGCGTTCAGTTCAAAAGCCAGCATCTCTGATGGTATGGTGATGCATGAGTGAATATGGTGTGGAACACTTGCATATTTTAAAAAGCACCATGAATGCTGAAAGGTACATAAAGGTTTTAGAGCATATGCTCCCCTCCAGATGACATCTATTACAGGGAAGACCTTGTGTATTTCAGCAGGACAATGCAAAACCAAATAATGCAGCTATTACAACAACATGGCTTCGTAGTAGAAGAGTCTGCGTGCTGAACTGGCCTGCCTGTAGTCCTGATCTTTCACCGATTGAGAAGATTTGGTGCATAAGTATACCCAAAGTTCGTCAAAGGAGACCCAAAACTCTCCAGCAGGTGGAAGCCAGTATTAAACAAGAGTAGGATTAACTTCCAATGGCTAAACTTGTCTCCTCAATGCCCAGACGCCTCCACTCTGTGGTAGAAAGAAGAGGGGATGCTACACCATGGCCCTGTCCCAACTTTTTTGAGACATGTAGCAGCCTTCAAATTTGAAATGAGCTCATTTTGTGGATAAAATTATAAAATTCCTCAGTTTCAACATTTGCTATGTTATCTTTGTTCTATTGTGAATAAAATATTGGCTGGTGTGATTTGAAAGTCATTGCGTTTTGATCTTATTCACAATTAACACTCCCTACTATTTCGGAATGGGGTTGTACATGTTCAGTCGATTTATCTCTTGGGTAAGTGAGTGAAGCTTTGTTTGGTCTTGTGTACTTGAATCAATAATGTGTAATTGTGCTGGCAGGGTAGGCTGGTAGTTGGTTGCTTGTTGGGGTGCTGAGGAAGATATGGGTTTCTTACCCGCATATGTAGGGGTACAGATGGGAAGAACTTTGTCCTTCGGCCCTGGCGCTTGGCTCATGTCCAAAAAATCGTGTTTTAAATGGTGTCTGCTCTACACTCCAAGTAAATTTTTCTCTTCTCTTTTAAAAAAAAGAAAAACTTTAAAAGTCACAATTCCTCAAATAAACCCCTGGCTATGGATCCTTGGGAGACATACTATGTCTGTTTAATCTTCTATCCGTAACAGAAAAAAAGCATGTGAATTTTGTCATAGAGTCATTTGAAAGCATAATGCTTTTTGGGAGGGTCTTGCTGACTGACATCCTTTTGCTGAAATTTGCATTTAGAACAGTACACCCTGCTGTGCTGGCCAGTATTAAATATTGAACAGTCTTAAAAATAGACCAGTAAACACTTTTTCGTAGATTTGTGTTTTCATCACAAATAATATATTTATTTTTTATGTGACCCTGGGAAGACCATTGCATTATTAACTGGTGAAAAGGTTTTGGAAATGAAATTGAATATCAAACACGGGATATTACATATCTGTTTCCGAGTGGGAACTGACTCTTGCATTTGTATTATGCAGAACAGTGAGAAGCTGGTGGGTTGCATGAGTATATTGTTGGGAAATCTGCATGTTTATCGGGCGCTGAATGAGATGTAAAAGGTGTTCGTGTCATCAGATGAATAATTTCTCATTATTTTGTGACAGTTTTAGACTCCTTTTGAAAAGCCCACCAGAGCTATAGCACCATGTACTGGTCAAAGGTAGGCTATACATCAACTGCAGAAACATTCATTACCTATTTTATGATATAACTGGCTTTAAACCTATTTGTCTACAGAGGTAAAGGAGATGCACATTGCATCTGAGAAACAAGTTATGGAGTGTGGAGTGGCAACCCACCATGATGGAACTGATATACAGCAGACAAATAAAACAACCAAAGATTGTTGTAATTTAAAAAATCAAAAAGTGCTATAAACCAAGGTTTAACACATGGTTAAGGTCAGTAGATTGGGGCCTATTTCTGTGCCATGATTCTTGCTGATGAATAATATCTGGGTGAAGTTAAGCCATAGTACAGTCCTGCATGTGCAATATTAGGCCATGTATAGGTATAGACAATTTTTATCTGATATCAGTTATTTTGGATAATCATGAATTGAAGGGCTACATCCATCCTCGGGAAGGCTTTTTACACCTCGTCTCCATGGAGCAGCAGCTCTGGGCCTTTGCCATCTAATGGCTACCTGGAAGGTCGATCACATTTGGATTGATTAAAGTGTCGTTATTAATGGCTTCAGGTTATAAGTCGCTATCACGTGAACTGACAATTAAGTGAGATTTGTTGGAAGGAGACAGTATTGATGCAGCTGAGTATGCAAACATCTCTTAAAAGGCTGTTGAAACTAAGGGGACGGAAGGAGAGGATTACGGTGACATAAGTGATGAATGTAACAGTCATTCAATTGAACATACTCGGGTAGAAAACATTCTGTGTAAAAAATTAAATCATGTAAAAGCAAGACAGAGGCAATGCAGCCAGATCAGGGAACTACTGGTGTAATAGATCAATCGGCTGCTTCTTGGTCTTTGCTCTTTGGGTTTATGAGTCAGCACCCTCTACAACGTTATTGGCTAAGGTCCCATACTACAATCCCATTGGATAGTAAAAAGTTGTACATTTACAATCAGAATGGGACCTGCGTTTTGAAGCAGGATTTTTGACTTGGCAGGGTAATGCAGTTAAACGTTTTGCTTTCCTGAATCTTGTAACTGGACCAAAGTAAAACACTGTTCTAAGGATTTTCTTGCAATATTCGAGCTTAGTCAGTTTGAGCAGCCAATACCCACGCAGCTCAGGTGCCCGACCGGTACTCTCCTGTTTGGTGATTCAAGCCCCAGCGTGGCCATCATTGCAGCTGTTGGGGCCGTACACGCGGCCCTTTATCCATCATGAGTCCAGGGTGGATTGGCCCCTACATAGTCAAATCAACTTGCCTTGGATAAATGCATCAGCTACTGTAAGTCACAGTAATGGGGATATTTGAGCATTTGAGTCGTAAATTGTTCATGGAAACTTTAAGATCAGTTTTGTGCCAGAATCATTATTTCATGGCTACACATTTACATGGACTTCCTCCTTTGGCTTCTGACGCCTGCCGAGCTGGAAAATTCCGCCACTCTCCCTGGAAGAGTGGCCTCTGGTTAATCCCCACGGTGCATTTCCCACCCCACCCCTGGATATTCTAGCAGGTTTGTTTACCACAAAGCCAAAGTCAGGCTTTTCCCGTCGGAGTTCTGGGGCAGGACACAGCTGCCAGGGCAGCAGGATGAAACCAATTGGACCGTCGGTGCTGAGCCCCCGAGCTCCACTCAAGCAGTAAACACAGATGGGCTGGCTTATGGTCGCTGTGGGCTAACGGAGCAAAGACCCCTGTATTCCACAACCATTCCTCGTCCACATGCAACTTCACTCTGCAACCACTCAGTAAAAAAGACTGTGCCTTTTGTCTTTATTGCTGTCAAATGAACAAAAGTCAAGTCCACTACAATTATTTTATTTTTTTGTAAAGATTTCTATTTTAAAACGTTTAAATGTCAAAAGGTACTATTGGTTAGAGGCATGCTAATGCCATACATTGTCGTTGCTCCACTTCCTGGTATATAAATGCAGAATTTTTTCAATGATATAATTTAGGGAAAAATTTCCCGTCCATTTGCCCTCTCCCCCCTAGGCTTTGAATCTGCGACTTTGTCATACCAACATTGCCTAATATTATTTGCTCAGACAGTATTTCAGCAGATTCTTCTACCTGAAGGAATCTAAACAGCATCTATTCTTCAGTTACATTCACCTGTGATATTTGCTGCAATAATTCAGATTGATCCTGAGGTCTCAAAAATGTGATCAGAATGCTCACTTGACTTGAAAATTCTAATGCTGCCATCAGGGTCACTAATGGCAATAGAATGCAATTATTTCCCAAGCACAGGCAGAGAAATGTAAAAGCAACATTTAAAAAGGAATCCAGACTAATTTTCAGTGGATTATGTTTCTTATCCAAGTGCACAACATTCGTGACATACCTTAGCTGAAATCCAATCAAAATCTACAGGTGCCAGCCCACTGTTCCTCTTTAACCAGGCTTTTCAACTGTTTTTGATCCCAAGCCAAAAGACTCCAGCCAAGCCTGAGAAGCATGCAGGGCAGAACCATAATTTTAAAATGTAATTTAAGTTAAATACTATAAGTATTTCTATACTTAGTAATATTGTACTACATCTCAATCTAGTCATCACACATCATGTGTGGCCATCTGGGACTGCCAACAGTACGCCGGCCTATATGGATCTCCAGGGTACTGTACACCCCCTGTTCAATGTTCAGGCTCATTACCATTAGGATGTTCTGCCACCTAATACTGAGTTTCTTTCAACCTGACGGTGCCAAATAAGGTCTCCTCTCACTCTCTGGAAACCTCCACTTTGTTAATTAAGCTGTTAAATTAAGTCACAATTAGGCCCACTATTGTGATCATTATTTCCATTATTTCTGGGCTGTATGACAAGAACTTGCTCCAGGGTGAAGTTTGCACTCAGTGGGCTGTGTTCTATATATAAAATAATTGCCTGCAAGTTGAGCCACTCTTACATTCTTACTTCTGAATTTTTTTGTCAGTGGTGAGTCATAGTGCTTGACAGGAGACGAGTGAAGCCGGACACGGGACACCGACCCCGCGGCTGAGTCTTATTTAAAGTGGAGATTGACCGACTCTTCAGTGACTCCATCGCGTTCATTCCAAGTCTCTCTTTTTTTTCCTCTTCTTGGGACTTGGGAGAGCATCACAGAGAATAAGTGGTGGCTGGGGGAGGGAAGGCGTTCAGCAGGCGTCATTGCCTCCCCAGAACAGCGGTTGCCGGATGGGGTCGACAGTTCAGATGTACAAAAACAATTTGGCATGAGTATAGAAAAAAAGACTGTTTTTTACTTTTTGTGAACAGAATCTCTGGGAAAGGAAAGTCGCTGTTGCAGGACAACCCAGTATTTGTTTGCCGAGTCTTTTTTTTTTTTGCCTCATTTGTGCGACAGTAATAAGCCAAGCAAACTTGAGCATGTGGTTTCTTGCCAATATTTTTTTTTTTTTACTGTGAAGCTCAAGCTCAAATTCTACTATTGAAGCATGGCAGAAACACAGAGCTTAACAGTCCAGTTACTGCCATACGCTAAATGATAACACCCGCAGATAAATTCAGTACATTCATGTGCATTCATTCTGTGATACAAAGACGAGGATACATTTCACAGCTTTTACTTGCATTACTTAGTTACCACTCGTAAGCTTACAGAGCTAATTTTATACTTAAACATGAATAGTTTTAAATAGCTAGTATATCTGAAAGACAAAGAACAGCCACTGCTAGATTCAAATCAATTGCAATTTATGTGCTCTTAAGGAGTATATATCCATACCTTCCAGATATCCATGTCTGGGGTTTCAGTGTATATCTTGAGGGGACAGAAAACTCCTCTCTTCAAGTCGCAGCACAACATGTAGTGGAAAGAACCACCTCAGACTTAAACGAGGCTCCATTTCATCTGCTTTTAACTGTTTTTGGTGTGACATCACAATCATGTGATTGCATTGTTCTTAAACAAACATTCTCAAGCAACAATCACTCCTGGTCACTGATGATGGTGGAGCTCTATAGCACGGCAGATTTTGGGAACCCTTTGCAGAAGTTCATACTCTTCGAATGGTTTAAGAGAGGTAAGGCAGGCACTATCTCTCCAATCGCCTCAAGTTTATCCAGTCACTGCAAAGCACATAATGCATTTATTTATAGGCAAAAAGAAACTTACAGTACTGTTTTCTGCCCGTCACTTGTTTGTTTTCTTGCTTGCAGTGGCCCAAAGTGTATTTGAATCATTTATGAGCAACTCTTGCCAGTCCTCTTAGCTGTAAAGTCCACTTACTGTCATATATAGTAAATATGTCACATGCTGAGAATAACAATTGCACTTATGGGCTGTGTTAGACTCTCTGAAAGTAAATTTTACCCCTGACTTAATGCTGGCGAACTTCCCGTGTTACCTTTTACTATGCCCTGCCACAAAGTGGATACAGGAATGAGTGCTGTCTTTTCATGAGTCCAGCTGTCACACTTCTTTTCTAGGCAAGAACACCTAAACCATTGAATACTTTTCAATTAAATTTCATACATGGACACATTACTTCAGAGATGTGCCTTTTTATACTTCTATCCGCGCTCTTATCTGTTTGTTTGTCCCTCCTTCGAGTCTTGTTTTCAGGACAGATAACAGCCATCCCATACTTAGCCGAGCGAGAACTCCATAACTGTTCAATATTTCTTAACAAAATTTGATATATGTAGATTCATCTGTATTTTGTAGATGTGCTTTTGACATACTTTTGTTCATCCTCCTTTCCGTCTTTCTGTCCTTCTTTCACATTGTATTTCAAGGCAGATATCAGCTATCCGTTCCAGGCCAGAACTCTGAAACTGTTCTATGTTTCTCAACGAAATTTAATATATGACCCACATCTTACTATACAGATGTTCCATTTCATACTTCCAACCGTCCTCCTGCCTGTGTGTCCGTCCCTCGACGGAGTTTTGTTTTCATGCCAGATGTCAGCCTTTCCCCGTTGAGGGATCTGAGTATTTCATGCTTCTCATTTTAAGCATAGGACTTCCTCACAAATCAAATAATTACCAATTCATCTAATAATCCTATTCATTAGCTTGACAAACACAATGTCCGATAAGAAGATACTGTATCAAGCTGCACAATTATACTGGTATGCATAAATACGTAAGGAAGGCGGGACAATTAATGTTTTTTTTTTCATTCAAGTGATAATTATATCTTCACTGTTGTATTCCAGGGTTTTCTTCCGCACCCACCACCACATTATACCAACAGCCATATGCTGTTGCATATTCAAATGAATGTTCAAAGATTTTTCCATGCTGTCACAGCTTTCTTTTAATAGCACTGCTAAAAAAAAATAGCTCAACAGTGGCAAACAAATTCACTTATTGTGCTGCCAATAAATTTGCATATAATCTAATTAAGAGCTCATATGAAATGTAAAGCTTTAAAATTAAATTTCACAGTGTGGTCTGGACAGAGGGATCCAAGATGGATACTGAATTGTATGGGCCTAGATGTTCCTCTGGGATCCATATTGGGCCCCATGCCTGATTCCAGGGAATGTTTGCAGACGGTAGTGCCCTGTCCCTCCGAGGTATAGGAGGGGAGGAAAGCTTTTCAGCTGAGTGAGCCAATCTGGCTTGGACAATCCCTTCTAGACCTTTGTGATCTGCCCCAATGTCAGCTGACACTCAGAAACAGCCCAGTCCAATTGAGACCCACCCTACCCTGTGCTCTTTCGCCTGGATCCCATCCAGGTCTGTTTGGGTGCAGTAGCATGGGCTGTAACAACAGTCAGCAGGGGGCAACAGGTGCTTAAGTGCCCAATGATAGACTGGGCTCATTCCAATGGCTTACATTTCAGCTTTTTGTCCCTTTTGTCCAACATTACTTTGGGCCTAGCCTCTCCTATCGAGGACACAAGGAGACGAAGGTGGAAAATTAATATTTCTTTTTTTTCCCCAAAAACTTCAAATCAGCAAAATAGAATGTTCTTGCCCCTTCAGAAGTCAGTTCAAATCGTTGTCACTTACTGGCACTGTCAAGAAAGGGAATTTTTGGTTCACAGGTAATTTATTTTTACATCAGGCTAGTTTGATGAAAACCTGATCCTTAACCGCTCCATATAAATACAGGAAAAACAAATGCATGCTTGTTGTTCCAAATCTTACTGTGATATCTGCTGTACTGTCAGAACATATTTGGTGGATCATAGTTACTATTGAGGTTTTTTTTAAATAAAGAAACGGTCAGAATAGTTGAAAAGTACTTCAAAAAAGGAGACTGACAAGAATGAAGAAAACAGGGGCAGGAGTGAGTAAAGGACACAGAATTGTTTTCGGCATTTTGAAACCACAAAGGTACTTACATATTACATAACACATACCCAGAACTCTGTTAATCCTCTTCAGAGTTACAGAGGCTACTAGAGTCTATCCCAGCATGCATTGGAGTAAGGCCAGGAAAACACCTGGGACATGCCCTCAATTCAACACACCATCGTTCTAAATCTTACTAACAGCAATCTAATACCTCACTCTGAAGTACAATATTCCAATGACTGCGTAGCAATTTCTTTCTATGAGATTTGGGCCAGTATTTATGACACTGCATCCAAGTCACTGTAATATAGGCTGTGAGTGAAAAATATATAGACTTTGCCTGGTGATATTAGTCCATAAATAAACATCCACAGAGGAGGAAAAGTATGGTATTTTTGCCCGTTGTAAGCCTAGAATGCATTGAGTCAATTGCCATATGACTCTGTTCTTGATTATTTCAGTTATGTGAGTGATGGTTATGCATAACTGTACTATATGGCATTTAGATCATTATAGTTTTTTTCTAAGACAGCTTTGATTGAAGCAAAATAGTTTTTCATTGATAATAATTAATTAATAATTCATTTTGAAAAGTAATTATTTTTCAAAATTGTTTTTCATTAATAATTTTCATTCAGTGCTTGCAAAGCTTTTTTAGGTGATAATACCTGTATTTGCATGCATAGCCAATCTGATTTAATTTAAAAAATTCTGGCCTTGAAAAGCTAAACAGGGCAGAATTAAGGTGGCTGGGCAGTATAGCCTTCATTTCTTTGTAAGACCTGTCCAATTTGTGCATGTATCCACACCCCCAATCTTGTAATAGACCAGTCTCCAGTCTTAATATCAACGATTATACCATGCAGAAATATACAAAGTCATTTTTAAAAAATCTTGAAAATGTTTTCTTTGCTACATGTTTCTGTCACTCAAGATACTTGTATTATGCCAAAAAAAAATCTAAATATAAAAATGATTCAACCCTTTTCCCCCTCTGGATCGCGGGAGAATATGATGGGTAGAGAATCTAGTCTTAACCCCTCACTTGTGAGCATTGTGGCAGGTACTGAGGGCTTCCCTTCAGAGAAATACGAGCAGACAGTTATGGTGTGCAAGACTGACATCCAGTGGATATGGTGACATGAAAAGTACATAGTGATTTACCGTATACTCTCACCTGACTCCTTCCCAAAACTGAATCTGGAGCCACTTTTTCAGCACTGAGAATGTCATTTTATTGAGTTTGAATACCATGTATATCATAAAAAATGGGCCTCTAAAACTTCTCTCATTGCTATGGATATTCAATCCTGCGGTTTTGCTACAAGCAATTCAATGCAAAACACAATTATCTTCTGCTAACACTTCAAAGGAATGCATAAGTAATCTTTTTTATGCTATACTGAGGAAAAAATGTTTGGGTAGCATTCATCTTTGGACATGGTTTCCACACAAAGATTCAGACTGATTGTTAAGATTAAGAATTAATTTAGACCATGAGCTTCGCAGTCCAACTGAAGGCTGTTCTGTTTTAATGAATGTGAACGCATAATCAAATTACACATTTTAAGGTTGGCATTTAATCTCTTCAAAAAATTGAGGATTTTTTTTTTACAATAGATTTAACATTTGAGCAAGTAGCATGGATCTGTGGAATTGGCCCACAATTGAGAAGTTCCTTTTTCCCAGAATGATGGACAGACTCCGGTTGCATTGTTATTAGCAGACATTCTGTTTTACGTTAATCAGTCACTCATCTACAATAGACAGCACAACATTTTAACATTTCAAATACAGAGCCAGTGGTTGAGAGAGAGAGAGAAGAGAGAAAGAGAGGGAGCTGGAGAGAGAGAGAAAAATTGATAGAGTGTACGTACTTAAGTATATAGTTAATTATGCATTCATTTTACTACTATCATTAATATTAACAACAATGATAATTACTAATACATTATTAATTCTACCTCACTGATTGTTTTTGCGTTGTAGATCCAGGGAGAATGAGGAAAGCACAAAGTTTTAAATACAGATAGGCCACTTATGGGTTTAATACTGAGTTGTATCCTCGACCCTGCTAAAAGAATCCCTTTTAACTTGTGCTGAGCTTCTATTTGGCCAGCACTTTGGTGTGATGAGAAATGCAGTAAAACAGTATGGGTACTCTTGAGAACAGGGAAAAAGCTTGAGTAAAAAAATGGGTGAAAAGTGTGGCACAGGGCCCCAACCCTGCGGGCACAAAACATTTTACAGATCTTGCAGAGCTTTAAAAAATAATTTTCAGTCGCCACAATGCTGTCGGGGAGCGTTTGGACAGTGAGACAAATTTTGCTTGTTGACCCTGAACTCGGATTTGAAAAGAATGAATATGAAGCAAAAATAGAAACAGGATATTTTCACACTTGGTCCTTTTCAGCCTTCAAAACGAACTCAGATCGATGACTAAGCATTTTTTGTGCATATGTGAACACAACAACCGCACTCAGACCCCTTTAAAATGAACCGTACTGAGAACACCACAGGAGATGGTCTCAGTACGGTTCGCTAAAAAGTCTAAGTACGGTTTGCTTGGAATGGTGAACACAAAGCGCGCCGGGTTCACATTGCCTTTTTGCTCTTAGTGCAGCGGATAACTGTAAAAATCGTTCACATGGTGATGCAAGCATGAAATTTGGCACAGATACTCTCTAAGGGCCACTCTTTTGAAAAACAGTGCGTGCCAAGCAAAAATTCAAGATGGCGGCCATTTTTCAAGATGGCTGCCACCTTGTTCGAACAATTCAGTGATGTAATTCTTTAGTTGGTGATATAGGCATGAAAATTGGCATAACCAATCTCCATGAGTCACTTAACAAGAAAATGTTCCCAGCCACAGGAAATTTCAAGATGGCGGCCATTTTTCAAGATGGCCGCCACCTTAGTGGATCAGTTAATTGATGTTTAGTGAGTGATACAAGCACAAAAATTGGCATTAGCATTCTCCATGGGTCATTTGACAACAAACTGTACATAGCCAATTCAAATTTCAAGATTACATCACTTAACTGCTCTAGTAAGGTGGCGGCCATCTTGAAAAATGGCCGCCACCTTACCAGAGCAGTTCAGTGATGTAATCATTCATTTGGTGATACACACATGAAAATTGGCATGAGCAGTGAACATGTGTCACTTGACCAGAAAATTCACACAGCCACTTGAAATTTCAAGATGACAAACATTCTTTCAATAATAATAAATCTTTAAATAATATCTTTATAATATATTTTACCATGTTAGTTTGAGTTCCTAAAAAAGGGTGTTTTTTGACTGTGTTCTGTCTAACTCCTTGCCCTTGACCTGTCCAATTTGGTAAAACCTGCCAGGAGTTGCCTCCTAATGGCATAGCTCTCAGGGTTCAGTGAAGTATACAAGCTCCCTTACCACGACAAGGTAACAGTCACAAGGGAGGTTTTTTTTTAGTTTTTTTTAAGTTTTTTTTATATATATATAAACGTATATATACAAACAGACAGTAACTTTAAATACAGGGGAACGGGAAACAAAAAGAAAGATTAGTAAAGTAGCACAGCTATGGTGCTGAATGGACAGCGCTCCAAAAAATAATTTATCAATTAGAACTGACTGGCAACATAGCCAGATCCAGAGGCAACAGCAGCTCTGACTGACAGCCGTGGAACAAGCAAAAAATAACTCTGACAAATTAACTACGCAGACATCCCCAGAGATCCCCGGTTGAGTCATACCCAAGGCTGTTAAAAATGTTACCCAGTGCCTGCCTTCTTGGGACTCAGCATCAAGGGTTGTATTGGGGGCGTCATATCCAGGAAGTTGTACTTGTACATCAAGCTAGCTCACGGTACAGAATCAGGAGATTCATGGACCGCAAGGTTCTCAAAGGCTACTTGCCCTCTTTTCTATTCACATTTGCAACTGCACAGTGCTGTGCAGGTGAAACCCAATCTGAAACATTTGCACCTTCCACAGCACTCTGATTTGCAGCCACACTTGGCCAGTTGTTGACAACTTTTTGCAGTTGTACTGCAACAGTTGTGCAATAGCCTGGTCAGTCCGTGATGTGCCAAATCTCAGCTGTGATTTGATGTCAGCTCCATGTTCTACCATACCAATGAACTGGAGGAGAATTGGAGGGATGGCATCTTTGACACATCCCTCATGGAATGTTCCATCAAATCTGGACACATGGTCCAGAATGTGCCTTCTCAGGATTTTTGCAGCCTTGGCCATGATAAGTGCCTCTGAGTATTCAGAGACTTGAGAGAGAGCCAAGCCAACATCTACCTGGAAAGCCAGGAGTACATCTCTGCCCTGTTTGTGAGCTGTGAGTTCAGGGATCTCTGCCAACAGTTTTTCCTTTAGTCTGGTAGAGTTTACTGTAGGTGAGTTTACACCCAGTTGCTCCAGACGCTGCTGGTACAGGTTGCTCATATCTGCAAGACGGAAGGCGGTAGGACCATCAGAACTGAGACTGGTTTCTACAATGTAGTTGACCAGCTCTGAGAGAACCAGAGGAAATATATCAGGTTCTGTTTCACTCTGAGACAACTCTTTCTCAAGCCTTCTGAGGTGGGATCTCTCCCTGTTGTAGAGAACAGCGAGACATGCACGATGGTATTTCAGCTCTTGTGCTATGGCATCAGCACCACTCAGTCTAGCCAATAATTTACCATCATTTAGTGTTTGTGCACATTCATGAAGTCTGTCGTTCATGTGCATTGTCATTACCTGTCTTAGGTCAGATGCAGGGGATATCTTATCACAAAAAATGCAAGCTTGATTATCATGACTTCTCTGCATTGTGGTTCTACGTTGCTTTGTGTGGCCTTCATCTGTTTCACTACAATGAGCTACATTGGATTGTCGCTTCCTTGCATGAGGTAATTTGGTGTTGTTGAACAGAACTCGACAACTTAAATGATACTTTGCCTGGTTCCTTCTCAACGTAGCTGCTATACCACCACCTTCATCCAGCCTTTCCAGGTCCAGGATCACTGGCATTCCATTGATCTCATTAAAGAGTGGAAGATTGGTGGCAAGCATGGTGTAGCCGTCATTCTGGGGAACATGATATGTCGGTGATTTGAGGTCTTCATCTTTGTCTGTCTGACAAAGACAACATTTCTCCCAATTGGTTTTCTTCTTGGCCAACATGGGTTGGTGATTTTCATTTTCCATTTTTTGGTTTTGATGTCGGATGAAGGCCGAGGGGTTATCCTTTTACCACCTTAATCAAAGTAATACCACACATTCAGGTATGGGATACAACTAGGTTCGGGTCACCTACACCTAGCCCGATCATTCATCCAGTGCCATTTAAGTCCCGTGTGATCTGTACACCTTCCGGGTAAGTATACATGAACAAGTCATGTATTGCCCCGCTTACCCTTGGCTCGGCTCTCCCGCGCTGGCACAACCTGTCAATTCAGGTGCGGCTATCTAACTACATCTAACTGTTATTACTAGCTAATTGATGAGGGGCTGTTAGACAGCATTTGGGACACTAAACTAAGTTATACTAAATTATTAATAAAAGTAGATTAGCTGACACTGAACCCCATGCTGAGTTCCACAGCAGTGATTTCACCATTGTGCCCTGGTTGTGTAGTGACAATCACTCTATTAAACAAATCTTAAACCCACTAAATTGTGTTGTGATAACAAACCAATAGGTTTATTGGAATTTACAAACCCCCAAAACCTAGGTAAGTGTAGACCAAAAAATGTGTTTCTGCATTTTATACATACATATAGATCATTTAACAGAAATGGCGTCCATCTTGGAAAATGGTCAGCATATTTAATTTTCAGAGGCCATTGCCTTTTTCCAGAAGAGTGGCCCCTGAATGGCATGTTCACTGCTCATGCCAATTTTCATGTGTGTATCACCAAATGAATGATTACATCACTGAACTGCTCTGCTAAGGTGGCGGCCATTTTTCAAGATGGCCGCCACCTTACTAGAGCAGTTAAGTGATGTAATCTTGAAATTTGAATTGGCTATGTACAGTTTGTTGTCAAATGACCCATGGAGAATGCTAATGCCAATTTTTGTGCTTGTATCACTCACTAAACATCAATTAACTGATCCACTAAGGTGGCGGCCATCTTGAAAAATGGCCGCCATCTTGAAATTTCCTGTGGCTGGGAACATTTTCTTGTTAAGTGACTCATGGAGATTGGTTATACCAATTTTCATGCCTATATCACCAACTAAAGAATTACATCACTGAATTGTTCGAACAAGGTGGCAGCCATCTTGAAAAATGGCCGCCATCTTGAATTTTTGCGTGGCACGCACTGTTTTTCAAAAGAGTGGCCCTTAGAGAGTATCTGTGCCAAATTTCATGCTTGCATCACCATTTGAACGATTCTCTTGAAATTTGCAATTATCTGCTGCACTATCTGTATTGTTCTTCACTTGCCGTAGACGACTACCTCCTGCCCGATCAGTTCTCTGCGTGCGCAATACTAGTGCTGTGCGAGGGCATAGAATTCCTGCTTGATTTGTACCATGCATGGGTAAACATTTTACTTGACGCCATCCAGCGCCTTTTTTTTTTTTACTTTGATTACAAAATAGTATACAAATTCATAACAACACCAGGATATTTTAGAAAGGTTATATTTTATATGATGGTCCTTCATGTGGGCAGCCTCTTCATTTTTACTTTAGTAGTATACAAATTTACTGCTACACAAGGACATATTAGGAAGATCATGTTTTATTTCATGGTCCTCCATGTATAGATTTTTTCAATTGAATAGGCTTTTTGCCATTTGGCACAAAATCGTCCATGTAGGCTACATCACGTCCAGCACAAAACTAAGTCATGGCAAAAAATGGAAACTATCGCGTGAAATCTTATGGAAGTGTTTGACGGTACCTTGACAGAAATTGCTTATTAATACATAGGGCCTAATTCATTTTTCGAACCCTCATGTAAACCCCGTGAGAAGACCCCGTGGGCGAAAATATTAGCAAAACCCCTCCTTAATCACGTGTCCCTCCACAGACATTCAGCTCATTGACGGTGCATTTTCCCACATACCGCTCACTTGCTCTTTAGGCACCCGGCGGAAATTTTATTTTTCCCCACTGTGATCTGAAAAACAGCGTCAAGTTACCCCTTTCAGCCAATGGATAAGAAACGGAGATTCGTGGACAGCGTTAGACCTGGGCTAATATCCCTCCCTTCATTAACAATTAGTCCTGGCTAATTCTAGATGGTTTTCCTTTATTAACGTTTTCCATTTCAAGAATAATCAAGTGGCAATTGAAGACACGGCTTCTCTCCCCCATGCGATCTGTACTGGGCTTCAGTACAGAGAAATAATTTAATTGTAATTAGGTCTTTGGACCAGCACTCGGCGATGTTTCAGATCTCTTCAGCGAATGAAGGTAATTCTGGTCACTAGTACGTGGTTTTGTCCGTTTACATTCTTCAATCTGACCGCCGTCTATTTTTTACAGCGAGTTGCGTGACCGTGCTGCAAAAACAGGAGTATGTAGCCTAGCCTACTTGTCGACGAAATTACCTTCATTCGCTCAAGAGTTCTGAAATGCCGTCGCCGGTGCATAGATCTATAATTAAATTATTTTTCTGTACTGAATGCAGCCCATTATTTTGTGGCTTTTAGATCGCATGGGGGAGAGAAGCCGTGTCTTCAATTGCCTCTTGATTATTCTTGAATTGGAAAACGCGTTCATGAAGGAAAACCATCTAGAATTACCCAGGACAAAATGTTGTCAATAAAGGGAGGGATTAACGTTAGCCCCGGAATTTTCAGGTCTAACACCGCCTCTGTTCTTGGATACTATGAAAATAAATGGTTTCAATATAGGGGGAGGTTGATTTTTTTTTCTGATGACGGTACAGATATCCTGAAGCCCTGAGTTTAAATTAGGCTATTCATTTTCCATGTCTATATTATCAAAAGGGTCACGCACAACGCGACAAAATTTTAGGCGGTAACTCACAAAAATGTTCATGTGAATAAAGCTGGTGAAAATACGTTTCCATTTAACTGCATTAAAGCGAATAAAAAGTAGCCTAGTGCTTAATGACGCCACATGCTGTAATGCGATCAAATTAGTGTATCGAATGCGTTTGACATTTTAAGCTGTTTCAATTCATTTTCGCCCTGAATCGCAGAACTTTCAAGTGAACAAAAGTAGTTTGTTAGCCAACTAATTTAGCTGGTTAGCCAAAATGGATCGCGTTTACCAACAAATGAAGATAATTGCACAAGTTGTAATAGCCTAATGCGTAGGTGCCAGCTATTAGCGGCATAGCAGACCATTATCAGAAGGAAACGATGGCATCAAAACACCGTCAAGATGCAGTAGCAGATTAGTTCGGCGAATAATACTTCCATCAGCATTTATCGCATAAACCTATTACCGATCCAGAGAAAGTCCGATGAGATGGATCGTACTAACTATGAGTCTTGAAATAGTCTAATTTCTAATAGTCTTGAAGTCAAGTCTAATTTCACCATCTCCGTAAGGCATTTTTAATTTGATATTACTTAATTTGTATAAGAACGTGTGGATGGAAACATGGCTACAGATGTGGAAGCAGTTGCTTCACTGCATAAGCCTACCCAACTGATGGCCTGTTGAATGTGGCTGTAGCATTGCGGCTAACATTGCCAAGTTACTGTTGCTAATGTTTGTGTCCTAAATATGCAAGAGTAATATCAGGGGAGATTCAATATAAGGCGTGGGAACATAAACTTCATTTGAAGCAAACTTTTTATACTCGTTTGTAATTTGGATGCGTACCCTGCTGAAAATTCTTGCAGCTAGAATTCTCAGCTGGTTTAAGATGGTCTGAGTTGTGTTATTAGCTGGTCTAGCTGGTCTCTATAGCTTGATGAAGGCGGTCAAAGCTGGTTAAGCTGGTATTATCAGCTGGAGTCAGCTGGTGAAGGGCTGGTCGACCAACTAAAACTGTCCAAAACACAGCTTAAACCAGCCTGACCAGCCTAGGCAGTTTGATGAATATTCCTTGCACAATAAAAATAAGTGCACAATAAAAAAAAAAAAACAAATTTGCGGAAAAGTAAAAAAAAAATTGAGGTGTCCTAATGAAATAACTGAACTCTGATTTGATTCATTTTCCCTAGAATGCACAATTAAAAAAACATGATTATGGAAAATAAAGCAAAATGATGATCACTGTTTTTTGCAAATGAACCCTTCATATACTCCCATACATTATGAGCCAGGTACACATTACAGCCCTCGGAAAATGTATCCCTGTGCACAAACTCAGACTGCTCCCAGTAAATAGACAGTAGTTTGTCCTCAGTAGGGGCTCAAGGTTGTGCCATTAATGAGGAAGCAGCAGGTCTGGCCCAAATACCCGTCTCTCCGTCTCATCTGCCAGGCCCAGATGCCGCTGCCCACTGAGTCCAGCCTGTGCCACGGCAGGACTGCTGATCCTCCACAAGCAAAACTGAACACGGGTCACAAGCAGGAAGTGATGTCATGGCCTTCAAATAGCTGCAGCCAGATGGAGGACTGACCAGGATTAATTTTTAGCAGGCATGACAGAAATAAATGGCGATTGAGCAGCAGCCAATACCATATTGCCTGCTGAGTAATTTTCAGGGCAGAGCTGACTTCTTGATCTTTGTTATGAGCATACAAAATTTGGTCAGATTCCTTCTTATATTAATGGGCTGAGAAATCCAATCATGATCATACAGTGACTAGCAGAAAATACACGTATACCAGCTGGTCTAAAGTCAAATCCTTCATCAGTTTACAAATGGCAGAAATATACTGTTACTGATCATAGAAATGATGGGATATAAAAACTAAAGGAACTGTGGATTCAATCAGTCATGTTTTTCTGTTTGGCCTCATAGCTTAATTGGTATCTATAGTTGCAATTCAGTTTTACTGCTGAGTATGTGCTGAATCAGATTTTCGTTTGCACTAACTTTCAGATTGCTTGGAATTGCTGGCAAGACCATCAATTTTAGCAAGTGTTTGACCCAACAAGAAATTTAATTGAAACTAGAGTCACACGTGGAGGAGAGCCACATCTAGTGCTCATAGTGCCAGGCCAGGTTTCTGGAATTGTCCTTCCACGATGAGATCAAAATGGCTTCAATTCTCTTGTGCTCTGAATTTTTACAACCAAACTTTTTTCTTGTATAATATGGAGGAGCAGTTGCAGAGCAGTCCTTTTATGAAAAATGCTATTTTCTAAAAATACATTTCACATGCAACCTGGGCCACTTTGTCTACTGAAGCAGGTAGATATAAACTGAAACCTTTTCTGAGGAGAACAAGACAGCCGTAGATGTTTCCTGAAGCAGTAACCACACACACAAAGAATGGGTTGGGGAAATGTTTATGTTATCTTTTCATTGTTTGTTCGGATACAGAGCTGAGAAAGGCACATCGAATGAAGTGATATTTAATTTGTTGTTGGTGTATTGCAAGTGAAGTTATGTCTGTGTCTGCGTTCCCTGATAGCCATAAAACCAAACAGGCGGAACCTGAATAGACAGATTTTCTACATTTTCCGGAGATGAAGCAGCCGTATCTGATTTATTTTGTCAGCAAACCACTGCCATTAGCTTATTATCCTTTCAGTTTTTTTTTTTTTTGTTTATAGGAAGACAGTGAAACACGTACACAGACACACAAACACACACGCCTACACACACAAACACAGAATCAATATTCCTAAATAGACGAGTGAACTCTGTATAACTTACACTAAAAAGTACACTACTGGAGTCGATTCAACAGACCATTTTACGTTCTACCCCTCTCCAGAGAGACGTCAATGGGGTAAAATGGCTGCCATGCATCATTCGTTTGGGTAACACACTTTAGTAGTGGTTTAGGTCTCCCTCATAACTGAAAGCACTTTGAACTGCCATCAGCTGGTGAAAAAGTATTCTATAAATTCAGAGAATGCCATGCTGTTAATGCACAACACCCCCCTCCCTTATCGCCGTATACGTAGCTCAGCCGCAAGATTAAAATCACCTGCTAATATACAGTAGGTCCCCCTGGTGCTGCCAGAACAGCTTGATCAAACAGACGTCACTAGAATTGCCAAACTCTGGGTTCCCCAGCAGAACATTTCCCAGAGTTTCACACTCCCTCTATCAGCTTGTCTTCTTCACACTGTGCATCCTGACGCCATCTCTTCCCAGGTAAATGGTGCGCATGTCCTCAGCCAAAGCACATGATGTTGAAGAAAATGGAAATCACTGGACCAGGTCACCTTCTTCAACTGCTCTAAAGTCCATTTCTGAAGCTCAGGTGCCCATTGGGGGAACTTTTAAAGGTGAATCGGGGTTAGAAGAAGCACTTCGGCTGGTCTGCAAGCTTAAAAAGGGCAATACACAGCAAAATGTGATGTACTATGCCCTGTGATGTGTTGTGACGCATTCCTTATATAAATATTAATGAAATTTTCTGCAGCTCTTACCACACTTTCCCTTCTGTCATTCTGGACCAGATGGGATAACCTTCTTAGTCCTCTTGCACTGAATCTTAGACACCCAAAACCCTGTGGTTGGTACTGACGTGCTGACAGGGATCACCCCAGAAGTATTGCCACTTCAGAGATGCTTTAATCTACTCATCAGGCCATAAAGATTTGGCCCTTCAAAGTATTTCAGTTCCTCAATCCCACATCTAAAGCATTTAATATGAAAACCGACAGTTCGCTTACCATCTAAGATCTGTCTGCAGGCTTGGACATGTGCCGTTTTTATGAGATAATCAACAATATTCACTGAATCTGTCAGTGGTTTTAATATTTTGGTTTTGTATATGGTTTTCTGCATCCCGTGAGAATTCAGTTCAGTGAGAGTCTAACTACACTGTAGCTTATTCAGAAGTAGGAAAGGCAAACATCTTACTAACACAATCATCTAATAAAGGGGACTTATGGGCAGAGGGTGTCAGTCAAATCTCTGACCAGCATATCCCTCTCCCCTGAGGTCCCATCCACCCAATCACATTGATTCTACAGTGCGTCAGAGCCCTGACCTCATTGTTTCCAGGTACACCCACCCCCATCCCCTTTTTTTTCTACATAATTTACATGAGACTTGCAGGAGCCTCTAAGCGCAGTACTGATGGGCAAATTACCTGGCTCTGCGCATTACTGTACATTGTCATATAAATGGAGGGAGAGAAATGGATGGCCACAAATCTCGGTTAAGATCCTTCCACAAGCTCGTTCAGGCTGGAAGCAGGAAGTGCGTGGTGAATTAGTGGCAAAACAGGATGATGAGCCAATCTGGGGATTGGGAAGCTCCATGGTGAGGCTATCTGGGGATAATGAAGCTCTGTGGTGAGCCTGTGTTGGGATGGTGAAGTTCCATGGTGAGGCTATCTGGGGATAGTGAAGCTCTGTGGTAAGCCTATATAGGAACAGTGAAGCCCTATAGTGAGCCTTATAGTAGAATTGCTGAAGTTGTATGGTGAGCTTATCTGGGGATGGTGGAGCTCTATTGTGAGCCTATATGGAAATGGTGAAGCTCTATGGTGAGCTTGTCGGGATGGTGAAGCTTTGTTGTGAGCCTATCTAGAAATAGTGAAGCTCTATGGTGGTGCTATCTGGGGATAGTAAAGCTCTATGGTGAGCCAAACTGAGGATGGTAAGGCAATGTAGGGAGGGTAAGCTTAACTAGGGGAATGAAACTGCAATGAGCTTATCGGGAGATGGTATGTGATAAGTTATTTATGAGATGATAGAACTCTGTGGCGGTCTTATCAGAGGACTTAACCCCCGGTGTATTTTCAGTGAACAATAAAGAACTCCTGAAAAATTAATGAAAGATTGGAATACATGAAAACAGTTTGAATAATGCAGTGACCTTATTAGTGTCATCGCTTAGCATCATTATTATCACTGTTTTACTATTAGGCTTTCCAGTCCTCGGTTTGAAACAAATAAACCGTTGTTTAACTTTGGGGTTGGAGCTTCAGAGAATTAAATAAAAATAATTTAATTTGATTTATATCTTAAGGTTAAAAGATGGAAATTAAACTTGCTGGCTAACACCAACACATTTACAGAAGCATATTGTACATTAACCCTGTCAAATAAACTGATGAATTTAATTAAATATGCTGACAGAGAGGGATCAGCATTTAGTAAATGCACGAATAATACTTTTGGAAAAGCAGAAGACTGCTTTGGCAGGCTGAGTGTCACGATAAGGTGAAAAGTGAAATATATGGAAGCGTTTTCGTAATGGATTTCTGAGAGCTTACTGGGCTAAAAGCTGACTGGTAATCGATGCGCAGCTGTAATCTAAGGAGTGAGAGGGGGGTTTGCATGGTCAGCAGTTTTACACAAGACCTCCAGTTCCTTGTACAGCAGAATTAGTGCATGGGTGGAAGCACTGTGCGTAGGTTTTATTAAATCTTAGGAGAGACATGGTGCTGGAGCACCCAAACACCATACACTATCTTCGCCACACATTCCTGGTCTGGTTCATGAGCTGGGTAGAGTCTATATACCAGCATGCATTGAGATAGAATCATTAGTTTGTTGCTAGTCGGCCTGTTGCGGTGCACCTGAAATGTCTTCCTTTGACTCCTGCATGCATTACCCTGAGCTCCGACCAGTGGCGTGATTATAAATGGCTGCTGATATTGCAGTGCTCTCGGGAGAAAATTCTCATCAAAAGAGCATTTCCAACTGTGCAGAAAAAACTGGCAAAAGGATTTTAAATAAAATCACGCAAGTGCTGCGCTCCTATGCCATCGTTAAAAGACTCATTAACTTTCACACAGACAAATGGGCAGCTTGCGATACCCTTAAATATGGAATAAAATGAAGTAAATTAATTGAAGTTAAGTGGATTGAAAAATTGCATTTTTTGTCTTTAAATTCAAAAGCAATTTTATGCAAGAATGAAGGTGAAGGCTTCTTTCAACAATTTCATGGAATTTGTACAGGACTATATAATGCGACCTGATTAAAGTACCAAGCTGCATTCAGCAACTACACCAAAAATGCTGGTTCTTTGGTCCGTTTGCAATGCAGGAATATCGGCTCTTTTCAACCAAAATGAAAACAAACTGTTTGTAAAATTTTTAAAACTTTGGTTTCATTGCAGCTACTGTCAAAGTGTATGTGAATATTCAATTAAAGGGGACATAATCTATGGGCTTCAAACAGTGTAATCATTAGAAATTAAAGCCTCATGTAACCATAATGTGATATTATGTAGATGCTACATAAACAAAGGCCAACATTATTCCACAATACGTGGAATCAAACTAATCATTTAAATTAATTTTTATCATGATCTCATAGTATAATGCATCAAAGGTTGTATTTTACCATCATACATACGGATGCACAAAAGTAAGCGTTGCGTGATTTTGTTTCACCTGATTGCAGGACAGCATATAAGCCATCTGATGTGATTTAATGTAGACTGGCGCAGCCTCAGAAATTGATAGGAAGCGCGTAGTGGGATGCTTTCTAGCCCAGCGCGCACGACATTCACACGGCTCATTATTTTTACGATGAAATATGAAGTTATCCTGCCTCCCTCGGAAAAGCTCTGGTTCCATAGCCACTCCTGGGATCTGACATTATCCTGGTTCTCAAAATATTGGGTTCATAATTCAGAATCAGAAACTGACATTATGCTGGTTTTTCCCTGGACAGGAAGCTCATATCCACAAACTGACGTCATGACCCTTCTAGTTCTCCCTAGAACAATAAGGTCGATGCTCTTTTCCACCCTTTGTGTGTTACTGAAAATACATCACAGACAAACTAAAATGAATCCATACCTGCTCCAGCTACACCACACTAATGGCAAAAGAAATCCCTTGGAAGATCTGGGCCGTTTCATTGCAGGTATTCTTTAAAGGAAGACAAGATGACAGTGGTTACCTTTAGGGAGAGATTTTCTTTACCTGACAAAATTGCTGAAGAATAAAAAAAAAAAAATACTGCCAGCAAGTGTTAGCAGTAAACCTCAAATGTTTAGCAAGTAGGAACTTAACTGAAGGCACAACCAAGTACATGTAATTTATTGTATTTACATTAGAGCAGATTCAGCACTGAGACTGAGATATGGACCTTTTAATGGCCCAAGACATTGGAAAACATTGCAGCGCCTCCCCGCTTGGCTCTGTATGTTTTCTCAGAAAGACTCGGGATGATTACCCAGGAGGCTATTTTACATTTAAAAATGAAGCTATGGCAGTAAAGAGAGTTGAGTCCATAAGTATTCAGATGGTAACACAAATTTAAAAGACCATTATTACTCTATTTTTCACTCCATACAGATACTAAAACCATCCACTTAAAGATGGCAGCCCATTCTCTGGATATTTATATCCATCTGGAACAACTGGGGCTGGAAGTACAGCCCTTTACACTTCAACAGTGAGCCACAATTCAAACATTTTTGAACCTCCCTGTTTTTGCAGGAATGCCAGTGAAGGTAGCTGAAAGCAGTCCAAGGTCTCCAATGCTGACAGAGGCAGTGACCATGTGCAATTGAACCTTCACTACTGTTTACTAGGATCACAGTCAGTCCATTCAAACAGCCAGCAAAGCAAATTAGGCGAGCCCATATCAGAATATACAGCGCCCTCAGTAATTATTGGCACCCCTGGTTAAGTTGTGTTAAAAGCCTTGAAATAAATTCAACTTTTATTGCAGAAGCATGCTCTCACACTGAAAACTGTAGAAAAATGTAACCTTCAACTCAAGTGAATTTTAGGGGAAAAAAATCCCTGACTAAGAAATAATTATTTTTCATAAAATCACCTGTTCCACAATTATTGGTACCCCTAAAAATTCCTAGGAAATAAATATAATTGAAGTATTCTGTCATTTCTACAGTCGTTTACAAAGTTGATCAGAGTATCTAGGAACATTTAATTAGTAGTTCATCACTTCCTGTTTCCCTGGGGTATAAATATGATGTGACACAGAGGCCATTTCTCTTATCCACGCGTCAACATGGGAAAGACAAAGGAACACACCATTCAAGTAAGGCAGATGTGTGTCGACCTTCACAAGTCAGCCAATGGCTACAAGAAAATAGCCACTCGTCTGCACCTGCCCATATCTACTGTCAGAGGAATCATTAAGAAGTTTAAAACAAATGAAACAGAGGTTAACAAGCCTGGACGAGGATGCAAGGTTATTTTGCCACCACGCACAGTGAGGAGGATGGTAAGAGAAATAAAAAGTTCTCCAAAGCTCACTGTTAAAAAATTGCAACAAATGGTAGCATCTTGGGGTCACAAAGTCTCCAAAACAACCATCAGGCGCTATCTACATGCCAACAAGCTGTTTGGGAGGCATGCAAGGAAAAAACCTTTTCTCACTCACAATCATAAACACAAACGCCTGGAGTTCACTAAGCGGTGCTGGGACTTCAACTGGGACTGTGTGCTTTGGTCAGATGAGACCAAAATAGAGCTTTCTGGCATCAAACAGTCTAAGTGGGTCTAGTGGAACACAAAAGATGAGTATGCAGAAAAGCACCTCATGCCCACTGTGAAGTATGGGGGAGGATCGGTGATGCTGTGGGCCTGTTTCTCTTCCAGAAGCCCTGGGAGCCTTGTTAGGGTGCATGGCATCATGAACACTTTAAAATACCAGGACATTTAAATCAAAATCTGGTGGCCTCTGCCCGGAAGCTGAAGATGGGTCATCACTGGGTCTTTCAGCAAGATAATGACCCTAAACATGTGGCCAAATCTACACAGAAATGGTTCCCCAGACACAGAATCAAGCTCCTCCCATGGCCATCTCAGCCCCCAGACCTCAACCCCATTGAAAACCTGTGGAGTGATCTGAAGAGGAGAGTGCAGAGGAGAGGACCCAGGTCGCTGGATGATTTAGAGAGATTGTGCATAGAGGAATGGTCGAAGTTCCCTCTTTCTGTATTCTCTAATCTTGTGAAACATTATAGGAGAAGATTAGGTGCTGTTTTGTTGGCAAAAGGGGGTTGTACAAAGTATTAACATCAGGGGTGCTAACAATTTGGGCACACATGATTTGATGTAAAAAAATAATTTCTTAATGTGTTATTTTTTTCCAACTGAATAAATGCACTTGAATAAAAGGTTGGATTTTCCTCTTTTTTTCATTGTGGTCCTATATTATTTAGAAAGAAAAAACTGAATTTATTAGCAGCTAAAGAACATATCTTAACCAGGGGTGCTAATAATTATTGAGGGCAGTGTACCATCTACATTATCAGAGGAAATCAGAAAAATGTGCACTAAAGCTGCTTTCACACCGGACGCGAAACGAATTTTTCGCACAACAGATTACATTCAAAGTCAATGAAAAGACACGACTACACGCGTCTTTGCATTGACTTTGAAAGTAATCTGCCGCGCGAAAAATTTGTTTTCACGTCCAGCGTGAAAGCGGCGTAAGACGTGCAAATTTAATGGCTCCATCAAAAACATGCTGTCAGTATGTGAAGTGACTCCATCTTTCAATGAGAACACCTGTTCCTGAGAACTGTGCCTGATTAGTAATGATATAATTTATTCACAGAATAGTCAGGACCAGTGTTGCCTGATACGATTAAAAAGGGATGACAGCACAGAACACTTGTAGCAGACAAAAAGCACACATTTGAAGTATAGCATGTCTTGTGACGTAAATTTGAACTTGTGGAGATTGCAACATACATACCTGATTTCCACAGGCAAAACTGTTCTGTGACTATTAACAGCTAAGAATGCACTGAACAATATAATATACTCCAATTATTCTTAGTTATTGAGCAAATGAAAGCAAAACAAAGGGGAATAGTTTGACAGTACTCTGCATACTGAAGTAACCTCTGAAAAACGGGCTGCACCTAAGCTGGAATACCCTTTCAAAAGTGTCTAAAGTTAGAGTGCATATATGTACTACACTTCTTGCAGGCAACTATTTGTCCAACAGCTGGACTTGGCAACAGGCTACCAACTTTGCTTTTACTTTCAGTCACGAGGATAAATGGTTCACTGTAACAAACATTATTATTTGCAATGATGCTTTCAGCAATAAAAATTGTGCAACACTAAGACTTTGTGGACATAAAGTGGGAGACAATGACATATAAGGTGTCGCACCAGCTTTACAATTGCTTTTCAAAAACATTTATATGCCTGAATTTTAGGACCTCCTGGAAGGGCTATGCTCGGAGCACCACTGATGTGCTCGGAGGACAGGAAGTTGAGGACTGGACTCAGGCGCAAAGATGGACTTGGTTATATTTATGATGCCTTCAGCACAGCAAGAAGGTAAAAACAGGATATGATAAAAAAATAACAAGGAATCAAGGTTGAAAAATACAGTTAGTAATACAGACACAGGTCTTTAGCATACATTTACAGATCAATGTATTACAAATAGAACAAAAGAACAAGGAATCGAGGTTCCTGGTAATAAAGTGAAAGTGCTGATATTAACAACGAACAGCACTAGGTTCAAGCGTTATATAATATATATATATATATATATATATATACTAATGCCATTAAAAACGCACTGGTGAGGTAGTACTGTATTCGCGGCAAATTGAAGAATAAATAGTTTTTTATTGCTTTACCAGTGAGGCTCTAGAGGAAATAAAGAAAAGCGTGTGTATTGTAATCCTGATGTGCACCACGTATACGCGCCAAGCACTTCAGTAATCACAAACATTGAGCTGTTTGTGATGTGTACAGCGACACTTGACTTGTTCTTTTCGGTGTGGTCAATAGCCTATATAAAGCCGACAAAAAAACGAAAAATGTTATTGCATCAAGAAAATGGAACAGCTTGTGACACAGGAGAACAAGAGGAACAAGAGCCTTTAGCATGTCACGGGCAGATCTCAGCCACCGAGAGGCGGTGCGTCATTTGCACTGTCACCGTTCAACAGTTGGATGTCTATCCGAGAATGAAACATAGGCACTGTCACTGACCGACCCCGCTTAGGGCAGCCACGAGTGACGATGGCAGCTCAAGAGCGCCACATTTGGTTACAGCATGTATGTGACAGATTCCAGACAGCAACCAAAACTGATCATGAGACGAGGAGTCTGAGACGATTGAGGGTGAGCGCAAGTACCGTTTGAGTCCGTCTACATGGTCAAAACATGCGTGCACACGGCCCCCACAGGGAACACAGTTTTTGCCCATTTACGCAAGGCTGCCCTTACCGCGGTTGATCAGCGGCAGTCCCTGTTTTCCACTCTCAGATAGAAACAGGGAAATAAAGTGCCAAAAAATTACACAGAGGCAGGTCAGAAGTGAAGAGGTCCTACTTTTGTTGATGGGCAATTTTGATTTTCTGAAGGGGCTGTGTACACGCATGTTTTGCTCACGTAGATGGCGTCAAGCGGTGCTTGCGCTCATCCTCAATCATCTCGGACCCCTTATCTCATGATCAGTATTGATTGCTGTCCAGAATCTGTCACGTAGCCTACAGGTTGTAACCAGATATGGCGCTCTTTAGCTGCTATCGTCACTCGTGGCTGCCCTATGCGGAGTCGGTCAGTGACAGTGACTGTGTTTCATTCTCGGATAGACAGCCGACTGATTGTAGAACGGTGACAGTGCAAATGACGCACCACCTCTCCGCGGCTGAGATCTGCCCGTAACATGCCAAGCCATTCCATTTTCTTGATGCAGTAGCATTCTTTTTTTTTGGCTGTATGTAGGCTATTGACCAAATCAAAAAGAACAAGTCAAGTGTCGCTGTTCACATCACAAACAGCTCAATGTTTGTTATTTCTGAAATGCTTGGCGCGTGCACATGGTGCGCGTCAGGATTACAGTACTACACGCTTTTCTTTATTTCCTCTAGAGTCTCACTGGAAAAGCAATAAAAATCCTTTCATTCTTCAATTTGCCACAAATACAGTACATACCTCATCTGTGCGTTTTTTATGGCACTGAGTGGCTATATTCAATTGCATCATGGCAACATAGGAACAGTAGTCTCATTGCAACTTCTGTCAAGCTGTTCAGCTTGCTCTTAACAGCAGTTGTGTGGGTTATCATTATTTTTTTCTTAATTTGCAGAGTGTATTTATTCAATTGTTCACCAAAATATTTGTTGAATCATGAAAGTTACCATTATTGGCTGCAAATTCTTGGAAGCAAATAAACCCAACTGTTTGTTATCATATGAACCAAATTACCCAGCAACTAAGGACCATTTTGTGTTAAAATCTGTGAAGTGTAGCAGCTTGAACTCACCATAAAAAAGTTTCCTGGATGATACCTATGTGACTTCACTGTCCCAAAGGCCATTTTAAGTAGTTCTAATATTTAGAATAGAAGTTTCTATTTACCTGAGCAAATATAAGCATGGTTTTCAAAAATGCATGTAATCCAAAAACATTATCTTGAACAACATGGTTTTAAAACATCGATTTTGACGAATCAATAAAGTCAGTGACAATTTTTGCTCCTTATGGTCACTATGATTAGTTTCAAATTCTTTTGCTATAGACTTCTAAACGGTGATATAGGCAATTACGCACATGAACGTGCACATCGCGCATCTGTTTTATTCAAAAGAAAAAGTGCAACAAAATGCATGAGTGATAATGAAGTGCATCCAAATATCATCTCTGGGATGGATATTCTTGATGGAAAAAACGTCAGGATATGTTTTTTTTCCCTGAAGAACGGATCTGACATAGGACTTCACTCGTAACAACTGACACGGAATGTTTACAGTTTGAATATAGCTTCTTCGCTTGCGCGAATTTACTTCGCGCGTCTTGCATTGATCTGAACCGAGTAGGGTTGTAATGGTTATCTAAATGAAGAGTGTCACCGGTGCGGGAATTCGTCCGCCTCAGCCCGTCATTGAGATGAATGGAGGGGGAGGCGCAGTCATTGGCTCGCATCAGTGCTCCGGGAGGCTGCCGCTCGCTGATGATGCAGAGACATCCCCCCCACGGTGATCTGGAGGTGGCTGGTATTTGCCGGCGTCGCCTTCAGCAGTTAAGTCCAAGCGAAGGACGCGCGCTAATCTGTCTCCAGCTCGCCGTTCGCTGCTGCGCGGGTTTCCCCGACGACCAACTCAGTGTCTCGCGCTGCTTCACGCTGTATTGATCAGATCAAAAAGTAACGGGCGGCGCGCGCTTGAAGGCTTCGAGGGGGGTTTCGTGTTTCATCGGAGCAAACAAGGTAAATCAGTCGGGAAAGTCACTTTCATGTTTATCTTTTTTTTTTGCCTTTAGCGTCACTGGTTCGGCACGACATGTCGCTGCGCGCATATATTCGTTGCGCCACTCGATAAGATTGTGTGGGATGAATATCACATTATTTCAAAGCATGTAAATACATTTGGAAGTGTGTCTGTCTCTCTGTTTGTGGCATGTTTTTTTTTTTCTTATTCAAGGTACGTGAAGAAATGGGCTGTTGGTAAAATAATATCGACACATTTTCTGTATTATTCAATGCACAGTTTAGAAGGGGTCATAGTTAATTATAAAATGTTGCAATTTTACGGGTCGTTTCAGAGAGAGGTGATGACATTTCGATAAAGTTCGGAGGTTTTAAAAATGTAGACTCTCCTACCTGTTCAATGCGATTATGCATCCACTCGAAAACAATAATGGAAAATAATTTAAAATGGTGAGTTTTAAAATATATTCAAACGCAATCATGGATTTGACGAAATTTGCAATTTGTTGCTATGTTGAAGGTTGAAGCACTGAGATTGGCTTTTCCTCAGCCCCTCAGTAGGTAGGTCAGTGGCATCCAAACTGACAGGTGCTCTAGATTGGTTTGATGAGAGATGGGCAACGAGGGCCTTATCTGTCCCTGGTTTTCACACCAACTTTTGGCATTCAGTTAGTTGATTGTCTAAATTAGCCAAACTATTTATGAAATCTGACATTTCCGGTGCCTTTCTTTAAATTATCATGAATGACCACCAAAGTGGTGTTCTTGTCTCCCTTTATAAAATATTTTTATTTAATCTCATCTTTGCTCAAATCTAATGTATACAATCAGTTAACTCAATTAGTCCGGGTAATTGATGGAAATAAAAACCTGTATACACACTGGCCCTCCAGGATTGGAATTGCTTGCCCCTGGGGTAGATGGCTCTTTCTACGCCCGTTAAGAGGACCCGGAAATGGCGAGAGGACTTGCAGCAGTTTCGCCGGAGTCACGGCATCTCCAAGAAAGCTCTGCTCAACTGCTTCTTGATCAACCGTATCGTATCCTGGGCATCACCTAATACTAAAGGTACCGACCGGCCCACAGGAAATGCTGTTATAAAGATGAAACTCTGAGGTTGTGTTAACTCAGTATAGATTTTTAGAATGGATTTTAACCAGAGGTGTTAAATTATGGGATCAGAATGTGGAAGGCCTACCTTGTTTTTTCCACCCACGAAACTTGCTTGGTGATTTTTTTCCCCCCAATTATTCCAATACTCTGGCTGATGAATTGTGCAAATAAGCAAATCCAGGTTGAAACTAAAGAAACTTCAGCCTACTTTCTGAAGCTGGATTTTCGATTGGGTTTCTGGGCCAAGAGTGTTCAACTCTCCCTTTTTTGGACAATCTTGTACTTTGACTGACCCAAATATGACTCATTAATTAATGAGCCAGTCTTTTTAAAATTTATTTTGATAAACTTCTTAATGCAAATTGTCTTGAATTGCGTAATGCCTCCTTTGTCCATGTCTGCATCCCAAGAGAGGGGATTGGTAGGCCAATTAGACTACGATTTTATTACGTTTTTGTCCTTTGAATATTTAAACCCCCCCACTCTAAGACTTGAGATGCTCTTTGGTGGAAAATTTGTTTTAAACAATTACCAGGCGTAGTCCTGCACTTAGACCTGTAATGAAGAAAGCCATACATGGGATCTTATGGTCTCTTGCCACACATAAATTGCCAAACCCAGCTTTATAGATAAAATAGATATTGGGTTTTCATAAGGGATTACTTGCACATGGTGAAAGATTAGTTTCATGATCTAGGAGCTCACAGAAGACAAATACATGTATTAAAAGGAGGCAGATTCCCCTCCTTATATGATGCAGCTTTAATGGGCCCATCTGATTGAGAAGATGCATGCTTTTAATCAGCTTTCAAATTCCAGCCCCTGACAGATCTGCCAGTATTAGAAATGGCTGCCTAACATATTAACTGTGACATAGGCCTCGGCAGCGCTCTCATTGACCAAAGTGGCTGAAGTGGCCAAGAGCCTTATGAGGGTTACTGACTTGTCATTGATAACCCCTCAGTCTTGATTTAAAGGGTTTTTTTTGGTGAAATTCTACAGCGTATATATGCAGAAAGATTTAGTTGTATCTTTTTAGTCTTGAATCACTGCTAAATTACCTTTACTTCACATTTCTTTGTGCCATTATTTAATGATTTCTGTTCTGTACACTGTATACTTAATAGGCCCACATGTCCTCTTATAAAATACACAAATAAACACAACAAAATAAATATTACCTTGTGCCCTATAAAATACATTGCCCAACTCTTATGTAAGTGTGGTTGATATATACATATGTGGTCGTCTGTAAGGATGCTGCAAAATTCTCAGCATACAATCAACTCTTTATGCAGCGCATGAGGTCTCAGTTTTATCTGTAGCTACTGTTTTGCAGTTGAAATAACAGTGACATGTTCTGGAGAGCTTGACGAATGGGCTTGTGTCTCGGTCCCCAGTTAGCATGCCGTGGAAGTGTTTAAGTTTACCTTGATCCGCCCGGTACTTTCCTCACCCTCCCCTGCTCAACCACCACCACCAACAACCACCCCAGCTCACATCACCCCTGAGGTTAAAACTGCCCCAATTATGGCTCTGGAAATGCGCACAACTGCAACTGATTGAGTTCATGTAATATGCCAAGGTGGCTTTCTCACTAAATGTTAATATCTTAACTTCCACCGGTGTGTGTGGTGTATGAAAACTTTCTGATTAAGCTTATACAAATCATTGTTTGTCGTAGTTTGTGGGCACTAGCTGTTTATCAGGCTGAGACATAGCAGTTGCGGAAGGTGGAATCTGTACTTATTCCCACTTGCACTTCTTGTGCCTTTTATTTGCCTAACTCTGACCCAGTGAAGTTTAGACATGTTGGAGGCCACTCTTGTTTGTAGAACTTTTTGTCAAGGAGTTTTGAGCCAAGCGTTAGGAGTTTCTCGATGTTCTCTTCAGCCAGGAAACGTAAGAGTGGCAAAAAAAAACTTCCAAAATGGAGTGTGTGACATGTATATGATCAATCTGTTGATCCATCTCTGCCCTTCTGTTGCACCTGCAGCCAGTGGCTGACAATACAGGAGGCAAAACCAATCCCTTTTAAAGCTGTTCAGCCCTGTCAGCCCCATGTGTGGGTTCCTGAAACGCTGCTGTTTTATTCTAACCTGTGGAACTTTAGGCTCATTTAAAATTCTACTGGAGATTCCAATGTTTCCAAAAATCCCAAATATATCCTGCTGAATTCCACCGAAATGTGCATAAAATGATGCACAAGATATTTTGTATTGGGTGTAATGCTGTGGACATTAAAACAAGGCTTCCTGCATTTGGATATTTCACTAATTATGAGTGTGATGTAGCTTCAGTGAAGCACGGTGACCAGCGGGTGCATGTACTGTGTGTCTGTGTATGTGACATTATCCTACAATCAGGAAAGAAAATATCTCTCCTGAACCAACTGAAGGGGAAGTTCAAGTGAAAATCAGTTTGAAGGTTTAACTGATAATCAGTCTATACATGTTTTCAAACATTTTCCAACAATGTGTTAACTGCGAAAACACTCAGCACTATTAGCTGTTTCCAGTTCTTGTACCGTAAGACGAGATTTTGAACTCTTTATTTGAATTGGAAAATGGGCGCACTGTACTCAGTGTGGTTCAGAATTTTGAATATTTGTATGTTTTAATTGTAACAGTAAAGCCCAGGTGTAGGTAATCTGTAATTCAGGATGTGCTGCTAGCTGACACAAAAAAATAACAAAGTTGTTTATATTTCTTCAAAAATCGTACTTTGTGAACAAAAACCTACTTAAATTATTAATTAGCTAAAAGTATCATGAAGTCTCTCTCTAGTATTAAATCAATCCCTGTATACATAAGCCTAAAACATGGCATTTCATCAGAAAGTGGCTAATGCAAAAATATGAGGACTATTGGATACAACACAACATAAACATGGAATTAAAAATCCCATGATGTCGTCATGTTTTTTTTAAAAAAATGCATCCACTATAGGCCCTGTTCTGGTGTCTGCATGGAAGCCCTCCAAATCATAGATATCAAGGAAATGTTCATTTTGTATCAAAATTTCACATAACTGAATCGTCTGGTGTGCGTGTGTGTGTGTGTGTGTGCGCGCGTGTGTGTGTGCGTGTGTGTGCGCGTGCGTGTGCGCGTGCGTGTGCGTGTGCGCGTGCGTGCGTGTATGTGTGTGTGATTAAAACAGGCTTATTAAAATAGCTTTAATCGGTCATCATGTCTGTGGTCTCCCTTATTCTTAAAATGAGCAGTTCAAATTTGAAAATCCTCTAGTGCACACAAGGCAAAATGTTACATCAAGCTTATGTCAGTTACTCATGGTAGCTAGCCCCCACCGGACATAGCTAAGATTAGGTGAGTGTAAGGGGAGGGGGGTATTACAAGTTCGTGCAGGTTCTGAGTCCATCCAGTCACCTGCACCTGATGATTTCACAGCTCAAGTTCCTTCTCACTCCTCAAAGGGGTGTCAATTGCTGATTGGTCAGAATGAAAACTTAAATGCTTTTTAACACAGCTGATTGGCTGCCGCTGTCCTTACGTGATCTGAAACGATGAAAGGCTATGAGACCTCCATGATGACCCATTTAAGACATTCAGCCTTCCCTTGGGCGGATGCTGACCAAGTTTGGGTTTCCATGTCAATTTTGCACCTCTGAAGAAATCAGCAGCCTTCAGAGGAATGCAGCAGTGATCCTCGTAAGCTTTGTCTGAGATCCCCGGCAGTAAACAGGTGCAGGCGTTGTGCGTCATCGCAAACAGATGCGTGCGGAGCTGACTTAATCTGAACAGATTTATTCAGGTCTGTCCCTGTTTGAATACCAGAGGTCGCCTAATTATTCCCAGGGATTTTGAGCATGCAAGGGGCCAGCTTTGAGTCTGCCTGAGTTAAATCATCGCAGAATGAAATAAGCCAGGCTTACAATTGCCTGTTGTGAACAATTCCTTGGCTCTTTCAGGCTTCGTGTGAGAGTGTAATGAAGCTGATTGCTGATAATCAGGGTAAAGAGCGCATTCAGCTGTTCTTGGATGAGGCGTTGGTTTGATAAAAGGTCAATATTTAAATGTGGTTTTTTTTGGCTTCACAATATGTTTGTTTGGCAGTGGCAGTTGCTTTGGCGATAAAGAACAAAATAGATTTACTCCAAAGGGCATGCCCATCATTAGCAGGCCGATGTGTAATCCATCCTATCAGGTCTTCAGCACAAAGGCCCTATGTGATATTTTGAAGATGTCACAGAATCAACTGTGACAAACTTAAAATGCTGGCAAACAGCCTCTCACAGCCCCGACAAAAGAAATTCTAAAAATACTAAGATTTTCCTGAAATGAAACTAAAAAGTACCAAATCAGTATAAGGGGAAAATGTACAAATTATTGCCTCTGGGATATTGCAATGCAATTTAAAAAATGCATTGCTGTGAAATATTTATGGCATTTTCCCCGACAGTCCACATATTGGCAATTTGGTGGAGTGTATTCAATTTCCGGAATGTGCTCTGCATGATTTGCGCTGAATATTCCAGAGAGACTGCAGTCGTCAGTGTGCTTAGGAGGGGTTTGGATGAAGACTGGGAAAGTGAGATTGAGGATAATATAGGCCCCTCTTGGCCTTTTTCGCCTCACAGTGTGTAAATGTCAGCATTTGGAGAGGGGTTTTGGCTCATGTGGAATGTTGCGCTTGAAAACTATAAAGGGAAAAGAAAGTTATTTAGCTATGGCAGAACTGAAGCTGTATTTTCTGCAATGGTATTTGAATGGGCTCAGAGCTCCTTTTACATCCTGGAGGGCTGAGTTTACCAGTGAAATGAATGCTAAGCTTAAGATACTTTTTGCCTTAGTATTTTCCAGGTAAGCACATGCAGGGCTCAGCGCTTATTTTCCTCTAAATTCTTTCTTTGCGCCTCACCCAAAGATCGATCGAGGCCCCCACAGATAAGGAGATTCCAATCCGCTACATGAATTTGGAAAAGGAAGAGAAGAACATTAAGACCATCTTTTGAGGAGGATTTTTTTTTGGGAGTGTGTGACAATGTAAATTGAGCTGAGAATCTACCATTCCCTGTCAGCTACACCTGTAAGAAGCTACAAAAGATCATTTGAAAGTGCAAGGATGGACCATTGGTCCAACTGCCTTTCCCCTCCCCCCACACTTATAAGTGCTTGGAGTGATACGTCATTCCAGATTGTCTGGACAGATATGATGGCAGACTGTGGGCAAACATTTGGCCAAGGGAAGTACTGGTGCACAAGGACATACACAGACAAGGGCCGCTGTTATAGCCGAGTATGAGTAGTAAAATTGGAAAAAATGGCCAATTTTTTCAAGTATTTCTCTGAAAGAGATGTATTCATGGTTAATCATAACCGTTCTTTCCGAAAACAAATGACTTATTTAGGGCAGGATTCGTAATACACTGCCTGGTCAAAAAAAAAAGTTGCCGTTTGGATTTAAATGAGCAAATACTATGATTGCATCATTATTGTAGTGATTAATATGTTTTGCCTGGCAACATTTTTTTATAATCCTGACTAATGCAATGTGCACTGTTTGTGTGCGTGCCACTATGGCTGGTCATGTACACTGGAAAGACATGTCCATGATAATGTATTACACAAGACACGTATGTCAGAAAATAAACGAAAGGGAAGCCAGTGCATAAAAAATTGCTGGTATTCCATGATGTGATGTTTGTCAGTTATATTGTAAGAGATCAAATTCATGTACTAAAAGTCTAAAGCCAAGATTGCGTACATGCAGAGAGCTGAGCAATCTATGCATGCTCGTCTGTGATAGTGCCCTTTTAAAGGGACATGCGGTGCTGCATGCTAGCTGTGTGATGGCTATGGATAGAAGTCAGTGGACAAGATGCTAATTAGCATTTTAAGCTTTGGTCCATTGACTTTTATTAATTGTCATTGTCAGAATAACATTAAAGTGTCCCATTAATTCTCACCTTTGGGGGCAGAAAGCCTTGGCTTCCCCCAGTCTGGTTTTGATTTTGTAGCCAAACGATTAGGCTCATCTGCGCAAAGAGATCACTGTCTTCAAACCATGTTTCATATGCTATGGGTCAAGTCATTTTTTTTAGCGTAACCCTCATTAAGTTATGAATTTGTCCAGTAATAATAAAATATCTTTTTCTGTTGCCTGTAGGGTATTGTAGTATGTATATTCTTGTTCCTGAAAGGTGATCATTCTCTAGTTTGTGTTCCAGTAATGAAGTAACTTGGTTCTAATGTGGGTCCCAATATTAAAGTTTAAGAAGTCGTGCTGTTGTAGGATAGATCATCCTGCTGCTCTCTGGAGCACTTTTGGCGCTTGAGTGCTCATGCATGGCGGTCCATAGGGCCCAACCTTCAGAGCTCGCCCAGCTTAATAAAACAAGTCTATTTTCAACAGGCCTTCGGTTGTGTATAAAATAGGACACCACAGTACCGACCTTTGAGTTAATAACTTATGACAAGGTTTACCCAAGGTCCTTGATTAGTCGGTTACAAATATCCTCTGCAGTAGAGCTCAGCTCTTGCCAGCAAGTTGCAAAGATGATAAAAATTAAACCTAGTCCTAGACTAGATTGAAATTTCAATATTAATTCTCTCAATGTATAAAAAAGAAAAGAGTCTAGGATTATTCTAATCTGTAAAATTGGCCTTAATTCCTCCGGAGTGTTAAACCTTATACTTCAAAAGCGATGCATTGCTAATTTTAACGCAAGACTACATAGATGTTTACCAGATTTGATATATATCATTACGTAGATTCTTTTATGCAGTTTTATTGCATTTATGCAGCCGCCCAGTGTTATAATCGGAATGGGAGATGTGGCCGTGAGATGAAAAATGCGCTAACAAAACCATGCGCATTGTATTGCATTACCATTGCAGGATGCGCATTGTATTGCATTACCATCACCTGGCGCACAGCCAGAATCGCACATTTATTTTCATCTGCGAGTATAATTCAGCATATTTCTCCTAGCGCACTTCCTCGCCCTTTATATCCTCCGTCTGAATGGGAAATCGGGCACAGTTATTACATCTCCATGAATTGGCTTCTTTATCTGAATTTGTGTGTGCCGGATGCTCGGTGGCAGAAGCTGGCTGTGATGTGCCAGACTGCGTTTGGCGGAGAGTCAATCACCCCGTTGTTTTCGGGGTTCATTACGCCTCTGTTCTGGGAGGAGGTGTTGGGGCTCCTTGAAAATCAGGGAACAGCAGCTCACAGCTGACCCCCTGCCCCTCGACTCACGTCACCGTCCCTCGTTCCCCCACGAAACCAACCGTGAGGGTTCACCTAATTTACTCTCCAAGTAAACTGGTCTATTTTTGGCTCTGGCTGCCTGAGTTTTTTTAGATAATGAGATTTTTCAATTGCAGACATTTATGACGCCACCCTGTCCTGCTGCTACTGAAATTCCTGCATTGTGATGGGGTGCACTGAAGCGACCCCAGCTAAGGCCGCAGCGGGCAATGTGGGCTTTGTCTGTTTCTGTTTTTGAAGCTGTCTTTTGGCCTTAATTATTCAACTGGCCCAAACTATCAACCATTTTAGGTACATTCTTCGTTGTGTGAAGGAAAGACAGCTGGTGGAGACCATTCGCATAACCCAGTGTGAAATGTTTCACATATGTTTCACAAATAATTTATTTGTTAACCACCGCTAGTGCGTGAACTGGCCATCCAGAACTTGAATAGCTCACCCACAAACAAGGGTGGCTAGACTTGTCGTGTGTAGTTGGTGATTGAGAGGGGGTTTATGGGAGTATAGGTTTATTATTACTTGCCGGAATCCGAGGAATCTCAGATTGTCAAGTATATTACTCTGTTTGTTTGTTTGCGTGTTTGTGTGTTTGTTTGTATGCACTATGGCGTCCACAGTTTCTGCTCAATTTTGCTCATATTTCATGATCAACATAGGACAGACCCTGGGCAGGCCCTGCACTATTTTGGTGTATCTTGGTCAAAGGTTAAGGTCAAGGTCACATAAAAGGTCAAAAACATATAAGAAGCCACATCTTCGGTTCTAATCGTATATCTGATTTGATATAAACAGGTTTTTTTTTTTGATTGTTCAAGACAAATAAACTGAATAAAATAAAAAACAAGTGGTGCCAGGCACAAACAGACCCCGCCCCTTGCACATACTTTCACCTACTTGTACAAAATTCAATAGGGATCTATTCTGGGTCAGTGGCAATCCCTAAACTGAATTTGGGGTGAATGTGCCCATTAGTTTTGCCTCTAGAGTGTTAACAAACAAACACACAAACACAGAAACAAATCGAACTAACAACAATACCCCTTGCCCTCACAGTTCGGGTGGGGCGGGGTAATAAAAAGATTTGCTCAATTGGATTAAGGTCTGGACTCTGAGCAGGGCAAGTCATAACTTTTGTGTTACCTGATATTTCTTTCCAACTGAGATGTCTTGCGCTACTCAGAAATGTGTTTAGGGTCATTATCTTGTCCCCGACAAGATCCCCGACCAATCAGTCTCTTCCCAGATGGCAATGCATGCCTCAGAAGGATGCTGCTATACTTCTTTTGATCCATGATTCTGTTTGTTTTAAGAGATCACCAGCTCCTTTCGAGCAGACTGAACCCCCAACCAAAGTATTACCGCCTTCATGTTTAACTGAAGGGTTTAAACAGTCATTTTTAAAATGTTCTCCAACTCTACGGCACACAAGTTCTGCATTTGTGTTATAAAATTTCAAATTTTGATTCATTGGTCCCAAGGACAGTCCAATCCTTGAATTTGTTGGCAAACTTGAGACTTATTGTGATGTTGCCAGCTCTTGGCATCAACACAAACAATCAGACCATTTTCACGCAGGCGTCTGGAAATGGTAGAAAAATAAAACTGGCGACACCTTTCAATTCTTATAAAAAATTAATGTTTTCAGTGTTTTTGTTCATTACCCATTTTACCTTGGTATGTATGTGGGGATAATTTTATTTTGTTCTCATTACCTACAGTCGCATTTTTCAATACATTTTAACCGAAAAATATGCAGAAGCAATTTATTCAGACCCAATTCAGACAAAGGGGGGGGGGGTTATAATTCTATCCCCCGAATGAAGTTTGAGGATACTATGGATTTGGCCTCGTCACGCGTCCGCCGCGTCCGCGTCCGCAGAGATTTTTTTGTGAACGCTCGACAGCCCACATAAGTGCACCGATTCTTTTCAAATTTTGCAGGGACATGTATTATGGTAAGTTCACGACACCTATTGATTTTGGGTACTCTGGGACCATCTGGGTCCAACTGGGGGGCCTTCGGGGGATACATGTGCTTGGTTGCCGAGTGCTGTAGTTATCACTGCACACTAGTGTATAGATGATCTTACACAAGTGGTCGAGTCATATGACAGTTATGAAACGAGTTGAGCAAAGTTTGGGTTTTTTACATGTTTTAGCAAGCTTATAAACCATTAATGATTATAGCAATGCAAGTAACGTTATTTTGAGAGCAGCACTTAGCTAGCTAGCTACTAGTTACCGCACATCAACAACTGAGCCATATGCATTTAAACGAAGTTAAACTTGGAATTCAGTTTGAATATTAACAGAAATTGGAAACACTTTCCTCGATAACCAGCTACAAATTTTCCTTGAGAATAAATCGAAACCTTCAATTCTTTTCATTGTCCGAAAAGCATAAATGGTCCCCTTTATATTATGTAGCCTGTCCTGCATTGTACTGATTCAGGGTAGTAGTATAAGGCAGTCAGACAAAAAGTGGATAGCACACATTTAGGTAGCAGTGGGCTTTTTTCAATTAAAGCTGGGATGTTGCCATAAAAAAATAAGCTGTGGGTGGAGATATGCAGATGAGGGGAGAAACAATTTTCACAAGCTTGCATGTGACATAGGAAGCGGAGCCAAATCTGAATGTCATACTGAATGCCATGTTTTATGAAAAAGGCAGCTCACAAAAAAATGGGTTGTTTTACTTGACGGGTTGAGGAATGGTAAGCCCTCCAGATACAGCAATGTATGTGGCCAAAAACTGAAAAAGTGAATTTTTCATGATGTCTCCATCAATAATAAGGGGTTTATTAGCAAATGATTAAACTGCACCCTCAGTTTAGAGCCACAGACCTCATTATTGTCTCAAAGGACATCATGAGACCTGGAAAATTGAGAGGTCACATGAATTCACGGAGGTCAATCCTACACCTTCCTCTCCTTGAACTCAGAAAGTGATGCATTTTTTTCCCTCCTTTTAATGTGTTTAATGTGGAAGTTCCATTTGATCAAGCACCGATGAGCACCATTTAAATCTTTACAAGATGTCCGGCTAAATCATGTCAATAGCCTAACTCCCATGTAGCCAACGTGCCCGACGAGCCCATTTTTGTTAAACAAGAGACATCAAGTGTTTGTTTGAATAAATTTGCCTGCTAAAACTATTATCAGGTATAAAAAAACTGAGTCATAAGAGAAGGTACTCTTGGCCTCCCCTCAAGTGCTCAAGTTCTACATTTCATGCAACTGTGGCAATTGTGTTTGGGGCTGAAATGTAAATATGTCTAGAAGGAGTCAGTTCCATGCCTCCATGCTTTGCCTTGGCACACACAGGTTTGCATATGCCTGGAGCAGTAGAGTTCCTGTGGTTAAGGCCTTGGAAGGATAAAGTTGTGACCCCATAAAACTTTAAACACTGCCATTGTAAGCAGGGGGGAGAAACAGGATGAATTCAGAAGTGGACGCTGTGAGCTTGTTGAAAGCTCTATGGTGCTTTAGCCTGCAAGCTACACCCAGCCCCTGAATATTTCATACCTGATGAGAGGCCTGCCTACCTGCTTCTACTGTGTGGAGGTTTTCTTTGGTTGAGTTTAGAATTGGTTCTTGAGAAATTGGTCTTCCTGAATTACTCTTTGCTTTCGGTTGTCAATCTGAATAGATGTGTGTCAGTGGTGGGGGGGCGGGGGGGGGGGGGGGTAGTTGGTTTGTGGTCTGGGGAGTTTTGTGAGAGGTGGATGTGCATGTACTGGTATTTCATGGTCTGACCTGCAGCTGTACACTAAGATCTATCATTTTACTTCTGTTAGTTTAATTAATCCATTTAGACAGTTGATTTTTGAGGGGGTCATTCATTTTAAAAAAATTACTGAAGTCAGTGTTCAGTAATTGCGCTGCTCTTAGCCACCAGTCAGTGTTGTGACATTAACATTAGAATGCTCTGTTATTGTGATATTACGACATCACGCAATGGTCTGGGTAGAGATCTTAACCTGGTTGGGGGCTGCATTTTGAGTCATAATGAACAATGGACAGGAAAACTGATCCTAGATCAGCACCTGTTTTAGAAGATGCTTCATAATCACAATGACTTCAGTGCGTGCACCAGGTTTTGTTTGATTTTGCATAGAGCAGCACAGCATTGCACAAGAATGCGTAGAAATGAAAGCACAGTGAACCGCATAAGATGGTGTTTATAGTTATGTAAACAGATTACACCTCATATAACGAAGCAAACTGAATACTACATATATGACCCTGCCATCATTCTGCCCTACTGCATTATATCTTTAGTGGTTACATGGCCCTGTAGCATCTTTACATTCTGTTACAGTATTTGAGTCATTACACTTCTGTTTCATGGAATTCGAGATAGCTATTTTAGTTAGTGCTATTTTCCTATTAAAATCTATTACTCAACATCTTAATTCCCTTAGTAAGGAAACACTTCTAGATTCTTAAAATTAGTTGACATGGCATACAATATTTTTTTTCTTTGAATTACTTATCTTGGAAATTAAAATGATATCATTACAACAGCTCATCACTGTTGACCACTGACTTTTTGAGAAGTTGCTTATGATAGTTTTTTTTTTTAATATTGTACTGGTCTTGGCCACGTGATGGCGCCCAAGCACCATTTCTGAGGTGCGATTATCTGCATGATGGCGAAAGTAATGCTGCTTTGCTGAGTTAGTTTCTGCCATGGTAGTAAGCGGGTAAATTAATTAGATATAATTTGATAGATATCTATTCATCCATCCATTCATTATCTAACGTCTGTATTCCTGGCCAGGGTCACGGCAGGTAAACTGCTGGTATTGCACATCAGAACTTCACACTCATTCCTATGGGTCATTTAGGTTCTCTGATTAGCCTCAATTGTATGTCTTGAGATTGTGAGAAGAAACCAGAGTTTTGATAGTAAACCCATGCATGCAGAGGGGAGAACATGCAAATTCCACACAGAGAGTCGCTACGCTGGATTTAAACCCAGAACCTTCTGGCTATGAGGCAACATGAAGCTATCCAACCCATAGCTCTCATTCTTTAATGTCTCATGAAATTAGGATATTAAAGAATAGAGTACTGCTCAATAGTTTTGAATCAAAGGGAGTTTGTTTTCAAACAAATAGATAATGTTTATTTGCAAAAGCAGTATCACATTTTTGATCAACATAGAGCAAGGGCTTTGAAAATATTACATAAAGTTACGATTCTTTGAAATTATTTATTACATTTTTCTTCATTTAGAATGCATGATTGCCAAACTCCATTTTTCTGCAGCTATTAATCTAAACTTACTGAAAAGTTAATACTTTTTTGGTGAAGCGAGGTATGAATACCCTTCGAAGACAAGAACATTTCCCACCGATTCCAAACCTTTGAGTGACACTGCACAAAAGCACAAAAGTCATTGGCACAATGGAGGAAATACTGAACTTATCAATTGTTTTATTCAAGCAAATTGTTGGGACGCTTTCTCTTTTTGGACTAGTGTTTTTCATATGTAGGCTCTATGCTCTTCCGCTGTGTTTATATTGAGTGTAATTTGTCAAGTTTAAACTGAAATGCCCACCCAGGCATGAAGACATATGAAGGATAATGAACTTCAGTCGGATCGCTGTAGTGGTTGTTATGTAATTTACGGCTGACTCATTTCATGATAGGCCTCTTTCTGTGCGCTCACCTGAGACTTATTAAAGAACACAGGAGCAATAGAATCATCATAATCTAAAGCCGGCTCTGTGGGCATTCTCGGACGATAAAATCGCTTCTAGTTGTAATGCAGCGTTAGTTAGTAGCCACAAGGTGGCAGCGTGGAGTTGTTAATAAATCCCGTACGAGAAGCATGCCGGGAGCGTCAGAGTTTTTACTATTAATATTGGCTGCGCTGTTATGCCTGAAGTAACCGCAAAACCAACTCGTTTTACACCATATCGCCCCTAGTGCTCTATATCTAATGACTGCGATGCTTGGCTGTTACTCTTGTTACATTCATAAGCGTGACTTGGACAGACTATCCTCCTGCGATAATCGACGGAGAGGTCGTAAAGACGCCGAGTCATTATTGTAAATGTTTTTATTATTATTCAAATGACCTCATTGAAATGCAAAGGAACTCGCTAAAGAGAACGGAAAACGCATCCGGCCAGCTGGTTCGTGCCTGCTGACGTAGCGATGCCATGCTGTGCCTGAAAATGATGGCGAAAGCTTTACTCACTGATAAAATGTGCCTGTGTTGCGCGTAGGTGTCACGAAGTGGAAAGGCCTCTTTGGGGACTTGCTCTATAAAGTGTCCAAAGGCCGTTCGCTTGACTGCATGTTAAGACCAGGCCATTAAGAACTCCTCTAGTAGTGTGTTTGGCTGGCTGGTCTCTCTCATGGGTGCTGAAACTCCAGTGACTGATTTACCACAGCAACAGCTTAATAAAGTCATATATATGATGTATATTTACAGCCAAAAATTAAAACCACCTGCTTGATATAGTGAAGGTTCTCCCTGTGCTGCCAAAACAGCTCCATCAAACTATCATTCTGATGGCTCTTCAATTCCCATGCTCTGGGTTTCCCTGCAGAACATTTCTCTGAGTATCACCCACCATCCACCAGCTTATCTTCTTCCCATGCAGCGTCCTGATTGGATCTCTTCCAGGTAAATGGTGCACATGTACTCAGACAAAGAGCTTGATATGAAATAAAATGGGACTCACTGGACCAGATGACTGTCTTGAACTGCGATAAGATCCAGTTCTGAAGCTCTGGTGCTCATTGGAGGCACTTTTAGAGGTGGATTGGGGTTAGATTGGGTGCTTCTAGTGGTCTGGTTGCCAAAAAGTGCAATACACAGCAAGGTATGATGCAATGTGTGTTGTGGTACATTCTTGATGTAAATATTATTGAATCTCTCACTGACTTGTGCCACAGTCACCCTTCTGTCAGTTTGGATCAGAAGGGATAGCCAACTCTTCATAGGTTTTGAACATCAATTAGCCTTGGCCCGCAAAACCCCCTCACAGATTCATGATTTGTCCCTTCTTGGACCTGTGATGGACGTGGATTATTAGACGCCAAACGCAGTGGCCAGAATTAGAAGCCAAAAACAGCAAAGAAAGGAGAGACTCAAACAGAATAAAAATGCGAAACTCACGCTACCAACGGACCTAGAAGTCGTCCGAGGTAGACAGCAAAGCGAGCTCGAGAGGACAAAAAGAAAAGGGAAAAATAAAACAAAGATACCCTTTCTCACTACCACTTAACCTCAATTAAGCAGCTAAAGTCCCTAACAGGTCTCTTTCTAGAGACCTTACCGACTAAAGCGCAAATTAAACACTGAAACTCTAGCAATGGAAGCGAGGCGGAACTAGATCTTAAATAGAGTCCGGAAAACGCCCCCAATTGATGCCAGCTGGCCCAGGAATCCAATTGAGAGCAAAACGACGAGACGAGAGCAACAAAAAGAGCTCTCAATGCTTCCGAACCATGACAAGACCGCTGTCATTAGGTTCTCACATCTGCTGACAGGGAGCACCTCAGAGGTCCTGTTTTTTCAGAGATTCTCCAACCCACTCCTCAGGCCATGACGATTTGGCCCTTGTCGAAGTCGTTCAGTTCCTATTTCTCCCTCATCCAACACGTTGAGAATGAAAACCGGCTATTAGCTTACCACCTGAGATCTGTCTGCAGACTGTGAAAGGTGCCATTGATATGAGTTAGTGAACATTATTTGCTATATCTGTGCGTGGTATTAATGTTTTGGCTCATCGCTTCATACAAAAACACAGTACTTGCAATCAACTTGTCATTGTTCTTGCAGTCATGACAATGTTGACATCAGTGCTCTGTCAAGACTATATTATCTATATCAACTGTGGGGTGCCTAAGACTTTTGCACAGTTATGTATATAAAATTTGGGTGAGAACACTTACAAAGCCCCACATACTTTCTTTGCTCTCCTGAATAAATTTTTCTTTCTGTTATAAGTCTGTTGGTATCTTGCTCCATTTTTATGTTTATTGTGCAAATTGATCAAATCTAAATCAAAATTTTATTTTGCTTTTGTTCTTTGTCACTGTTTGGCCAAAAATAATTTGCCATATCGAGGCTTGCACCAAATTATCTGTTGTACACGCTATTCATTTAATGCTTTCTATTGCATCCTACTCAGATAATAATTTATAATTGCTCCTCTCCGCTTTGGTCTGCATTGTACCCTGTTGAGCTGATGGACAGATAGTGTGTTGTCAGATTCATTAAGGGAAATGCACTGAAAGACTGAGGCTCATGCTTAGCACATGCTAAGCCACCTGAGGCCTGGCTGCTGCCTGTGCGTTTCTCATCTAAAATATTGATTCAGGCTTCGTGTTTGCGAGTGTATTTCTCTCTACAATGAGACATGATTGCAGCTCACTGGTGCAAAGTGGCAGAGATTTTTAAACAGTTGCCTCTGTGGCAGTCGGTCGGATATCAGATACGCTGTTGTTGAGCCATACGGCGGTCAGTAGCTTACAGATCAGCAAAAGTTTGAAAAAGGTAGACAGTTAAAATGATGTATACTGACATAATTGGCAAATATCATAATCTATTTTTTTTTTTTTTTTAATTTGGCATCTCCAATCCCACCCGAATCTGGAATGCCCAATTAGTGAACTATGTACAAAGCTTGCTCGTATGCGACCCCTTGCTGCCAACTCAGGATAGTGAAGACAGCTCACGACTCTCCTCCGAAGCACGTGTCCGTCAGCCACTGATTCTTATACACTCATTGGTCGAATCTTCGTAAGTTACGAACGAGGGCGGAGGATACCCGGACGTGAACAAACCCAGAGTCTTCCTGACGAGCGCCCGTCTGGCCAACAGGAGGCGCTGGAGCAACGAACAAAGCTGTCGTTGAACACCCAAATCCGGCAGTCCCTTCCCAATTTGAAACCCTGGAGCGCGATGGCCAATTGTGCACTACTCCGAAAAGGCTGCCGACCCCTGCCGGCGGGTACGCCGAGGCTCGAACCCGCGACGTGGTGATCACCTCTGCACTACTGAGCAGTGCCTTAACCGTGTGAGCCACCCTGCAGCTCCATAATCTATTTTTAAACTGAACTGATGCAAATTTGTGTTTTGTACGTCGTAGGATGGTTTAGTCGCTCCTGAGATATACAGTACCGTGGAACACAAAATCCATTTGGCTCTCTCTGAAAAGCTACCTTGCGAGAATTGAAATAGTTTTCAAGCGGAAAGCAACTGTGCATTAATTTTTTTCTCAGATATCATTTTGAATTCATCCTGTATGGCCTGAGTTACACAATAAAAATGTATGTTCTGTTGACTATTGCAGTATGAGCAACAGAACATCATTTATCATTTTCAGCTGAGTTGCATTAATGTAAGTATTCAGGGGTGCAATGGCCAAGTGCAGCTTTGATGCAGTGCTTCGCATCTGTGAGGAGGAATTTTACAACTGGGTGCAAGGGGCCAGTCATTCTGGCCGAGTCGACTCAAGCAGGTGCTGGTGCTGATTTGTGAAAGTAGCGCAATTTCTGCTCAGATTCAGGTGCAATCAGCAGCACGGTCCTGGCTCCGCACAGCCTGAATAATTCATAAAGACACCGGAGCCAAATAAAGGAAAACAGCACCATCCACCATTTTCTTTTCAGGTGGTTCAGATGAAAAGGATGTTGTGCTTATTTCTGATTCTTTGATCAAATTAGCTTGCTACCTTCTCAAGAGTGCTTGAAAGAAAATAGGCTTTGAACAGTATATGAGTTAATGTTCATACCAGTCACAAATGCCAGGCTCTACAGGGGTCATCAAATCACAAAACTCAGGTCTGAAAACTTCTTCTCCCTTTACCTATGTGTCAGAGGTAAAAACGATTGCGTCAATCAGAAGCGCTTATTGTTCAGGTATTTGGTTAATTACCTGGGAGAAAAAACTGGGCTGGATTTGGACTTGAGGTTCAGGTTTGGTACTCCCTGCTCTACACTAATTTTATACGGGGAGCTTATGAAGAGTTGATAAATTTAAGAGGGCTCTTACACATTCCAGTACATGAACCCAAATTATTCTCTCTCTCTCTTAGCGCACAGCCCTTTTCAGCGGCAAGCGCTCCTAAAACGGGAACACAGCTCAGCCCTGAAATAGCATGAATGTGTTGTCAGAAATGCCTGAAGGTGATAATGTAGGCTTGTATATCACAAAGGGTGTTAGGTAGGAGGGGATTTAAATAACCGGTAGGCAAATTTTTGCCACTTACCAACCACTGAAAAGGCTGTCGCAAGTAAAGCAAGGACAGCAAGTAATTAGACAGTGACAAGCACTGCAATTCCAGTATGTCTACTATCAGCTATTTATTTTGACGGTATCTGTCCATATAGATTGAACAGGATTACTGCTAAATGGTGTCCAAATGCTATGAGAGCTTGACGTTGATGTTACTATTGCTTGACCCTGTTCCTTAGATTTGCGTCTCTTTAAAAGGCATCCGCATGATCTCCACCATATTTCTGTTCCAGCACTGAACTATTCTGGTCAGCCAAAGCAAAGCTCTTGCTACTAAGTTTATAGGATTGAAGCCTACCTCCAGGAAGCTTGTGCTAAGACATTGGTTTTTGTGTGAATGCCATCTTTTTTAATGGTCTGCCATCCCCTACCTCTACTACTTTTTTTTTTTTTAAATTTTCCTGCTTTAGATTTGATCACACATAGTGACATCACCCCCCCCCCCCACAAATTTTACACCATATTTATAAGACCTGATGAGATGGACAGCGATATGAGAGCGATATGGAGACGCACAAGACACGCTAACAGGCTAGCCTATCAATAGACAAAGAGTGAATCACCAGGTTGGCTCAGTCACTGAAAATAAATATGTTGGAGTCCGTTTAAATGTAGACGTATCGGTGATTTCCTCTCGTGTCATTAAGTGCTGGGAATATAAATTGGGCAATTAGTATTCAGAAAACAAGGCTGACACATCAGTCTGCTTTTAAACTCGCAAATTGCTCAATTTTTCAGCTATGACCAATGCCATGGTGCCTTGAATCACGGGCTAATTTCGGTTCGTCTTTAAGAAGCCGTTGCGCGGCCTTATCTTTGTTTTGGAAGAAAGGCTGCGTCTGGCGCATTTGCATATTGTTTGTTTTGGCAAATGGGATTCACTCTTATTAACGTCTGTGCATGTGACACCTAATGAAACGTAACACCTCCACTTCGAGGGGAGGATGAAACCGGATTTTAGAAATGTGGGCTGGAGAGGTGAGGAATGGCTAGCTCCTCATCATGACGCTAATTACCTGTCCGGGACCTGCCTGGAGTTTTAATGAATGAGGTCTTTACAATGTCTGCCTTCATTAGCCTGCACCAAATTTTTATAATACTGTACCGGACATATCCTCCCATAATCTCACACAGCTCAGTATGTTTCCATCTCCACCCAGATTTGATGCACCTGAGTCTGCTCATTTACATTTTGAATTAGATGCGCTTTTGACTTTTGAGGACAGTTGATCTCCAGGAACAGGGATTGGCAGCCCTGCTCTAGCTGTTGAATGAGATGTGTGCTTATTTAAGGTAGGAGCACGAACCTGGAGCACTGTAGATCTGCCAACACAGGGATGAACCACCCTGACCCAAGAAATACAGTTTTCTAGGCCTTCTATGATTTGAGATAGAATTTGTGGTCCCAGAAGGACTATTTGGAGGTTTGTATGCAGATGAGAATATAATAGATTTTGAAAACATGATTTGTAAATAAGATTCTGTGTTTGCGCCTGTCAGCTGGACTGAATCTTTTGGCTCATGCCCTTGACTTGTGCATGAATTGAATTGCTTGTAGAGGGGGTGAGATCGCAGCGCAATAGCGAGGAAGGTTGTTTGCCGTCGTGCGGACGACAACACGCCAGAGGTTACCAATCTTACCTGAATTCACCCGTCACCTGATTCTCCTTGTCATGTTTCTTCATTAAAGTCCATGATTTGTTAATCAGCGGAATCAAGTGTCTCAGGACTGGATTAAAAGGAAAACCGGCTCCCTTCTGGGATAGGAGTGCACACCTTCGCTCCGAGGGCAGTTTCACCGTGCGGACGTGAGCCTCGTCAGACGAGGCGGCGAGGTGTCATTTTCAGCTCGGGGCGCCCGCTAACCTGTCAGGATCGCTGAACAGTCGTCAGGGCTTCAATAATGCAATGGCCCGTCTCTCATGTAACATCTCTGACACCCTTTTCCAGTCATTCTCTCAGTCTGAAACTCATCACCCTTTCACTTACGTCACCTGCTTTCCAAAAAAAAAAACTGTTATCCCTTTCTTAGCGAGTCCAGAAAGTGCTTGTCGGTGATTTTGATGAAAACACGAACTCATTTCTGAAAGAGATTTGCCTCCAAGCAAGCAGTTTCAACCCCTCCCCCATAAAATCCCTCTGCTGAATTGTTGAAGAAAGAAAGATAAGGGATTGATGGATTAGAGGGAAAAGCTGTGGCTGTGTTTGGTGGAAAAGGGAGACAGATTGCCCACAGAACAAATACTGAACACGCATCCCCCCAACTACCTTTGCATCACCAGCACGATATCTTTTGAAATTTGTTGAGGCCTGGAAAATGCTCTGACTGCTGGAATGGCTACCAGAGATACTGCGAAATATTCTCTTTGTTACTACAATGTTGTGCTGCCATGACAAATAAAATATTATGTATGCCATATTACATAATATGACATACATGATATGGCTATAGTAATTCAATATTATACAACATAATATTCTATTAACTTTGTAAGAGCTATTTGAACACAATCTGCTTGTTATATTGCTGCCATGATGCATTGGCGATGATAAACACAGTGATAAAACAGTCCAGTAAATTGGTGAGAACATCTTGGGAACAAAATATTCTTACTGTCCTGCTGCTGTGATGCACTAGCAATTTCAAAACATTGATACAACATTGCAGTTACACTGCAGTAATGTTTTGTATTGGCTGAGCCTTTCCTGCATTCCACTTGGGTTTCTTTTTTTGGGCTTGCTTTTTTTTTTTTTTTTTTTTTAAATATGTTAGTATAGAGTTCATCTGAATTAGTCATATTTTTTGGGGGTCATAAGCATGGCTGACGTGGGATTGATGGTATCGACACATCACTAAACGCAGTTAAAAATGGTACTCAACTGTTTTGAATTTGCTTTGTGTCAGGCCTTGAAGATGGGTATGTAATAGACCTTAATTATTGTCTCTCTTAGAATATAAACTATCATTGGCACCTGCTCTATCCTGAAGATATAACTGCTACTTTGATAATTGGAGCCTGGAAAGGACTTGCTCTTGCTCTCAGCGTATTTGGATGCTTGACTGGGAGCGCACGATGGCTCTGTCGTTGTGTCAAGTCTGTTTGCAATTCTTCAACAGCTGTATATTTTTTCTTACTTTTGGATAGACATACAGTAAGTGCTTTCCACATTTAACAGGTCTGGCCTTGAAATATGTTATGGGCATCAGTATGAAATTAATGAGGTCTAAGATTGTTCCGCAATATTAGGAGAATAGTCTCAAACTGAAACGTAAGATTTTTTCAGCCTGCTTTGTTGTTTTTGTGAAATTTGGCAATTATAGGAACGAGTGTAATCCGTTGTCCAATCACCAGCTCCACTGAAGTCAATAAAAAGTCAATAATCTCTTTCATTTGCATAGTGTTGTTTTTCAGCTCTCAAAGCTCTTTGGAGTTATGAGGGGAAAACTCTCAAACGCCATCAGTGTGTAGCACCTGCTGAGGTGATGGATGGCAGCCATTCAGTGCCAGAAATCTCACCGCAAATCCACTGATGTGCAAAGGGAGAGAAAGATTTTTAGTCCAACTTGCAGAAACTGTCATCCCTGCACAGTTCTAATGGCATGAAGATATTTGATTATTTTATATTGTGTTTTGATGGCATTATCAGCGGCTCCTGTGCCAATGTGTTGATCGAGTCTGTGTGCGCTTTGCACTATGGGCAGGATTGGAATGCAACAGATTTCACTGCTCAGTACCCTATATCAGGGAGAGAAAGAAATCAGCTGCAATATGCTTCTCTCCACCTGTTCTATTTTAATTTTTCTTTTTTTTTTTTTTTTAATTTGGCATTTGCATTAAATTTGGTCCAATCCCACCCGAATCTGGAATGTCCAATTGGTGAACTATGTACAATACAAGGCTTGCTCGTTTGCGACCCCCTGCTGCCATTTCAGGAGAGTGTAGACAGTTTGCGGCTCTCCTCCGAAGCACGTGCCTGTCAGCCACCGCTTCTTATACACTCATTGGTTGAATCCTCGCCTCAGAACAAGGGCAGAGGATACATGACCAGGCTTAGAATCTTCCTGACGGGCGCCTGTCTGGCCGACAGGAGGCGCTTGAGCAACGAACAAAGCTGCTTATTTCATATCCCACTTCCGACAGTCCCTTCCCAATTTGAAACCCTGTAGCGCTATAGCCAATTGTGCGCTACGCTGAAAACCGACCACTGCCGGTTGGTACGACCGGGGCTCGAACCCGCGATGTGATAATCACTTCTGCACTGCAATGCAGTGCCTTAACCGAGGGAGCTATCCAGCAGTCCAATTTTTCATTTTTTAATAGGTCGCACGGGCACCCGTTCAATTCACTGGTACCCCGTTTTTTTTTTGCGGATATGTATCTAATGGCTTATAAAAATGACATTCAGAGAACTGGATATTTGACTTGCTGTTGGTAAAGGTAACCTGCTTGCACTGTTTGTATATTACTTCTATGTTGGCATGCAGCTCTGCAAATTGAGCAGAGGATAGATGTTCGCAGTGGTGACGTACAGTATTGTGAAAGTCTTGGGCAAATTTAAAGCAATTCAGTGGGGCAAATATGCTTGCAAAAACCATTAAATTAAAAGTTTCCAATGATTGAGAAATGTATTATACAGAGCTGTAAACTTTTGTTTAAACTTTTGTGACACTATCGGTACCTCCTGAATAAGCTGTTTGTGAATTAGGAACCAGTCATCCATGCCAAGATCATATTTATCTTTCTGCCCGTGGTCGTGCTAACGGCAAACTGATTGATCGATCGATTGATTGGTGAGTGACGTTCGGGTCTCATTACAACACTCCTTCCTAAGCTTTTCTTGTCCAGGAGTAAAAACTAAATCAAACCAATATTTGGTGTGACTCTGCTTTGCCTGTTAATTAGAGACACTGTCCTGTTGTGTTATGATTTTATAAGATGATTGGCTTTTCGTTTGTACAAAGCAGACTGGAAAACTTGCCATCGTTCCTCAGCAGACTGACTGTCTCACTTGGGTCTGTCCTTCTAAGCAATTGCAGACAGCCATGATGATGGTGACATCAGGGCTCTGTCAAGACTATATTACCTGTATCGAGTGTTTTTAATGAAATATAAACATTTGTTTATAAAGCTATTTTTTAAATTGGCATTTTGATTTTCAAATATACTTTTTATCTTCAGTAACACCAAGATGGAATACAAAACAAAAAACATTGAAAGCTCGAATTAAATGTAAAAAAAAATGTTGGGTGCTGAAGACTATTGCGCAGTACTGCAGATAAATGGGGCCAGTCAATGTCAATGGGACAAACTGGGGGTGGTCAATGGCGTGAAACCACAGGACTCAGGGATGTTTGCTCAAGCCCCAGTGTGGACACAGTGAGATCAGTACAGTTCTTGGCCCCTTGAGCAATATCCTTAACTTCACAAAGCTCGGGAGAGGAATCCTGCTTAGTTTTATCAACTGTAAGTTGCTTTGGGTGCAATATAAATGACTGTAATATAATGAGTGGAATGTGAGGGCTTAGCGCATTGTTGTGATTTGTGGGACTGTTTATGCCCTAAATCTCAGCTATTTACCTTAGAGTGCAGTTTTCCTAGCACTGCAGGACTACATGATTTGAATGAAACAACTATATTTCTTTTGTATTGTCATCCTTTATGTGTCCTGCTGAAATTTATTATGGCGATGCATAAATATCGAAGCCAATGCACTTCCGTGCATCTGTTTGTTTGTTGGTGCGGGCCATGTGACTAGAATATAAGGCAGTATATTTCATACTATTATTATATTTAATTATTTTTCTAAACGGAAGTTCTCTTTTGTATTCTGAACCAGTTCCAGTTTCCCTTGGCTTTGATGCTGCAGCCAGCTGTGTTTTGTAATAAAATCCAGACTGTGGCAGTGTGCTCTTCGGTCCCCTGGCGCTTCCTCCCAGAGGAAACTGTAATCGTTCTCGTTTATTTTGACATATTTAAATAAGGTGATGGCCATCGCTGTTCTCTTTCATGTCCCGAAAATGTTTTGCTGCATTATTGTCACGGCGTTTCGACCGGTAAATTCGACCGGTCGACAAATTTTGCCGTCCATAAGTTGGCGTGTCAGAGCAGACTTAGTTTCATTGGCTTGGCTCGCGACGGTAGGGGGCTTGTGAACGTTGAATATTTAAGTATGCATATTTATTCGTACAAGGGACCAGCATTATGAATAATTAAATGAAGACTTGCTTGTTTTTGCAGTGATTACAAGCCTTCTTCGGCATTTTAACTAGTGCTGGGCGGGGAGGGGTCAGAGAAGAAAGCATGGCGGATGATGGCGTTGGAGGAGGAAATGGAATATGAATGTCCTTCCAGCCTGATTGGATGAAGGGACAGAGGAACAGGTGGCTGTAACTGCAGCTGCTGTGGCCATAGCTTGACCAAACATCTACTCCTGCCTGCGCGGACTGTGATCCAAGTGCTTACCCATACAGCGAGGTTCATAAGTATTTGGACAGGGATGCAGAGTTTACATTTTAGCTCTGTGCTCTGACACAATGGATTAAAAGCAACATAAGCCATACCTGTGTATGGCACAGCTAAAGATTGATAAACACTGCAAATTTTGAAAAAAAAATGGCCTCAATTTTGCAAAACAGTTTTTAGGCTCACTTAAAGTTGTTTTTATAATTTTTGAAAAAATGGGTAATGTGCCAGACGGTTGATGGAAACATTATTTACCGAATAAGTTCTGACATTGCAATCATTTTTTTCACTTGACTGGCCAGCTTTTTCCAGTTCGCAATATTCTCCTCTTGCACTCTGTATATAACTATGATGCGTAAGGTAGCCTGCACCGTCAACTTCTGGACAAAACTGTAGACAAAACTACACTGCAGTGTATTTGCCCCAGATGGAATTTGTATTGGATGGAAACACACCTAATTTTCTTTCTTTGGCGTCATTTCAAAAGTTTGCGGAAAGTCTGCTTGAGAAGAGGGACACGTGCTGATGAACATGAGTGTTAAATGGGGAACGTTCACTTCAATCTGTGGGTATTTGCACTCGTAACATGCAAAATTGTGGGAATTACAACTTTTTCTTATACTGTTGCTGTCAAAATACTTGCAGACTGATTGTAGGTTTGCATGTCTTTATATTTCAAATAAATTAAATGTACAATTGCAATTTTGATCTCTGACCTCTTTCTTCATATTTTATACACAGTGAAGTATTGGCTGTTATCAGCATTGAGTGTGGTCATGAGGCCAATGGGGCTCATTATAAGGCATTAAATTCGCACCAAACATTTTCAAGGTGTACTTAACTTACATTATGAATTTGGCATCTTCAATCCCACCAGAATCTGGAATGTCCAATTCGAGAACTATGCCCAAGTATGCTCATACGCAACTCATGCTGCTATATTGGGGTGAGGGGAAATTTTTTGTGGTTCTCTTTCGATACTCGCAGCCACTTTCAGCATCAAACCTCAAGCTTGGTACAAGTACAGAGGAAATCCAAGCATGTGCCTACTCAGAGTATTGCTGACAATCGCCCAGATGACCTGCAGGAGGCGCTTGAGCAATGAACAGTGCTGACCCCATCCGACTGTATCCCTCCCACATCCCTGAGCAGCGGAAAGGCTCTTATGCTGGGCTCTGAAAAGGCTGCAGGCCACAGTCGGCACTGGCTTCGCTGAATTAGATCAAATACTGTAGTAGTCAGGCCTGCACTACAGTGTAGCACCGTGACAGCAACAGCAAACAATTCTGATGCATTTTGTTCATTGTTTTGTTCAGTCGTTGGGCCAAAACTGCATTTTTCTGCATTCAAACCTATCCCTGTTCCATCCTGTGCCTGCGAGTATAAATCTGAAGCCACGAAAAGCCTTTTTCATGCATGTTCACACGCCAAAGAAGGGTACGTCATGTGTTATGTTGCATGTCTCTTGAGAGAGGAAACGCTTAGCCAGCTCAACGTAATCTATAATGGAATTTCCCACCTGAACTTCTAACCCATTTTTGAAACCCTCCCCCACTCTAAACAAGAGTAAATTCCTCAATGAATTGTCTCTCATACATTGCTTGAGACATCTAATTACTGGTGCGCATTGGTGAAGATAAGCAGCATGTATTTACATTTTTTTTTTTGTTCGCATTTATAATTTATTCCATCTGGCATGTGCGGTGAGGGACCAACAGCTGTCCACTATGTGCTGCGATAAAGGTGATGAATGAGTTTGTTTACTGAAGGGCACTGGGTGCATGTTCATTTATGCCTCTTAAAAATAATGCTCCTTCCCCTTGCACCAGATTTGTTGGTTCTACTCATCGCACCTTCTCTCATTCTGGGACAGCTTAGGCTTTTATTCAACAACATGCATGATCATACTGTACATTGGAACATTTGTTATTTCTGATATTTGTATGTTGCCTGGTGTGTCACCATTTAGTGATGTTTAGAATGAGTAATTCAGCCATTGCATGTCAGCCCCCTGCTGCTCAAAGGGTGTGTTGGAGGAGTATTGATGAGGGCTTTGTCCCTCTGTCTGTGTGTCTATGTGTCCCTGCGTACAATCTTTGAAGGACTTTTGGATTGGCTGACTGGCTTTGTGTCTAATTGACCAGTAGTATGCATTAGGGTTTCATCAAATCAGTTGCAAAACTGAGTTGTTGCGAGATAGGCTTAAGGGTAAGAATCCTGAATGACTCTGTCACAAATAGCTCTGTGATAAGTCTTTTCTTTTTTTGCTGTTTCAGAAATAGCAATGGGATTTATGGGTCTTAATTTCGGCTTTCAGAACTGTGTCCACGATTGGCCACGGTGAACATCCAGTCGTTTTGTTTATGTAAACATGGCACCCGGTGCTCTGTGGGATTGGATTGACTTCACTGTTTCTGAAAAAGATGCCAGTGACAAAATTGTGTTTTATTTTGCCAAGTGCGAAAGAAGATTTGCTATTTGAAAGCCATTCAAATGTGGCCTTTAATGATAGCACTCACGCCTGTTTCTTACCCAGCACTGAAAACTGATCAGAGCTGCGTGTGCGTGTGTGTGTGTGTGGGTTTGCACGTATATGTATATGTGTTTGTAGGTGTGTGCATGTGTGTGTGTGTGTGTGTGTGTGCCTGCCTGCACCCATGTCAGAAGCAGTATGGTGCTGTTGGAAGTTGTGCATTTCAGTACAAGCAAAATGAGGATATATTCATTTTTGTATGTAGATTTATTTCAGTCTGAAGGACTGAAATAAATAAATCACACTTTTCATGTGATTTTGCATTCTGTGCTCACAGACGTATATAATATTAGCTGCGTTCTCATGATCTGTGGAAGATTTCCATGAACCGCCGGCAATCTGAATCTGCTTTATACTCGAATACGCATTTCTGAAACGCAGGCATGCACTCACATCCATAAGACGACATCTCTGAAACATTTCTCCCGATGGAGTCATTATAGTCTAAGCCATAGAATTCAATTTAATTTAATGTTACTAGCTCTATACACATAGTGAAATGGGCTCCACAAATGTGCGTGTGGTGCAGACAATTGAATTCTGACACTTATGAATATGAAGATAATGTGCGGCTGACAATGGAAAAGTCATCATGCTATTTGCACTAAATGATAAGACACTCCATCAAAACTGAAAGGTCATTTGTATAAATGAGAAATTTGCGCAGCTGGGTAAGACTGCGGCTGTTAATGAAATGGAGATCGAAGCACATGAAAGTGCGGGTATGTGAGTGACTCCATCTAGTAAATATCACTTGCTTCGTCGCACAAGGGGAACATTGCCTTTGACCTTCAAATCTAAATGTAGGCCTGGTTTTGGTCTTCTCACTGGAGATATTCCATGTTCAGATCCCAAAAGGAACATGTTTTTGACACCCACCATCTCAGATGTTGCTGAAACTCTGTCAGATGGTGGACACTGATGAAAGACAAGTTCTGTAACCATTTTTTGTAAAACTGTTTATTCGTTAAAAAAAAAAATACATTTACATGAGCCAACTGGGCCATTTTGATTGCAGATTGCAGGCAGCTGCAAGTGCATGAACAACGTATTCCTGCCTGAGTTAAGAGAGAGAATGCATTCTGAAATTTTTCCAATCTTGTTTTGTCGTTGCTCTTATCAAGCCTAATTATCGAAAAAAATTTATAAATTAAGGTATCAGTCCTTTCCCGTATTTACACATGATTTCCGTCAGAACGTTTAGCCTATATGTCCATGTTAATCTTCAATTTACTGTATAGAAAAATGAGTGTAAATTAAAAAAAAGAAAAATGAATGTTCTTCCATTATAATATATCCATCTCAAGTGAAGTACGACTCAATCTGAACCTTGAATAACAAAATGTAACGCTTAGAGAGACGTGCACTTAATGTAAATTCACAGAGCAGAGCTTGCAAAACCCGTACGTGACATCACCCAAAACAGGCCTCCTTCCTAGCATCACGGAAGTATTCACGCTCGATAAAGTACTGTCGTTTCGTTCGTGTTTCCATTTACTCATAGCGATAATGTGACAGATTGACATTGCATTTTTTGCGCTCTAAGTTCTAATATTTCAGTTTTTCCTTTGAATCCCTACTTCAAACTTCCAATAACTTTGGACCAGCTTTGGCTGTATTACTGATTAATATATAATAAATCCAAAACAACAGCTAAATATCTGTCATTTAGCCAGTGAACTCCAAAATTTTAATATTTAATTACTTAATTGGACTGTGCTCAATAAAATTGTGATGCGAGATCAGTAAGACACCAAGAGCGAGATGCAGGGGAACAGGGAGTTTATTAACGCAAAAGAAAACAGACACAAGGGCCAACAAAAAACTTGGCCAAAAGGGTTGCCAAAATCCAACTAAGGTAAGCTTCACAGAGCTGGAAACTAAAAAGTCCAAATGACAAAAAACAAAAACCACCAGAACCTCCAGAGAGAAAACCATGAACAGAAAAGAATAATCAGGCTTAGAATACAAACAACAAGAACTTTGCTTGGCTATAAGAAAGCAGTAAATACTGCACAAAACTCAAGGGCATGAACCACGATGAAACTCAAGGACTTGAGACTCTGTCTGCCAGCCAACTTCCACCGACTCCAGATAAAGGGAAGAAATCAGCACACATGAGGGGCAACACCTGGAGAAGAAACAATGGGCAAGGCAAGATCATGAGACAAGGACAGAGATAGGTTGACATGACTTGCTCATTAAGGGAATGAGCGTGCTCAACTTAAGTACCAATGAAGCATGCAGATTGGAAGGAAGCATGAATGTTAGAACAGAAAAGCACAGCAAGACTTGAAATAGCAAAGAAGGAATCATGACAATAAACTCCCTACCTAAATTAGTAGTATTAGTAATGTGCCTGTCTAAGAATCACACGTCCCGTGATTGTTAGTAAATATTAGTAACTTAAAAACAGTTAATTGCCAATTAAGCCTAGGCAGCCCTGAATCCAGCACAGCACAGAAGGAAGGGGGAAATACCAAAAGCCTACAAGAGCTATGAAGTGTGCAAAAACGAAGACATGGGGCGGAACGCAGACAAGCGGTGGAGTGGCTGGGCAGACCTGGCAAAACAAAAGACATGGAAAAGTAAAAACATGAACAATAAACATGAACTATGAAATGTAATATCCTAATACAAAGACTGTTAAAACCATGACATGAGTAATGACTATAAACTATGAAACCTGGCACAAGAAACTGTTAAAAACCCAAAAATACTGTCCTGGTCTAAGGCCCAGGGCCCTGGAACACAACAAATTGTGGACCCAGATATATGAAACAGAACTTCTCAAATTAATTTCTGCACTCTTGATTGATTGTTCATTTTGACAACTGTGATTCTCATTGTTTCTGTCTGGACAGTAAAATATCTAAATGTATTGCATTATATATCATCGCAGACCCAGTATAGTCCGTTTGATGTCCCCAGTGGACCGCACAGGTGCTGCAATGATCATGGTCATAATAATGTGAAATGTTTGGGCATTTAAATCTTCTGGCAGAAAAAAATAACCATCACATAAACATTCACTCCAGACTGCTTGGTTATCACTCTACCTACAATGCAAGCTGAAACAATCTGAGTGATCTGAGTTAAATTTCATGAAACAGTCATGGGCAAGGGTAAATGCTTTTAGTAAAGGATGTCCTGATCTGCTCTGGAACACCAGAATACCTACTCCCTACTAGAACTTCCCCTAGGTAATAGACAGGGCATTTTGGATGGATACAAAAGCCAGTATCTGGTATAGCCAAGTCTATAGCGACACCTAATATAAGAAATCATAAATGTGTTCTCAAACTTTGACCAAGACCTCTCAAAGTAAATAGATGACCATATGTTGACATGGTAATTTTATTGGAAAAATGACCTTCACTTTATTGGTCTAGCATTTTGTACCATAATTACATGGCTCATTATTCTGACACTCTTCTGTACAGAGGTGCAGAAGATGGGCGATATATCGGCGCCTTTTCGAAAGGACGCGAGTGACTGTGACGATATTACATGGTGCCCTCTCTCTTACGTGTGTCGATTCTCAAAAGTGCATATGAATGTACGCAGTGCTTGATTATTTCTCAAGCATGAACGATCAGATATTGCAGAATTTTTCAGAGAATGGAACATGTGGTGTAAGTTTTTGCATTTGACTTGCTGGAAACCTGTACAAGCTTAGAACGTGATAGACAGGCTTTACAGAATATGATTCAGCTCAATGCTGGATAAAAGTGCTCAATCCTGAATTGAGTTTTGTGTGGGGATTCTCCATTCTGAATTGAGTTTGGTCTATGGCTTGGCCTAATCTTACCCGATTGACTGATGACCTTAGTAGCAGGGCTTAGGCATATTAAAATGCAGCATAGGCCTAAACTAACACATCCCAAGAGAAAATGCAAAATTTACTTATTTTAATTTAGCCGAGGAATTCGACGTTTGATAGCTATAATTCCCGGAAATGAGATGTATTGGACCATGGTGCATGGCATACATTAATTTTCATTTTTGAAGCCTTGCTTCACAAAATAAATGTAATTTATTTGGGTTTTGGTGCCATTTCATACGCAAGCCTTTGCCCTCTTGCGCGACCATTTGAAAGAAGTTAGGGAGGGAGTGAGGGAATGAGTAGGAGTTAGAGATGAGTGAAGAATGCTGGATGAGATGGGTGAGGGAGAGAGAGAGAGTGGGATGGAGGGAGTGAAGGGGAGAGAATTGACCAGTGCTCAGCTGAGTGTGTCCACAGTGTGTGTCTGAGATGATGAGTTATTATCTTTGGGATTACAGGGCCCATAACAGAGCAACAACTCTGGAGACACTCTCTTCTGGTTCCCTCTATCTCACCCATCTTCCCTCCCTCCTCTCCCTCCGTCCGTCCTTTGAGTGCACTGAGGATTTTGGGGTGCCTTTCATTCCCCAGGGACCGCTGGGTTTTCATTATTCGAGCGGGCCCCTCTCAGGCCCCATGCCAGCTCATTATTCTGACTCTCATGACATGGCTGGCAGCGATGCCTGTGTCTTAATCTCAGTTGTCCCTCCTCTGCAGGCTCTGGTTTCGCCCAACGGGTGTGGATTCAAGATTTAAAGCGCCATCATCTGTCAACACAGAACTAATATGAAATGTGTGGCAAATTCGCAAGACTGCAGGGCTTGCAAACATCCAACAACATGCATAAACATTTTAAAATTTAATTAACCCTTAGAGTACTAAATGCAGCTATTGGCGCTCATTGATGTTAGATTTCAAAATCAAAGCTGTTGAAAACCTCTCATGTGGGGACTTGTTGAAGGCGCTCTTTTATTCAAGTCACCACGTGACAGGTTTTCAACAGCAAAAGATTGTTCATTTATAGTTTTTTGAAAATTTTTTTCAGCACTCTAAGGGTCAAAAATTTGAGGGTTGAGAGTTAACCATTATATATAGGGAGAGTTTCAAATCTGGATTTAGCTGTGGTTTGGGCTAAATTATGTTTTGAAAGTCGATTCTCCCCATAAAACAAAACTTTAAAAAGCTTAATATGGATATTTGAAATCAGTTATTAAAGAGCGGTATGCTAAATCTGCTTCAGGTATTATATGGCAAATATACTGGGACTGGATGAAATATTGGATGAACCCCTGAACAGTTTTTTTCAACCTGGAAATATCTAAACCAATAACATACTGTATGTACAATAGGAGAAAACACCTACAGCAAGAAAAAACTGAATACAGCAGTCAAAGCTCCATGATCGGGACTACGGGACACTGGGTAGGATAGTTGCTAATAGCCACAGAACTAAAGCACAACCAATCACTGGAGATTCATCCACAAATACAGTATATTGTGAGCTTCAGAGAACCAGGATTAATGATGATGTTTCCGATAATTTGTCAACGTACAGCCTGTGAGATTCAGGGCTGTTGAGCTGGGTAACAGAACAGTTGAAAGTCAACTCAAGAAGGAAAATTTCTTCTTCCCTCTTCCCTTATGTATTCACACAGCATAACTGCTCACTGTTTTCTTCACTGAAGTCTCTGCTTCATGCTGTGCTGTGAGTTTTGTTCTTCAACACTGTTGGATTCCGCTGTGGGGTTTTAATATGGTGGTTAATTCTGTAGGTAATTTCAGGTAATTGCTTCTAGCTCAAGGTCTTCGACAGCATACACCTATGGGTAGGCTACAGCTCCTTCATATCACCTTCTGTTTTGCTGACAAATGGAAATCCAAGGGCTGCCTTATGAATTACACATTAAAATAACAGGGTTACAGGAGTTGTGTCCTGGCAAAAGGTCAGATACAGATTCAATAATCAGACAAAGATTAAAGACTTGTTGGTACCCGCTTTCCACTTCCAAGAGAATTTATTTATTTTTTTAGAAAATGATTCTTCAGCCTTTTCAGGTTCTTCACGATTTTTTAGCGTGGACGATATAAGCTGAAATCTAGCCGACTTTACAGCTTCTGAATGGAGCTTGATCCTGGATGCATTTTTGTGTTTACAAAATATAGTCTTCAGTAAGCTTTAGGTTTGTAAAATAAAAATGAAGAAAAAAATCCCCAAAACTCAGAGAACCGTTGGCTATGTACTTGAATGTGGAAGTGACTGAAATTTTGAAGATGATATTTTTTTTTTTGCTTGAGTTTTCTGGAGTTGCTGATGAAATTGCCTCAGGCTGATCTTGGCTTTCATGCAGAGTCAGTTGTACAGACAGCTCTGAAACTTCTGAGGAGCCGCGCTGTTGCTTCTGGGACAGACCTGTGTGTTTCCCAGTCAGGCAGCGAGTCTTCAACAAATGCACATATCCTGCGTTTTACCGCTGTGCTCTTCTCGTTGGCTTCTGTCTCATGTCACTGACCAGGGAACAGCCCATTTCATGGACCATTAAACCAAATCTGGCCCTTCAATCCAAATCCGAACCAATTTTAATCCTGGGTGATTAAATTCACAATCATTAGCACAAATGATTGGTGAACACAAGATGGAAAACCTGTTAGTTCTCAATCTTCTAGTACCATTAATTGGGGATCTGTGACCCAGTGTTTTTGTGTTGGGGATTAACTTCTTGAACCCCGACTCTCCTTTGGTGTAATGCTGATGTTATGTGATTTTCAGTAGTGTGCAGTCGGAAGTGTAGAAGCCTCTCACCTTTTAACTTATGACTGCTCTCATCCTTTTTTTGTTTAAGATTGCTTGACAGACAATCAAACTATTTATACATAAGCTTTCTATGATTCAGAAATTAGTTAAAAAGTGACAGAGATCACTGATAATCTACATTGATTATGTACCTTTAATACTTACTGCATGAGATATTGTCAGGATTACAACAATACAAAGAATTAATTTAAACATTACTCTGAATTTTATACCCTGTTTTAGCATCTTTTTCAGCAGTGTAATTAATTTTTGGACTGCGCTCATTCATAATGCAATCTGTGCCTAAAAGAAAAACATTTAAAACAAGAGCAACGCGAAAAGTGGCATATGCCCCCGCCCGTATGTTTAATTGGGGTTATGATTGAATAGCTTGCTGGTTTAGCATGGTGAATAGTGAGAGTGAATAATACTGAAAGTTAAACTTGTTAAAAGAAAACTGGTTTTCGAATGAAGATGAGGAGTTCTTTAGTTATTGCGTGGAAACTGAAATCAAGATGGCTGCCGTGGCGGCCATATTAGATATCGCACGGCGCTGGTTTTCGAAAGGAACCTTCCTCTACCCACCCCCCATACACCATTATGAAATGAGATGGATCGGACGAGGCGTTCTTTAGTTATTGCGTGGAAATGAGAAGTTTATGGCCGGACGCCTGGACAGACGGACAGAAGGGGCATTGAAATAATGCTTCCTGCTCATTCGATGTGGGGGCATAATGAGAAACATCCTCTTAGGCATTATGAACCCTGTGAAACATTGGCAAAAAATGTCATCACTCATAGGCCTTGACAAGAAGTATGTGCCGTTTTATGAGCTACATGAGTTTAGAATCTTTGAAAAACAAATTGACGTTTTATGTCATCAATAATGTAGATGGGATAATGTCTGATAACTGTGATTCAATGAAGAGTAATTCCAGGTAAAAAAAAAAAAAAATTGGTATGTGATTCTACTGATTAGTCTTTGCAACGGAGCAAATTAATGTTCAATTGTTGAGTTGTGGAAGTAAAAGGGAACCAATTTGAGGTAGACACATGTTGTAAGGTGAATTTGCTAAATGGGTTTTATATCTCTGATGGCACATCACTGAAATTCCTTTCACGCCTGCCTGGTTTCAACAGGCTAATTTGTTGAAACGCTTATTTGAATCCCTTTCTTTCGTCTCCCATCCAGCAGCTTTCACATCTTTTAGATGTATTCTCTCCTGTGATTGGTAGCATTTTCCACCAGCTGTTATGCATTCGGGTGGTCTATTTCCTTTGGTATGTGTGGGAGTATATGAAGAGTTTGGTTCCAAAACGCAATAAGTGCCAAAATTACAAAAATTGAGATAATGACATAGACTGGTAGTCCTGTGGCTCTTGCACATGAAGCAGTCATCTGTTTTTAGGAATTCATACGATAAGGTGTATTCCTTCATAGCCAAAGTTTGTTATTTTCAATAAAATGCAATGGATTCCAACATAGAAAAAGCTCATTTACTCAAAATGTGTAAAATGGATATATTGCGTTTTGGAACCAAACTCTTCATATATACCTTTTAGTTTGTGAGCGTAGTTAGTGGTCTGCTGCATTTGCTATACAGCTTTTAGCATCCATTCAGTTTCCTCCCAAAATAAGTTTATTGTCTTCGGAAATCAAACATAATCATTAATGATGGCAATGCACTGAAATACTCTTCCTTGTTTAGTAAATACGAAATACTTTAATTCTCAAGCCTTTCTCAGGGTCTTCAGGACCAAATTCTTGTTAATTTTTTCTCATTTTTTTCCTCTGCCCAACATATTGGTAACTATTGCTCCTGAGCTTTCTCCAGACGTCAGGACTGGGATTGCTTTCCTGCTAACTTCTCTGTCCTGCAATCTGAAAGTTCATCTCTGCCAAATTATGCACTCCATCTTGCAGTCATCCCGGAACGCCACTGGCCGGGCTTTGACAACACCTACACTGCTTCGCCTGTGATGACTGAACTGAATTGAGCCGTGCTATTCTTTTCTGGGCTTTTTCCCATTGCCTACCGCGTAACTAGCAATAAACCCTAATTTTCGATTGTACTCTGCCTCTACACTTGATTCTTGATTCTGGATCATAACTCTAAATATATATGTTTTTCTTTTAGCTCCTGTCTGTGGATACCCCACCAGTTATTTTGACTATTAAAGCTGTCTCTTTCATTGTAACTGCTGTGCACCAACATGAAAATTTAACCTGATGGTAGCAGCATTTGCCTGAAGGGTTGATTTACATTGCTTTATAGTTAATAAGCGTCCGATTGGGTGGGAGGCTCTCTATTTTTCAGTTGTCCGTCCATGAGCACGTCTGTCAGTGTCACAGTGCTCGTCAAGCTGTCCGTCGTTAATGTCTCCTCAATGCTGTATCTACTGATGAAGAGGAGGGATTTATACTACATCAAACAGTAAATCCTCACGGATGATAGCTGAAATGTTTACATCTTCGAGGTCATTGGGTCAGAGGCCCAGGTCACATAAGGTAATTCGTATTTAGGGCCAAAGATCAACTTTTGGGGATTATGAAGCAATAGCAGGTAGATGCATAACAATTAATGCTTTGTGTTGAGTTGTATCTTGTTTGCTTATCGGAGGCAACTTAATCTATTGGACTTAGCAGGAGTCGGTCCTTACTGGAGTAATGTGGGGTTGAAGGTCTTGCACGGATATTTTTGCGCTGACACTGGGGTTTGAACCACCAACTTTCTGAGTCCCAGTCAAATGCGCTCACCTACAGGTAGTATGCCTTTTCCCATTAAGATCTAATGATCAACAAACCAATAAACATCTAGGCCTTGTTGATTGAGCTCATTTCTGGCTGTGCTCATTGTAAGAGGAGGTGAATGTTGAATGTGGATAGCTGTGGAACAGATCCTTCAACACATGCCAGTCTAAGCCCCCAAATTGTAGGGAACCAGGAAGAATCCATTGTGGCTTATGAGTTCATGACTGAAAATTCCTGGATGTCCGATGAATCTGAAAGTGCATTCTGAGTTGCTGGAGGATGGAGATGGGAGCGATTGAGATGCCCTAGAAGATCACTAATTTTTCTCATAATGAAGATGGTGCTATTCAAGTGAATGTGCCAGAATGAAACATTTGCTCTGTCTCTCCCTTGTGGCATTATTAGTGAACCATACAGTACACCTTCACTGTTTTTGCCGTGTGGGCCATTCAACAGTGTGTGGACACTTTAGCAGGCTTGCTGTTCATTTTTGTGCAATTCTTCTTTTGAAGTTGTCTGGACACAAAGATTATTTTTTCAAATTTTCCTCCTCGAAGATGACCTCTGATCTTCAGTGCACTCAGTGGCCAGTGCAAAGCACCCTGCTATATTGCCAGCGGCGAGTTGCCCATTAATACTCGTACAGGTGATCGTAATGATAATTCACCAGGTGAAGGATGGTCGATTTGTATCAACGGATTTTACACTCCTGCCCACAAGCCTTTCATTACATCCATCTTCTCCTTCCCCATCAAATAGGTCATTAAAAAGGGAAAACTGACCTCTGAGGCCACGATGTTCCAACCTTGTTCTCCTTCGGGGGGTAAAGGCTCTATAACGAGCGATGAAGGTGTCCGCTACGGAGAAAAATTTAACTGAAATACTCAAGGTTTTTCTTTTTTAGCCCTCTCTTCCCTGTATGTGAAGAATTGGACATGGCGCAAAGTCAGGGAATTATTGTTAAAATTTGATAAGCAGATCAGCTGAAACCTTGATGAGGGGAAATCCATTTTGCATGAGATTACAAGCCCAAGGTGCTCCATTGCTCTTTCATAATGAATGACTTCTGCAGTGCGGTGGGGTCACAGGCCTGATACATTTGGTGAGGGAAAATGAAATACACTCTGAAAACTCACCGATTAGGATAACATGTTCTCCCTGAATAGTGCACTAGTTTAACATCAGTTTTTGGGATCGTGAAATGAAGCAGTTGTTGCTAATGAGATGCGATCGATTGAATTCTGATGGCTCTGCAGTGATTTCTTTTTTCATTCGTTTGATGTGTAAAGTAAAGTGCACAAAGAAAGCCATGGAATAACATGGAGAAAGAACCATATAAGGAGCTGATTAAATGTTTTTATTTGAGCACATTAATTATAGCAGTGGCTTTAAAATTCAAATGTGTCCCTGTCACTTCTGCTTTAGTGATGAGATGGACTGAGACCAAAACCATATTGTCTTAATTCCAAATTATCCCATGAACAAATCAGCATGTGATTGTAAGAGTATGAATAGAGACCCCAGGAACTAGCAGGATTTCCCAAAGGGTCTCCATCATTGATTTCTGTGATAAACCAGTACAGTGTGGATCAGTCCTCTGGCCTGGTGGAGCGTGTAAACATCTGAGCCATTAATCTGTGAGGGGGGAGGTACTGTGCGTTATACAAGGACTATCAACTCAATCACATATAGTCAGATGGTGACACGCGTAAACACACAAACCCATACACACTGACGTGCTTGGTTACATGTGTGCACACATGTAGGCACGCATACATTTGTGCTGACACCTAATGTACACACACCCACACTCTCACGCAAGCATTCTTACACATACACACAATTGAATAGATTAACAAAAGCATGCATAGATTGTGTGCACGTGCAAGTGAAATGATATCATCACGTGATCATGAACCCTTAAAAACTCATACACTACTACAAGGCCCACCCCACACACACACACACACACGCGCGCGCGCACGCGCACACACACCCCCTCACAAATACTTATTCTCTCATGGCTAGCGAAAACTACTGACGCGCATTGATAGCAAATATGTCACAGTTCAATTAAGTGCATCACGGACCTTGGGCCACGCATTAGGGTGCTTCTTTAAGGGCATCTGCCATTGCGCACTCTGCAGGAAATGTATGGCGGTTTCTCGCCGGCCCTCACCGTATCAGTGCCTCCAGAGAGGCGGCCCTGATGTGTTTTTGATGTCCTGGTCATTTTGTCAGCAGCAGAAAAAATGAGCAGAGAGCTGTTATTTATGAGCCGAGTGAGAGCCCGGGTTATAGGGCCCTATATACTGACGGCCTCCATTCAGCAGAGGCCATGGATCTGCCCTGCTGCAGTAAAGTGCTTTTGGCTGGTGCCTTTATTGGGTTTAAATGGCATGTCTTTATGAGGTGGAGATGCACAGCGCCCCGGGGGCAACAATCCCTGGTATGTGCAGGGATGGCCACTGCAGCCCGTATCCTTGGGTACAACCCAACACTCAAAAACCAAAAAACCTCCCGCCTCACCTCAAGTCCTTCCTCCATGCTTCCTGGTTGGTGAAGGAAATAACGACAGGAAGGAAGGATGTTAAGTGTCCAACCTCCCTTCACTCGTCTCCTTTCCTCACACTTCAGATGAGTGGAGAAAAGGAGGATTCATTTTATCTTAACAATTTTATACATCCAAGATGATTCCAGCCTCCCCCAGAGGCGGTATATTAGCCAGCTGCTCAGTGCTTTTACTGTATTTATTCCTGGCGATTGTCCATAGAGATCCTCCAGAAAGATACCCCCTTTCCCATATATTGCTTCCTGAATCGCTTTGGCGAATATTGGAAACCTTTTTTTCCCCAAAATAACTTAAGTTAATATTGTGAGCAGGATACCGTGAGCTTGATCTTGTTTGACATTTTATGCCTATTCTGTATGACTTAAATAGGCCATGATCTTCTCCAAAAATCCCTTTTGTTTGCGTTTCATGCAGTTCTAACTGAGCGTGAACTAAAGGTGAAAGGACTGGTACAGACCGCAAGCGCAAGCAGATATTTTATCCATGTTCGTGAAATTAAATGAAATGTTTGCTGAGCCAAAAATGTTTGTTAAAAATGAGAATTGGTTTATAATTTTTCACTGATTTTTTTTAATGGTCTGTTTGAGATTTTTAATTTTCAGTGTGCCATTGCTTCTGTTCTGTGAGGTGAGCCATTTGAGTGCTGATTAAATTTTCAAGGAATTAAAAATGTTATTATCCTGTGCTGTTGAAAATCTATCACGTAGCAACTTGTTTAAAACAGCTCCTTCTGCAGGAGCTTTTTTAAAACAAGTGGCCCCATGGTAGGTTTTCAACAGCATCTGATTTTGATATCTTACATTATTGGGCAACTGTAGTTGCCTATAGCGCTCTGAGGGTTAAAACCACTGGAATCCTGGCTGATAGCATTGTTTCAGTTAAAATGCAATGAGGCTGAGGAGCACAACGAGGAGAGATTACTGGAATTGTTCCAAAGGATTTTATTTTTTTAAACTAAGCATCAAAAGAGCTTGGGAATGAGCCAATTTAGGATCTAATCACATTAACCATGTAGACTCATAAACACACTCGCGCATGCTCAGATACAGTACGTGGACGAATGCAGAACTGCATGCACCCATGCTGACCTATATGCTGTATTTGTTTTTTTCATAACTTAATGTAAACAACAGCAGTATAATTTGTTATAAGTGCCAAAACTACAATAAGAAATAATGGTTTGTGTCACTGGTGGTGTCGTGATGTAATTGTCCAATGTACTGTCAACTGTGCACATTGCCTTCCTTGCTGAAATGTTCAAGAACAGAAAACTCAGCATGAAATATAAAAGCATGTATTTGGTTGATTAATGTGCACCAACGAGTTAGGACAAGATGCATCATGGGGAAATTGACACAGGAAATGCTTCCTGTTCTCTTACTTGATGAATGCCAGCTGTCTGACAGTTGGACTGAGTGAAATTTGGTGTCGCAAGGGTTACTGCCAAGAAAAAAACTGTATAGAAGCTTGTCTAAAATCCATTCTCACAAGTACTTTCTTTAATCCCAGTGGAAAGGTTGCATTGTCAGATACAACACATTGCCACTGACTGGCATAGGCCCAAAATATGAGCTACAATGCGGAATTAAACACAGTGCGCTTTAAAAAATGCAGGGTTAAAAAATTGAGCAGACATTTTCTTGGTACCAAATGTTAACAAGGCCTCCACCATCATAATAAGCTAAAAAAAATAACAATATTCTGATGGGAAAATATTGTGTTATGTACAGTTTTGTGTTATCTGTGAGGCTTCTGCATAAATGTTTTTATCTCTTGTGAAAAATGGATAGTCTCATGGATATACTTTAAAATGTAGTCCGTGGAATAGACTATCAAGCCAAACAAAATAATGTAGTTATTAATTATAGCTTTTATCTCTCCACAAAATCATGTGTGAAAAATGTATCGTCTCATGGATACTGAATAATGTCAAATAATAAATAATATTGAATAATTTAACAAATAACTATTGAATAACTTGTCAAATTTGGAGTGACAAGTTTCAAACAGCTGCTCAGAGAATCGACCCAAAGGCCTGTTGTGGTGCTCACTGAACTCTGGAACATGAAGAATCATGATGTCGACCTTGCTGGTAACTGAGATGTTCAAATCCTTGTATGTCCTCTCAAATCTGGCCACCTTTTCCTTGTACAAGGGATCCAAGGTGAAACCTAGACATGCATTCATAGCGCTATGAATCTAGGTTTCATCTTGGACTCATAGTACAATTTGACAAGACATACAACGTACAAGAATTTGAACCTTTCTCATGCAGGGCATGAGAAATACAAAAACCAGAATGATAATCTAAACTGTCAATATGGGAAATGGCCGGCAAAGGACATAAAGAATGTCAGGCAAAATACAAAACACGGCATGAAGTAACTCAAAAACATGGCATGGAGTCAGGGTAATAACAAAAACATGGACAGGCACAACAGAATCATAACACATCCCTTGAAAAGAATGATTGGTCATGGCCTGTTTTCAAACATTCATTTAAATTACCATCACAAAAGCTCCGAAAATTCTCAACATTATCAGCTGTGGTCAGTTCTCATTAATAACGCATACTTGTCAACTCTCACGTGTTCCGTGTGAGTTTAGTGGTATATTTACGTTCCCCCGCTGTAATCAGAAATTATTCAATCAACGCATGTTTATGACATTCTCCTAGGGAATTGAAGCTTGTGCATAGAGGTTTATCAGTTTCACCTGCATTATGACTCCGGACTTTTCACATTTTTCTTTACTCAGTGGTTGGAAGAAATGTATGTGTTTCAGGATCATTTAAGTAGTTTAAATGATCATTGAAAGCCATGATATTGCATAAAGACTTTTCAAATGAATTTCATGTAAACTATTTAAACGATAATGAAACATATGCATTACATTCAACCCCTGAGTTAAGAAAAGCGTGAGAAGTCCGGAGTCATATCGCAGGTGAAAATGATAAACCTCCATGCACAAGGACTTCGATTCAGTGCGAGAATCTCTTACACATGCGTTATTAATGAAAACTGACCACACCTGATCATGCTGAGAGTTTTCAGAGCTTTTCTAATGGTAATTTAAATGAATGATTGAAAACAGGTCATGACCAATCATTATTTTCAAGGGATGGGTTTGAGCCTCCTCTATCGCCAGTTCACTGGCCGCCACTGACATTTATGGGATATGCACTTGAGGTCTGTAATGAATTTGTGAAGAGATAAAGGCTATTATTAATGACTACATTATTTTGTTTGTCTTGATAATCTATTCCCCAGACTACATTTTAAAGGATATCCATGAGACTATCCATTTTTCACACGAGATAAAAACATGTACGCAGCAGCCTCACTGATAACAAAAAACTGTGCATAAGACAGTATTTTCCCAACAGAATGTTTTAATTTTCAGTTTAGTATGATGATGGAGGCCTTGTCAACATTCGTTACCAAGGAAATGTCTGCTCAATTTTTTTAACCCTGCATTCTGTTAAAGCTGTGTAAACATTTTATAAACATTGGTATACACACTTCTCCATTTGGAAATATTATAAATGGTCAACAAACGTATAACACACAATATTTTGCCCCTACCTTCCTTTTTTCCCTACCGGATCAACCATTATCTCCTGTGTTCTTTGAGCTGACTGAGGTGTCAATAACGTGCATACTGTCCTGCTCACCAGGAATCTCAGTGGGACTTGCTCCCTCAGCTTAGTTTGCACTGCTAATTTGTTGTGCAGACTGCGCTGGCTTCTGTTCATTTTTCTGGGGGCATTTTGTTTGTGCTGGGATCCAAAACTCCAGTTTTGAATGACCCATGCAGAGCTCTGGGATTTCCTTGCTACCGTAGTTCAGGTTTTGGCAGCAAACTGTGGACTAAGCAGCTTAAATTTAGCCTTTGAGAACTGAAATGCAAGAGGAGCCTCCAGACTTTGTGGCTGGATTGGAATCGGAGATCCCTGGGTTAGAAATGTTCTACATTCTGAATGAGCTCAGTATTTGAGCGGCTGAATCTTCAGGCGACATAAACTACTTTGTGACTAATACTTTCGATTGGGGCACAGTAGCTCCGCTAATTAAATAATGTATATGCCATCCAGACCTGTGACTCACCAAGGCAAAAAAGCCATTATGTGTTGGTTTTATGGAGATGTTTAATAGCCTTTGGAATAGTTCCTGACAGTCAAGGGGGGCCAGCTTCACTCGTCCGAATCCTTTCCCAGAAGTGATTTAATCCTTTGAATGGATCTGAAGAGAAAGCCTATTATTATGTACTGATACATACATTTTTAAGTTGATAACAAACCGGTTATTTATCGCCAAACCTATCATTGAATTCTGGGAGTTTATTGCATTCTCCTCGTTAATTTTGCGGTGAATTATTTCCGGAGGGTGCAAATTTTAATCAGTGGTTTTCTGATATTTGTTTCCCTTCTGTCAGCATTTTCCAGAACCAGAATCGCTCGTCCGTCCAATCTGATGGTGGCCATGAAACAGAAGCGACTGTGGTAATTTATTTGGCGAGACAATTTCTGCGCTCAAACAGGTGGACTGAAATGGGTTTTATGAGACTAGTTTAAGGTCCTGAAAAGAACTGCTCCCAAGTGCCACTGACAGACAGCCTCTCTCTTTGGCTGCAGTCCAGAGCTCAGTTTCGGCCTAATAAGCTTGTAGTGGCACTTCAAAGCTCAAAATTCATTACTGCTGTGTTGACTGACAGACTGTCTAACTCAGGGAGAATCAATGACCGTATTTTTTTGCCCTTTCGTAGAGAGAAATGCTGACATCGTCATATCTGCTTCTTTCTTGAGTTGAGCAAATGGGAGGTGCGAGCAACTGCACTAAAAACCCAGCAATTTTTACAATTTTACAGCACAGAAGTCAAATAATTGTATAGGTGCCGTTTGTCATTGCCGTTGCCAACCAGGAAACAGTGCCCCTAGCTTTCATTTAAAAAGTTTGTCTTCCTGCTTTATTTATTTGTAGATAACCTTTCCAGTTTTACTCTGGAATATGCAGTTTTTGTTGTTAAGTGGTTCATTACGTTCTGTTCATCTCTCCCCTTTGGCTGAGTCTCGTTGTGGACTTAATGATTGCGTAATTTAAGTATTTAAGTATTTAAATTTAATTAAAAGTAAATTAAATTTAATTAATAGTATTTAAGTACTTAAATATATTTAAGAGAGTATTTAAGCCCTCTTCTTCATGTGCAAGTTGTTGCATTGTAAACTCGCTATCATGCTAGTTGTCCTAGTCAATGATAAGTTCTAAAACTCTCTTGTCTTCATCTGGTGCAACCTGTCCTTTGGCAGCAACTTTTTCCCAGAAGTCATTCTAGTCATTTGGTTGATTCAAAATAAACGTCCAAACCTAATCAGGGTTCAGGATTGGGACCAAGTTCAAGTTAACACAAATTAACTGTTCTTCAAATTAACTGTTCTTCTTCTCAAGTTAACAAGAACAAGCTTCCAATCTTAATCAGGGACCAAGACTAGGACTGTGCTCTTGCTAACCCATCCAGTTTGCTGTCCTTGTCCACTTTGTTTGGATCAAGCTTCCACACCTGAACTGGAGCCAGGACTTGGACTGCATTCCCCTGAAGCAACTTCTACATCCTCTGAAGCAGTTCGGTGCTGCTGGAGCCTGTGCAACACCTGGCAGCATCCTGGAAGCCTGGCAGCTCAAGCTTAGCCTATTACAACTATGCTGAATTGTCTGTTCCAACCCTGCTAATCTATCCTTAGAGTCCGCCCCCAATCTTTATCATGTTGCCGTCAATACACCACCAGGTACATTGTTGCTCTGATTCTGTTCTTCATTCCTAGTGTGGACCATACATGAGTCCCCCCGCCACCTTTCACATCCCTGCAGTCCCTCCCCCAGCTTACCTATCTGCATAATCTTGGTTTCAAAATAAAGCTAACATTCGCCAGATCTCTGCAGAGGTGTATGCATAAGTATATAAGTTACTCAGAGTAAATTAAGATGCAACACAGCATAAATGAAACATTACATCCGCAATACAAAATGGCTGCAGTTTTTTAAATTAATATCTCTTTAGAATCATGCATTTTCATTGCAAACCCTGGCAAAACTATAGCACAACATCTGAACATTAGCTGTGCCAAGACTGAAGCTATTAAACTGAAGCAGAGCAAAGTTAGAAAGGTTTTAGTGGCAGTATGTTTGGTGAAATCTCAAATTGGTCTTTTGGGTACATTTTGGGTACCATCTGTGCCATTAAAATTTTTAGGTACCAAACTATAAAATTCAATTAATATCACTCATACTGTATTGCTACGTCCGCCAAGGACGTAATAAAAGCGCCTCGGTTTTTCTGTCTGTCTGTCTGTGTCTCTGTGAACAGGATAATGTAAAAACTGATGAACCGATTTCCATGAAAATTCACATATATGAAGATCTTCTAACTCGGAAGACCCCATTAAATTTTGGTGTTGATCCGAATCTGGATCACGATTCAGCGGACGTCAGAAATCTCTGATTTGCTCTTGTTATAGGTATGCATTCCATCTAAATACAACCATTTTCCTTGTTTTGAAAAATCAACCAGACCTCCATACATTTTCCTATTCAAATAAAACTATATAAAGGCAAGGAGTTTTGACTCCTACTGGAATGGATGTATTTGCAAAAACAAGGTCACTCAGAGAGTGCAGCACCTCCACCGCACCAAGGCAAGTTTGTGCTTTAGTTATTTTCATTGGCTGATGTAGGGTATTGTTGCATTCTTCCGTCAGGTGCCAGCAAAAACCCAAAAGTAAGCCGATTGGAAATCCAGCCCTTTGGAAAGACTTAAAATCTCTGCCAGCATAGCTGGATTTGAACTTTGGCCCATATCTCAGCTGTACCTTGGCCTAGATGTGCCAAAATTTAATCACTTGTCCTCTTGTATGATTCTAACATTCTGCGAAGTTTGGTCAAAATTTATGCGGCCATTTTTGAGATATCCTGCTAACAGACAGACAAAAAAAACAACCAACGCCGGCAAAAACATACACTTCCCTTGGAGATGTGAATAAAGGTAAAAGCAATGATCACTTATCAATCATACAACATGCTGGCAAGAATTTTGAACATGAATTACTTTTGTATATTTGCACTAAAGTCCATGGTGCCACTGCTGTCTGCCATTATTTCTGGCAGTATTATTGAAAAACATAACTGCAAAACTGTTTCTGTCCAGATCAGGACTCAAGAGCAGAGGCTGGGTACGATCCAATAAGTAGTTTATTGACAGCTTACGCGATCATTTGGGGATGGAACCCCTGAGGAGGAAGTGTGGATAGAAACCAGCAATAGGATAGCACAGTGCAGAACAGATACTGTGGGCGAATCTGAGCTGCGAATCACCAGCCAGTGGCTTTTGTGATAGCGGCCAGGTGGAGCGCACACTTTGGAAGCCCTGCACTGCCCCGCGGGAGGAAAAAGTAGCACTGGTTACCATACAAAGATTGGGAGCTTGTTCTTTACAGCACAGTGGATTAGACTTGGAAGGGTTAACAAGAATGCACTCTCAATCATGGACCCTGATTAGGCTTGGGAGCATGTTCCTATTAAACTGGACTGACAAAATGACTTGAGCTGGGTTAACTTGAATATGGTCCCAATTCTGGACCCTGAATAGGTTTAGAAGCTTTATTGAGTTATCTAAGTGAAGAGAAAGGCTTCTGGGGATAATGATCACTTAAGTACACATTTTGGTTAAGACAGATGAAGAGTTTTTACGGAAATATTACCTGGTTCCTAAGCACAAAAGGAAAATTTCAATTCAACCACTTGGAACACAAGCTGAAGGCTTAATTTTCTCTCACGTGGTCATTAGAGAATAACAATGAGATGAGGAGCAGCCAGGGAAGGGGAAACACACAGGACATAAACCAATCAAAGAAGACACACCTCTAATAGACATGCAAGTTGCTAACATTGAAAGAGATTGAGAGGCATTCACAGGAGGGATGTGATACAGAACCATAGACTGTATTAAACAACCTGGGGATTGTCAGAAATCATTTTTAAATTGGCACAGAGACATTGGTGCAACTATGTGCAGCATTGATATGAACTTGAGCACAACTTTCAACACAAAACAGCCACAGTATGACAATTATAAACAATCTTTTTCAGCTACTAATTTGATAAGTTTTGGTCATAGACTAATTAGACTTATACCGATGGAATCTGGAGAGTCTTTGCTTTCATGAGGTATATTTTTGTGCAGTTGCATCAAGTATCACATTCACTAGCGCCATATGAGCAACGTATGCACTGTTTGCGTGGTCATTGTGTTTCATTTTGTTAAAAATGGTCATCATGAGTTTCTAGCTGCGTTTCCTCTCATTAAGTGGGTATGCAATATAAAAATTCTGCTACACATTAGCAAGTGCTTGTTTGGTGTTAGTTGCGAGGTGCGCTGCTGCTCCCAGAACCAGAGGGGCTCGGGTTCAAGAGGCTTGATGCTTGCAATATCAATAATGCAAAGTAATGCATGTTCTTTCACTACCAAGCAGATTGCATACACAAGAGCTAAAAAAATTAAGTTATAGAAATCTAGCTATGACCATTATCCAATGCTAAAAATGTAAAATCCAATGAATGGCGGAGTTTTGCTTACTGAACCATGTTTTCACAGCAGAAACTATTATAATTACTTTAAATCAGGGGGCCAATCATAGCAGGGAGGAGACGGGCCTATTTAAAACTTGGGAGGAACATAATGGGTTGAGCTAGCATTGTTTATGACCAGTGCATGGTTTTCCTGCAGGATTAGCTCACCCGGTTCTGGAAATGCTAGCATGGTGAGGGTAACCACTATGGTCTTGGATTGACTAGATGCTACAGAGCATTAGGGACCTGGCAGCAATTGGCTAATTTCTAGCAAGAATGAGCTGATAGCTGGTCTGAATGCCCCTGGGTGTTTGTGGATACCAGCAAAAAGGTTGCTGGAACTGGCAAGCAGGTAGGGAGGATTAGTTATAGGGCATGATGGCGGCTTTTGCAGGACAAGGCCAAACCTGCCCAGCTGTTGAAGACAGTTGACTCTCGTCAGGTACTCCTATATCGCATATTAAGTGGCTAGGTCAAAGGGCCTGCTTTGCATTTATGGCAAACTCACTGATTTAATTGAACTTCATGGGTAGGATGTGAGGTTTTACGAAAAGAACCAAGTGCAAACACCAGTAAAATGCAAAAAAGGCATTAATAATGGCAGAAGGCCAGGCACAGAACTTGAACATGGGAATGGCAAAAAACATGGCATGGCAGGAACGGAATCACAACATAGGAAGGAAGCTCTACTCGTTACCAGGACGTAGAACTAATACTCCGTATTCACACGGACCATTTGTATGCCTTGGCCATGAAATACAAATCCATGAGTAGTTATTTATGGTATCCTTCTGAAGCTCGAATTTCTGAGGCAAATTGAATCGAGGGTATTTCGGTGATTCTGGGCTTGCCGCCGAGATGAGAAGAAAACATTGCTCTGAGTTGGTATCTATTATGTCAAAATCATTTTATTTTGAATGCCAGAGAAGTCATTATTGTGTCCAGAAAAAGTCTTAAATATCAGGATTGATTATTTTTTTCTTTCTACAATCTACAAACAGAATTTTCTGGAAAGCATTTTACTTGATGGACAGTGGCACATGAAATGGAGAATGCTCTCTTCCCATTTTCACGTATGCATTTAAAGTTTGTACATGGAACTACTCGCACAAACTATTCACTGAGTGGAAGAATACACGTGCGCGTCTGTGTGTGTATATAGCATACACTGAACAGTGTATTTGTACACAATGATGAGCCAAAACATTATAAACAGTCGCTGAATATACTGCTGGTCCTCTGCACGCCACCACAACAGCTCCGTCAAAACAGCTCCATCTCAGTGAGTCTTGAGTGCCCCAAAGCCTCTCATGGCCACCTGGTTTGGCCCTCCACAGCCGGTAAGTACTCACCACTGCTGACATGGAGCACTTTGTAATCCTTGCTGCAATTAAGAAGCTGTGATTTAATTGCCTGGCCATGACAATTTGATACTCGTCAGTGTCGCTTCAGTTCCTGTTTTTCAGTTTCCAGCAGGTCAACAATGGAAAATTCATCCGGTTTACCATGTAGGGTCTGTCTACAGATCTTCACATGCACCACTGTCACTGTTGCATTCTTCCGTCAGGTGCCAGCAAAAACCCAAAAGTAAGCCGATTGGAAATCCAGCCCTTTGGAAAGACTTAACATCTCTGCCAGCATAGCTGGATTTGAACTTTGGCCCATATCTCAGCTGTACTTTGGCCTAGATGTGCCAAGATTTAATCACTTGTCCTCTTGTATGATTCTAACATTCTGCGAAGTTTGGTCAAAATTTAAGCGGCCGTCTTTGAGATATCCTGCTAACAGACAGACAAAAAAAACAACCAACGCCGGCAAAAACATACACTTCCCTTGGAGATGTGAATAAAGGTAAAAGCAATGATCACTTATCAATCATACAACATGCTGGCAAGAATTTTGAACATGAATTACTTTTGTATATTTGCACTAAAGTCCATGGTGCCACTGCTGTCTGCCATTATTTCTGGCAGTATTATTGAAAAACATAACTGCAAAACTGTTTCTGTCCAGATCAGGAATCAAGAGCAGAGGCTGAGTACGATCCAATAAGTAGTTTATTGACGGCTTACGCGATAATTTGGGGACGGAACCCCTGAGGAGGAAGTGTGGATAGAAACCAGCAATAGGATAGCACAGTGCAGAACAGATACTGTGGGCGAATCTGAGCTGCGAATCACCAGCCAGTGGCTTCTGTGATAGCGGCCAGGTGGAGCGCACACTTTGGAAGCCCTGCACTGCCCCACGGGAGGAAAAAGTAGCACTGGTGACCATACAAAGATTGGGAGCTTGTTCTTTACAGCACAGTGGATTAGACTTGGAAAGGTTAACAAGAATGCACTCTCAATCATGGACCCTGATTAGGCTTGGGAGCATGTTCCTATTAAACTGGACTGACGAAATGACTTGAGCTGGGTTAACTTGAATATGGTCCCAATTCTGGACCCTGAATAGGTTTAGAAGCTTTATTGAGTTATCTAAGTGAAGAGAAAGGCTTCTGGGGATAATTATAATTTAAGTACACATTTTGGTTAAGAAAGATGAAGAGTTTTTTACGGAAATATTACCTGGTTCCTAAGCACAAAAGGAAAATTTCAATTCAACCACTTGGAACACAAGCTGAAGGCTTAATTTTCTCTCACGTGGTCATTAGAGAATAACAATGAGATGAGGAGCAGCCAGGGAAGGGGAAACACACAGGACATAAACCAATCAAAGAAGACACACCTCTAATAGACATGCAAGTTGCTAACATTGAAAGAGATTGAGAGGCATTCACAGGAGGGATGTGATACAGAACCATAGACTGTATTAAACAACCTGGGGATTGTCAGAAATCATTTTTAAATTGGCACAGAGACATTGGTGCAACTATGTGCAGCATTGATATGAACTTGAGCACAACTTTCAACACAAAACAGCCACAGTATGACAATTATAAACAATCTTTTTCAGCTACTAATTTGATAAGTTTTGGTCATAGACTAATTAGACTTATACCGATGGAATCTGGAGAGTCTTTGCTTTCATGAGGTATATTTTTGTGCAGTTGCATGAAGTACCACATTCACTTGCGCCATATGAGCAACGTATGCACTGTTTGCGTGGTCATTGTGTTTCATTTTGTTAAAAATGGTCATCATGAGTTTCTAGCTGCGTTTCCTCTCATTAAGTGGGTATGCAATATGAAAATTCTGCTACACATTAGCAAGTGCTTGTTTGGTGTTAGTTGCGAGGTGCGCTGCTGCTCCCAGAACCAGAGGGGCTCGGGTTCAAGAGGCTTGAGGCTTGCAATATCAGTAATGCAAAGTAAATCATGTTCTTTCACTACCAAGCAGATTGCATACACAAGAGCTAAAAAAATAAATTTATAGAAATCCAGCTATGACCATTATCCAATGCTAAAAATGTAAAATCCAATGAATGGCGGAGTTTTGCTTACTGAACCATGTTTTCACAGCAGAAACTATTATAATTACTTCAAATCAGGGGGCCAATCATAGCAGGGAGGAGACAGGCCTATTTAAAACTTGAGAGGAACATAATGGGTTGAGCTAGCATTGTTTATGACCAGTGCATGGTTTTCCTGCAGGATTAGCTCACCCAGTTCTGGAATTGCTAGCATGGTGAGGGTAACCACAATGGTCTTGGATTGACTAGATGCCACAGAGCATTAGGGATCTGGCAACAGTTGGCTAGTTTCTAGCAAGAATGAGCTGACTGCTGGCCTGAATGCCCCTGCGTGTTTGTGGATACGAGCAAAAAGGTTGCTGGAACTGGCAAGCAGGTAGGGAGGATTAGTTATAGGGCATGATGGCAGCTTTGGCAGGACAAGGCCAAACCTGCCCAGCTGAAGACAGTTGGCTCTCGTCAGGTACTCCTATACCGCATATTAAGTGGCCAGGTCAAAGGGCCTGCTTTGCATTTATGGCAAACTCACTGATTTAATTGAACTTCATGGGTAGGATGTGAGGTTTTACGAAAAGAACCAAGTGCAAACACCAGTAAAATGCAAAAAAGGAGGCTTTATTTCTGAAGGGGGAAACCCCCCAACAGAGCTGGCAACAGTACAATGTCCGCAATCCAAAATCAGAGTCCAAAGAGCGAAATCCAGAGTCATACACAGGGCACCAATAACAAAAATCGTAGTCAGACAAAAGAGATCAAAAAAACAAGAATGTGGCAACAGTACAGGGAATAGGCAAAGCTTGATATCAAGGACAGTCCAGTCAGAAAGATAAATCACAATGAATCAAGGCGAGAAAAACGTAGCACAGGAGACAAGGAAGAACGATCTGACAAGAAAGTGAACCAAACAGACATCTTATATACACATCCGGGAGAACACATGATCAGGGAGATCAGGTGCAATCAATGCTAACAATAATCAGGGAGTGACACATTAAGAATAAACTAATTACATGAATTTGGCTGTAGCCAAAACGCAGACAGGGATCACAAGACAAACCTATGAACAGAACAGCTCCGGTCAAGGAGTACTAAAGTGTATAGATTAGAGAAAGGAAAGCACAAAGTCTTTGTGGAGATCCACAGAAAATAGCAGCAGTGATAATTGGGGAAAGGCAAGGAGGCGGAGACTAGAATAGGGCGACTGCTGAGAGATCATTTGTCAATTAGTAAGTGCAGCTATACAATCCCGAGTGCTTGTTCGTAAATTAATCAAAATATACAAAGTAGAAGTGGGTTAGTAATTAGCAAAAAACAATAAAATGTTCGTATGTGTTAGTAAGATAGTGAAAGAGAGAGGAAGGAGATAATGAAAGAAGATTGAAACCCAGAAACCAATATATCACCCGAATGAGTGGCACGCAAGACAAGGGACCGTGAGCAAAGATACACACATGACAAGAAGGGGAGATGAAGTGCCAGGCATGGAAATGAAAACATGGCATGATAACTAGTAAACTAAAACATGAAAAATAACACAAATCCTAAATACCAAAAACACAATACACAATCCTAAGAGAGGTCAGACATAAACAATGGTCAAGGAATGCATGGGTCAATAAATAATGGCAGAAGGCCAGGCACAGAACTTGAACATGGGAATGGCAAAAAACATGGCATGGCAGGAACGGAATCGCAACATAGGAAGGAAGCTCTACTCGTTATCAGGAAGTAGAACTAATACTCCGTATTCACACGGACCATTTGTATGCCTTGGCCATGAAATACAAATCCATGAGTAGTTATTTACGGTATCCTTCTGAAGCTTGAATTTCTGAGGCAAATTGAATCGAGGGTATTTCGGTGATTCTGGGCTTGCCGCCGAGATGAGAAGAAAACATTGCTCTGAGTTGGTATCTATTATGTCAAAATCATTTTATTTTGAATGCCAGAGAAGTCATTATTGTGTCCAGAAAAAGTCTTAAGTATCAGGATTGATTATTTTTTTCTTTCTACAATCTACAAACAGAATTTTCTGGAAAGCATTTTACTTGATGGACAGTGGCACATGAAATGGAGAATGCTCTCTTCCCATTTTCACGTATGCATTTAAAGTTTGTACATGGAACTACTCGCACAAACTATTCACTGAGTGGAAGAATACACGTGCGCGTCTGTGTGTGTATATAGCATACACTGAACAGTGTATTTGTACACAATGATGAGCCAAAACATTATAAACAGTCGCTGAATATACTGCTGGTCCTCTGCACGCCACCACAACAGCTCCGTCAAAACAGCTCCATCTCAGTGAGTCTTGAGTGCCCCAAAGCCTCTCATGGCCACCTGGTTTGGCCCTCCACAGCCGGTAAGTACTCACCACTGCTGACATGGAGCACTTTGTAATCCTTGCTGCAATTAAGAAGCTGTGATTTAATTGCCTGGCCATGACAATTTGATACTCGTCAGTGTCGCTTCAGTTCCTGTTTTTCAGTTTCCAGCAGGTCAACAATGGAAAATTCATCCGGTTTACCATGTAGGGTCTGTCTACAGATCTTCACATGCACCACTGTCACTAAATAATCAAAATGACTCCCATCATCCTCACGGTCATAATGTTTAGGCTTTTTTAAATAAACAAGATAATTTAAATCATCTGATTTTGTGAGTTTAAGCTGTGTTAGACAGTTCTTCAGTTAGGTGATGAAGAATATGAAAAACAAAACATATTTCAGCAAGTTCATCTGACCTGTCGTGTCAGACTGTGAAAAGTACAAGCATCTTTCCTCCAAACGAACAAACAAGTTTGTGAAAGCCGTTTGAATGCCACAGAAGGACATTTTTGTGACTGGATGTTTTAAACCCTGAGACACAAAGAGCATTCTGGAGATGTTTTGTGCTGATTCTGTTGGCACCTGCTGATACTGGAGCACTGAAAGTAAACCCCTGCCTTGTGTGTGTGTGTGTGTGTGTGTGTGTGTGTGTGTGTGGTGTGTGTGTGTGTGCGCGCGTGTGTGTGTGCATGTGTGTGTGTGTGCGTGTGCGCGTGTGCGCGTGTGTGTGTGTGTGCGTGTGTGTGTGTGTGTGTGTGTGTGTGTGCGCGCGCGTGTGTGTGTGTGTGTGCATGTGTGTGTGTGTGTGTGTGTGTGTGTGCTAGCATGTGTGTGTGTGTGTGTGTGTGGTGTGTGTTTGTGTGTGTGTGCGCGCGCGTGTGTGTGTGTGTGTGTGTGTGCATGTGCGCATGTGTGTGTGCGTGTGCGTGTGTGTGTGTATGTGTGTTTGTGTGCATGCGAGTGTATGTGTGTTCTGGGTTTGAGAGATTGTCAGAAGTGTGAGCATACACCAAGTTACATTACATTTGAATATTTCTGTCTCATTACCACTGTTTTAATTACTAATATTACAGGGATGATCAAATCATCCAAAAATACCAGCTTTGAGAAGAATATTTGTGCTGGTTGGACTTCTGAAGCAACAACATGCTGCTATTTAGCAAAAAAAATAATAGGAAAAATGTGTGCATTCTGCTTGTTGATATTTTGAGTAGCCTACTGGGCACCTTTTATTAATCAGTTTGTATTCATCCAACCATAAAGTGACACACATTTACATTGGTGTCATTTTTTTGCTTTTGGAGGGTGGGGGAGGGGGTTATTCTGCCCTAGGGTCCCCTAATCAGATATTATATGCAATGACAATATACACATTTTGGAAAATACTGAAAAGGTTAAAGTATCAAAGGTTTTTTTGTGAAGGAGTCCAGATTGCCAAATTGCCATGATGTCTACTACTTCTTCACGGTTGTTTTAAAGTGTTGATGGTTTTTATTTGTTTTTTATAATCCACTGTGTGCATTGTAAAAATGTGAGAGGGTGTTATGTAAATTAGGTTTGATGCAGATATCCTCAGAGCTCCCACTTTGTAGCCTCATTTGCTCCGGTGAGTTGATGCGTGCTAACAGGAAAAACAATTTAACCGCACTTCCTCTCATTGGGATGCATTAGCGCACCTCTATCTTTCAACTTTGCAGTGCAAGTGATCCTTGGAAAACATTTTACTGTAGAGCCCTCTGATGTTGGCGATTATGATTGTTATCGAAGATAGGGGCGTAAGTATTGACTTATTTTCATTTGTGGTTTGTACAGTAGACTTAGAGGGGCCTGGTTAGCATTTCTTTGGCTTAGATTCAGTGGCAGATGATGCCAGGCCAGTGCATCAGTGTAAATATTTCAGGAACAGACCTGGTCTGAGGCCCTTGAGCTCTGGTTTCCACCCTGTGGTTTGGTATTCAGTTGAGGTCAGGCATTCCAGAAGGCTCACGGGCATTTGGAAATGGGCATTTCTCCCCTTTCCACTGTAGGGAGAATTTGAGCCAAAATGGTTTCTAACAAGTGGAATACGGTTCATTGTGGGTCTTGCTGTGGAGAAGTTCAATTGTAGAACCAAAATGGCTGCAAATAAAATGGTTGTGATTGACTGTGGCTAGTGGACACGCCTGTGGTAAAATGAACTGTGCAACTTTATAAGGGGACATCTTCCTTCAGTTACACAAAAATGCACAACCCTCATTGCATCACAAATTGTATGTGAAATATTGAGAGGTAAAACTGTCGAAAGTTGGGATTACACTATTACAGGCAGCACTGGTCGCAGTTTGTGAATTGTGCCTTGAAGAATTAAATGAAAATAGATTTTTAATTAAATAAAGGCCACAGTTAGACATTGCTGGACCAGTAATTCAGGAATGATTTGAAAAAGGGTTCTTTCTTAGCTGGAAATTTTAAGCTAGTGTTGTCAGTACACTTTTCCTTTTTGTTCATGACACCTTGAAATGTTACAGTTCTCATCATTTCATTTGAGTAGAGCATAGTACAATATAGAATAGAGTATTATTGAATAGTTGGATATATAATGTAATGTGGCATAGTATGTTGTTGCCAGTCCTATTCAGATCAGCCACAATTCAGCCACAGGAAAACCACATTTCACCTCAGCACCATGGACAGCTCCAGCAGGTTGTGGCCAGAATGCGGAGCCACGGGGCTAATTGGAGCAATTATTCAATCAGCTGGCCGGCCGCACTTCAGTGCCACCAACCAGCTGCAGCACATCCCACTGGAATCAGTCTGGCCTACGTTACACACGCATAAGCAGTGTTGGCTTGTTCATGCCCTCGTTCATGTTATCGCTTTCTTTCATTGATGCGTTGTGCAGAATCGAATATAGATATTCTCACATCCTCCCCGGCACCAGAGAACCAGTCCAAATTAGCAGAGCTAAAGTGCTGTATATCACTATTGCTGATTGATTTTTCCCATTGCAATTCTGTGTTTATTGATAATTTTTCCTCTAATTTTGCCATGAGCCATGGAAGCTAGACAAAGATTGAGGAGCTTTTTTATGGTGGGCAACAGTTGTGACCATCACTCCTGCTTTCTGTCATCTTTGTCATTGGATTCAGGCCAGAGAGCATTCAGATGCATTTTTTGCTCTTAATTTTTTTTTACACTGCTATAAATAACCATCCATTTCATGCGAAAGTCGTTTACAGTTTCCACTGAGTCTCCACCTATTCTGTCCATCAAGCATTAAACCTCTGCTCCCCTGGAACCACTATTGACCTTCAATTGTGGTTCCTGCATACATCTAACAGATCATTTATTGTGGTTGTTGAAGAGGGTTATTTTTGAATTAGATAATTAAATTAGCTCATAGCTGTAGGCCTTAGGCAGAATTCCTCAGGTTATCTGAAGTAGTGGGTAGGATCCTGGAGTATTGAGCCGGGACGCATCGACAGGCTTGTCAAACCATGCTGTTACCACGGTAACACAAATGACCCACAGTCAGTCAGTCAGTTCAGATGAGCGGACATTGCCACGCTGTCAGTGATTTGGCAAATTTTCCACTCCTGTATGGCGAGAGGGTCCTGCTGTCTCAGTTTAACACTGACAGACTTTTTTCATAATTGCATTAATGTCTTCATCAATTAAGATTTTTCCTTTTTTTTCCGAAGAGGTGGACTTTAAGTGCCATTTAAAGCATGATAAGCAGAATAGTTTTTTAAAAGAATGCTTGTCACATGTACCTGCATTTCTTTGGGATGCAAAATGCACAACTTGTGGTATTTTACAGTCATTTGGCTCTTCGTTAAAATAGTCAAAATCCTTCGACAAATATGCATTATATCTTGAAATTGATTTTGGGCGTGGTTCTCCAGTGAGAATATTAAGCCAGTTCAGAAGTGTTTTCTTTGAAGTGGGAGGTCTGTTGGACAGGAGCCGGTTTCTGGATTAAATTGGCTACCAGTCAGTCCATATGTCTCTGTATTAGTAGGTTATGTGTTTTAGATGTAAGGGGTCTTATATGGGTCTATATGGAGGCAGGGGGAAAAAAATGTTTCATGAAAAATGGCAGGATGACTGCTACACAAATAAAATTAAGGTAACAAGAGCATATGAAGAGCTTTGATGTTATTAGGGTAATATCAGCGCATGTTATTGTGTATATTGTGTCAAATTCTCATGTCCTGGTTGAGACGACACATCCAGAAAACTCATGAGTTATTACATTGATGTCCTTTCATCATGCCTCCAGTAATTGTAATGCTGATTGTGAAGCCCATTGACATTTTAACAATTCAAAATTAAAGATTTTAACTGGGCAAAAGAGAACATGTGACTCCGCTCACTGAGTAGGGTGTATGGTTGCCTTAAAGAGAGGAAGTTCTCTGTGGACCATCGAGCGTAGGTCGGACCCAAGGTCAGAGCAACACTTAGGTAAAAAATGTAGACTAAGTCCAAGCCATTTCTGCACAATTTTGCAGCCTTGTTATGGCAATGTTATAACACCGGCGGAACGCCCCACTTGCGGCCAGAAAACGTAGTTTTATCCGAGCCTCTCCAAATTCCGAGCAAGTACAGTTTTGATTCTTTTTTTAAGTCAAAATAGTATATCACTTTGTGATAAATCCACCTGTTTAGCATGTTTGTGTAATGGTTGAGTGGCTAATTGGATTGTTGCTATTAAAGCGCGGATGTGTTTGGCACTCTGCAGAATGATAATGGATGATACTGTTATTCAGCCACTTAATTTAAAAATGCCTGAATTGTTTAAAAGTCTGTGCTGAAACTGCACTTCGTTTCGTAGCTGATTATTCGACGAAAATATAATTAATCTTGCTCAAACGCTGTCGTAACTGAGCCGTAAGCACAGAGAACGATTTTTTTCCCCTCGGCTAAGTGAAATACTTCTTGCGAGATATTGCAGCCGGACGTGCTCACTGTTCAGTCGAGACCTGATTTTCCACCGCAGAAATGCTCAAGTGCAAGGTCATTGTAGGGTTTAAAAACAAGCTTTTTTTTCCTGTGAACTTTTTGTCGAATGCTGTAATCAACCCCAGGAGCTTCATGGAATTTTCAATATGGATTCAGAATGGAATTGAGGTGGTTTCATTTCCCGAATGTTGCCTCCCAGTATGCGCCGCAGATAATGTTCATTCAGAGCACGCAGAGCGCTGAAACATAATTGCACAGAAACGGGGATACAAGGGTTTTTAAAATCCGAGATGTCGAATGATCCGTGGAGTGTGTTGCCATAATTGTATTTAATGACTGTCACTTTAAAAGTGGGCCTTGTCATTGACAGATGACTGTAATTGAGGTGGTGGAGGTAATTAGCGGAAGATGATGTACTTCATGGATCGTGCCTCTCTCCGGCACGCTATTTTCAGGTACGACGTTAACAGTGTGGCGTGCCAGTCATTACCGGGGATGACCTTGGCCACTTGGCTTTCATTACCGCCATTTATGAAGCGCCGAGCCCTGGCTTCCGCAACCTGACTCTTTCATCTCCAATATATCTCTCCATCCTTCTGGTCTCTCTGTACCCCTGCCACACCTCCATCATTTTTCTTCACCTCTTGTTGTTATTTTATTTGTTGATTGGAGTGTGTCTGTGTTGATTTGCATGTGTCTTATTTTTTATGGTTGTTAAAAGAATATTAGTAAGAAAGCCTCTCTCCTTGTCCCTCTCACAGTCCGTCTCCAGCCCTACTGAAGTAGAAACCGATAGCATTGCCACTGTCCACCTGCCTCTTGTGATTTTAATTATGCCTAACCTGTCAGGTGACATCTCTGTAACCTGCTTTCTCAGGGCTGATTCCACAACGCCAAAGCACCCTGCTGCCTCCCACCCGACACATGCGCGCACGCACGCACACACACACACACACACACACACACACACACACACACTATTCCCCTCTCTCTCTTTCTCTCTCCCCCTCTCTTTCTGTCTCTCTTTATCTCCTCACTCTCTTCATTACTTTCTCCCTCCCTCCTGCTCTCTCTCTCCTTACATCCCACCCTCTCTCTCTCTCTCTCTCTCTCTCTCTCACTGTTCCGTTGGTTGGAACATGCCCCGCCTCCAAGACAATGGTCTGTGAGGTTTCGCATCGTCCGCAGATGGTGCTACTCGCGTCGGGATAGCACTTCCCCCCTCCCCCCTGAACACCTGAGAAACGCAGAGGGGGTGCTGAGAGAGAGAGAGAGAGAAAGTTGGGGAGAGACTAAAAAGGAGAGGTGCTTCGCAAATACGGCTGTGCCTCCCTTACCGCTGATGACCTCGCCGCTTTAGGTCCACGTGCTGCAGTTGGCAGGTTCCGGCTGCCGCGTGTGACATCGTCGCTTCCCGCCGTTTCCGCGACAACGCGCGCTCAGCCCCAGGATCCGACTCTTCCCCCCAAAGAGGGGCTCAACTTCTCTCTCAATCCAGACTTTTAAGTTCTACTATTTTGCACATTTTTTAATAAACTTTTTTTCTCCTGAGGGGATATTACTGACTGGGATAGTCCTTCTGTCCTCACCCATCTCAAGATGAGCAGTTGCAGGAAAAGGTGTAAGCGGGAAATCCTCAAATTTGCCCAGTACCTCTTCAGACTGATCACAGGCACTCTCAACACAGGTAAAGATGAACTCTTAACTCTTCATTTTATTTTTACCTTTTGCATCTGAAGATCGATCTTTGGACTTCAGTGTGGGTTTGAGCAGAAGGGACGTTTCTCCGTCTCTCTCCTCTTCTGAGGCTCCTCTACGCCAGTCGGTGCTTCTGCTGGAGTCTGAAGTTTAAAAATAGCCCCTGCGCTCGCAGATGAGGGTGAAGCAGAGGTTAAAAGCGCCTAATTGTTGCTGGGATGGTGGATAGAGCACTCAGCCAGCCATCTCAGTTAGGATTAGAGCCGCAGCAATGTAAACATGTGCGCCTGTGACAAAGGCACTGACACCGGTGTGTGTGTTCCTCTGAGCGTTTGTGTGTATGTGTGTGTGCGCGCGCGGCGTGTGTGTGTATGAGAGAGAGGGAGAGCATGGTGTGTGCGCACATGCACTTGTGTGTGGCTATGTTTGTGTTCGTGGGAAAGGCACTGACACCAGTGTGTGTGTTTGTGTTTGTGTGTGTGTGTGTGTTCGTCTGAGCGTTTGAGTGTGCGTATGTGTATGTGAGAGAGCGAGAGAGAGGGAGGGCATGGTGTAGGCGCGCTTGTACCTGTGTGTTGCTGCGTTTGTGCTTGTGTGTGTTTGTGTTAGAGACAGAGGGAAAGAGAGACAGTGTGTTTGAGTGTGTGTGTGTGTGTGTGTGTTTGAGAGAGAGAGAGTGAGAGAGAGAAAGGGTGAGCATGGTGTGTGTGCACCTGTATCAGTGTGGCTGTATTTGTGTGTGTGCGTGCGTGTGCATGTGAGTGCGAGAGTGTGTCGGTGTGTGTGAATATTGCAGCTCTTGAAACTTAAACAGGCTTTTGCTGGAACCTTAATACAGGTGCTGCTGAGAGACTTCTGCTTATTCAGTTGTTAACGTGGATAAAAATATCACAATGAAAAAGTGAAATTCTTTTCTCGTTACTGGAAAAAAAAACATGCTGCAAATTAGATATTTGCACTTTTGAAAATGGTCATTTTCAGTGGCGCATTAGTTATGTTTGCACTGGACCCATTGTCACATGACAATTAAGGAATACTATAGCATCAAGGTCAGCATTGTGTTGTTGTGGATAGCTGTCACATTTTTGAAGAACATCTTCATTACTATAGCCGACCCAGTAAATATATTTGAAGTAACGGACATGAGGTGAATTGTTTTGTTTGTTATCTGTAGTTGGTTAAGTTTGCTCAGGTGAACTGCTGTGCCTGGCAGTGCGCAGAACATCACTCACATGCAGCAAATGGTGCAGCTTCAAATTGACCTTGATAGTGCATTTTCTGCTACTCTGAGTTCCTACATTTCCAAACTAAAGTGCCTGTTTTTTTCTGCTTTCATGGGAAGTTATACTGGCACTCTGTCTCTCGCACTTCTGATACATGGGAGGGGCGGTGCTGGCTGTCTGTCTGACATTTCTTTCCATGTGAATGTGAAATGGTATTGGAGGTTCACACAACCACCTTTTTTTGCAGCAATTTTTTTGGCGTTGTTTGTGTCCTGAAATTACATGAAGAAATCTCCTTAATTAGAGTCGAATTAGATTAGATCATGTTCAATTAGATTCGGGTGAGATTAGATTAAATTAGACTAAATTGTGGTCTGGTTCAATATTGGAAAGGATAACGAGACGTACAGAAGGGGAAAGCAGAATGAAATCTACTGCGCTTCATTCGTATCGAGTGCTTATTTTGGGAATATGCCTAATTAAATAATTGAATTCAGGATTAACTGTGGAAAATTGCCCTGAATATGAGATGCTGTAATGAATTAAGCCGGGGCCCATTGATAGATTTAGTGCAGGGATGCTGAAATCACGGTCCTCAGGGCTCGAGAGCCGCTGGTTTTCCGTCATTCCTTTGCCTGTGAGTCTAGTGTTAAGACTGGCCAATTAGGAGCACTAATTGTTCAGTTAATTACCTGTGAGGAAGGAAAGCCAGGGAAATATTTTGATTTGAGGTCCAGAGAGGTACTCCAATCATATTTTACCCTTGGGAATGATTCATATTGTGCTCAATTTTTATTTGTGATATCTTGAAGTCTCGACCGGGGATCAGTATTTTCATGAAATTATGGTGATGAAACTTAATGGCCTGCAGGGAGTTTCACCCACTTTGAACCAATCAGACCCTTTTACTCTGTGCACCAAAACAGTGATTGGTTCACTTCATTTTCTGCCCTCTTGGATTTAGGATACTACCTGTGGCCACTGTAAAATGTAATACTTTTAAGCTTCAAAGGATTCGCTTACTCATCCCAAACCAGCATGTGGTCTCATATGTCTAATACTCTTGTCAAATTCAGTTGCTCAATCGAAAACTTCTCTCATTGATCCTTTAGTTTTCCTCTATATAATTTGTTATATACAATGGAGTTCTACTGGAGCCACACACCACCAGGAAACGTTCTCAATTAAATCAACAAATGTTTATTTTCTAAATTGAGTTTTGAAGTTGAGTTTGCCATGGTTCTAGACAAAAACAGAAACAGCATTAAGTAACATCAACAATATCAACAAACAACATATCAACATATCAACAATATCAACAAATATCAATATCATTTAATATCATAAAGGATCAAAGATATTACATTTTATGCCAACTAAGGTCATATCAGAATAAATGAATAAAATAACAAATAAACTTAAAGCAAATAAATCATCATATCAGCACATTACAGCTTTCTTTACTTACATTGATGAGGTTTCAACAGACACATGGCATGGCATTTGTTTGGAACCAAGGACAAAAGGTGAGTGTCAGTTTGGACCGCCCTTTTATAGGGGGTTTCCCAGGAAGTGGGCGTAGTCCCACTGAGACTGGTGCTGCAGGTAAAATGTTCAGTGTCTCCTTCTGGAGAGGAGGGTTAGTGCAGGGAATTAATGAATTTCTGACATAATTTATACACTGCGTAAGCAGTCCTTGAGTGATGCGAAGATGCAAATTCTCAGAAGATCATAATTTAAAGCCAGGTGGTAAACTTGCACAGCCACAAAAGCTGCCTTTTTGTGCCAGAGATGGAGCGTATTTTATAAAAACGTATGAAACGGAGTTAAATCCTCCTGCACAAGTGAAAAAGTTAAATTGTTTTTAGTTGTTGACGTTCCAGCTGTATCATTAACTGTTGTATGTCCTCATAGATAGAAAAAGGGAACCAAAGGTGTTTTGTCCTTGTACTGTATATGAATTTGGTTAAAGTATGTGGAATAAGGGGCTTTTATGATCCCTTCTGTGCCATTTTGTGCTTCCTAGACTGGAAAGTGACTTCAAGCTTCTGCTGAAAGAGCATTAATGGGAGGTCCTGCATAAATTCCTGTCTCTCTAGAATGGGAATTACGTTGGGTTCATTTCTCTAGTGTAAATAACTTGAGCATGCAGGTTACTGACAAACCGAATCTGTCAGCTGCCTTTCCATTTGGATTGTGTGTCTTTATATTTCAGTTATTTTGCTGACGCAAAGCAACAGTCAGTTGATTAGATGAAGTAAGAGCCTTTCGCCCCTGGAAAAAATGTGTAGTTAAGGGATCTGCTTAAGGACCCAACAGCTGTACCCTGGGAATCACAATCAGGTTCCCCTCCACCGGACTAAGGTCCCCCTCATATGTAGCTCTGCTGTGGCCCGACAGATGTAGAGTATTTCACGTTTTTGCGATAATGAGGGAGTCTAATGATTAAAATTTGGCAGCACTGTGTCGTCCCCCCCTCCACCCCCCCTTTTTTCCCCCAACCTGATCTCAGCCAAACTGTTCAGCCCACCGCAAAGCGACCTTCTCTCATTGACTCAGGAAGAAGATGCTGTCATAAAACGTGTTTTTAAAAACAATTACGAAATATTAAATAGTGCTATCAAATATATATCCAATACATATATTATAGATGGGGATATTCTTATCATGCACTCTCAAACAAATGGGTTACAAAAGACATGAAAGCACTCTTCACAATACCTTCTCTAGTTCTAGGGTTGAATGTCTGGCAGGATCTCGGAGCCTTCAAGCTTTTTGCACCTTTTTGCACCAGTATACCACAGAGGCTTGCAGAGAGAAGATAAATCCTTTATTCAGAAAAGTTAAAAACATTTTTTTTTTTTTTTTTTTTACCCCCTGAGAATACAACTTGGTAATGAATTTTCAGTGGTTTTGGCTGTTTGTCCTTCTATGAAGGTCGGGCTAGAGAAGCCTGCTGAGTCTCATGGTCGTCCATTTCTCAACAGATATCCTACTGTCTGCGATCCTGGCTCAGTGCTTGTGTGGTGGTAATTTTTCTTTTGCATTATTGTATAGTGCATATGAATGATTAATGATTCCTCATGTCGGGGTTATTTTTAAAGTACATGATAAACCCATCAGCGCTGTAGATTGTGATTCACTGTCAGCTCGTGACACATCAATTAATGATTTGATGATTCATTTTTGCTCGTAAGTATCGTTTAAATATTCCCTGTGGATTTTGGAATTGCATCAAATGCCTCAGCTTTTACATTGACTCTCCCGGGGCCATATGATGCATATCTATTTCAAAATGCTGATATAATAGCTTTGCATGAAGAATAGCGGTTTTTCCTCATTTCTCTTTAAACCAAAAAGTGATGATTATTTCAGCCTTTCGAACCCTGCATTATATAAAAGGTTCGTGACCCCCATCGATGGCGAACAACAGGAATGCGTTTGATAAGCCCTCCAAACCCCACGATAGCTGCAGCCATCGCGGGGTTTGGAGGGCTTATCACGCAACTTCGGCAAGATTCCTGCATATTTTTTCGGGAATCTCGCGCAGCCAGTTTACTTGCAGACGCGCTCAAGCGCTCCCCAACATTCTGTGATGGGGAAACCACCTGATTGTAAACAAGGTCACATGACAACCAAAAGTCATGTGATCAAAGTCACACGTTTGGAGGCCAGATTTTTTTTTTTTGCATTCCAGGTTATTGCACGTTCTGCAGCTGCTGAATAGGTAAGGTTCAGAGGGTTAAAATCCCACTCGTTTATTGCCTGTGAAATTACCTTATTGTTTTAAATCTTAATTTGTGAAGTGACTTGTCCAAACAAAAATTTCTTTATGTTCAATGATGGTTCCGTTATAAGTGGTCTTTAAAAATCTGTATGCGTTCCTTATCTGGGATCAGCTGAATGACTGTACAAAATTCTCAGCACAGGTGGCGATTATGAAAATAAGTGAGAGTTTGTGCCATTGAGGCTTTTGTAAATATGGAATATGGAATGTTTGCAATGCCAGGGGTGTCCAAGGGAAGTGACTCCATATTGTTTCTGTGGTACACTTGTGGAATTTAAGCTTCTTCTTCAGATAATCCATGATCTCTTCGACAGACTCTTCAATCTGCACCCTCAAATCTGAGCTTCCTGCAATTAGGCCTGGGGCCTTTTATTTTGGTTTGCTATTGTGCTTTTTTGCTTTGTGTAATTGCAACAAAATAGTGACCCGCAACTGTGCAAATAAGCACACCTGCCCAAAACCGCACCCATCCTACCAAAAAGGCATGGATGTACGCACCCTTGGGCACGACTGAAGGAATAATGCGAGGGGGAGGGAGAATCTGGCTTTTCATGCATACTAATATTTAATACATGTTGTGTGTGTCGCATAGATGTTTACGACCATAGAATTTTCACGATCCATCATAAATTCAGGCCTGAAAAGCTCCCTCGATGCAGTGCCAGCACATTGAGTGAGTTGTAATAGATTAAAATGGTCGCCTTTTTGAATTCAATTGGGCGATGCCATTCAAATTTACTGCTCGGCGTTTTGACCACGAGAAGCCGGCTGTTTCGTCTAGTACGGGCGTAAATCAGTGGGCCTTGCTCGCTCTCGGTAATAAAATGAAAATCTACTGTTATTGGCTTTAATGTAGTTTGTCATGGGCCTGAAGATGTATTTCTAGCCTGCTAGGAAGGTCCGCAATCACCTTCCTTGCATACTGACTCCTTTTGGGGGAGACATGCGCTTCCCCAGGGATGAGGATGTGGGGGAGGGGTCGGAATTAGGAATGCATTTGGACCTAATAAATCCAGTGATTTATTTGCTTGCTTTAAAAGAGTGGAGTAGTTTTGGAGGGGGTTATCATGCCCATACATTATCCCTGTCAGTACCCCTGCCTTGGTAACATTTGCTTGCCCGCCGACTACCTCACCATTATCTTTCATTGGCCCAAGCCATCAAGTTCGCTGTCTACAACTTGTATCTGATAAAAATGCTATGATGTCATTTATCGTTTGCTTCAGTCTGCTGTCCCCCGAGTGTACGAATGCTACCGTAGCCATGATTAGTCACCCTTTTTAACCAGAGCAGTGACTATTTTTAGAACGGACATCGCTGCATTTTCTCTGCCTTTTCCTCACACTTCTGTTTCTAAATGGGAAAAAATTTTATTCTGTTCTCGTCCAGTGGGCGTCTCGGCAGCCCACCGATGCATCGCTTCCTTGCCACGAAACAGCGAAAGCCACTCTGTCTTCCATGTCTAGATCGCTCAGCTGCGCGGTCAAAGCGGGGTTATCATTGATTTTGAGCGATTCTCCACACTTTGTCGATACTGTTACTGTAGACTCAGCAAAAGGGTGATTAGATTTTCCATTTTCCGACTGATTAATTTCCCAACTAATGGATGTACAGCATATTGGGACTATTGAGACGTGATACTTCGGTTGGTTTGTTGCCTGTAGCAGGGGTGCAACTAAGAATTCTGCGCTTTCGAAAGAACATTGCCCGGGCCCCTATCCCATGGGAAGTTTGATGCCCATACCATCTGTCACACACCCCTCCCCCCAAATTATGAGTCATCTCCACCTGCACGCACCATCCCCCTCCCAAACCCCTCTTGTAGTAGCTCTTCTCTGTCATGTGGGCAAAACTCTGCTAGAAGAAAGATCCAGTGGCATGCCATTAAACATTTGAGGCTTCATCTCTTCTACAGATGTGACTGTGAAAGTGTCGATAGAGCCCAGTCTCATCCCACCGTATCATGTATTGATGCCACCTGACCAAGCGTTGATATACAACACAAAAGGACGCTTTTGGCGTCCTTATTTGTTGCCAGTTTAAAACAAACCTCCCCCCCAGCCGTTAGCCCAAACCCTGACCCTAAGCATCTAATGCCAGAAGCTTCCCTTTTTGTGGTATATTGATGCTTGGTCAGGTAGCGTCACTATATGACGAGTTGGGATGAGAATGTGTTGGTAGATACTGTGTCGGCTGTCTACAATGGAATAGCTAATAGTTTCTCTGTGGTGAAGTTAGCGGGGGATATGAAGTTTGTATCCTGATTTTACAGTTAATGTTTGATTACCAGATTTAAATTGGTGCCATTTTGCATGTAATTAAATTGGAATCCATCCATGTATCCTGTACCTCGCAGACCACATCCTCCCATCTGTGACAGTAGTGAGTTGGAAAACCTTGCAGGTGGTTGCCAGTGCGACGCTAATTCACTGCTCACCGGTGACCTAGAAACACAGTGACAAAGGATGTTTATATAAATATAAAATTGATGCCGGCCTCTGCTGTTCACTGGACTTTGGAACAGAGCCCTTTCTCCATTTCCCGCTCTCTCCCAGTGGTTAGATGAGCTTCTTGGACCACCACGCTCACCTGATGCACAGGTAATACAGTAATATTAGATTTTATTATGCTATTCATCAGGGCTGCCTAAACCCCTTTCCTGGAGAACAGGAGATTTAGTTGTCATATATTCAGGTGATTAACTGACCTGGGTCCACCAAGTGAGGGTTGAAATGAGAACCTACAGGATGGTCAATCTTTAGGAACAGTATTCGGCTGCCCTGCTTTGTTTCTTGTGTTGCAAGACCTGTTATACTGCAGGGAAATTGTGCTATGCTGTGCGCCTCAATTTGCGCAGTAAAAATAGTTTGTATTCATTAAACCCGTTTTGTGTTCAACTCGGATAAACTCTGATTAGACGTCACGCATTATACTGCCCGACCCTGTTCCTAAAGATCCACTACTCTTCCGGTTTTCAATCCAAACAGAATTGGGCCATGTTAGATAATCATGGTGAATGTGGCCCGCATTGTCTATTCAGAATGATTCTGTCGAGTTGAATGCTGGTTTTCAGATTATTCTCTCATCATATTATTGAGGGTAACTGTTATGAACAAGCCTGTAGACCACATGATGAGAGCCTTTCAGATTGTAAGGTGGCATTGTGTTGGCCAATGAGGCTTACAATAGGCGGTCCACTTTAAGGAGTTTAGATGCAACTCTGACTGCCACTGACTGGGCTTTAATCACTGAGGGAGGAGCAATTTGTCTCTAGACTCATGTTATTGGATTTAGTGGTTCTGAGTGGCCTTCATGGGCTCCCCCTCCGCATAAGATCTAAAGCTGCTTTCTGTGACTCCTGGCCACTCGAAGCCTGGCTATTTTTCTCCACCACTACTGGGACGGCTTTCTGAGATGGCATCTCCTTCTGGTGGGATTAAAGGCGCCCTCTCATCGCTCTTTCTGGATCCTCAGATAATCCCTGATCTTTCAGCTATCGCCCCGGCGTGCCTTTACTGGGCTTTTCGCTGACATTTTCGCTTTTTAGACTCTTCTGATGACTGTAATTCCACAGTCCCATGTTTTTTTTTGTGGAGGCCGAAAGTCCTGGCTCACAAAGTAAAAGTGCGCCCGGGTGTTCTGCTCCGATCGTCACGACTCACCGATTGGCACAATATCTTTCGCTTGGAAGTAGGACTAATCGGTAAAATCAGCTGGCTAAGTTCATGGCTTAGGAAAAAGGAGGTAGCGGAACAGTTGCTGTCTTGGCTGTCCTCCTGTGGTTTTGCAGCAGTTTTCACAGAGAAAAGACTTTTTGTTATTACATTCAATCGGTCCCTTCATAACACCCTAATTCCAAGACTATAATAGTAAGTGCTCCAGTGGGGTGGTATGATGATCAACTGGCAACTGTAGAGTTGCTGATTCACAGCCCCTGTGGGGGATTCCTGAAAGATGAAGTTGTGAAGGAACATTGTCTTTAGGGCCTTGAGCAAGTTTCTTAGCCCCTCCAAAAAAACTTGTCTCCTGTCCCTTTTTCTCAACTGCTCATGTCAGGCTATACTCTCAGCGGGTCCTTCAAAAACTCAAACATTCTCAATTCCAATGAATATTCAAAAATGAATATGCAACCCCCAACATCTTGATCTCTGATCCTGAGCAGTGATTTGATTGCAAGTATGCACGTTTGTACCGGACTGGCTGCACCTGAAAGGTTTGGAACTTGTATTTTAAGAGAGGACGTCCAAACTCATCCCTGAGGGATTCTGGTATCTTCGGATAGGAATCTTATTGACACTGCCTTTGCCAAGTGCCCCTCCCAGCTCCGTCTTATACATTTGGATATTGAATGCTAGGAGACAGCACGTCCGAACACAGCCCTGAAGGATTCCGGTAGCTTCCGAAAGGTATCTTAGTGATACTGCCTTTGCCGAGTGTCCGTCCCACCATCTCTGCTGTAACCTTAAAAATAGTCCATTGATTCTGTCTGGTCTCCATCTTACTGGAGTAAAGAACTTTGAGACCTTGAGAGAGAGAAAAGGACGGAGAGAGAAAGACAGAGAGAAGGATTGAATGATTTTAATAATGCTTTCTCTACTTTGACAGGGGCGGGGGGGTTTGTTTCATTTTGAACAGTTTTCTGTCGTCACCACGTACCCACTATGCAGGGGTCACAGTTCTGCTGCAGTTTACTTCCCATCAGCTCAGGCATCTGACTTCTCCAAGTGGTTGTTCCTGCTGGCAGTGGAATTGAGCTAATTAGCAAAGCCAGGTAATTAGGACAAAATACTGGGGAGTATCATTGGATTTTACACCTCTGTTGTTTCTAACTCCTCTTACAGTCACGAATAGAAGAGCCATTTTTTGAGTGGCTGCTGACTGTGCTGTGCTAAAAGTCACCAAATCCTGCACCGCAGCCTTCATCTCAGGGCTTTATCTCAGCATTAGCACAGCTGTCTAACTGGCTAATTATCTCTGTTTTAAATCAAAGCTGTCAGACAGCGCCCACATTTAAGGCCTCTGTCTTTTCCAGGCACGCTACGATCCAGGCTGTTTAGCAAATGCTACGCCGTGGGAGCGTGACTGATGAGATGCTTGATTTCTCCTTGTATTCGTTTTGCGAGATGGGTTCGGCACACGGTTACACGTGTGAGAGACCGCAGATACGTAAAAAATCGGCCTGCAACACAAGCTGGGCTTTGTTTCCTGTCAGACATAACAAGCCCTCTCTCTCGCTCTGTCTCGCTCCATCTCTTGTTTGTTCATCGTTCTGTCCTTAACTGCGCCTCTCATGGTCCACCTCTATCTCTTGCTCCGTCCCTTGTTCTTTCTTTATTTCTTTGTCTTTTTCTTGTCCGTCTTTTTCACACTGTCCTTTCTTTCATTGTTTTACTCTGTCCCTCTTGTTCTTTACCTCTCTGTCTCGCCATCTCTCTCTCTCTCTCTCTCTCTCTCTCGTATTCTGTTTCTCTCTAATTTTTTTCCAGCCAAACACTGAATATTTAATACAGACAGCAGATTGCAGCCCCGTTTAAAATCTGCCCATTCCATTTTAGGCAGCATTCAAAATGAGATGTTTTTTTTTCTGTTGTTGTATTTTAGAGAGCAAAAGTGATTATCTCCACATTAAATCAGACAGAAATGCTGTTTTCTACAACACCAAATTGGATGTGATTTCAGTTTAGACACATTTAGGACTCTTTCCCCCTGATCTTATTTTTATTTGGATTAAACAGTTAAGCAATTTTCCCAATTTACAGACGATCGCAGCTTGGCAACAGAAATGGGATGGCTGCCCACATTAGCAAAGCACGAGTGCATTCTTCACCGAATAGTAAATGGGTAACTGTATTGTTAGCGTTGCCACTTGCTCTAAGCACAGATTGCGGGACCACTGTGAAGATATATTTGTCCCGAAACACGTTTCACTACGGCTATCATTTGTTGTCTATTTACCTGCCTTTAAATCCTAATCATCTTTTCATTTTTTTGACTTGTCTGAAGTTGTGCGGCACATTGGTGCGATGAATGGAGCTGTAGACTCACGTCAAGAAGGTTGTGGGTCAGAAACTGGCTGAGTCCTTTCTGTGTGGAGTTAACAGTCTCCATCTGCGTTCATGCATGTTTCCTTTGTGGTAGTCTGGGTTTTGTCCCTTCCTCTGCGGATACACATGTAAGGCTAACTGGAGACTCTGAATGGCCCTGTATTATAAGTGTGTGAGTGAATAGTGTGTGTGCCCTGTGAGGGGTTGATAAACTGCCCTGTGTGTGTTCCTGCCTCGTATACACTGTGTGCTGTATTGGTTTCCAGCCTCCCTCGATCCTGAGCAGGAATAAGCGGGTTACATAATGCATAGATAGATTATGGCTGAAGTCACCGAATGAAGATTGCGTGCTTATCTGAGAGGCTGCTACAGTTTGTCTGTATTGTCTGTCTGTCTGTACCCTGTGCTCTTATTTACGAGCCATCCCCATACCTCTGCCATCCTTTCTGTACCCGCTGTCTTTTAATCAAAAACTGCTTTCCAGCATATGCAGCAGTGCCTTGTATTCACGCCCGCTGTTCTGTACATGTGAAAGGAAGCTTGTTCCTGTTCCTCGGCCTATTTCTTTCTGTAAGGCAGAAATTTTAAAATGGACCTGTGTTCATTGTTGAGGCGTGAAGGTTGGACTAAATGGCCAAGTGTTGCAGGGTCATTTCTCGGGGGGGATAATGGAGTTTGTGGGTAATGGGCAATGTGCTTGCGTGGCTTCACTTTATTTATGTCACAGTGTTATTTAAAATTTGATGACAGTGTTGGCTTAATGTGTGTGGGGGGATTCTTGGTTAATTTTGTGTTGACAGACATTATATGCCCTTATTGCATACATGAAAGGTAATGGGGTAGTGTTGGGAGATGTTCAGGAACTGCCATCGCTGGCTAATGCTGGCTGCTTACATATTTGCTGTTCTGAGAGAGACCAAGCTGGTCTGAGCCCAAGTGCAACGGCAGGCTCAGGATAGTTTGCTCTTCTCAGGAAGGCAACTGTTGGTCTGCCAATCACAGATGACATGCCTGTAATGGCCAGTTTGTTTTTTATGGACAGTTTGCCTTTTATAGGCAGCTGAACATGCATCTTTACCAAATCTATTTGCGGCTGTATCACGAAGTTAGATAGACAGGTTGGTAGTGTGTTGCAATTAGGTCATTACCAAAAATAAGCCACTTTCAAGTCATCACTGAAGGAAAGGAACCCTTGGCTCGGCAGACGATGCTTACAACCCTCTTCAGTTTTTTCTATTATTTTTATTTTTCATTTTATCATGTTGCAGCATTATTACTTTGGCTAGTTAGCTATTGGAAAGTGCCTTAGGCTGAAGGCGGGGCTGCTGTATTAACTAATGTACCCTGTGGAGGCAAGCTATTATGGTGCAAGAAACTACACTTCTGCCTGGTTACCTTTCTCGCCTTTATATGCAGAGAAACGAGAGATGCCTTCTAAAGCCTTTGGCTTTGATCGAATCAGTGTGTCCTCGCTTGCAACATTTTGTGATCAATTTTTTTGTAATTTGTTTGCTCAAGAGTCATTGTGTTTCACTGAACCACAATGTACAATGCTGTTCAGAAGGCAGTCTACATTCAAGGCAGCTCTCCGAAATGTAATGATGCTTGGAAGGATATAAAGCATATGTGCTAAAGTATGGATGTTCTTACCTTAATAACAACGTGTTTGTTCATAAATTCTATGTGCACCTTAATATAATTAACCTTTTGGTGAACAGAATGGCGATTTGAGCCAGTACATTTCTGAAAATGCTTTGTTTGGTTGTTGTTGGCTGCTTTATCATGTGAATAAAGCAGCAGCGCTATTTTTTTTTCCCCCGCAAAGCTGCTTTCATCAGCCTACAAAGGTGAGAACTCCCAGCTCAGCAGGCAAAATTCATCCCTGATGTTTAGTTTCAACCCCCTGGGTTCGCTGATTAGCTCAGTTCCTCAGCTAATATGTGTGGAGATAATGGGTGGAAAAGATGCAAGGGGGATCTTTTACTTTTCGACCCCTGGACTCAACATCTCTGTAGGCCATCTTTGATCAATGCTTTCTTTTGATCGGAGAGCTGGACTTAGCCTCCTGTGGCTTGGCGTTAGCCCGCCTGCTGCCGGAGCTGCTCCACCAAAGCTACAGACGAGACCTGAAGCGATCAGACTCCGCCGTTTTCCGCACGCTAACCCCCCCCCCTCCCCGGCTGAATGATGTGTCGCCTCCACTTTTCATTTTTAGAAGGAAAAAAAAAAAGCCAACGGGGGGGTGTCTTCGAGAAACGGCAGCCAGCAGGCGAGACGACGCGTCCCGGAGAGACTCGAGCTATTTGTGAATCTTATTAGCATTTTTATGCTGTTTGCAAAAACCTGGGTCGTCATTAGTTGGGGGAAAGGTGTTGACAATTTTGGGAGCCCATGGCTCTTTGGCGGGGGGAGCAGGGAAGGACTTGGCGTAGGAGACGATACACAAAATATCTCTTTGTTTTCATTAAAATAGGAGGATTATACATGCCTGTGCACACTGGTAACAGCATTTGTTTGGATGGACCCAGGATTCCTTCCTTCAGCTCTGTATACACCAGATACAGTATATTAACTAACTAGCTGCATAACTTACATTCCTCAGAAACTCATAAGTAGGCCTATAAGATGAATATTCAGAGTTCCGATTTCCTCTGATAGTGTTCTCCTTGAAATTAACTACTGTCTGCATTCATCTTTTTAGCCTGATAACTAAATTTGTAACCATGAGCTTGTCACTGTAATGTTACCCTGGGGCCTGAGCAAAAGTAATTACTGTGCCGCATCTTTATCCTGAAATCACATTTTGCATTATTACCGATAAGTATATTTGGAAACGCTCGGCCGCCGTGCTGGAAAATTCGCGTGATTTGTTTCGGTTCCTCTGCTTTGTTGCGTGTTGCGCCTTCGGCGACTTTTCCAGCTTTGGTGGTCTCCTGTACTCAAAACCCGTCGTCTTCGTCATCTTCGCCGCTCGAGCTGAGCTCCCAGGCAAGCAGTCGCTAACGCTAACCCCAGTCTGCATCATTTGGGGCCGTTAGCAGATGTAATTAGTTTCCTCATTTGCCCTGATGTTTGTAAATGAGCGGGCCCTTTGGGGTAAAGGGTGGCAGTGTAATTTTAGCCTGACTTAAACTGTGTCAGATCAGTCTGTCTGTAAACTGCAAGGGTTTCAGATTGCCGTAGCTGATGAAAGCGAACTGAAGCTTGTTGAATAGCTAGGAGTTTATGCTTTTTGTGTTTTTGCTTGAATTGTCAAATAGAGAGGTCAGAGTCCTGTTTAGTGTTTCTTACACCAATGAACTTGGCTGATTTAAAATTAGTTCCACCTCTGGACTGAAGAATTGTGTTAATTAGCAAGTATGGTTGGAAGCAACCAATGGGATGACTTCTTCTGTCTGAAGCAGGCTTTTCCACTTTAGGGCACGGTTGTCGTCTTCCTTGGGTTTTTGATTTTTGGTAAATGAAATGTAATGGACCATGCAGCCAAAGTCGGGCATAGTCCAAACTGCACCAGTTAACAGTGGTCTGAACAGCTTAGCCCCTGTGTTTCACTTGCCAGTCTTCCCTTCTCAGGGATTTTACAGATCTCCTCTTCGGTATTTCTTTTTGTTTAGTTCTGGGCAGTTGATCTCATTTGTCTCAGTGGGCCTTCAGGTCTGCTGAGATTTAATTTAATCGACCATTTAAAGCAGCCAATTAGTTAAATTAACTCAGCGTCTGATTTTCTCTGTTTGGTACTGGCTGCTGGTGGTGAGCTGTTTGTATTAAACAAACCAGCAGACAGTATGGCCCGTCTGGACTGGAAATGAAATCACTGTTTTTTGACCATTCTCCCTCATAAACTCTTCTCTCATTTAGACTGCTGTCAGAATCATAAGGCATTCAGTACTCTATATACCTGAGGAAAAATAGTGGATCAGTCTTCTGTACCCAAAATAAGACTTAAGATCAGCAGGTTTTATTTTCTGTTAGTAAGAATGAAAACTAATAACGGTCAGCTACATTTCAAAGGCTGATTTTTTCATGGAGTTGACTGTAAATGAGAATGCCACCCTGTGCAGTTGGTTGGTGTAAAATTGGAAGGATATTGACTTCTTCATTTTGCTGGAAAATGCTATGAACTCACACTCTGTAGGCTTTAGTTCAGGAGGTTAATCCGGTAGACGCACTTCCTAGATGCAGGAATAGAAAGGACGGTCCCTCACAAGGAGGGTAGATTTTCCTGGCAGTGCTGTCTATACATTTCAGGCTGTCACCAAATTAAGTTCAGTTTCAGAATTGCTGAGGGTCTCAGATGAGAAAGGAGATATGGTTCTCAGAAAATGCTTGTAATGAAGCGAGCCGTTCTATCATGGGTCCAGTTCAGAATGCAGTGGCATCCTGTGTTTCTTTTCATTCTTCTATGTGACGTATTTAAACTGATTCACTGTATCTCCGGGGACTTTAAAGAATTTAGATCAAAATAATACGGTATTGTTTGCATCTTTTGTCACTCCATATACATTAATAGAATGCATACATTTATGGGACTGTGCAGCACTGAGATGTTTAGTTGCATTAGCTAAATCATGCACCAAGCTACAGGACATGGTAAAATGTGGTGTATGCACCAGCTTTCCTTTCATCTTATTCCAAAATAATAAGCATTCATATGAAATTGTTTCCTCCAATGGCTGCAGTACCAGCCTTTACTTTTCTGTGAGGGCTTTCTACACAATATTTTAACTCTGCTGTGGATATTTGCTTCCACTCCAGACAGAAAAGCACTGGTGAGTCCAAGCTGTTGCTCTGGGAATTCAGGCCTGGCTCTAACCTGGCTTTCCAGTGGATCTTCCAAGCATTTTATAGGGTTGAGGTCAGGGCTTAGTGTGGCCCAGTCAAGTTCTTCTACATTGATCTTTATAGCCATTTATGGACCTTGCTCAATAACAATGGGGGCATTTTCCCTCTGCATCAAGGAATATTTTCCCAAAGTATAAGCACTGAATCATTGAAGACCTCATTTACAAAGCTGATTTCACATTCAAGTGTCATTAATTTATTGGTAGAATAATCCCTTAAGATGCTCCTTTTCTAAGTCCTTTACACAAACAAACCGAAAATGCAAAAACTGGAAGTACAATACAGAAAAAAAGACAATCATGCAAACTCACAGAAAGCTCACCTAAGCCTAGCTTATCCTCCAGCAACCAGCTCCCCAAATGATGTCCATGAGAATAGAGTAATTTGAATACTTTCAGTGATTGAATGCAGTCATGTTAATCTGTGTACAAGCATCTACATATATTGTACAGGCACTAAATTGTGTTTACAAAAGGAAAGCTACATACTATATGTTTGTTTTAATTTATAAATGAGTGGGTATGCTAAACTGCTTGCAATTCTCTTTTCATAATTGCCAATTTACTTGAAATATTGAAATATGCACCGCGATCAGTAGCACATTTTAAGTTTATTTTCATAAATCCCAGAACATTTCTTGAGCATACGCAGTGTTAATTATTGAGGCTCCTGAAGTGACATTGTACGCTAAAGCGCAAAGACATTTTCCTCATGGAACGTGGAGGCCTAGTCAGGAACCATGAAGAAAAAAAACAAAAAATAATAGAGCCAGATTAAGGAGTTTCAACATACTTTTGTTAGTGTGCTTGAACTCTATAATCACAAAAGTGCTTGATTTAGCTGGAGAGGTCTGGCTGTGCACCAAATAATAACACTACATCCAACCCACTGAGTTTTATAGCATCCACATTAGCTCCCCACTGACAGTGCTTGGGCTTGTGCCTTTATTCATATTATTCTTCCCTCATAAATCACTGTGATGTCTGTAACGCCCACTCCTCGCTTATTTATCGCCACTCACGGCTGTTGCCACTCCGTGTTTAATACTTGCTTATTTACATTACACAGGTCATTTATTTGATGTTTTTTAATGAGCGGTTGCCTAATCTCATTTGTATGCTAAAGTGGAACTTGCATTCTTGAAAAGAGGTAATTGCTGTAATGATGGATTAGTTTGGGTTTACAATCAGAGATTGCTGGCCTGGTTTAATTATTTTGTGAAGTTTTTTTTTTTTTTTATTCTTTGAAGTGACCCAATGGGCTTGACAAACTGACCGCAGCCATTCAAGATGGACTTTGTTACCTCCGTGATGCGGTCCAGCGCGAAACAAAATGATTCCTCCCTTGTTCTACATGTTTCCTACCTCAATCTGGAGCATGGGTGGAGGAGATGAGCTGAAGAGGAGAAAAGGGCACATTTTTAGTGTAACGGGACTGGACACTGTCTTGGTCTGAGCTAGGGTTTCGCACGTATCATTTAGAATCGGTCTTACCTGAAGAGACGTGCACTCAGCGCATATTTATTTATTCTAACAATCTGCTTTACGCGGCGAGATATTTTCTTTTAGTACGACAAGAATTCACTAGGAATTTCCTGGGTTCATTCATCTCTGACAGCGGGCACACAAGCCTTATTCGGTGACCATGTATTATCGTGTTAGTTCAGTGCTAAACAATTTGTTTCGTGCTGCAGTGTCCAGTGTCAGATGGTTAAGTCTAGAGACAAAAAAACATGGTATTACCTGGGGATCAACCGTGGAAGCGGTGAGTTCTATGTCTTTATTTTACCACAGTGTTCTCTTTCGGAAACATTCTAGTTGCACAAGCCCAGTGTTCACTGGTGGTGATAAACAAAGCTATGGAGGACTTGCATGTATCATTGTGAACTTGAGAGGGGCCTCTGGAGTAAAGAAATGCTGCAGTGCACTCAAAATACAAGGGGGACAATTTCAACTGGAAACTTCAGCGTTTGCAATATAGATTTCTCTCTTTAGCAATCTGGAATAAGTCAGTTTGTAAAATCCATTTGCGCTGTTGGAGAGTTTTCAGCGCAATTCTGTCTAGACTAAACAGTAACTTAAGCACTGGATTTAATCCACATTTGGCCTCGTTTCACTTGCAAGTACATTTCTTTTAATCGATATGTGAATGCAAAGCAAGCTTGTTTTGTAATTCAAAGCACTTTTGTGCACCCCTGAAAATGCGATCTCCCAAATATTTAAATTCATTAGCTCATCCATCCATTATCTAGCTGGCTTATTTAATTCCTGGTCGGGGTTACAGGGCATCTGGAGCCTATCTCAGCATGCATTGGGCCAGAGGCAAGAACACACCCTGGATAAATTGTCAAATTAAGAGTGTTCATGTTTTTCACAAACAATATTCTGGTTAACAAATTCTGCAAATGTGAGTCAGTTGAGGACAGATTGTTGTAATCGTAAATATTAATATATTTAACAGGTGCTGTTGCATAGTGCGAATTAATTTGCATAAAATTAGTTTGTGCTCTTATTTTGTTTAGGAAATCAATTCAGGCAGTCTGCTTAAGTGTAGACCACTTGTGCTTCACTTGGGATCTGTACCCACTGCTATAAGTGCTTTGTATTTAAAGTAGGCCCTCCATTGTCCTCTTATTCTAACAGTTCGAAAACCATGTGCATTAACTTGCTGAGCAATTTTTGGGTTTTCTTTCTTTTCATCAATTTAGCAAATAGGCCTTCTTTCAGTGTTGTTGGAAATGCTGAACTCGAAACTAAAGGTTGAAGGAATTTAGAAGATCATTCTTCCTTGATTGAGAATAAGTTTTAATAAGGGGATTCATTTTGTCCATTCTAAATTCAGGATTCTTCATTGGCATGAGGGATCCAGTTCTATCTAACATTGTTTATTACATTTCCCTTTCTTCACAATTTTGTCCCTCTGCGATATTCATGAGCATTTTCGTTCTCAAAGGCTGTGGTTTCATGTTTCGTGATGCTTCTGAACATACAATATCTGGCGTGAGGGCAGGAATTAAATTTTCATTTGTTTACATGAAACTGCACGCATGTACAGTACAGCGTAATGGCCTTTTGAAAGACTGAGCTCAGAATACAGCAGCGTTGCGTGCATTGTGCATGTGTACAGAAATGCTTGCCAGGTAATTGCTTTGCACTCCAGTGCATCTGCGATTGTGTGAAATGTGTTGTACGAGCAGCCCTGGATCAGGATGTTGAGTATCTCTGTGTTCGTAGGAATTCTCAACAGGCCTCGCAGCCACATCATGAGTAATAAGTGTGGCGAAAACCATAAATCCAGAAGGAAATTAAATTTTTTTTGCCTCCCAGTAGCCAAAATCAGGCAAAATTTTCTGTGACAAAAACCCAGTCTTTGAGGGAGCTGATTGCAGGAGCATTTTGAAAGCTGTTGGGCATTTTTACTTTTTGCTGTCATACAGGGGTCTACCACAGTTGGAGCTGGGCACACTTTCTGCAGAGTTATCTGGTATTTACTGCCTTGTAAGACTGGAGGAATCTCTGGCTCTTTATGCAGCCAGTCAGAAAGACCTGAATTCCTTCACAGTGTGCTTCCTCCCATTAGCCTCTCCTCCCTCGCTCTGGTATCTCAGTGCTGCGGCCTGCAGTTATAATTCACGGTTAGCGCTAAGCCGCTAACAGCTCATATCGCACCCCGGTGATTTACCTCGCTGCATTTTTATCACTGTTAATCATCATCGCTGCGCTTCACATCGTGTAGCTGTTCTGTTTTACGGTACAGCAGACGACTGAAGTGGAACACAGTACATTCGCAGACGTGCTGGTGCACTGTACTATAAACTGACTGAAATATTAATGGCTTTTTTAAATGGCGAGCTTTTTGCACCGTTCAGGCAGGATTTCAGAGGAATCTGGTTTTATTTATTTTCTTTTGTTTGATTTTGCATTAATCGGTTTTCTTTTTTTTGCCACGGATATCATTCTTTGAAATGCACTGTGCCGCTAGGAATTGTTGTTCAGCTGCTTAGCTTGGTGTTTTTTGTCTTAACTCATACACATTTACCATGGCATTGTGTGAATTTCTGCTGTTGTTTTCCCTGTGGCTACTGAAGTTTAATAATGCTTTTTCTCACTGTGCAAAAACAAGCTCTGAAGGCAAGCTGTTCATATTTCATACACACAATTAATATGATATTACAATGCTGGTATTTCAAAGATTAATGCTCGCTGTTAGAAGACTGACTTTGGCACGTCAGAGGGCTAATCTTAACTGCCTTGTACTGCACCCTATCATGATTGTACATGTCATTGGCTGTAAAGCTTATTGTGGACCTGTGTGTATCATGTACAGTATATGTGTAGTGTGTGATTGCATGTGTGTGTTACAGCCTGTGTGTGCACCTGTTAAGATCTGTGTTCGCATGTTTTTGTGTGTTTGTGCCTCTGTGTGTGCTTGTGTGTGCCTGTGCGTATCTGTGATTGCATGTGCGTGTCTGTACACGTGTTTTTGCCTATGAGTGTGTGTGTGTGTGTGTGTGTGTGTGTGTGCCCGCGTGCACACGTAGAGAAGGTGAAAAATCAACCTCATATGCCATGAGATTGGGGAACTGTAGTGCAACTGAATTCTTGTACAAATTCACTTATCCTTGGTGTTCGACTGACAGCCATGACGGATAAGAATACGTTTATTCTCTTTCTCTCTCCATCTCTGTCCCGTGTGTCCTTCAACATGTGTCCCTTCCCGTGTGTCCCTCTCTCTCTCTCTCTCTCTCTCTCTCTCTCGCCTGTTCCTGCTGCTAAATCACGATTATATAATGGCACGTCACCTTGAGCCTCTGCTGTCCTGATGGAAATTCTTCACTCAGAGCAGTTCCTTGGATGTACAGTTTGCACAGAAAGCTACCAAAAAACAGGTGTGTGAGTTGACGTTTGAGTTGGAGAACTTTCCAGGAGTTTTTCCTCATTAAAGCGGCAATATGATTTTCTGTTGCCCACCCCCAAAAACAAAATAATAAATAAGAAATGTTCACGAATCTATGGTCTTTACTTGAAGAAAAATACTATTGTATCACATCTATTTTTCAATAAAAATGTAAGGAATTGTAAATCTGAGAGAATTCTTTGCAACATCTTTGCAATCCGGGATGCTTCTATTGGATAAAGAAATGTATTTTTCTCCAAGGTTTCAGGAAGGTGAAAGCAAAATATATGAAATTGTGAATGTTTTATTTTGCCATAGAAACTGAAGCATGCATTGTTCCCATGTTAGGAGTGGAAGTTTGTTTGGGCTGCAGAGTTTTCTGACTGGGAGGATATTGAGGGAGGGAAAGCTGTTGAATGTACTGCATATTATCTTCAATTTGGATCATTATGCACAGGTTTGCATTAGCAAGAAGCTAATGGACTGATTGGACTGTGACCAGGATTTGCACCCTGTAATCCTTTTATGTTCAGCTGTGCTGACTAGTGAAATCCTGTTTGCTGACTCAGTTCGGCAGTTTGGCAAATTAGCTGTCCGATGGCATTTTTGCCAGAGCAATATGCCCTGGAAGTATTCAGTCTCACTGTTGCCTAATTTCCGACTTGATTCAAAATAAATTGATTTGTGTATACTGTATTTGAGCTGTAATCAAGGAAAGATGTCTGAAGAAATGGCTAGGTTCATGACAAATGGCATTGAGTTAAACAACTTCACTTAATGGGAGGTATTTACCTGCAAAGAAATGGAAATACAACTTCCCTTGGTTCAAATCATCAACAAGCCTTTGTCACCATTTGTACCTGAATCTCAGTCGACATTCAAAATTCTGTCTTACCTACTTCCGAGCATTTTCTACCTGTCCAGCAAAACGGATGGCCGGTATGAACCTTGATTTCTGAACCGAGAGAATTGCAATTTACGGCCTGAGTGTGTGCCCCCACACCGCAGTTGGAACAGGGATGATTTGGACGGTGACTGTGAGGGGAATGGGCAGTGGGGGTGCGGAAGTCGCAAGGGGGGGAGGGGGTAGCAGTGGCCCTACAGGCCTCGGCCCCAAGTGACCTAGGTGGGCGTCATTTTCAGGGCAGCAATTTTTTTTCCTCTCCTCAAATCATGCTAATCCATCACTCTTTACCAGCCCTGTCACAGCCTATGATCTGTGATACCTTGGAGCCATTTTTATTTCATCATAGCCTCAGCAAGTCAAACAAATACAAGCCCCCCCGCCCCCGCCCCCAGGTCAGCTGTGCTTTGCGCCTCTGATGGCAAGAAAATTGTTTCATACCCGCAGGATAGCCTGATTTTTTTATTTAATGTAACATCCTCCAAGAGAGCCAGACTTTGGTGGTTTAGCAAAGGTAAATGAGTTGGTCTTGATTCTATTTTGGTGACCACAGCCTACTCTGACCCATTCATCTCAGTTTCTGGTCGCAACAATCAGGCAAAGAGCAGTTCTGCTTAGATGAGAGGTCTGCTAGTTGCGCACCTAGCTAGTATTCTCATTCAGACTGGCTTCATGTTACCTGGCACGTTTAGCAGGACGTAACATGTTATGCTTATGAAGGAGTCTTTGCCGCAAATGAATTTGAGGGTGCATTACTAGCTCGGCTTGCCTTTATTTTTATTTATTTTTGTTTTTCTAGCACCGGCGTCTAGGCCTTACTGTGTCCTATATAATTCCCCCCAGGTTCCCAGAGCTGACTGTGGGTGACCAGACTATGATTACTGTTGACCTGAGCCCTTCAGAATGGCCTGGCTAACTTCCCAGCTGACAGAACTTGTTCTCACAGTGTTGCTACCGAGTGGTTGTAATTCAGTAACATTAAAAATACATTACACTCGCATTGTGAGAACATTTTGTTGCGGGCAGCTCCTTTTCGAGGAGCATGTCCGTCTGCCCCCCCCGTAGAAATTCCTCTCTTTCTGTTTAAGGTTTGTTAAAGCGGCTGAAAACGCTTGTTTAATTGGGAAGTACCATTTTAGCGCTATTTTCTTCATAATACGTGTCTCAGTGACACTGGGACAGTGTAAAGCGCACTCTACTCTCTGACTTGTGAAATGGTGCAAGAAAGGGAATGCTTGGTGATGACATGGAATACCAGTGGCTTATGGGACATTTTAGACTCTGAATTAGATCATATTTAACATCTGGCTCAAGGAAGCGGCCACGATTTGTTCTGTAATGATTTATAAACCATCTTTTGATTAAAAATGAATTACCTTTTCCACTGTACTGCATGGTTCAAGCCTGTCCACTGATAGAGTAGATTCAGATTTGTTTGATGCCCTTTGCTTTGCTGACACTGGTATTTGCTGGTCATTGGGTTGCAGGTTTTACGGCTCCACAAACCATTATAAGTTTTATTAATTGTATTTAAAACATATTTATCAATAGGCCCATGCAAGCTTTGCAGGAAATGCTGGCTTTTCGGTCCAAATCGGCAGAAAAACAAACTTGTGATGAATAGAGTTGTTATCCTTGGTTTGCATGGATAGACTATTCAAAACCTTCACAAAGGTACAGAGCATAGAATTGGGGAAGTGGAGTTACACTATTCAGGCCAGCTTGCAAAGCGAGCGCGAGGATTAAATAAAAATCTCATCTGCAGTTTGTAACCTTCATGCAAGCAGGCTCTGGCACAAAAGGCCGGAATAGCTGGCAAAAGCGTGTCCGTCAATTTTCTTTTCAGAGACCGGAATGGAAATTTGTTTGGAAATAGGCCAATCAAAAGTGGTTTTAACTTGCACCTCACTGGAGAGACAGAACCTAGTTGTTACGATGACATTTCAATGTCAGGTATTTCAGGGAGGGGTGATTTTTTTCCCAAATAACCTACATCTTTATGGTTCTGAAAAAGCATTTGAAGTAGCAGAAACACCAACCGCTTTTTGTTGGCTCTCCAAAACCGCAATCATTGGCGCTAGGCAACGCTTTGTTGACCTTGTGACCTCTACTCAGCGTGTGTGAATGTATGATATCAGCAAGCAACATTATATATGTTGAGATAAGAGCAGAAATGTCTTGTTGATAAGAAAAGGTCATCCATCCATCTACCAACTGAATATTTCTATTGACTCTTCGCAGTCCAGAGTGACATTTAATGGATACTAAGGATCATTTGTCAGGGCCAAAGCCAAATTGAGAAATGACATGACGGCTTAATTTAAGGTTGAGCGTACAACATCAATTAAAACACTTGGTGAACACAGCCCACGCTATTCTGCCGTCAAAGCCTATTAGAGGAGGCTTATATTTGGTCATTGAACATTTCAACTGTTGTTAATCCTCTGATCCAACAAAATATAATTTGCATTGAAGTCTAAGGATGAGTGTGATTCAAACTCTTCATGAGTACAGCCTGTTCTGTGCTGTTGCCAAATCCAGTCTCCCGATACGCTGACAAGAGCTGGAAGTTTGTAAGCAAGGAGAACAGCGGGTTGTTTATCCGCAAATGATTCAGCCCCAGTAAACCAGGTCAGGTGATCATGAATCGATCAATTAATTGATCAATTCAGCATTGATTTACAAGAACCATCAAGTTCCTCAGCTCACAATGACAGTATCAAAATGCCTGTGAGAACCATGCAGTAACAATTCCCACAAAACATGAAAAAAATCCCATAAAAGGGATCTCACTGTCACAAAGAAGTTTGTAGCTTGAAAATGGTTTCCTTGAGCAGGCTTTGATTTCAGTACAGAATATATAGAGTTAACCAACACATCACCTCATCTTTTCCAAGGGGCTAAATCACTCCTGATGTGGGCTGCTAAAGTTTCTAAATAACTGCTGGCGGGAATGAGGGGTGATGTGATATCTATCTGTTCGTGAAGAATGATGGCTTGGGGAACAGCATAAATTCTGATTTAAATCACGAGTGCAATGTGCTGTAAAAATTGGGTTTTGATGAGGAATTGCAACCTGCAGTGCTGTTGCGTGCTTTTATGGCCTTGATAAAGTGAATGTGATCTTTTTAAGTTTTCAAACTGCAAAAACAAGCTCATAGTCCTGACTTGGGCGATTTGCAGTCCTGATCACTGGGAGCCTCAGGACAGGCTAGTGTAATTGACAATTTGACAGTTGATTAAGCCGTTTATTACGCTTGTCTAGCCGGTTTTCGTGGGTCAGAACTGGCTGTGGATATTTCAGAGAAAAACGAGCTAATCGTCACTGTACCTCTAGGGGTGCAGGTCTATGTTCCGCATTGGTGACACTGCTGTCTGGAGACAGAATACATTTGATCTATAGCTGCTGTACTGACTCAGATATGCAAGCTGCTGGTAAATTTCTTCTTTAGGTAAACGCGTTTTTGCAGTTAACTTGGAAGTATGTTAGTCGAGCAATATCACCATAGTGCCTTTTAAAAAACTTTTGTGGGGAGAGATCGTGTAAAGTTATTTATGTCTGGCTTTCTGTATGTATTTGCATGCCATGTTTTGATTCAGTTAAAGGTGTTGGTATTGATGAATGGAAAATATACATATGAGCAATTTGTGTGATCTTTGTTTTAAATTGGTGATATTTTGGCAGTGAGATTAGACTCAAGAGGATGGCTGTTTTTACAGACCACAAGCCATACTGCCTGTAATTGGCCTCCAAGATACCACATCTGAACCAAATCTGAGCACCCTTGGGGTAATTCTTCAGTGATGCTTTGACCTTGACCTGACCATTTGTTTTGAGGAAGTGCAGTGTTGCCACTTTCCCTCTAATTGAGTATCAAAGGTCCGGCTTAAAGGAGAGGACTGAAATTTGGAGGTTCGGTTGGCCTTGAGGGCTGGATTTACAAATTCATGTCCAAAACTGGGATGCTGCGTCAAATTTAAATAAAAATAAAATGCAATGAAACGATTTACAAATCACTTAAACCTTAAGTTTTAAGACAACTTAATGGATGTTTAAACTTTTATCATTTGTCAAAAAGTATCTGCTCGTTTTGAATTTGATGTCAGCTACACTTCATCTCATCTCACAGCTAATCATCAACATCTCACAGCTAATTATATCCCCGAACGCCGAATGGCGTTCCGGGAGATATTATGTTTTTGGTCCGACCGTCGCCGCCGCCGCCGCCACCACACTACGTGTTAACACGATAACTTCAGTAATATTTCAATAACAAATTTCAAATTTTGTACATAAGTAAGTATCATAAAGAGGAAGAACTGATTCGATTTTGGACAATTTATGATTTCTAGATTGGCCACCAGGGGCCAAAAACTGATTTACGTGTTAATGTGATAACTGCAGTAATATTTCAATTAGAAATTCCAAGGTTTGCATATAAGTCAGTATCATAAAGAGGAAGAACCAATTCTATTTTGGACAAATTGCAATTTCTAGATTGGCCACCAGGGGCCAAAAACGGAAAAAATCACTGTTCCGCAATTACTTCAGTAATATTTCAATTACAAATTTCAAGTTTTGCACATAAGTAAGTATCATAAAGAGCAGGAACTGATTCGATTTTGGATAATTTACGATCTCTAGATTGGCCACCGGGGGCCAAAAACTGATTTACGTGTTAACGCGATAACTGCAGTAATATTTCAATTAGAAAAACCGAGTTTTGCATATAAGTAAGTATCATAAAGAGGAAGAACTGATTCGATTTTGGACAATTTACAATTTCTAGATTGGCCACCAGGGGCCAAAAACAGAAAAAAATCACCGTTTTTATCATATCTCTGGAAATATTTGTCCGATTGACCTCAAATCAAGTGCAAATGAAAGGTCATGACCTAAGGATGTGTCCCACAATGACATACCTGTTTGGTTTCAAAATTTTGACACAAGGTGGAGCTTTGTCTCTTAAAATTCAGCATTTCTGCTATATCTTTGGAACTATCTGTCCAATTGACATGAAACTATGTGCGACTGCAAGGTCATGACCTCACAACGCATCACATGATAACATCATACCTGTATGGTTCAATATTTTGCCACCAGGTGGCGCTTTGTGATGGAAAATTACCATTTTGGCCATATCTTCAGAACCATTTGTCAGATTGACCTGAAATTAAGTTCAAATGAAAGTCTATTCAAGGTCTATTCAAGGATTGGGGAATTGGAGGATTGGGGGCTTTCGGAGATATACCCCCAGCCGTCGCCTCCGACGACATAAGCATAGTTAGGTTAATTGGCAACAGGTCTGTAACATAATTGGATATAAAAAGTCAGAAGTAAAGACGGCAATGGCTTCACCACTCTGTGAATGGCTGCATAGGCAAATAATGTACAAAAATGTAAAAATGCAGTAACGTTTCTTAATTTAGAATTGCAAAGAATTTAGGTTTTATTTTCTCTATGATACATGATAAAATTTAAAGATTCAAAAAATCCAGAGAAATCTCTGAATGCAAGGGACATGGCCGAAAACAAATATTGAATGGCCACGAGCCTCAGGCCCTCAGGTGGCACTGCATTTAAAAAGTCAAATTTCTGTTGTGCATATCACTGCATTGGCTCAGGAACACATCTGTAAACTATTGTTGGCAAACAGAGTTAGTCACTGCATCCACAAATGCTAGTTAAAACTTTTCCATGTAGACATTAAGCTATATCTAAACAAAATCCAGGGATGCTGCTGCCTTTTCTGAGCCCAAGCTCATTTAAGATGGACAGGCAAAGTAGAAAACATGTCGTGTGGTCTTACCAATCAGATTGTGATATTCTTTTTGGAATTCAGGGATGATCCATCCTCTTGGCTAAAGAACAGAGGGACATTATAAACACACAATTTGAAAGACTGCATCCATGATAATATGAGGGTGCATTAGTGTACATGGCATGGGTAACTTGCACAGTTGTGAAGACACCATTAATGCAGAACAATATATACCTGTATACTGTAAGTTTTGGAGCAACATATACTGCCATTCAAGGAATGCATTGCTTATTTCTGCAAAACAATACCAAACTCCATACTGTATTGCAACAAAACAGCTCTGGAGTTAAAGGGGACCCATTATGCTGATCTTTCTTTCAATATACATTAGTAATGTTATAATGTTAGTTATCCGTACTCAACCTCTGAAAAGTTTCTAAACATGAGATACAGGGGTTTTGCCGTGATCCAAGAATGTGATTTTGTGTAAGTGATTTCCTCTCTGAACAGCTCCTCCCAAGATCTTCACGAGATCTAGGCGAAACCTGACGTCAGGTTGTGCCGTCCAATTAGTACAGACCAAGCCAGAGCAAACCACTTCGCTGGACCTGCCCACACCGGAAACTATTCTATCAGGCACAAACAACGGCAGATCATACTATGCCTTAGTAGCATCAACACTTTTGGAAATACAAAAGAAGAACCGCAGATCATTTGAGGTGCAGTTTTGTCAGATTCTCTCCCAAAGCTGCTTGACCATTTACTTTTAGACGCGAAGAAAAACACCAATTTCTCTTCCGAAAGAGAATGCCACCAGAAATCAGTGGGTAGCTTTTTTTGTTTGCTGGCAGCAAACAGCCACGGCCAAAGGGAATATCAGCTGATTGTGCTCAGCATTTCACCAAAGACAGCTTTGTCAATAAAGGATAATTTGACACAGGATGAGCCTTTCAGCTACTTCTCAAACCTGAAGCAGTTGCATCGATGAAGCGCTCGGAACCACAAGCTGTAAGTAAATAAACAATAGCAAATAATGCAAATGAAGCTAACGTGTTACGGGTGGCTAGCGGGACCGCTAGCAATAGTTAGCACTAACAACTGGCCTCAAATGCAGGCTTTGTAAAATATCTGAAGATAAAGCCTGTATTGGTCGAGACCATGTCCATGATTCACAGACACAGAAGCTGTAAGTTGCTTTTACGGCATAAGCCAACCTGGCGTGATAGCCAGTTGATTGTGGCTGTAGCACAGCAGCCAACATAGCTAACGTAGTTACTGTTGCTAATGTTTGTGTCCTAAATATGCAAGAGTGATATCAGAGGAAATTATACAGAAGGTGTGTGAGCATAAACCTCATTTGAAGCTAACTTTTAATACTTGTTTGTAATTTTGATGCTTAGTACAACTGTCCACGCTGACGGAACTTGCTGTCCGTAAAACCTGTTTTGCAAGGGTTTCTCTGTTGTTATAACCACTCGGTTACCAGCTACTGCATGTTAGTTTGCATGTCATGCAAATTAAAAATGCTCCTGGTTAACTTATATGCAGTAATTCTGATCGGTATGCTTGTGTTACTTTGGTAAGCATCAATGTGGCAGTTTCATCATAACGTTGCCCAATTGTAGCCACTACAGTTACTGACCGTTTCACTTATCCATGACTGAGATCAGCCGGATACTTATGTATGTACTTATGTACTTATACAAATGTCTGGGCAAGCTCCCTGGTACTACCGTGAAAGTAATGCAAAATGCAGAAGCTCTACTGTGTCTGGCATAACAAATGATTTCTCTGCACTACCGTGACATAATTTCATCCCTCTTTAGAATTTATTGTGGCTAATAAAAAGGCAGAGATTAATTTGGAAATTCTTTCCTGTAGAAGTGATCAATTCGCTAGCTCCACATAAGCAAATTGTCCATGCTAACAGAACTTACGGTATGCTAAATCTGTATTATGTTCATAACATAACCGAGCTCTCTCTAGCTGTCACATACTATCCATAAAGCTGCTTTCACATCGGACACGAAACAAATTTTTCTTGGGACAGATTAGCCTACATTCAAAGTCAATGCAAAGATGCGAATACATTCATTATGGGCACGTTAAGCAGCTTTCACACCGGACGCGAAACTCATTTTTTGCGCGACAGGTTACTTTCAAAGTCAATGCAAAGACGCGAATACAAATTCAAAGTCAATGCAATTAACACGCGTTATGTGCGCATTAGCAGCTTTCACATCAGACTCGAAACAAATTTTTCGCATCAAAAATTACATTCAAAGTCATCACCACTTCTCTGCTACTGCATGTTAGCTTCCGTGCTCTGCTAATTAAAATGCTCCTTGTTAACTTATATGCAGGAATTATGATCGGTATGCTTGTGTTACTTCTGAAAGCATCAATGTGACAGTTTCATCATAACGTTGCCTGATTGTAGCCACTATGTTTGGAGCTAACCAGAGAGGTGCAGTTAAACCAGACATATGTTTTTCAAAGCTTACGGGGTGTGTGGGTGTTTGTGAAACGATCACTTTACTTATCCAAGATCGAGGTCAGCCTGATTCATCTCCAATATCTGGGTAAGCTCTCTGATGCTACCGGTGAAAGCAATAGGGCAGTGCACAGGCTATAATGTGTCCGGTATAACAAACAATTTTTCTGCATTGCAATCGATTGAAAAGTAAATTCTTTCCTGTAAAATTGATTGATTCACTAGCTCCACATAAGTAAAGGTTCACGCAAACAGAATATACAGTGTGTAAAACCTGTATTACGTTCATGACATAACCGGAGCTCTATCTAGCTCTCGCGCAATAACCATAACTCGCCCATTTTCTGCCAGGAAAAGCTGGTCATTCCGACGCAATGAGTAAACCATTACCACGGGCAATTTCCGAAAAGCTCGTTTAGCCTGGAGCTTTTGCCACTTCGTCATATACCAGCGCAGAAGCTGTTCGTTTCTCCATGCTAACAACACACCACAGCTATGCACACGAACTAGCAGGTCCGTATAACACACCGAAGCAGTCCATAAGCTGTTGGTCCACTTTTAGCTGCTCCTCACTGTCCATGTTTCCTTCTAAACTCAGACCCACCAGATTTCTACGGTCTCCAGTCTACACTTGGGCATGTTGACCCGTTCCACAAATGTGTCTATATGGGATGGATTCTAGCCTTCCCTGCATTCTAGCAATAGAGTAGAAACACCGGTGTACCCACCACTGTTGCCGTAGCAAACAGTGGCTGGTAGCAAATTTGAGTTGCCAGACTTTCGCACTGCGTCCTCCACTTTCGCCGCTGTGTTTATTAGAACAAGTTCATTTCATTAGATATTCAAGTATAACGTTCGATTACGGAAATTACCCGCCGATTCTTTATCAGATGGCAGAGGTGTCTCAGGTTTCACTCTGGGGAGACTGATCCGGAAAACTGCGTTCTGCAGCCTCATCCCGCCCTACTCCGCTCTCCACAGAGCTGGCCAGTCAGAAGAAAGTGGGCACACGGGGAGTGGGGGCCATAGCGGAAGAGCCACCCCAATGAGGCGTTTCAGGCAGAGACTACAATAAACTACCAATGGGTTTTTTTGAGGATGGCAGTGTGAGCTAAATAAGGACCCTGTTTTGGACTTTGAACGATCAGGAGTACTCTAAGGGAGTCCAGATTTATATTCCAAATATAAATTTGGAAATATAGCAAAATAGGTCTCCTTTAAACAGTCTGGGTGCTAAATTGACCTGCCTGCAGTCCAGACTTGTCATGCCCTGAGATTATTTTGTGCATTATGAAAAGAGAAATATGACACAGGAGGCCACAACATGTTGACAGCTGAAATTCTGCATCAAGAAGGAATTGGAAAATATTTTACTTTAAAAACTATAGCATTTGGTGTCCTCAGTTCCCAAACACTTAGTGATTGTTGTTAAAAGAAGAGATGATGTAAAACAGTGATGAATAACCCCCTGCTCCAACTTTTATGAAACGTGTTGCTGGAATCAAAATCAATAAGAGCATACACTTTTTCAAAAACAATTATATTTCTTGGTTTCAACATCTGTTATTGTTAACTTTGTGCTATTTCCAGTTGAATAGAGAGTTCAAATGATTTGCAAATCATTGCATTCTGTATTTATTTAAGTTTTACACAGCATCCCAACTTTTTTGGAAAAGGAGCGGTAAGCAACCATACTTCTGCACTGTACCGGGAGCACACAATCATCAATAGTGGTTCAGCATGTTCAAGCGAAATTGTTCTTACATTTATCGCTGTTCTCTATAATGACATATGATCTCTGAAACAAAAGATGCAGCTGGGGCATTTTTACTCAGTCCTGGGGACCTTAAGCACACAGGGGGTGCAGGCAGTTGGGGCTTTAGGGAAATCAACATTGCAGGATGAGAGGTTGTTTGTAATTATTGTGGATGGTGGTGCTGGGGTTGATGGTTGGGGGCAGCAATAGGGAGTTGCGCACTGCACAAGCTTTGTGATAAATCACCACAGTGACTGTGCGGCATGTTGCTGGTGGGGGCAATCAACGATATCGGTTGACTGCTTAATGCAGAGAATTACATCTATAGATCTCTGTGACAGATGCATAGTGCCGTAGAAAAGAACGCGATAGTGAGGTTTTTTTAAATGGCATTTTGGCGAGGAAAAGGAACGAGCGGGTGAGGAGGGAGAGTGAGAGATGCGCGTCTTTTTCTTCGTGGTTTTGATTAAGCAGCTCCAGTAACCGGGGGAAACGGAGCCCCACTGCGCTGGAGATTGAGTACTGGCCCTGTGGAGCGTCTTTAACTGGCAAAAATGGTCTCGCCTCAAGCCACGAGCCCCATCCTATTCCCTTCCGTAAAATCCCACTTGAGGATAAACTTCCAAAATTATACCAGCTTGTCAGAAGCTGCGGGGCATCTCGCATCTTTTCCTGTCCTTCGTGGGGACAGGAATGTAGCTAACTCCCAAAGACGTCTCACCGATGGCAGGAGACAGTTAGCAGCTCTGTTTTCAACAAGCTGTTTGTTTGCACATAGCCTCCAAACGCAGTGCGCGCCCAGACTGCCATTATTCCAGGGGGGGAGAAAACAGTTTAACAAGTTGCCATTAAAACCGCATTTAAAATGCTTCTAATCTAGAGGCGGGCTGTTAAACCAAGGGGAGAAAAAAATAAATAAACAAAGCCTTTTATCGCCACAGATGCACGGCTCACTCCCTCTCTTTCGCCGTCTGCCATTCGCGCCTGCTTGGTGTCTCACGGCATGGTGGTCAAAAATTGCATAATCCCTAAAAAACATCAAATTCTTAGCTCTAAGCATGCCTTTTGGTTATTAAGTTTTAAATTTGACAAGTGCCTCTCTCTGTTCTTTCGATCAGAGGCAACCAATTCCTTATGTCCTCCACTGTTTGTCCAAATTGCCTTATTTTTAAACAAATTTATTATTTTATCTTGGCCTACTGTAATAGACTATTTTTATGAGAAGGTAAAGCCACTTCTCATACTGTGGTATGACATGATAGAAAATGTGACAGGTGTCTTAACTTACTGTATTGAAATTTGTTAACACGAATTGCTGGGCTCTGGTGACAGTGTGCCTATTTTAGAAAAATTCCCTTTTGTAACAGCCATTCAAGGGATTTTAGAGAGAGTTATTTGAAGCTAAACTGTCAATCATTTTGACATTATCACCATTGCCCATAAGTGCTCGGTTTAATGTAGTGGCAATTTAAACGCGGCAGTTTTGGCCTGAAACTGAAGACTCGAAAGCACACGATCTCTCTCAGTCCAGTCGCTGCTGGACCCGCGCAACTGTACACCTACGGGTATCTGCAGAATACTCTGTACACTGAGTCCTGTTGTTTAGTAGTGCTTCCTGATTTATTAATAATATTTCACAGAGTTTGTAGTCCATTTACGAGAGTAGAATTGCATGTTCTCCGTGTCATGGCAACTGATGCCTTTTGATTAAGAGGGAAAACGTTCTTGGCATCTGTTAACCCTCCTGACATGAGCAATAGTGCTACTGATGTTGATTTTGCCAACAATGCTGTATTAATGTCTGATTTTATGAAGGTGAAATAGGTGCTAGGAATTGCCAGTCTGAAAATGGGGAAAGTTAAAAGGCAATAGTGCTGTATGACCATGTGCTGCGTTGAATAAAGAATGAAGCAGGTCCAGCTTCTCCATGCTCATGGGAGGAAAACACATTGCACTAACAAATAGGTCAATTCACTACAGCAGATGATATTAGTTCTGATGATGGAAGACTGCTGGCTTTTGGCCCAAACCCAAACAGAACCAGATTTCAGCATGTATAAGCAAATTGGCTGGGGCCTGAGGAGGACACAAATAGGACAGGTGCACTATGTTTATGTATTGGTGGGCCTTTTGCACAGAATCAGAAGCTAAAAACCACTGCCTCGTTATGCATCGATTTCAGCCAAGCTCTGTGCTCAATAGAAAAGTGTGTTCTACGTCTTGTAGGGACCAATGACAGCTTCTAAGTTTAAACTAGAGGAGGGACAAAATGCCCCCAAGACTCGTGGTTAGTCTTAAGCCTTTGTTGCATGTTGTCCAATAGTTTGAACTTTAGTTAAGAGGGGTTTATTTTCACTAGGCTCATAGGTACCCAGAGAGAGGTAAGTTGACAAAAGTCAGAAATAGTCTTATATGGTTCTGGTTTTGATCAGACTTAATTCTGTTTGGGGATGGAAATGCATTATATAGCGCAAACTGAAAACACATAGCGTATGTAATGCATGTCTGTTTGTTGGAATACATCTGAGTCTATGCTCTATCAAAAATATTGGACATTATGCATGCTGAGTAAATAGCTCAAATAAGCAATGTCCAGAATACACATAGATCATCAAGCATATCAATGACCAAGTTTCTTCAACTTCACATTATTTCTGTCACTCCGCATGCATAATGTCCAAAATAATGGACTGACAGTCCTATTTGACTACTTCATGAAGGAAAGCGGGCAGTTGGCTCCTTCATTGCTTTCCTCTGGCTAGGAAATGCAGGACCAATCTTTTGTACATTATGGACCACAATCCTTTGCAGTTGAAGTGATTTGATATTGGATTCGTCGTAGTTTTCTCGTTGGATCAGTTGTGTCATTATCAATTGTCATCGAGCCGATGTCGTACTGAAGGAAAGGCTGTCTGATTTTTCTCGAACACTGGTTAAAATGGCCAGAAATCTGAAGTTCTTTGAATTCATATGCATTCCGGAGAGCACCATTGATATTTACAGAAGTGTTTTCGTTGCTGAACCAAAGTAAATATTTGTGATTATATTCAGGCCATGGAATGCAGATTTCTCCCTGATTTACGGTTAATTTGCAGAAATCGGGCACATTTTATGAGAACAGTCGCTGCTCATTGTTCCTCTGATAATAGCAGTAATGTAAGTTCTTGTATTATGCATTCTGTTAATGGTGAAAGTTAATCCAAGTAAGGAATGATCATGTGGAGTAATGATGCTCACTGAAGTTTGCATATCTTCTTACAGTACTCCTACGCATTTTCATTGTTATCACACTTCTTTTTTCCCGGAAGATGAACAGAAGGAAGAACTAATGCGAAGTTAAGGTGATTACCATGCCAAATGAGTTAAATTCTAACAGAATCTTTTCTTTTAACCTGCAATGAATGCTGAGCTAAGCAGAGCTTTTAGTTACTATTGGTTTGGGCAATTAACACTTTGATTTTCTTCCTCCTTTGAGCGCTTAATGCTCTGGAATGTGCTGGCGTTCAGAAAATGTCAATAAATCGCTTGTGCTGAAAGTGATTTGCTGTTTGTGTCCAACCGTTGCTGCTATTGAACCTAATTAATAATTTAAATCTCGTATCACCCTCATATTGCTGACTTTAATGCTGACAATGTGTTCTTCCTGGCTGCCTTTAGTAAATTTCCTCTACGAGTCTGCTCTGAAAATTACCCAGATACTGAGAATGAATGGTGCAGTATTTATTCCTGGAACTGTCTGGACATTCTTGGTCGATTTCACTTTCAGTTTCATGATGTTGTGTTACATTTATTTCACAGATGCATTTGCCCAAAGTGACATGCAGCAATGTAAGGGTAAAGGATAAGGTCACTGAAACAGCAACACAGAAGATCAAAGTACAATTTACGTTGTATTTGGAGCGTCAGTCCGCTCAGTCATGGACTAGTAGCTTGTAGTGTACGCTGTTTGCATATGTCAACCATGTTCCAGAAGCATTAAAAAACAAAACAAGGCATGTAAACAAGCCAAGGGTTGTAATAAGCAGGAACTCCACAAACAAGAAATGCTCTAATACAAGGGCAGACAATGTTTTATTTTTTTCATTACCTTTTCCAGTATACTGTGTAATGCAGATTGTACAACCCCAATGAGGAAATAGTTCGGATAAATTGTAAATTGTGAATAAAATCAAAATGCAATGACTTTCAAATCACACCAGCCAGTATTTTATTCACAATAGAAAGGAGATAACATAGAAAAATGTTGAAACTGAGAGATTTTACAATTTTATCCACAAAGTGAGCTCATTTAAAATTTGATGGCTGCAACAGGTCTCAAAAAATTGGGGCAGGGGCCTGTTTAGCATAGTGTAGCAGCATCCCCTCTTCTTTTTAATACAGAGTGGAGGCGTCTGGGCATTGAGGAGACAAGTTACTTGAGTTTAGCCATTGGAATTTGATCCCACTCTTTTTTAATACAGCTACCAGCTCCTGGAGAGTTTTGGGCCTCCTTTGATGGACATTTAGTTTACAACCCCAATTCCAAAATAGTTGGGACGAAGTGTAAATTGTGAATAAAATCAAAATGCAATGACTTTCAGATCACATGAGCCAATATGTTATTTACAGTAGAACATAGATAACATTTGAAATGTCGACATTTTACATTTTTATCCACAAAATGAGCTTATTTCAAATTTTCTGGCAGCAACAGGTCTCAAAATAGTTGGGACACAGGCAAAAAAGGGCTGAAAAACAATTAATGTATAAGAGAAACAGCTGAAAGAATATTTAGCAAGTAATTAAGTTAACTGGCATCAGGTGTGTAACATGATTGGCTATTAAAGGGATGTCTTAGAGAGGCTGAGTCTCTCAGGAATAAAGATGGCCAGAGGCTCTCCAACCCATGAAGGCTTGCGTAAAAAAATAGTGGATTACTTTAAAAACAATGTTCCTCAACGTCAAATTGCAAAGACTTTGAAAGTCTCGTCATCAACCATGCATAACATCATCAAAAGATTCAGAGAAACTGGTAAAATCTCTGTGCTTAAGGGACAAGGCCAAAGACCTTTACTGGATGCGCGTGATCTTCGGGCTCTCAGAAGCCACTGCATTTCTCGCTGGCATGATTCTGTCATTGAAATTTCTAAATGGGCCCAGGAATACTTCAAGAAACCACTGTCTGTAAACACAGTCCGCGGTGCCATCCACAGGTGCCATCTAAAACTCTATCATGCAAAAAGGAAGCCATTGTTGAGCATGATCCAGAAGCGCCACCGTGTTCTGTGGGCCAAGGCTCATTTAAAATGGACTGTAGCAAAGTGGCAATGTGTCCTGCGGTGAGACGAGTCCAAATTTGATATTCTTGTTGGAAATCATGGGCATAGTGTCCTCCGAGCTAAATAGGGGAAAGACAACCCCTCCTGTTATCAGCAGTCAGTTCAAAAGCCACCATCTCTGATGGTTGTATTAGTGCATATGGTGTGGGACACTTGCATGTTTTAAAAACAACCATGAATGCTGAAAGGTATATAAAGGTTTTAGAGCAACATATGCTCCCCTCCAGATGACATCTTTTCCAGGGAAGGCCTTGTGTATTTCAGCAGGGCAATGCAAATCCACATACTGCAGCTATTACAACAGCATGGCTTCGTAGTAGAAGAGGCCGTGTACTGAACTGGCCTGCCTGCAGGCCTGATCTTTCACAGATTGAGAACATTTGGCGCATAATTAAATGAAAAGTCCCTCAAAGGGGACCCAAAACGCTCCAGCATCTGGAAGCCTATATTAAACAAGAGTGGGCTCAAATCCCAACGTGTAAACTCAAGAAACTTATTTCCTCAATGCCCAGATGACCACTCCAGTCTGTGTTAAAAAGAAGAGGGGATGCTACACGATGGTAAACAGGCCCCTGTCCCAACTTTTTAAAGACCTGTAGCAGCCATCAAATTTGAAATGAGCTGATTTTGTGGATAAAATTGTAATATTTCTCAGTTTCAACATTTGCTATGTAATCTCTATTCTATTATAAAATACTGGCTGGTATGATTTGATAGTCATTGCATTTTGATTTTATTCACAATTTACATTTTGTCCCAACTATTTCAGAATTGGGGTTGTAATTATGCGCCAAATGTTCTTAAGCGGTGAAGGATCAGGACTGCAGGCAGGCCAGTTCAGCACACGGACTCTTCTACTATGAAGCCATGCTGTTGTAACAGCTGCAGTATGTGGTTTTGCATTGTCCTGCTGAAATACACAAGGCCTTTCCTGGAATAGATGTCCTTTGGAGGGGAGCATATGTTACTCTACACTGTTAGAAGTCTTGGGTCAATTTGAAAAAAAAAAGGGGGTCATTTTGACTAAGTTTTTATGGATCAAGATAGATCCAGAGCATGCGTGACAATGTTGACCCAAACTATTTGACAGTTTTTATCAATCAATCAATCAAATGTGGCAATACAATCGGTGATCGTATTACCAATAGTTAATCTGTTCACAGAAAATGCCTGTTTGTTGTCAACCAAATTATGTAACTTCATTATTTCAGATTATAAGATTATTTTTTGAGGTAGTAGATTTTGACCATCATACTTCGACTAAGTTTTCCGGGTCATAAATACATTACCAGTTACATTAACAACCCCATATTTTAAGTCCAAAAAATGACTTGGTTTTCATACCTGAAATACTCATCTACTTTGCTCCAGTTTTTGAGCCAATTTTTTGGGTTAAAAATACGCAAAAAATTTGGCTCAAAAAATTGACTTGGTTTTTTTGGGTCAAAATCATAGGTTGACCCAAAAAAATCTCTTCCCACAAAAAGTTCAACGCTTCGACCCAATTATTTTTGGTCAAAAAAGACTGACGCAAAATTTTTGACTAGGATTTTTTGGGTCAATTACCCTTTGACCCAAAAAAGGATATCTGAGTGACCCAAAAATTTTAACAGTGTAAAACCTTTATATACCTTTCAGCATTCATGGTGCTTTTTAAAACAAGCAAGTGTCTCACACCATATGCACTAATGCATCCCCATACCATCAGAGATGCTGGCTTTTGAACCGAATGGTGATAATAGGAGGGGTGGTCTTTCTCCTCTTTAGCCCAGAGGACACGATGCCCATGATTTCTAACAAGAATGTCAAATTTGGACTTTTCTGACCTCATGATACTTTGCCACTCCATTTTAAGTGAGCCTTGGCCCACAGAATATGGTGGCGCTTCTGGATCACGCTCAACAATGGCTTCCATTTTAGCTTGATAAAGTTTTAGGCCCCATCTGTGGATGGTACGGCGGACTGTGTTTACAGACAGTGGTTTCTTGAAGTATTCCTGGGCCCATTTAGTAATGTCAATGACAGAATCATGCCGATGAGTGATGCAGTGGCGTTTGAGGGCCCGAAGATCACAGGCATCTAGTTAAGGTCTTCGGCCTTGTCCCTTACGCACATTTTTCCAGTTTCTCGGAATCTTTTGATGATGTTATGCACTGTCAATGATGTGACCTTCAAAGCCTTTGCAATTTGACATTGAGGAACATTGTTTTTAAAGTATTCCTCAATTATTTTTATGCAAGCCTTCAGAGGTTGGAGAGCCTCAGGCCATCTTTACTTCTGAGAGACTCAGCCTCTCTAATACATCCCTTTTATAGCCTATCATGTAACACGCCTGAAGCCAGTTTACTTAATTACTTGCTAAATGTTCTTTTAGCTGATTCTCATACAAAATTAATGGCTTTTTCAGCCCCTTTTTGCCTTTGTCCCTACTTTTTTGAGACCTGTTACAGCCAGAAAATTTGAAACAAGCTCATTATGTGGATAAAATGTAAAATGTCTCATTTTCAACATTTGAAATGTTATCTACGTTCTATTGTAAATTACATATTGGCTCATGTGATCTGAAAGTCATTGCATTTTGATTTTATTCACAATGTACACTTTGTCACAACTATTTCAGAGGTGGGGTTGTATGTACATGTAACTCATACTATAAAGGTTAATACTGGTAGTCTGACAAATCAGGCTTTTTGGAGTGAATTTGGTGGCTTTTTGACAAATAAGCAGAATTTTCTATTTCCCATGTCCCCATTATATTTTGTGAGAATAGTTTGCTGTGTTTTTGCTGACTGTCAAGAATTCCTTACACCCCACACACTTAATGTTTAGTAAGCTAAAGGTCTTATCCAAACCAGCCAACAATTGAGTTGACGTAGCGGGGTTTTGTCACCCCTAGATCAATGTGAGATAAAGGGCTTTGCTCAAAGGCCCAAGACCGGTAATGGTCTTACTGTAGTGACACTGGGTTAAACTGCTAACCTTTTTTGGACAACGTGGGTAAGTTTTGCCAAATTAAAGCAATGCAGTGGAAGCATTTTTAAAATTTTTATTTAACCTGGAAAAGTTCCAACGAGAATATGACTACGTTCAAATAGTCCTTTCTGCTTTGGAAATTTCCTAATGTTTAGAAAATGACTTAGAAGTATTTATGTTGCAGCCATGATAAGTGTTGTCGAATTCTCTAAATGTAGAGGGAAGGTGCTTCAATTTTTCCAAACATGTTGCCTTTAGCATAGGGTACACTGAACCATCCATTATAGAAAGGAGAAAGGAGTTATCTACTTTTCATAAATTCAATAGGCATTCTGGATCAGTGGCAATCCCTAAACCCAATTTGGGGTGAATCTGGCCATTAGATTTGCTGCTAAAGTGTTCACAATCAAATAAAGAAACCAACAAACGAAACCAAAAACAACACTCTTTGCCCTCCCCCTTCGAGCGGGGCGGGGTTCAAATAAGATACTTGGGTTTTGCCGTAATCTGAGAACGTTATTTCCTGAACGTGATTTCCTCTCTGAACAGCTCGTCCCGAGATCTTCACGAGATCTGGGCAAAACCTGACGTCAGGTTGTTGCGTTTAATCAGGACAGACCTGGTCAGAGCCAGTCATGGCTATGGACCTGCCCACCCCGGAATTTATTCTATCAGACACAAATGAGCCCAAATCATATAACGTGTAGATTTATCAGTTTGTCTCCCAAAGCTGTTCGTACATGTTTTTATTTTTATTTTTTGGGATGCAAAAAAAAAAAACACAACTATTATCTCTTCAAAAAGACGATGCCACCAGAAATCAGTGGGTAGCTTTTTTGTTTGCTGGCAGCGAACAGCCACTCTCAAAGGGAACGTTAGCTGTTTGTGCTCGGCATTTCGCCAAAGACTGCTTTGTCAGTAGAGGATAATCCGATGCTGGATATGCGTCTCAGCTGCTTCTCAAAACTGGAGCAGTTGCATTGATCAAGCGCTCGGAGCCAGAAGTTGTAAGTAACGATATAACAAATAATGTAAGTGATGCTAACGCGTTACGGGTGGCTAGCAGGACCGTTAACAATAGTAAGCACTAATAACTGGCCTCAAACGCAGGCTTTGTATCATAAGATAAAGCCTGCATCGTTACCAACTGTCCGTGACTCTCAGACGCGAAAGAAATGTTTCACCATTTTGTGTTGCTTTACTGCATAAGCCTACCTAACATGATACCCTGTTGAATGTGGCTGTAGCACTGCGGCTAACGTAGCTAAGTTACTGTTGCTAATGTTTGTATCTTAAATATGCCAGAGGAAATAATCACAAAGAGACATTCAACAGAAGGTGTGTGAACATTACATCTCACTTGAAGCTAACTTTTTATATTTGTTTGCAATTTGGATGCATGGTACAACTGTTCATGGTAACGGACCTTATTATCTGTAAAACCTGTATTGCGGGGTAACGTTAGTCTTTGTCATTATGATGACCACTTGGTTACTACTGCATGTTAGTTCACGTTCCGTGCAATTTAAAAAATGCTTCTGGTTAACTTATATGCAGTAATTCAGATTGGTATGCTTGGGTTACTTTAGTTAGCATCAAAGTGGTAGTTTCATCATAACGTTACCTGACCTTTTTATCCATGACCGGGGTCAGCCGGGTACTTTGCCGTGGTGTGGGCTAGCTCTCTGATCCTACCGCGGTGAAAGCAATCGTGAAATGCACTATAACATGTCTGGTATAACAAACAATTTATCTGCATTGCCGTGGTGGAATTTCATCCACCTTTGATAATTGTTCTGGCTAATAAAAAGCCAAAAAAGAAGTGTAGGTCGTATTTGGATTTCCGGGAGAAGTCATCGATTTGCTAGCTCCACATAAGCAATGCTTTACACTGTTTATGTGTTTTTGCTACAAACTCATTTAGTAGCTTGGTGTTGGAATTGTGTTTCATTTTGGTAGAGAAGGTTAACAGGAGCTTTAAGCAAAGTTTCCTCCAGATAGCTAAGTGGGTATATACCCTGACTATATAACAGCGCAGGTACAATCACATGCATGCAAGGCAAGACAGTAAGAACAAAACACTAAAATTTCATCTTGCCACTCATCAACATTTTGCTGTAAACATTGCTGCAATACTTCAATTGCTTCCTCCTCCCGTTCGGGGTCGGATTCAGGATCAAACAAATACAGTCTTACAGCAATAGATGCCGTAGAGAGTTGTCCTGAAATACCTGCCATCTTGTTTTCTTGGTTCTTCGGCTCTGCACCCTCCCCCAGAATCGAAGCAGCTAGGCAGCCAATCAGAGCAGTCCCTCATTAGCATAGCCTCCCCGCCCGCTCAAAACGGCTCGAGTTTCAGGCCGACACAGGTGGGTTGAGAGGTTTCACTTGGCCTGGATGTGTGCCGTTTTTTTTTTTTTTTTTGTGGCTGAATTCTTAACATTATTTTAAAAACCCATTGGACATATTTTAAACAACTAAATACAGCATAATTTGGGACCTTTTTAACGGCCTTGCTCAAGGACCTAATGGTAGAGTTCTTCCCAATTTTGCCCCTCCACTTGCAGGTCAAGGGTTCCATACACCACCAGGGGCTAGAACCAGCAACTCTGTTTACCTGCTAAGCCAGCAACCATTAAGCTAACCCGCCACCCTCATATTTCGGCATAATAGTGCAACTCAGCTAGGTTTAGTCCGCTCTTTCAGCTCTAGAAGTACTCTCAGCGAGGTCTGAAAGGCCACTGCTGTCTCCTTTAAACCTTCCAAACAGTGGATCTTCCCACAAATTCAGCAAAGGCCCGCCACTGACTCGCTTCTTTTGAATGTGCTGTCAGGTTCACCTATAGCTCCGTTACTAAGCAAGTCAGGTTGCCTATCAGTCGTTAATTTGTCTGTAGGTTCGCTAACGCAACCAGCTTTCAGGTTTGACTGAGGACCCGTATCGTTTTTTTTGGACCCATATCGCACGGACTAACATTATGTCAGCCTCAACCCGGCTGTGTCACGCTCTTATGCCAAAATATGCTTTCATTACATTATTGGATAGAGGGCAAGGACAAGGCTAAACTATGGCGGTTGTGCTGATTATGTAGTTTAAAGATATTTCACGGTGGGCAGGTGAGGGTATACCGTCTTGCTGATGCATTTTCTCTGACGGAGGGTGTCATCAGGAGAGAGGAGACGTGACTTGGAGGGAGGGTTGTGTTTGTGTCCTGACGAGCAGCCTGTGCGGTTGAGAGGAAGCCCTTCCATCGGCAGTTTTACAGAGATGCGGTTTCTTGGAGGGTAATCTCTAACTAACACTTGAAACGTGGGGTATGTTAATGCCTGGTAATGACTAGAGAAATGGAGCCCTGCAGTTACCTGTATCTCTGTATTTTCCCGTCGCCCTATAGCTCAATTCAGTGAAGTGAATCTAAAACCAGTGACCTCGATACTGCAATAACATGAATGCGTTTAGAGCTGTAACCTACCCCAGGGTTCACTTTGGTAATAAATAAGGTTACCTTTCATTGTGCTAGAGGTACCGCACCAGCACTGAAGCTTTCCTGAGGTTATGTGTTGCTCATCCCAGACCTGAAATTAAAACTGAAAAGACCTTATTCTGTGTATCTTAAAACAGGTTTAGGTCACCCTGTTCCATAAAAGGTTCAACTTTGTGCAAACCATGCGAACACTTAAATGACTACAAAGAGTATACTCAAGTATAGTCATTTCCTTGTATACTTGAGAGGCATTGCTCGCTAGCATCTCACTAATTCCAGTATAGGTCAAATTCACCCTGCTTTCCTCTCCTTTTAAGTCACAGATGACTAATATGAAAATCCTTGTATTTAAAGAGATTTTTTGCAGGTGATAAATGTATGATTAATATATGTTTCCCTTGGTTTTCTCATTGTCTAAGGCTACATCCATACAAATACGTTTTCATTTTAAAATGCAATGCTTTTGCTACATTTTTGCCCAGTGCTCTCTCTTCTTCAGGATTTTCGAACCCCTTGAATGGAGACTTTTGAAAACGCTCCTGACCCTGTTTTCGTCTGAAAACAGCAGGATTGCATTTTAGTGAACAAAGATCATTTTCATTTCAAAACACCGTTTTAAAATGAAAATATATCAGTGCGGACGTAGTCCTACTGTCTCCCGTGTACTGATTTGTTGACACAGAAAGCCTGCATTCTGGAATTCAGTCACACTTTAAATGGTGTTGCTCATATAGGCTTTATATAGCATGTATAATGCCTTCATAAATGAGATATGTCTTAATCATTAATACATAAGAAAATATCATGCTTTGTAAAGGGTGAAATAACACATCCTTATTCAGCATGTGATGCCAAATGTGACAATGACAATGTCACTCAGCTGACAATGTCACCCTTTATAGCTTTTAGCCGCTAGCTAAGTGACATTGTCAGTTATGTCACATCTGGCATCAAATGCTGGATAAGGATGTGTTATTTCACCCTTTACGAAGCATGACATTGCTTATGTATGATTTATGAAGACATTGTATCTCATTTATGAAGGCAATACACATGCAATATAAAGCCTTTATAAGGAACACTTCATCTGAAGTGTGACCTGGAATTCTGATTAGCCCACCTCTGTGACATCACACAGGAAAAATTTTGGTAGCGAATTGTGCCTCTTTACAATCACTTTGCATGAACCACTTCGAGTGGAGAGACAAATTTGGAGTCTGGTCATTTTGTGGTGCCTTGTCTTTTCTTTCATGGTCGCTCGTGCTCTTGGCCGATGCCTCACTGTGATGTAGTGTCTGTCAGTCAGAGTGATGAACGGTCACTGGGATGGATTTGAAAACGATGCAGCCAGACTGTCATTACTCAGTCTGGGATGTAGGAGTGGCTGTTGGTAGAGAAATACATCCAAGCCAGCTGTTTCCACTGTGAAGGTGTTTCGATGGGCCTTTGATGGATGGTGATTATTAGAGGCAGGCTTTTCTCAAATTGTGTTTTAATTGAAGTGCTTTTGCTGGTTATACATTAGCCAAGTAATTGCGAATCATGTACTCTAAAAAAAAAAAAAAAAGAATATAAGTATTCAATCTTTACTTACAATCAAGGCAAAATTCTTTAATAATATATTTTGGTTTGTGATGCTTTATATTTTATTGTGGCATATCGCTTGTATATTTGGGCTGTTGTTATCTTCTGCCATGATGGGGCACTGCAGGACAGAATGTTCAGATAATATTTGCAGTGGAAGAAGTGTATCTCATTGGTGTAGCCATATATTGTAGTTCTGAATCTCAGACCGAACATCTGTACTGTGTGCGAAATAGGTGCTCACTCAGGTACCTCAAATTTCAGGTTGCAGTTCTGCAACACTCTTCAATTATGCATGAAAGAATCCCTGTGTCTCCCTGCTACCTTTCTTTGAGAGCAAATGGACCATTTTTACTGGTCGAGTTATGTCTAATGCATGCTTCTCCCCTTCAATGTGTTGTTGCTGATATATTTGGTTTGTTTGAAACAAAGCACCTGTTGACAAGGTGCTCTGTGGGGTTCTGTGCATCGTCCTGCTTGGGGGAGCCGGGAAAAACATTTTCTGCATCTGGTTATGAGGGAGGGACATGCTGTATAATGATCATGAAGCATTATAAAAAACTGGCACTTCCCTAACCAAAATGTGTCATTACTCTTGTTTGCCCTACAGCTATGAATGTTTAGCATTGAACATTGTGGCATGAAGAAATCCAGGTGTTTCTTTTATAATTTAATTTAGAAGTGTTTCCAGTGATTCCGCCTTGTCGTTGATGACTGCGCAAGGCACTGGTCTTGTTCTTAAGTGATGCCCAGATTTTCAATCTGAAATCTGGATTATTTTGAATACCTCAGCTCTAATTATTGCATTTTATTTATGCCTTGAGTGGGACAAGAGTATCACTGGAAACCTGATTCAGAATATACGTGTGGAAGGATTTCCAGGGCATATTTCTATTGCAAAAAAAAAAAAAAACCTGCGTTTTGAATAGCATGTTATCCACAATGTGGAAACTGTGCAGTTACCTTTATGCTCTTGATTAACCCTTGGAGCGCTGAAATGAATGTTCAAAAAAGTATAAATAAATGATCTTGAGCTGTTCAAAACCTATCATTTGGCAACTTGTTTAAAAGAGCAATCATGCGGGAGGTCTTTTTAACAAGTTGCCACATGCTAGGTTTTCAACAGCTTTAATTTTGATATCTTACATCAATGAGCAACAATAGCTGCATTTAGTGTTTTAAGGGTTAATTTTTGGTCAGTTAAAGTTGAAATCCAATACCCTAGGCTAGTTTATGTCTATGTCCTATAAACCATAAACCTATGTTTATAGTTTATGTCTCTTGGGGGAAAATTAGAAGTCTTTAAATCAAAGGCTTAACTTCACATGTCAATGCTTGAGTGGAGCAGTGATGGAGATGCTGCCATATTGTGCTAAATCACATTGCGTGGGACAGGGGAGCTTTGAATGCCAATAAAAGGCCCATTATTTCCTCTCAGGACTCTGACTGCAGTAACAGTGTAATGACTAAATGCCTGGCCTCCTCTGCAGGAGGGGGCAGGGAAAATGAATAAGGCTGCATCAGTCACAAAATGTATTAAAAAATAAACGTGCCCCCAAGTGCTGGAGGAAATTGGTTTGCTACCTTCTACTTGGAATGGACGAGCTGGGTATCTGTCTCTGATTGTGTGAGTAGACTAGTGGGCTACTTCAGGTATCTGTCTCTAATTGTGAGAGCTAGTGTGAATAGTTTTCTCTTATTGTGACAGTGGACTAGTGGTCAAGTGTGGACAGTGATCTCTGTTTTGAGAGTACACTGGCTGTTTAGTGGGGAATATGGGGGTAATTTTCATACTCATTATAACATTCAGAGACCCCTTGTGCCCTGTGGGGGTTGGGCCATTGTCATCCCGGAAGAGACCACTCCCATCATATTAGGAAAGTTTCATAACAGGATTTAAAGATGATCTCACGGAATAACACAGAGTTGATTTTCAATGACCCTTTTAGGGGACGAGCGGACCCAAACCATGATGTGAAAATAAACCAAAGTGTTCGCATGTTTTGTGTTTTCCTATTCATTTTTTAAAAGTTTTTTCTTAAATTTATAACCCATCAGTACCCCTTAAGGAGAGAGTAAACTAGTAGTGACCTTTGTCTCTTGTTGGGAAAGTAGACTAGTTATATATAGGTATTTTTATCCTTATGTGAGTCTAGACTAGATGAGTGGGTGCACATCTATCCTTTATTGCGAGAGTGGACTAGATGGCTATAATGGCCATGTGTCTGCATTGCGGGGGTTTACAAGTGCAGATATCTGCCACTTGTGGTAATTGCAGGCTTTTGTGACAGTTGGATCTTGGGACCTCTCTTGTTGTGAGATGTGAAGATCTGGTGTGAGGATCTGCCTGAGGCTGTGATTGATCGATTTGAATAGGGCTCTGGTGAATCTTTCGACTGTAGACATGTGCTTGATTTGAGCAGAAACCTGGAATACCTCTGAGTCTCCAGGATCAGAGTTGACTGCTTCTACATGACGACTGTGACTGAGTCAGCACTGTATGATACCCTGGTTCCCCTAGCTTGGCTCTCTCTACCTGCCATGTCATTTTTGGGAGTAGGCCTGCTGTAAATTTTCACAGGCAAATTTTTATGTAGAAGAACCATTGTTTTCACAAGATGTTGCACCTCCTGTGGGTTGCCAAATGTGCTTCTAAAATCTTCATTCGGAAGTGGGTGAAACAGACACTGCTGTGCCTTTAAAGTGTGGCAGTTTCACAATAAGAATAGATTCTGATTGGGAAACTTGATCTGCACGCAGCAACGAGAAGTATTTTTTCTAGTGACAAATGAAAACCCAGATTTTCTGGAAAGCCATTTGTGGTTTATATGAAATGGGTTATAGTAATCCCTTTTTTGTTACGATGATAGTTGATGCCCTAATGCAAAGATAAATCAATGCTGAGTCATAGCTCATGTGAATGAGTAAAACAGCATTCATCTTCTGTGTGGGAGCTGAACTGTCAGAGTGCATGATTCCGGATGCTTTTGTTGTCTCTCGCAAGTTCTGCCGGCTGTTTTACAAAACTCTTCTGAGCTGAATCTGAAATGAAGTGAAAAAGGCTGTACTGAGTGCCAAAATGAAATGAACCATTGGTGAGAATCAATATTAATAGGCACAGTACATAATGCAGACGGGCATTTAAGCCAGTCATGTATAACTCATGAATTCTTTATGCATGAGCGTGCGGCTGAGATGCATGGCTCGCTTGTGGCTTGTGCTGTTTTTCATGAAACAAGATGTTTCTCGCATGTAATGTAAAATACATGTGTGCCATGTTGGAGTGGAATTGGACTATTTTTGAATGAGGTCATTTTTGATTTGGTGTAATGTTCCAGTAGGCCACGGAGTATTCTCTGCAGCTTTTGTTCTAGCTACGGCCACGAAGTATGCATGAATTTCCCTGGCACCATTTCCTTCTGGAGTCCGCTCAACAAATGATTCTAGCAAATATATTGAGTAGGGATGCTGGGTGGTAATTGCTGGTAATCAGTTTAGTGTGATGGGTTGCTTGTGATTAATGAATGATGATAAAGTAGAACAGTGTTTGTTTTCTGTTTGGTGATTAATTGCCCGGGTTGATGGACTGTCCATCTGTGCTGGCGAATGCGATCATCGCACTATGAGGCATTGCACATGCAAGGTCTCACCTCAGCTGGGTGTAAAGTTCCCTGAATATCTATGTAAATCAGCTGAACTGCAGGCACCTGTCAGACCATCAGAAACACCGCCAAAATACCCGCTTTGTCGAGTACATAATGTACACGTTTTGAGACGTTGTTAGGTTGTTTTTCTTTTTTCTTTTTTCTTTTTTTTTTTTAAATTTGGCATCCCCAATCCCACCCGAATCTGGAATGCCCAATTAGTGAACTATGTACAAAGCTTGCTCGTATGCGACCCCTTGCTGCCAACACAGGATAGTGAGGACATTTCACGGCTCTACTCCGAAGCACGTGCCTGTCAACCACTGATTCTTATACGCTCATTGGTCGAATCCTCGTAAGTTCAGAACGAGGGCGGAGGATACCCGGACAATAACAAACCCAGAGTCTTCCTGACGAGCGCCCGTCTGGCCAACAGGAGGCGCTGGAGCAACGAACCAAGCTGATTATGTATCCCAAATTCGGCAGTCCCTTCCCAATTTGAAACCCTGTAGCGCGAAGGCCAATTGTGCGCTACTCTGAAAAAGCTGCCGACCCCTGCCGGCGGGTACGCCGGGGCTCAAACCCGCGACGTGATAGTCACCTCTGCACTGCAGCACAGTGCCTTAACCAACTGAGCTATCCGGCAGCTCTCGTTGTAGGTTGTTGATTAATTCAATTATGAGGTCATATTTAGGGATGTAGCTCTGTGATTATTGATGTCTAAGTGTCCATCTGTCGCTCTCACTTGTGAACACAGCGCTGCATTGCTGTTGCAGTTTTTTGGTATTTGGCATTTACTTCTACTGAAAGTCTGGAGTAAATGAGCAGTATAAGTTCATTTACACAGAATGACACCTCTGACCATATATCCCATTGCAGTGAAAGATAAAAAGACATGGAAAAAAATCTGTAAACACTTGCCTCTCCCTCCAGCCAATCTGTCAGTAGTAACTGGATGAAGATTGCGCTATTGCTTACTGCATGCTGATACTTCCACTTGTAGTTTTGATTGAGTTGATTCAGTATGTTAGTACTGAAGCAAGTCTTTATATTCCCCCTAATCGCCAAGGTGACAGGACCTCTTGTGTTTTTAAATGAGTGCCATTAAAATTAGCATGCACAATTGTTCATGATATTGTGGTCAACAGTGATTTTGGCTGAATTCCAACGAATTTCAGTGGTGTTGAATGAAAATTAAACCTCTGCATGGCTGAACTTGAGCCTTTGGCTCAAGGAGACCTGCTGTTAAGCTGTCGCCTAATGAAAGATGATGTCGAAACAAGGACAAAATGGAGCGTCTGATGCTCATGTCATCAAAAGCAAACTGCTGTTGAAGATGGTGAAGAATTAACTGGCACAATGCCAGGAGGGTCAAAAAGTGGACGTCCTGTTAAGTTTTCATCCATGAATTCAGCCAGCTGATTTCACTCAAGTTCCAACCTCCGTTCTGAAAAACTGTGCCAATTAGAGACCAATTTGATTGGAACAAAACATTGGGTAGGACTTTAATTACTCTGCACAAAGCCTGTTATGGAGTTTCATGTCTCTGCCTTATCACCTTGTTCTCAGTTCACATGATGCTTGTCATCAGAACCAGTGACATCGACTCACCCACTTAGTATGCAGTCCAATGTTGGGGAAGAATCTATAATGACATCAGAGGTAAATGGATAGGAATCTGGGTCTAGTATTCAGGTAACATCAGGTCTGTCTACCCCATGACTCCATTGGTTGAATTGACAGTAGAGTTCTCTCTGGAGAGGCAATTAAAGAGACAGAAGAAGAAGATTGCAGACGCCCAAACTGCACATTGGGGTGAAAGAGGCCAGGATCGCACCGGAAAATGTATTAACCTGCTTATGGGGGATGCCCTATGGGAGGATAAAATTGTACCTCTCATTTTTGGAGATCAGTATGGCGGCTTGCATTTTTAATACTGTCCCGCAACTCAAACACCACACAGGTTATTTGTGCTTTGCATATCGGTATGAATCGGAAATTGCAACCATGTCTTCATACTGGATGTTTATGAACCTCAGGTGAAGTACCAACTTGGTGCCAACCTCTTGGTATCGATGTTTTTAAAATGAGGTGAGATGTTTAGCCTCAGGGTCAGAAAGGAGAAAGTCTCGCCACATGTTTATTCCTCTCGTAAGCTCAGCTAGCTGATTTCATTCTATTCCAAATGAGAAAAAAATACAACGCCAATTCTGAAATAGTTGGGATGATGTGTAAATTGTGAATAAAATCAAAATGCAATGACTTTCAGATGAAAGTCAAAGTCACATGAGCCAGTATGTTATTTACAATAGAACATGGACAACATTTCAAATGTTGAAACTGAGACATTTTAAATTTTTATCAACAAAATGAGCTCATTTCAAATTTTCTGGCTGCAACAGGTCTCAAAAAAGTTGGTACACAAGCAAAAAAGGGCTGATAAAGCAATTAATATATAAGAGAATCAGCTGAAAGAACATTTAGCAAGTAATTAAGTTAACTGGCATCAGGTGTGTAACATGATTGGCTATAAAAGGGATGTCTTAGAGAGGCTGAGTCTCTCAGAAGTAAAGATGGCCAGAGGCTCTCCAACCTGTGAAGGCTTGCGTAAAAAAATTGTGGAATACTGTAAAAACAATGTTCCTCAACATCAAATTGCAAAGGCTTTGAAGGTCTCATCATCGACAGTGGATAACATCATCAAAAGATTCAGAGAAACTGGAAAAATCTCTGTGCGTAAGGTACATGGCCGAAGACCTTTACTGGATGCACGTGATCTTCGGACCCTCAGACGCCACTGCATCACTCACCGGCATGATTCTGTCATTGTCCTTACTAAATGGACCCAGGAATACTTCAATAAACCACTGTCTGTAAACGCTGTGCGCCATGCCATCCACAGGTGCCACCTAAAACTCTGTCGTGCAAAAAAGGAAGTCATTGTTGAACAAGATCCAGAAGTGCTGCCGTGTTCTGTGCGCCAAGGCTCATTTAAAATGGACTGTAGCAAAGTGGCAAAGTGTCCTGTGGTCAGACAGTCCAAATTTGACATTCTTGTTGGAAATAATGGGCGTTGTGTCCTCCGGGCTAAAGAGGAGAAAGACCACCCCTCCTGTTTTCAGCATTCAGTTCAAAAGCTAGCATCTCTGATGGTATAGGGATGCATTAGTGCATATAGTGTGGGACACTTGCATGTTTTAAAAAGCACCATGAATGCTGAAGGGTATATAAAGGTTTTTGAGCAACATATGCTCCCCTCCAGATGACATCTATTCCAAAGAAGGCCTTGTGTATTTCAGCAGGGCAATGCAAAACCACATACTGCAGCTATTACAACAGCATGGCTTCGTAGTAGAAGAGTCAGTGTGCTGAACTGGCCTGCCTGTAGTCCTGATCTCTCACTGATTGAGAACATTTGGCGCATAATTAAGCGAAAAGTCAATCAGAGGAGACCCAAAACTCTCCAGCATCTGGAAGCCTGTATTAAACAAGAGTGGGATCAATTTCCAACGGCTAAACTCAAGAAACTTGTCTTCTCAATGCCCAGACGCCTCCACTCTGAGTTAAAAAGAAGAAAGGATGCTGCACCATGGTAAACAGACCCCTGTCCCCACTTTTTTGAGACCTACTGCAGCCATCAAATTTGAGATGAGCTCATTTTGTGGATAAAATTATAAAATTTCTCAGTTTCAACATTTGCAATGTTATCCCTGTTCTACTGTGAATAAAATACTGGCTGGTTTTTGAAAGTCATTGCGTTTTGATTCACGATTTACACTTTGTCCCAACAATTTCAGAATTGGGGTTGTATATAAAATTTCAGTTATTCACTGGTTTTGTATATATTTGTTCCAGGCTGTCTATCTAGGACTGTATTTGATTGGTTATGCTGTATTTGGTGCTTGTATCCATCATGCTGTGGCCATAAGCGAGGCAGTTGCATTGTGTTCTAGGAGCTGGTTGAATGAAGAGCCTCTCAACTTTCAAAAGCTTTATTCTCTAACACATTTGGATTTGCTCATTCAATGTCGGTATTGTTGGCCATTCTGTGCTATTTGGCACATGCTCCATTTTCTCCTGAGCTGGATGAGTGGTGTCTATAGCCGTGTTTCCACCAAGCTGTCTGGTATCGTTCAGTTGCGTTAGTTACACAATAGAACTGTTATTTTTGCCTTTACCTTGTTGAAAGATGGTACCAATAAAACAGGTACAATCTCTTTTTTTGTTACCCCTTTGTTCAGGGTACCTAGCACATTGATCCGAAGGGTGGAGCTAGAAACACTTCAGTTTGCTGATTACTCAAGAGAGTCCACTACTTACTTATTTAATGCAGCTATTACCACCTTGTAGCTACCCTTTCTTTTAAGAGTGATGTCTGCAGTGGAAACACAGGCTATATCTTGGTTTTAGGTCCTGGACTGCGCAGGTTATGTACTGGTTCTAAGGGTACTCCATTGGAAGTTGGAAGGGTTTGGTGAAACGTGGCTTATGTGAGCAACAGGACGAGTGTCAATCAACCAGCCTCCACTGGACCACTGCCAACTTCTTAATATGTCACTTCCTGTTCTCTTTATTCCACCACTGATGGAGTGAATGATCGAGTCTAGAGATAATGGTCTTGAAGATTGACTATTTTGTGGGTCTTTACTCCAACCCAAACATACAACTTGTAATGTCATTGGTCTGTTAGTTCTTGGAATCAGGCATGTGCTAAATTAGGGAAGAATTGAGACTTGCACCTCAAAGTTTAGAGGGCTTGTTCCTGATGGGTTGACTTTTGTTGGCACTTGGTCTGAATTACTTTAGTCAAATACTCTTGACGGTTTGATTGTATGCAAATATGACCGCCTTTATAGTACTCTTGTTGGAATCATAAATCCATATCCATAATCTGCCGGGGAGCTCTTTTAAACAAATTGCCAAATGATAGGTTTTCAACAGCACAAGATAATGAAATAATATATATTTTAAAATTATTTCAGAGCTCTAAGGGTTAAAAGCGCGCCATCAAGTGATTATCATATTGATTCATTTGTGTTCATGTTGTAAAAGAGATTTGTTACTGCCTCAATTAAAATTCAAATTTTAATGACGGAGAACTGTAAATCAATTTGGAATGTATGAAAAATTTGCAGCCCTCAGAATGTACATCATAAATGTAGCTTTTGAATTGATGTGACACTACTTACTTTGGATAATAAATCCCGCTCCTAAGGTCTGATTTTATTTAACCACTTATTAAAGCTCATAATGGTGGAAAATACACTTTCCACATTTGTTCCACACTTTTGACTCTTCTTTCCAATGTCCCTAATCAGCGGCGCGGTGGTTTTCCGCCGCACTGCTCGTATGCAGACAGGCAGGGAGATGGTGATTGATTAATCCATTGCATGGACACCACAGACTTAGCCAGGCAAGCTGCGGTACGCTGTCTGTTAATGACATACAACCAGAATGCCGAACCCTCAGGGTAGAGCGAGCGCGCTCTATTTTTGGATACAACTCATAAAACAAATACGGTCACTAATTCCCTGTCCCGGTGAACCTGAGCTTAATGTTCCTCCAGGTACTCGTTTATGATTTACGGCTCTCAGTTGTGTTATATAAAGGTAATATCCATCATAGAAAGCTGTGGGCTCCCAGGAACATAAATGCTTATTATGTAACATTTATGGGTGATGTTTTGCAGGTAATGCTCCCAAGAAGCGACAGTCATTATTTACTTTTCTATTGCTATCAAACTTTTAGCAATAAACCAACTCTCCCTTGCCAGCTCGGCCATTTTTAAAATTATTTTTTAATGATCGTCATGAGTCTATTATTCAGCACTCATTTGTTGAGTGTGGTGCTTTTTTTTCTAAATCAGAACTGATGTCTTCTCCGATTCTCTGACAACTAGAATATAGATTGCCGATTGATACTGAAGTTGCCACTGTTTACTGGATGGTAAAAATTATGACGTAAGAAAAGTCATGCCAGGATGAAAGAAAATGGTGCTGAATTGTGTTCAGCATTGATGTGTCCTTGTTTAAAGGGTGCTAGATGATCTTAAAACTCTGGCACGGCATACAAATGCCCAGGCACAACAGTCGTTTCCCAAGGAAGTTTGATGCTTTCGTGCCTGAGATATCACTGATAGACACAGTACCTTTACCTGTTGCTAATTAACTGAGAAGTGCATTTGAGGACAAAGGTACTGGATAATATTCTTCAGTGAGAGCATTCACAGGAGTGAATGTAACTAATAATGATATGCTTGCAATTTCACAATACCTATTTTCTAATATGGGTCAGGCAACAAGAATTAGGCTGTAGTTTTGTTACATTTTCTAGATGATTCGTCAAAGCCAATCTAAGCTGGGGAGTGTTGTAAAGACTGTATCACATTGGATAATGTTCTATCAAGACTGGGGACAGCCTTTGTCAGAAACCTGGGGTCAATGTTGGCCTTTAGCCTCTACCTGCAATGAAAAGCTGATGGTCAGGGGCCTTTGGGCGGCTCACAGCTAAGACATTTGTGAACCTTGTGGTCAGGTGTTCGAATCCCAGCCATGCCATTATCAGCTATGGTCAGTGGCCCGCACGGGTGAGGCAACAATTCGCAGCCTCGCCGGGGATAATGGGGGTTAAGCTGATTAAATTTTGTTTGTTCATCACTCTGCAGCGACCACCTCTGGTTGACCAGGCGCACGCAGCTGTACGAACTATATTGTACGCTAACTACGCGATCCTCCGATGACATAGGCAATGTGTAATTGCTGGTGCGACTGCATTACGTAAAGAAGCGAGGGCTAGTCGTCACATCAGTCTGAGGAATCATCTGCCATGGCATCTTCCGCCTGACTGGATGGGAGCAGGTTTTGTTCGTGGTGAGCTGTACAGTTCGGCTGTGCTCAGGGTGAAAAAAAAATAGGGGAAAAATATATATTTATCTGTAAAAAAATATATGTTTGTTCTCTCTCACCCACACCCGCACGCGCACACATGCACACACACACACACACGCATGCACGCACACACACACACACACACACACACACACACCTCCTTCATTGTGCATTTAGTGTTAGTGTTTAGTGTAGTTTAGATTGTGTGTTTCATTTGTTTCATTTAAATAAATATTCTTTAAAGACATATGCTGTGGTTATTAATGTTGTACAAGAGTGAATGAAGCCAGCCTCTTCTATGTAGAACTCCCGAATCCTTCAATCTAGCTATTGATTAGGTAAGTTAATTACAATTATTAATTTAATTATTAATTAATTTCCTCATTAATAGCTTAGTGGATATTGAGACTGAGGTTTTATTAATTGGCTATCGTTTTCCCTTCACTGAGGAAGGGTGGTGCCCTGAGGTATTCATATTAATATTTAATATGAATATTACAATATCATTTTTTTGATAGTCAAATTAATAATATTAATATCATTAGGCAAATTGCCTCAACACATGGTGTCCACTCGTGAGGTGTAACCCCAACAGCCGGCGCTCCTGTATGACGTGCCATTGCACTCGCAACAAAATCGCCACTGCTTGGGCATCATCACCACAAAGGTGCCACCATTTGAGGCATTTCCCCAACATATATATATATTAATGGTCTTTGAATTTTAAGTTCTTTGGACGGCACTCAACGGACAAAACCTCTCCAGCTTCAGGCTCACAATGCGTTTGTATATCAATGTGCTGTATTTGCCTTTTTTCTATTCCTATTTTTGATCTGTCAGAAAATGCTAAGCTGCTGTGCTCTCTGTCGCCTGTATGTTTTCAGCCAGGCGTCCTCTGCTTCTCCTGGCAGCAGCAGAGCTTAGCGCTTTGCACTTAGCAGCTATTGGAAAGGGCTCAATCATGGCTCAGGGACTCATGGTAATGTGTGCCCACGCTAATTACTTGAGGGTAGCAGGTGCTTTAGGTTGGGCCCTAGCCGCTGCCCCTGCTGTCGCGGGCCTCGTGTGGGGCCCGTCTGACCGTCGCAGTGTGCCGGCTGGATAAACACGGGTCTGATATTTGATGGCAGCCGATAGTTGGCTGGGGACTGTGTGAATTGCGGCTGTAACGCTGGAATCCCTCTTTGTGGAGTCTGAATTCACTGGTCCCGGCATTCCTGTACGGTCGACCTTCCTTCCTGGCTTGCCTGTCATGGTATCCGATAGACGCGTGACTTATGGGGTTTGTATCCTTCAGGTGAGCTGACGTCCATGTGTCAGTGTGGGGTGCCTCAGTGTGCGGAGAAATGGGGGGTGGGGTGGGGTTGGTTCTTTGAATCAGTCTCAATGGGGACAGAGATCTGATGTGCTGAGAAACAGTGCTTCAGTATGGTACATGCTGTATGGCTTGGTATTTTCTGTGTGGCACTGCATTTGATGTTTAGTAAATGATTTCTGGTACGTGTCACTTGGTATGGCAAATTACGTTTGATAAATTGTGCATTGGATATCCTGCAATGTTACAGCATATGTGAGCATATGCCCTTGAATCTCACTTCAGCCCTGATTTTCCTTCTTTATAGACAATTAAGTGAAAAATTATTGCTACTGATTGGTTGTGTTGTCATCACCCTAGATAGTGGGAGAGTAGAGAACCAGCAGAACTCCGCCCTCAAGGACCATGATTTGGGGAACTGGGCTGTATGGAGTGGTGTATTATGCATGTTACATATTCTGCATGGTACATGCTGTATGGCAGAGATGAGCAAATCAGGTTCAGGAGGTGCAGAGAGTCCATAGACTTTTGCAGTCTCCTTTCAATCAACAGCCAATTAATGCCTTGAGAACAAGGTGTATGGATTTTTAGCCAATCAATGACAGAAATGAATCACATGTGGAAACACACCAAAAAACCACAGTAGCCACCTAGGACCCAATATATACAATACTATTCTGCTCATGCCATGCAGTTCAGAATGTATCCTGTACTTTTTTGTACAGGAGAGCATATGTAAAGCTTTACATGCCATAGAGAATACTCCGTACGTAATCTGATTTTTTTGCATGAGATCAGCCTGGTAAATAGCTTTCCTCTGTGTACACTAGACTGGTGGAGCTTATTGGCTGATTAAACTGATCATCTCATTGCTGCAAATGTGTTTTGTGTCTGAAGACTTGCCATTCTGTTTAAATTAGAGACGGCAGGCTGTTTTCCTGATTGCAAAGTGCCTTCTGCGTGATTAAATTCTGCTGATCTGTGCAATACAAGAGCCAGGCACGGGTGGCATTTTCCAAATATTCTCGATTCTCCTGACTGCACCGCTTCTCTGTAATACAGAGAATGTTCAAAGTGCTGCCCAAACCCCTTCCTAAAGTACAATCGATAACTGCACCCCCAACCCCCCACCCCCGCCCCAACTCACACACACACGGGCACACACCCAAACCAGCACACATTCCCTGTTTGATGTGGTACTTCACACATTTGCTCCAAAATAACCTTATTTCAGAATGTTTTGTAGTTCCCTCAAGCTATTCTGGCGAGCTATCTGATTCTTTTCTTTTTTGATTTTTTTTTTTTAATCTGAGTTTACCTGTTGCTACTCCCCTGCCATGCACAAGTTCTCAGCAGACATGGGCAAATGCATGCTCTAAGAAAGGACATCTCTCTCTCTCTCTCTCTCTCTCTCTCTCTCTCTGGGAGAGGCACAAAATTGACCATACACTACATTATTAAAATAAACCCTCCAAAAAAGTTCTTGTTCTCACTTTATACATTTTATATCTGTCACCTCCTTGTCCCAGGGGAAGCTTTGGGGGAAAAAAAAATAAAGGAAACGTACTATATTTATTATTTAAAAAATAAAGGTTATATGACTGAGATTTGTATGTATATCTTCAGGCAGGTGACAAAGGAAGAGAAACCCAAATAAATGTGTTGCCAGACATAACAAATGCAGATGCTGCTGATAATTTTTCCAGCATAGTTTGGGTTAGCTCAGGTCACTGCAAATCTACGCAGAGTTTATACCCTATAACAAACCATGCCTACCATGATGGGGGTGATCTACTTCAAGTTGACAATAACCCAAACCCCTCAAGACACAAAGGGTCACTGAATGGTTTTATTAGTACGAAAATGGTCCTCAGCATTTGCCACAGCCCTTAGTCACCAGATCTCAAACCAAGTGATCTCATTGGGGCAATTTTTGAACGTGTTTGACAGCACTGTCCATCACCATCATCAGAATAGAAGATGAGGGAATGTCTCTTGGGAGAAAGCTGTTCCATCTCTCCTGATTTTACACAGAAGGGATGTTTCAGCTAATCAATCAGCTTGTGCAGGTCCATCATCTTTGTCTGCATATGTGTTTATGTTGATTTTTTTCCATTAATTTGTCACTGTCTGCTCATCTTTTCTGTTTCTCTGCTCACTTGTCAAGTCTGTGTCAGTCCTATGTATTAATGAGCTGGATTGGGATGGAGGACAAGACAGCGTAACAGTAATGCATGATCTGTCTGAAGACATGCGACCCGATACTGCGGATTCCCCGGGGCCTCACTGCTCCCTCTCCACCCATTCGGCCTCAAGAAATTTCATTCGAGATCCTATGACCCTTGTCGGCTTTACTAACCTGCCAACGGCGCCGACTGCTGGCTAAAGAAAAATACGTTCAGGAAGGACTTCTGTGATTGCTGTCTGAGCGGAAACTCGCTTGCTGAAGTCATTTTATTTATTTGAAATATATTCGCGTGCACATGCGTATTATTTTCTCACAATGTTTTGGCTACTGCTGATATTGGTATTTGGCTTCTGACGTGTCGTGCGTTTTTTCTCATGACTGGATGAGTATGGAGTGAGGCCTTAGCTTATACCTCCCCCTAATGGTTTTTTGTAGTTATGACATAACACTGAAGTTGCATGTATTTTGCAATTTAGTCTCTCCGAAGGTATCCTTTAGAACGTGAAAAATAAGACAGTTACGATTTTATTCAATTTGGCCTACACACCTGTAGTCAACGCAAACTGTTCAGTTGCTAAGCAACAGTTCACTGTTTTAATGAGCCCTGCAGGTGCTTATACATTGTTTTTTTGTTTTTGAGTCGCTGGAATGTGGGGAGGGAAAGCAGAGATTGAACAGAAGGCTCGTTGCAGACTGGATATTGAGCCAGGGAAGCTAAATGAAATGTAAACCTTTTTTAAATATTGAGATATATGTTTTTTGAGATGTTGTCATTTCACTGTCAGAGTTTCAGAATGTTTTTCAGTCTTTGTTGTACAGACATTGATATGAACACTATTTTGGTGAATACCTGCCCTGCTTGTAGCTCTTCAGCTATGGAGCCACTGTCTGTTTTAGAAGCTGCGAGAACTGCTGGCACTGATTACACCCTGTGTAGCTGGGGATTCGTTGGGCTTTGGTTTGATATGTGTTTAAGCCAATACACAAAATTTACTCTCAGAAAAGAGTAGCCACTTGAAAAAGCAATTGGATTTCTCAAGCAGCTACCTCTTTTTTGAGTGCAGCATTTCATTTTCTTTTTTACTTGATTCTCTCTGGAGAATCAGTGCACCGCTTAAATATCGAGGAAAGTGTAAGGTAAATAGTTTTTAGACCAGTGGTTTATGTTGCCGGTTTGACAGAGGTCTCCTTTTTCACGCTTTGGACACACTTATGTTTTTGGTGACTTTTTGCATTTTGGGTTCAACCAAATTAGTTGATACATTTGACAAAGGCCTTCCTTATCTTAATTTTCTTTTCTACGTTGGCTTAAGCAATTAAGCAATAACTCTTTCTTCACTCATATAGCAATGCTACATTATGGGACCAAAACACTAGAGTTTAGCTGAACACATTGTTTAATGTCTGGTCGCCACACAACCCTGTGCTGTTGCAAAATCTGTATAGACCTTGTACTTAAAAAGAAAGACAACTTTTGCACCATACAATTGTTAAAGGAAAGATCTTGTAATATCACTGGACTCCAGATACAGTGACTGAGATTTTTTGTGATTTTTATTTTTTTTTGTTAAGTTGTACAATGTTTCTAATAACAGGACCGTGACTGCACAATAAAAGTAGTAGAAGAAGAAAAAAAAAACCATGATGTTTAGTCAATGAGAGGCTAATGAACACGTCGGCAGGCACGCGTCAGTGATGTTAAATGGCCAGGGCTTCATAGTCTCTATTGGATTAATCCATTTTGTGCAAAATTCCAACTCATTTTGAGCTGATTTATTAGGTGAAATTAGTTAATGCTCAAGCTAGTGCTCCCACTCCCTCTCTGTGTCAATTCTCTAGCGACAGTAGATTCGTTGATGTTCTATTTTTTTTCTCAGCTGCGTCACGTTGACCTATCCTCGCATTATCGACAATGTGTTGTTTTTGTAGTGTTTCAAACTGCTTCAATCCTGTTTGATCAATACCAGAGCATATGTTGCATTGGTGGATACGATCCTCACAGACTGCTGAATTGCTATTGCGTTTGCCTGTTGGGTGCCAGAACACTCACGGAAAAGCGGACGCCTCCGGTCTACCGCGCGATCTCTTGCCATTGAAGAGAGCTATATGATATTTGACGGTGCTGTTAATGAGAAAATTGTGGATTCTATGAGGGCTTCAACGGGGATGTTAAAGTGTTTATCATTCAGTTCAACTTTTGCTTTAAAATTACCAAAAATCTATCTTTTTGCATGGACAGTTGCTTTGTTTGCTTTTCACTTCAAATGAACGTTGTCTTTCACGTTAAAATGAACTTTTTCGGAATGTGCAGTTGTGGCTGGAGAATGTTGCTGGCGGTACAGGGACAGTAGAGGGCGCACTTAGCTTAGGAATAAACAGTAAAGTCAGTGAAGTGGCAGAAATGCTGGACTGTCGGTGCCGTGGTTACGATCAGAGCCTTCTCAAGGGTTCGAACTGTATGTATTAGTCTGGCCTCTTAATCACCGGTACACTTAGCCCACCCCACCATACAGTAGTTCACCGTCGAACTGTCAAAAAAAGATTATGTACAATAAATAAAATGGCTGGCTCTGTAAGGAGGAAAGGGAAGGCTTACCTTTACAGTCGCATACTGTACTGAAACGATTCCACATTTTTTTTTTTTCAAATCTGAAGAGGCAGATTATGAGCACAAAGTCAGTTGACTCTGTCATGTTGGTCAGATGGTACTGTGGTGGTTGTGTTTTGCCTTTCTGTCTTGTGTTGGTTTTATGAAATAAAATGGGGGTTAAAAAAAAAGTCATGCTTGTGACTCTTGTTCAGTTGTAAGCCTAAATTTCGTGCTCCAGTATTCATGGATGGATAATGTCTGAGGATAGATACTCCAAATGCATGTAGTTGCACTGTGTTATGTTTGGCACTTCACAGGGTTCATTAATATATTCAATTCAATTTTTCAATTCAATTTATTTTATATAGCGCTTTTCACAGAGACTGTCACAAAGACGCTTTACAGTGAGAGTTTAAAGAAATAAAAAGGCAGTGCCCAGCCTATTCCCCACTACAGCAAATGAGGCAAAAAACTCCCAGTAGGGAGAAAAATCCTCCAACAGTGGTGAGAAAAAACTCCCCAGTGGGAAGAAATCTCAGGAGGAACCCGGCCATAGTGGGGGAGCCCATCCTCCGCGGGCTAGCTAATTAAGAACAAAAAGTAAAATGGAGTGAACGACAGAGGAGTTCCATTTAAGTCCATCTAAAGTGGCAACGGTAGCTTCAGAAAGTGGCAAGTCGAGGATGGTGCAGGACTGGACCAGGGCCAAACCGGATCGGATCAGGACAGCAGCAGCCAGCGCTCATGGTGAGGGACAGGGCTCATACGGTCCAGGACTCAGGGAAGTGGAGGGAAGATCCTCGGAAAGAGACACAGAAGAAAGGGGTGTGAGGCACTGGATAACTACTGCATGATAATAAAAGTACCGTCCTCTGGCATGTGCCAAGTGAGAAGTTATAAGGAGACTGGTCAGGAAACAGTCAACACCCCTCCATCCACTTCCTGCAGCACAGAGGCCCAACACTTATTCCAGGCTGTTAGATCACTTTTCATTTTCTAAACAATAGTACCATATGGACCTCCCCGGTGACTAAGGCTATGGCAAGCCCCACTGGTGCCGTGTAAGTGCAATCTCAGTGCCACCGGTTCCACATGGATTTAAGCTATTTTAACGACCAAAAGCTAGTAACCTTCATCCATTTAATGCAGCGCAGAGGCCCTGAATTCCATCCGACCAAGGCTGTGTACTTTTTCAATCAGATACCACCAACACCATGTGGACCTACCCGGTGACTAAGGCCGTAGCAAGCCCCACCGGTGCCGTGTAAGTGCTATCTCAGTGCCACCGGTTCCACATGGATTTGCGTAACACTACACCAGTACCATATGGACCTCCCCAGTGACTAAGGCTGTAACAAGCCCCACTGGCACCGTTAATGCATGCTCAGTGCCACCGGTTCCACATGGATTTACTTAACTCAGGCTTCCAATATCTTATGAACCCATCAACTAGGTTTTAGTCAGTCCCATCCGAGCCAAGTAATGTTTTATACATAATGATCTAATCATGATCTAATCATAGGCTTGACTAAAAAGGTAAGTTTTTAGCCTACTCTTGAACACAGAGACCGTGTCTGAGGCCCGAATGTCCGTTGGGAGATTGTTCCACAAGATTGGGGCTTTGTAGGAGAATGCTCTCCCTCCAGATGTAACTCTAGATATAGTTGGAATTTTCAAATATCCAGCACCTTGTGAACGAAGTAATCTTGGAGGGGAGTAAGGAATGAGAAGTTTACTAAGATATTCTGGGGCCAAATCATTTAAGGCTTTGTAGGTAAGCAGTAGAATTTTATATTCAATTCTAAATTTGACAGGCAGCCAGTGAAGATTTTTGAGTACTGGGCTAATGTGGTCATATTTCTTCGTCCTGGTCAGAACCCTAGCAGCAGCATTCTGTACTAATTGAAGGCGATTCAGGATAGAACTGGTGCAGCCTGACAGTAAAACGTTACAGTAATCCAGCCGAGAGGACACAAATGCATGAACCATTTTTTCGGCGTCCTGAAGAGACAGCATTTTTCTCAGCTTAGATATATTTCTAAGATGAAAGAAAGCCACTTTTATGATGTTGTTAATGTGACAGTGCAGAGAGAGATCTGAATCAAGGGTGACACCAAGGTTTTTAACAACAGCTTTTGCAGAAACCCGGAGACTGTCGACGTTGAGAGAAAACTTGAGGAATGTGTCTCTGAGTGATTTGGGACCAATTACCAATATTTCAGTTTTATCTGGATTTAAAGAGAGAAAATTCTGTGTCATCCATGCTTTAACGGCTTTAAGACACATCTCTAATCTAGTTAGTGGATCGATTTCACCTGGTTTAAAAGATATATAAAGCTGCGTGTCATCTGCATAACAATGGTACTTCACGTCATAACTACTTATGATGCTTCCAAGGGGAAGCATGTATAAGGAAAACAGCAGAGGGCCCAGAACAGATCCTTGAGGTATTCCAAAGTTCACCTTGGAATACTCAGAGGAATTACCATTTACTCTGACAAACTGACATCTATCAGAAAGATAGGACTTAAACCATGAAAGGGCGAGTCCAGAAATACCAACCAGATTTTCTAGCCTGTGAAGAAGAATATGGTGGTCTATCGTGTCGAAGGCAGCACTTAGATCTAGTAGGACAAGGACAGAGATGCGGCCACAGTCCATGGAGAGAAGTAGATCATTCATTACTACAGTGAGGGCTGTTTCAGTGCTATGATGTTTTCTGAAGCCAGATTGAAACCTATCATTTACCTTATTCGTTTGCAAGAAGCAAGTGAGCTGTTGGGCAACACATTTCTCAAGGATCTTGGATAGAAATGGAAGGTTTGAGATCGGCCTATAATTGGCCAAAACTGTTGGATCTAAATTTGGTTTTTTGAGTAGAGGCTTAATTTCAGCAATCTTAAATGAAGTCGGAATCAAACCTGAAATCAGGGAAGAATTGATTATGTGCAGAATTTGACTGCCAAGAATGGGCAGGAGTTCCTTCAGTAACTTACTTGGGATGGGATCTAAGAGACAAGTTGTTGATTTGGAAGTAGCGACCAGTTTGGCAAGTTCGCTCGGGGATATGGGAGAGAATGAATTAAATTGGTTTATATGCATAGCATGAGGTTTTAAGTTAAGGCCTTCACCAACTGCCAGGGAAGCACTAATATTTTCTCTAATTTCAATTATTTTGTCACTAAAGAATTTTAAAAAATCATCACTGCTGCAGGATGGTGGAATTTGAGGGGAACTTGCAGCATGGTTGTTTGTTAATTTGGCCACTGTTTTGAAGAAGAATCGAGGGTCATTTTTATTTTCCTGTATAAGATTTGCAAAATATGACGACCTAGCAACAGACAAAGCCTGCTTATACACAACAAGGCTCTCTTTCCAAGCACAGTGGAATACCTGGAGTTTAGTGCAGCGCCATTTGCGTTCTAGTTGACGGGATTTTTGCTTTAGAGTCCGCGTCCGGTCAGTGTACCATGGGGCTGGTCTCTTATTCTGAGTAGCCTTTTTAAATTTCAAAGGGGCAACTACATCAAGTGTACTACGGAGGGCATTAGCAAACTTACCTGCCATTTCATCAATACAGAGGGGGCTGGCTGGATAATCAAGATAAGTTGGTAGTACTTCAATGAATTGTGAAGATGTTGCGGCAGTAAAAGTACGACTTGCGTACATCCTATTTTCTAATAATACAGGGTGGGCCAATTGTAGACTGGATGTTAAAAGAAAATGGTCCGATAAGCTGGGATTGTGTGAATGGATGTCAACTTTGGCAATCTCAACACCAAAGCTTAAGATCAGGTCTAAAGTATGACCATGAATATGTGTTGGGCCAATTACACTCTGAGTGAAGCCAACCGATTCCACAAGATTAGTAAAGATGGATGTTGAAGAATTATCTACCCTCTCGAAATGCAGGTTAAAATCACCCAAAATAACAATTCTATCATAGCTTAAAACTAATTCAGAAAGGAACTGCGAGAAATCATGCATGAAGCCAGAATATTGACCGGGTGGCCTATAGACTATCACCAGAGCAATAGACCAAGAAGGGATGGAGTTCATACTTGCATCAAGATATGAGAAATTCATTAATAGTACCTCAAATGAATCAAATTTATGTTGCAGTTTGGGCACAGAGTGAAAGAAGTCATTATAAATAACAGCGACGCACCCTCCTTTCCGGTCAAGACGGGGGTTATGAGCAGATATAAAACCAGGTGGAGAAGCTTCATTCAAAGAGGTGTTTTCATCTGATTTCAGCCAAGTTTCTGTAAGGCATAGTACATCAAGACTATAATCAGAGATTAATTCGTTCACAAGAGCTGCTTTCGAGTAAAGCGATCTTATATTAAGTAGACCAAATTTGAGAGAGGGTTTTGAATTCATATATGGGTTAATATAGTTTGTTTCAATGAAGGTCAGGTTATTGTGGACCACACCACGATTCTTCCTTTTTAATTTTATTGGGATTCGGGGAACAGACACAGTCTCTATTAAATTTGACCTAAACAATGATTTATCAGGAGTAACTGTATAAAATGCCTGCGATCTAGAATATACAGTATTTTGTAACTCTGAAGATAAGTTAATTAAGCAGGACCAGTGAGTCGCGTCAGAGGTTAGCATTAATGGAGGAGGTGGTTGTGATGGAGTCAGCTCAGGGACTGAGGGAGATTGATGGGTCTCATTCACATTGACTTTGGCCTGCATGGTACGTGTACTGACACTTACACCAGCTCCTTCAGTGGTCCCTGTGGAGTGACTGAGTACATGACAAATCTGCCACTGCTATGGAAGACACTGTTGGGGTGTGTATGTGTGTGTGTGTGTGTGTGTGTGTGTGTGTGTGTGTACATTGCCGAGAAGACATATTTGCCCCCTTCCTGATTTCTTATTTTTTGGCATAATTGTCACACTTAAATGTATCAGATCATCAAATAAATTTTAATAATAGACAAAGACAACCTGAGTAAAGACAAATGCAGTTTTTAAATGAGGATTTCTATCCAAACCTTCCTGGCCCTATGTGAAAAAGTAATTGCCCCCTAAATTCTCATAACTAGTGACCCTCGGTGACAACAACTGCAATCAAAAATTTGCAATAACTGGCAATGAGTCACATTGCTGTTGAAGAATTTTGGCCCACTCTTTTTTGCAGAATTGTTTTAATTCAGTCACATTGGAGGGTTTTTGAGCATGAACAGCCCATTTAAGGTCATGCCACTGCATCTCAAGCGGATTTAAGTCCGGACATTGCTTAGGCCGCTTCAAATCCTTCAGTTAGATTTTTTTTAAACCATTCAGAGCTGGACTTGCTGGTGTGTTTCGGATAATTGTCCAGCTGCATATCCCAAGTGAGCTTTAGCTTGAGGTCACAAACTGATGGTTGGACATTCTCCTTCAGGATTTTCTGGTAGAGAGCGGAATTCATAGTTCAATGAATTACGACAAGTCGTCCAGGTCCTGAAGCAGCAAAGCAGCCCCAAACCATCACACTACTCTCACCATGTTTGACTTTTGGTATGACGTTCTTTTTATGAAATGCCGTTAGTTTTACGGCAGATGCAACAAGACGCACACCTTCCAGAAAGTTCAACTTTTGTCTCGTCAGTCCACACACAGAGTATTTTTCCAAAAGTCTTGGGTATCATAAAAACGTTTCTTGGCAACTGTAAGACGAGCCTTTGTGTTCATTTTAGTCAGCAGTGGTTTTCGCTTTGGAACTCTCCCATGGATGCCATTATTGCCCAGTCCCTTTCTTATTGTTGAATCATGAACACTGACTTTAACTGCGGCAAGTAACGCCTGCAGTTCTTTAGATGTTGTTCTGGGTCCTTTTGTGACCTCCTTGATGAGTCGTCAGTGCCCTTTCGGAGTAATTTTGGTAGGCCAGCCACTCCTGGGAAAGTTCACTAGGTTTTCTCCATTTGCGGATAATGGCTCCAACCGTGATTCACCAGAAAAGAAATGGAAAGAAATGGCTTTGCAACCCTCTCCAGACTGACAGATGTCAACTTCTTTCTTTCTCATCTGTTCTTGAATTTCTTTAGTTTGCAGCATGACGTGTTTCTTTTTGAGATCTTTTAGCCTGCTTTGTCAAACGGGTTCTATTGAGGTGAATTTTTGATTCATAAGGTCTGGCAGTAATCAGGCCTAGGCGTGGATAGTGAAATGGGACAAAAAAAATGGTAATCACAGTTGATTAATGATTTAATAAGGAGGCCAATTACTTTTTCACATCGGGCCAGGTAGGTTTGGATAGCTATTTCCCCTTAATAAATGAAATCATCCTTAAAAATTGCATTTTGTTTTTTTTCGGGTTAACTTTTTTTTTCTTATATTAAAATTTGTTTGATGATCTGACACATTTCAGTGTGAAAAAATATGCAAAAAAGTAAGAAATCAGGAATGGGGCAAATACTTTTTCATGCCACTGTATGTGTGGGTTTCGTGAGACTAATCTTCGTTTGTGTGGTTTGTGTATGTGTTATGCACACATACTGTACTAGTACATGTGTGGATGAAGTGAGTGTCTCCCTGGTCCAATGTTCTTATACATCAACTTGCCTGTTTGTTTCCTGCTGCTTTTGTTTTCTGGTCAGGTCAGCATGACTTTGCAGTGAAAGTGCTCCCTGTTCTTGTGCTCCTGAGTTTCAAGTTGACATTTCAGTCTGTGGAGAGACTGGTTTGTATTTTTTCTTGCCACAGCTTGAGTGTTTTCACCCCTAAAAGGGTTTTTTTTTTTTTGTTTATTTGTTTTACCCTGATGCTTGCTTCTGGCAGTTCCAGGCTTATTTTTGCTCAGAATTCTCCTTTTGTTGCTTTACAGGATCTAGTTGTCAGTTCTTTGTAATAGGCGCTACACTGATAAAGTTGATTCGATTTTGAATGGATTTTGGAATTTATCATGTCAGTGGCTGTCTCGTGCCATTTATTTAGAGAGCTCTCTGCTGCTCTCTTGTGGTTCTGAGACTGCCAGGCTCTTTGCTTGTAATTCTGGGCTCTCGCACACTGATCCTGTAGGGCAGGGCTCCTCAAATCTGGCCGTCGAATCCAAATGCAGCCCTGGTTTTCTGTCCTTCCAGGGACTTTAGTGAACAGTTGTTCCCTCTTATTGGCCTGACTGTCATCACACCTGACTCCCAGGTTCTGGGGGTGGAAAACCTGCAGCTCTCGGCCCTTGAGGACCTTGATTTGAAGAGCTCTGCTGTAGGGCCACTGTGTCTGCTGGTCATTGGTTTGTTCTTGCGCTTAAAGGGGCACTGTCCTGACAATCTCTGGGTGAACTCTAGTGAAATGCAAAGATTTGCCAAGGTCACAAGCTCAAAGATTTACCAGGAGAATCCCGTGGATATTTTGAACTTTGTGTTTAAAAGGATTTTGAAAGTGTTTTTCTGTCCAGCTTTTGTTAACTGTAGTAATAATAATAATGATAAGACATTCTTACAGATGTAATTCAAACTAATGGTGCTGACTGAGGAGACAATCCCAGGGGATGCAACTCAGGCAAAGTTCTTTTCATTGCTGAAATATTCATGATTTTAGCTTATATCCTTGCAAAACTAAAACTACCATAGATATTATAACCTTACGGAACTTGTATCTCAAGCAAGTGTGAGAGCACTTGTGCTACAAAAAGAACAGGACAAAGCAATCGGGGATACCCGTGTAAAGGGAAAAGGCAATCTCATGTGTTGCTCTCTAAGCTTGTTGTGGCTCTACGTCAAAACTTTGCAAAAACACGCTGATGCGGAGCACCAAGAGAACCCCACAGGCCTTGAATAATTATTAAAAAATGGTGAGGTCACTGCCAAGGTCAAAGGTTAAATCCACCAATGACCCACATGTTGCACACCTAACCCTCACAAGGAACCTGCATACGCAGTTTGAAGCTCCTCTGGCCAATGCTTTCGGAAATATGGCCCGGGCAAATTATGGAGCCACTGCCTACCCACTCAGATGTGTAACTATACCCCATAACGGGTTGTGGGGTAACAGAAATCAGACTTGTTGAGTTTTGCTTGAAATGGCCCTCCATTTCAAATGAACTTACAAGAATGTGAAATTATAAGCTCAGAGTACACAAACATGTTAGGACTCCAAAACAAAATTAACAGCTCAAAAATTTGAAGCATTTATCAATTGAAATGACAAAACAGCAAAACAAATACTGTAGAAATATTATGGAGTGTTAGGATTGCAACAATAACATTTGATACTCGAAGGTCCTCAAATCTTTTTTCATCTCTTGGAAATGTAAGGTGTTCGATGTCTAGATTAGAGCAAATGTGCATGGCATGTTTGTGCCTTTTTAGTGCTTAATTAAGGGGATACCTTTCCGATACTCATCCAGTTTGTATAATTACAATGTGTTAGTGAATGAAAATGAACAATGTTTATCTTTCCTCAGTGTTGCCTACCCCAAGAATTCCTCGCTCAATTGCCAGAAATTGTCAGTCTGATGATGCAAAACCCTTTGATCTGGTGGACAACTGTAGGCTCTCGGGCAGTTGATCGAACTACAGCTTATACTTCCAGATTTTTTTAAAACTGACCTTGAGAGAGGCCGAACATGAAAACATCCTGTCCGCTATCTTTTCAACAACCACTGGAATACCGTAGTGGGAGGCAATATTCCAATAGACATGGAAAACAAGATTTTAATAGTTTAATGGTGGATCCTCTGGGCTTTACTCGAGCCAGGGGCGTGTGATGCTGCTGTTGTGGTAAATGTGGTTTGTGCTGTGATAGAAAAAGAAGTGGAGTTGATGTGCAGTAGAGAATTTCACAGAGACAACCGTTCTATGGATGAAGTTGTTGATTCTGCGAAGGAATGGGTACAAACATGTAATGTTACACTAAAGTTTTTGGCCATTCATGGACAGGGGCGTGCTGGAGACATGACTCAGGATCCCTTTAGGAACTGGAAAGAACAACCAAAGCCAGTGGTGCGAAACAGGCAGCCACATCTCTGAAAGAGTAAGTACATTAGCAGCAGTTACTGTCACCAGCAGTGACAAAGCAGTGTTACGAGTGAAATCATACTATACACGTTTTTATTTATGACAGTCTACTTATCTTGGCACGTACACCGCAACAATTTGGTATTAGGCAGCCCTGTGAGAGTTTAGTCGAATGTTAGTTGCTCTGACCAGCTGTTTGTTGGAGTTGGGGGAAGTTGAGGGTGGCTTTAGAAGGCGAAAAGTCCAGTGTATATTGGTTATTGTAGATTTTCTACCTTTTTAGGAAAGCGAATACTGCAGCCCTTTGTGTTTGTTTCCTCTGGTCATGCAGCACCAGTTTAAAAACAATGTGCCTTTCTCCTGCATAAACAACCAAGCTTTTTGTCATGACTATTCTTTCTTGTGAAGAATACTTCATTAAAGTCATTGATTGGCGATGGAGTTTGCGCAACTTGTTTAGGAGGCCTTAGTTTGCAATGGATTGAATGGAAATCCCAAAATCCCTGAAAATTTTCAAGTTCTGGCATTTGAGACTTTTGCTGAAATGGATGATGCTGTAATAGATGAAAGCATTTCACGTTATACAATGAATCTATTGATAATCTATGCTGATGTCATTCTGTCAAATAGGCTCTTTCACTGTGCGATAATTCTGAACTACTTTATGCTGCATTCTCAGTTTTGTAATATGATTTTGCTACTTCAGTCACTCTCCACAACTGCAATTATGAAATTTCAATTTGTTTCAGTTTGTTTTACTAATTCAGAAAATTGTTTCCGCCTTCATCCTTTTGATAATTTTGGCCGGGCACTTGCATATTGGAGAGCAATTGAACATTTTGTCAGCCCTGTAAAATGGTTAATGCATTTGTCGAGTTTTTATTCAGTTTCTGTCCTGCTACTTAGTGTCTGTCTTCATTTTCTTGTGTCCTCGTCCATTTGCGTAAAATTCAGAAAAACAGCACGCACATCCAAAGAAAAAATACTGGGGGAAAAAAAAGCAGATAAAGAAAAAGAACTGAAGAACTGCACACCAGGAACTGCTCCAAATAACGTTTCATCAAAATCACCAATATGTGGTATTTCATTGTGACTCTTTCTTCATTCATGTAAAACTACTGCCATATGGAGCTTTTTCACCAGTGGCCTTTCGCTAAGTCTTGGCGGGGTTAACTGCTGGTACCAACAACTGCGTGCGATTCTTCTGACATCAACGCTGAATATTCGGTTGCACCCCATCAGAGATATAAAAGCACTTTTGTAACCTCTTATGACACGTTACTATTCCAAACCCGTTCCTACCTTCTTTCTAATTAGCAGCCAAACAGTTGCTTTCGTCACTTGCGAAGATGACTCGATTGGAAAACAGGCCAGTTTTCAGCTGGCATTTCTGTCAATTGCATTGCAAGGTTACCTGCCATTTTCTTATCCACAGTAATGATTGCATAAATCTTCAGTGTGCTTTGAAGACTGAATTCCTGTAGCTAATGAAATGGCACATATGATAGATTCCCCTATAAGGGATGCCATTCTGCACCAGTGTTTAGGGTTTGATAGGCGTGAGAAGTTTCCCAGTTTTAATGAATCCTTTAATGCTAAAAATATTTTGAAGCTCAGTGCCACTTCAGAATAAATTACTCTGCTGAAAAAAAAAAATGCTAAAATGGAATATGATTGAGAGAAAGTTTTGCCATCCTTATATTTTTGCCATCCTCACAATATCTCATGTAATACATTTCAGTGCAGCCTATAGGTGATCTCTTGGTCATTTTTAAATAAATAATCTCTTAATCATAGTAAGTTTATGTATTGGTCTACATTATTCAATGAATAAACTGTTTGATTGTTAACCAGGCAATCTAATGAAGGAGCAGGTTACGATCAGTCATGCATAAAGGGCCTCTTTAGCCTACCTCTGACAGCACGCACCTGAAAATCCTGTGACTCCGGCATTTCTTGGAGTTTGTTATGTAGGCAGGGGAACACCAGATGCAGGACAACAAAGAATTTATTAAACACCAAACACTAGGAGAAAGATGGAAAACGGACCAGAAACAAAAACACCGTGCACATGCACTGAACGATTGGGAAAACTAAGATACACTGCCCAAGGCAGGGGGAAGCAAAGGTACTCACTCAAGGAGTGGCTAAACTAGAAAAACAAAAAGTGAACCTAACTTAACTGATGGATAACACTGGGAGACATAAACAAGGGGCAGACAAGATGAGAGCGCAGAAAAATACAAGACTCAGAAAAACCACAAAGGAAATACTCAGAAGGCACAGGAGCTGAGATTTCAGTGTAGAGCTGAGTCTAACAAAGTTCCGTCTGATGTCTCTTCTCACTTTGCCCACAGAAATAGCCACGAGAGGAGGCGGGGACTCGGAAAGCAATCTTAAAGGAAACAGAAACACATGGGATTAATAAGACAATTACACTAGAACCGGGTTAACAATAATGACTCGAAACAAGACTCTAAGACAATCAAGTTAGACAGTTTAGATTGAGGTGATCTAAACGTTATGAGTAAAAAGCACCACGAGATAAGCAAAGGAAAGCACGGCTTTAAACGCAGTTAATCAGGGAAAGCTTATGCAGGAATTACTAAAGCTAGAAACACTCGCACTCGCTAATGACAGGGATGTGATTTTTCCGCTAATTCATGGAATTCCGCTTTTTTATCTTCAAAATTTAAAAAATAAAAATCCGATTTTTCAGTCATGAAAATCCGATTTCATATCTACAGCATTCCGACTTTTAGTATTTCCGTCACTGAATTGATCTTATGCATGATGCATAATACAGAACTTCCGTTTTCAAATTTGCCAGCTAAAGCACTCACGGTGAAATGTCATGCTATGTGGGCGGTGCCGCAAGTTTCAACATTGCGGAAAAGAAACCACTTAGATATTGCGGATATTCGAGACGACAGATAGCTTGTAGTATAGTAATAATAATTAATAGTCCGTATACCTGTATTTTGTATAGCCCATTCGGCTGGTAGAGCGAGGATGAAGCAGTCTTGTAGCCTAAGTTACAGTGGCGTGAGTGGTTGACAGCTGAACAATGCTGCGTCCCTTTATGTAACTCGTCGAGACAAATGCTGTACACCGCTGGTAAGTTGCGTGGTTGGTTCAGTGTGTATCAGTATCCCCCGGGAGTACGAGTGGGTGCTCATCTTAGCTCTGTGATTCACCTTCGCCATTTCCCATTAATGGTAGTAAGGCCAGTCAAATCATAACATTGCATTAAGTAAGCTTACCAAGAAACCTGATGGACCTTTATTTTCGTACCTCACTTTCGCACACTTTAATATGAAGCAGTATCACCCTACATTTTGACTTCAGTGAATGCTGAATTAATTGGTTACTGTGGCCAGCATACGCAAGGTTATCAGTGCTAACGCAGCTGGGAGTCTCGCTCCAAAGCTAAATCATGGTTATTTCATCAGCTGCCCAGCTAATCCATGGCCTTTAGCAATATTAGCGAACGATACCACTACGACAAGCAACTTTTCTATCGCGTCGTATAATTAAAGGTGCTTCAGGACCTCGACGAGGAGCCCTTCCTTGTAGTTTCACTTTTGTTTTTTCAAGTAAACGGAGCGTCACTGAACACCGAATATAGCCGAATGTGGCAAGTTAGTGGCTCTGTTTTCTGTTGTCGTTTGGCTTATTAATTAGGTTAAATATGTAATGCATATTTCCAGGCGTTCCCTCAGGATTGTGTTTTTAGTCAATAATTGGAAGCTGAAAATAATAACAGAACTCATAGATGATTTCTACAGATGATTGGATAAAGAAAAAAGATTTATTAGTGGTGTGTATCTACAGTGATTATGTTCTTATTTTTCATTTTTGCTGTTACACAGTACATTCAGTGAAGTCTAAATTCATAAAATCCCATGAGCATGTGACTTTGTGATATGGTTTTGGAGTTTACAAAGAAGTCAATGATTTTATTAATATATTGGCTGTATTCATGAATGTTATGTGACTTTATGAGTGCAATACTGGCAGATTAAATTCTTTACTAGCTTGGAGCTTGTGACTAATTTTGACTGAGAAATCGAAGATTGCATGTGTTTGTTGGCTTGAATATACATTGGAAAATAACTCTGTTTTTTATTATTTTATTGAATTCTTATTACACTTGGGGCACGAAAAATCACTAAGACCTCGGAGCTTCGGGGGGCTTTGCTACCATCCACCTTCTCCCCCTCCCCCGGTATCCCCTCCACCAGGGCACTGCCCTGGACTCATCCCTGGCTAAATTTTTAGATAATTTCACTTCATTCAAATCACTTCCCTGTAATGAGTTAATAAAGGTTAATACTACGTGACAAAATATTTACAGTCACCCTCAAATAAGTGTTGGTTACTACGGGTTAGTAATTAATCTATCAGAGAGCGCATTCACTCAGAGTTTAGCGAGACCCAGAATCAAGCACAGGCGAAGTAATGAATGAAATACCACCGCCGAAACCGAAAGAGAAAACGTGATTGGACAACGAGACGCAGGCATGCTGAAGGCTGTCACACGACATCACTGGAGTTTGGGCAAAGAGAGTATCGAACATCAGATGGCGGGAATGAAAGCTGAAAAATTAAATGAAAGTAAAACACTAACACAAATAAGCACAAAGACAACACACATGAGGCAGAACCATGACAGAGTTGGAGTTAAAGAAGTTTTACTAGCATGATAGCTTTTTTAAAATGGCAAATGGCCTACATCACACAGGAAAGTTAGAGGGATGAAATGTAGAAAAAACATGGGACTTCAAAATTATCAGTGAACTTTTGCAGCTCACCAGACGATAGACAGGCTGAGCTACTGGGATACTGGGTGTTCTTTGCAGTAAAGACATAACAATAAAATAGGAAAAAAAAACCAAGTCCAGCACTGCAGACTACAGGTAATATTCCTGGGGACAAACTTTGTACATCAGACAAATATGACTGTCCTGAATGAACCATTTTTTAAATTGTCGTCACCATTATTGTCCCCTAAGCATGAAAACGACCCATTCAGTTTTTAAAAATGTTCATATCTGGATTTTTAACAATTTTTTCTAATGAACATTTCCCCATTTAGATAATATGCGTGGTTAAATCATGGCTAAATGTGATGCAACTATGCCCTCTAGTGGCTGCTCAGTGCACTGTGACTGAGCTGGGCTCGCATGGGTTTTGCCAAGGCTGATTTTTTTATCCCCCGCCAACACGAAGTGTGAGGGGGATATAGGTTTGACCTCCGTGCGTCCGTCCGTCCGTCCGTCCGTCCGAGAGAAAGGGGACAACTTTTCTCAGAAACTATTACAGATAGGACAACCAAATTTGATGTGTAGCTTCAGGCCATAAAGGCCTTAATGGAGTTCGAAAATAAGAAGCACACCATTGCCCGGGGATGTTTATAATTGCTTTTAATGCTATTGGGTTACTCATGCTCTTTGGGAGGTCTGGGATGAATTGTGAATTTTTATTCCCCTTGCAAGTGTTTATATTGCTTTTTTCATGCAGCATTCTCATAATGATATAAGCTTACCATTTTGAGTTCAGTCTTATTTATCTCACTGTTAAAATGATGTTTCAGAAATTTGCTCAAAAGCACATGCATGTCAACCTACCATGCTAAATTTCTACTGTCCCACCTGCTATAGTGACTGTTCCATCCCAAAACCTATGCTGTAATCCCATTATTGAACCGTGTCATACTGTGTTTCAGGTAAAATTATTAGTGTTGCTTGTCATGAGGTTTCATTGTAATTGCTGCATTGTTTATGCCTCCGCAAGCAGCTTTAATAGTTGCTTAGCTAAGTTGCTCACAGTAGGCTGATAAGGTCATCGCTGAGCACGATAGCCTGTAACTACATTACTCAAATTATGTACAAGTATATATATTTATTATTATACCCCCCGCTACGAAGTTTATGGGGGTATACTGGATTTGCTTTGTCCGTCCGTGTGTGCGTGCGTGCGTGTGTCTGTGTGTGTGTGCGTGCGTCTGTGCGTCCGAACCTAGGTCTCATAACCTACTCATCCGACTTTGAAAATTTCTTCTCTTGCTGGAAGGTCTATTGACTGTGGTACTGCCCGACTACTTGTTGTTGCGGGGGGTATCCTGGAAGCCATGCTTCCTGACTAAATCTAGTTATGTATATTCATGCCCGGTGAGCTACAGGGCAGTTGGTGCTATTTTCGGGTGACCAGTTATGATTTATTCAGTGAATACTCCTTTACTAGTACTTGTTCCTACCCCTCATGTCTGCCTTCTGAATTAATTGCACTATTGACTTGTTCTCTTACCCTCTCCCCTCATGCATTCCACTTGCCCCATCTCTCATCTGATTCCTGTATGCTTATCCGTGTGTATTAAAATGCTTGTCTGTGTTTTGTTTATTGCGAGGATTTCACTGTTGTCTTTTGCTCTGAGTCACTGCAAGTCTTCACTGTCTGCCTGTCTGTTCATGTTGTGATTGTTTCTCTCCTGGTTTTCTGATTTTGGACTGTCCCGTTTGGCTCATTGTGCCTGGCTGTTTTTGACCCATTGCCTAATTTTTGACGTCCAGTTTTTGAAATTGGAATTACAAACCTCAATCTGTCCTCTCCGGTTTTTTTTTTTTTTTTTTAACTCTGCCTGTACCCAACCCAGCCTGTGTGGCGTTGATTTTAAAATTAACTGTTTTAGTTTTTGACCTGCTGTCTGTAGCAAAGTCTTTGGGTTCATATGACAATTTCAGAGATAAATGGCATAATTGCTTGGCATTTTGTTACTTTCCAGCTGTGAAAACATGATGCATGTTTTGAAAAAAACTAAAGCATTTCAAAATGGCAAATTACCTACCTTTTATCCAAAGCATTCAGTTCATCCTGAGCGCTTCAAATTCCTCTTGTGTGCCTGCTCAAGTGGTTTTTAGACATTTTTATGGGTAATTCTAAATTACTGCTGCACTGAGAATAGGTTGGTGCTGAGAGTCACGTTTTGCTGTGATAAGTGTCTGATATTATGTGTATTAATCCTGAAAGGGTGAATCATCCCCTTATGCATTTAGAAGAATAAAAATATCAAACTGTGACAGGTCTGTTTTGAAGTCTTGCTAGCAGTGTGTTTCCATGCGAAGCTGTCAGTCATCCATAATCCCTTCTGGTCATACTCGGGCTCCTACACCGTGCAGACTGCTGAATTTTAAAAAGGGGATTATACTCCTTAGCGGGATGAGAGACCCTTTATGGTTATTTTTATGGTTATTGCTGCCTACATTTCGCTTTCAGAATGCTTTTTGTTGTCCACCGTTGGGGTATCCAGTCTTAATGGGCCGGTGTGGGCGCAGGCTTTCGTTTTAACTCCTGCAATTGAGCACCTGATGATTCAACCTATAACTTAGAGTTGTCCTCGACAAGTAGAGTCAGATTTTTCAGTTCAGGCTTGTCCAAACACCTGCAGCCACAGTGGCCCTTTCTGAAGGAATATTTTCACGACATTATTTGGGGCATGAAGCTGCTTTCACACCAGACGAGAAACAAATTTTTCACACGGCAGATTCCATTTAAAGTCAATGCAAAGACGCAAATTTCCGCGCGCATTCGCATTTTTGCATTGACTTTGAATGTAATCTGTCGTGCAAAAAATTAGTTTTGTGCCCGGTGTGAAAGCAGCTTAATATGCAGTTAATTCGAACACCTCCTCTTCATAACAGAGGCATGGAATCTTGGTGAATCAGTTGCAAAATGTATTGTCACACTGGTAACTGTGTATTGAGCCCTATATTCAAAGTCATGAAAATGTTGCTTTAGGGGTACCATATGTGTGCAAACAGCAGCGCTGGTCACTGGGAACAGGCTGTGGACGCAGTTGTTTTATCGCTTGCTGGTGCGCTACAGGGAATAAATACACTCGTATTCGTTCCCGCAAATACGCGAATCCTGGCTGACGGGCTGGTGACCTCAAATCTATTTCAGTATACCTGGTACTCGCACAGTGGCATAGCCAGAACTGAAAATTTGGTGGGGCACAGAGCATCCCTACAAAACAATTATTATTCCTGACTTGTTCTCAATCATTTTCATGATTAACAATAAATTCACTCCGAGAACACTCCACACTATCAGGCATTGCTAGTTCTCCACATTTGGGTAAAATGACAATCATTCATTTGGACACGTGATTTAGTGCATTTTAATCTGCGTTATTCAAAATTGCACAGGGTAGAGCAGGGTAAGATGCCCCCCTTAAGCAAAAATTTTCATAACTGAAGGTGAAAAACATGAATTAACCTTTTTTTTTTTTTGCTTGAATGGACAGTATGTAAAGTTGGCTACCACATCACAATACCACTGCGATGCGAAACTTTTCCATCGCTTTGTATAATTAAAGATGCTTCTGGACTTTGATGAGGAGCCCTTGCTCTTATAGTTTCACTTTTTTATAGTGTAAATGGAGCATCACTGGAAACGGAAAATAACCGAACGTGGCTAGTTAGTGACACTGTTTTCCTTTGCCGTTTAGCTTATGGAGTAGGTCAATGTAGTTGGCTAGCATGTGGAAGATGGACTTTATGAAGAAACACATTCAGCGACCGCTAGATAACATAGGATAGGTTTAATTGGCAATTTAGCTAGCCTCTCTATACACGACAATTTATCGGTGATCGCACTTTAAATAGTGCGAACCCATTTGTGGCAATCGTAGCACAATTAGCTCTTGCTGTGCGTATCTATTGACTATATAATTTTAACAATATACAGAGGGCTCTCCAATGCTCTGGGGGAGCAGCTGAAAGACCCCGTCATCTGGTGGTGTGCTTTGGTAGTTGGAATGCTGTAGCTAAATAGCCAGCTAATAACTGTGGAAGGCAGTTTTCCATAGCTGTTTGGCATAGCTTACCCCGCTCTACCCTACCTGTCAACTCTCACGCGCATGTCGTGATTCTCACACTTTTTAGTGGCATATCATGTTTTCACGCTGTAGTCGAGCTTACTCTTGATGAAAAAAGTGACGATTGAAAATTCACGCTGTTGTCAGCAATCTTACACTTAATTATAAATGTGAAGATCGAAGATTTTAATTCTAATCATAGTTAACAAAATTATATTTAATTGCTGAATCTCACTTTTTAATCAATACACGCTGTATCGAGAGTGAAAGGTGATATTTCATTGCAACGCGGATCAGTCATTATTCAATCAATGCATATTTAAGAAATTGTCTTGCGGAGTTGAAGTCCTTGGGCATGGGATTTAAGTACGTTGCGATATATTTTCTACAGTTGAAACATGGAAACCGATTATGACTCCGGACTTCTCGTGCTTTTCTTCTCTCAGGGGTTGGAAGCTATGAAAAGATGTTTCAAATGTTTTTATTTCATTTAAACTATTTAAACAATCATGAAGCGCAAGTTAATTTGCCTGATGTGCAGAAAAGGTAGTGTGGAAGTTTCAGATCAGCTTGTCTTTCATAAAGCATTGGCCTATTTTTGAGTCAATTATTTTTTATCCCCCGCCAACACGAAGTGGGAGGGGGATATAGGTTTGACCTCCGTCCGTCCGTCCGTCCGTCCGTCCGTCCGTGTGTGCGTCCGTCCGTCCGTCCGAGATAAAGGGGACAGCTTTACTCAGAAACTACTACAGATACAGTAACCAAATTTGGTATGTAGCTTCAGACCATAAAGGCCTTGATTGAGTTCGAAAATGAGAAGCGCACGATTGGCGGGGGATGTTGTAGACCATGTCGACTTGTTTGTTCTGCATTTAGCCGTTTATTTAATCACCGATAGATGGCATGGAGAGAAAAGCCGTTACTTTGATTGCCACTGAATTATTATCATAACTGGAAAATGTGTTAATGAAGGAAAATGATTAAGAACAAGCCAGGACTAATAATTGTTGTAAAGGGATGTTCTGGGTCCCACCAATTTTCAATTCTGGCTACACCACTTCACTCGCGACACATGAGTGTGTCGGAAATGTCACGCTCCTTACCACTAATAGATTTCCACTCCAGGTTGGAAATGAGCTTTAGAAATAAATACTGGTGTAAACTTGTGGGCGTAACCCACTTGATTCAGTGGCGTGCCAGACTATCTGCTTGCAGCGACTATTCAATTGGTGACATCACCAATCGATGCAAAAAAGTGGCCAGAAGCTATTGGGGCGTTTTAGTCAGTGCCGGAGTGATATGTATTGCGGCAAGGAGAGCTTCTTCTGGAGGTGACTTTGAGTTGTTTCTGACACAGACCTTTTAAATGTGCACTAAAATGACATGATTCATTCAACAACATTAAAATATTAAAGAACCATAATAGCTGCACTTTAAATTTCACTGTATAATCTTTGTCCACATGCTTTTTGAATTTCATGAAGAACTGAACTTACTTGAAGGACCAAACTATACCCTTCTGTCTTATGATTGGTCTTCCCTCACTGGCTTGTGTATGTATATGTGGATATTTTTACAGGAGGATATTGACATGACTTTGAGGGAACTGTCCCAGTGTAAAACCAGTTTCCTGTTAACGTCTGTGACAGAAAAAGATGCCGGCATCCATAACTCCTAAGATTTAATTCCTAAATAATTCTGTAATTGAATTTACAAATGTCTTGCTTCACTGGAATAATTTTCCACAGTATCCATGACACAAATACTGAGTCATAAAGCCTAAATAGGCTATATAACAGGAAAAAAATGTGCATTATTTGTATTCTGCACAGAGGGGTTAAGACAGGTTTTTTTTCTGTCATTGGTGACACGTGACTGTTAACACTTTGTTATTAAGGATTTTGGTGTTAAGGTTCAGTCTGTTTGAACTTTTTCTGACATACAGAACAGGCCAAAAATTTGGACACACCTTCTCATTCAATTCGTTTCCTTTATTTTCATGACTATTTACATCGTAGATTCTCACTGAGAGCATCAAAACTATAAATGAACACATGTGGAATTATGTAGGTATCAAACAGTTGTCCAATAGGACTGTCGGCTGTGTATCAACCTGACTTCTGCACAACACAGCTGATGGTCCCAACTCCATTGATAAGGCAAGAAATTCCGCTAATTGACCCTGTCAAGGCACACCTGTGAAGTGAAAACCATTTCAGGTGACTACCTCTTGAAGCTCAGCAATAGAATGCCAAGTTTGAGCAAAGCTGTAATCAGAGCAAAGGGTGGAAACTTTGAAGAAACTAGAATATAAGACATGTTTTCAGTTACAGGTACTTCACTCTTTGTTGTTAAGTACATAATTCCACATGTGTTCATTCATAGTTTTGTGTTGTGATCTGTGGTTTTTCATGTTTAGGTTAGGTTTGTGTCCGTGGTTTTTCGTGTTTCAGGTTAGGGTTGTGTTCTGTTTTTAATATTATCTTTTATTAATTATTGTGATGTCTGTTTCTGTTTCACGGTTTTAGTGTTATTTCCACATTTCGTATCTCTCCCATGTTATTCTGGTCCATGTCTTACCCATGTACGGTATTTTGTTTTTTTGTCGTGCCATTAGTTTCGTTGCCGCCTTTCTGTCCTAGTAGATCGTGTCACTATTTCGGGTGATTTAATGGGTTTTCAGCCTTCCTTCCAATCTTGTTTGCTTACTTCACCTTACTTTCTATCTTACTAACCGTACTAACAGTTTGTTGTTTTTCTAGAATTTACTAACCAATACTAACATTGTATATAAGACTAACGTACTAACGAGCACTCGGGATTGTACAGCTGCACTTACTAATTGACTAACTGCCTCTCCGTTTTCGCCCTGTTCTGGTCTCCGCCTCTCGCTTTCCCTTAATCTCCTTCGCTGTGTTTCTTACAGATTCTCTGCAATTGTCTCATCTCTGTCCTGCCTCTCATTCTGTGCACTTAGGAGTTCTTATCCAGTGTATTTATTCCGTCTCTAGGAAAGTCTTGTGATCCTTGTCCGTGTGTTGGTGTTTTCCTATTTCATGTAATTAGGTTTCCCTCGTGTTCTACCCCTTGTAATTTATATTATTTTCAGCACCTGTGTTTGTGTTTGTGTGTTCCCCTCCCTTTATCTTCCGGACAGCAGGTGCAGAAGTCAGACGTTACTTCACACTCACTCACGCACACAACGTCATGCGTGCATTCTGGGGCCTGGACACTGTGCGGGCAGCGTTCAGTAGCTGCTGGAAACCCGCTGAGCCTTCCTAGCTATCTGTGCCAGCTGAGCCTTCCGAGTCACCTGTGCCAGCTGTGCTTTCCGAGCTGTCCACACCTGCTGTGCTTTCCGAGCCATCTACACCTGCTGTACTTTCCGAGCCGTCTACACCTGCTGTGCTTTCCAAGCTGTCTACACCTGTTGCGCCTCCCGGGCCTTCTGCGCCGGCTGTGCCTCCCGAGCCATCTGCGCCAGCTGTGCCCCTCGAGCCTGCCATCCACGCCAGCTGTGCCTCCCGAGCCTTCTGCGCCAGCTGCGCCTCCCAAGCCTTCTGCGCCAGCCGTGCCTCCCGAGCTTTCTGCGCCAGCTGCGCCTCCCGAGCCATCTGCGCCAGCTGCGCCTCCCGAGCCATCTGCGCTAGCTGTGCCCCCGAGCCATCTGCGCCAGCTGTGCCTCCCAAGCCTGCTGTGTCAGCAGTGCCCCAGTACGTGCTCCCCTTCTAGTGTTCCCTAGTGCCCCAGTTCGTGTTCGCCTTCTAGTGTTCCTTAGTGTCCCAGGTCGTGTTCCCCTCCTAGTGTTCCCTAGTGTCCCAGTTCGTGTTCCCCTTCTAGTGTTCCCTAGTGCCCCAGTTTGTGCTCCCCTTCTAGTGTTCCCTAGTTCCCCAGTTTTTGGAAAGCCTTTCTAGTTCCTGAGTTTTTTCCTATTCAGTGCTTAGCACGGTGGTTTGTTTCCACCTGCGTGCCATGTTTTCCTTCCCGAGTTTGGTTTTCCCCCTGAGTCCTGAGTTCCTTAGTTCTCCCCATTCAGTGCGTGGCATGATGATTTGTTTCGGCCTGTGTGCAACATCTTCGTTTTTCCTGAGTTTTGAATATTTAAAATCTATGTTCCAGCAATTGGTGTCTCTTCCCCCGTTTCCATAACAGTTTTGATGCCTTCAGTGAGAATCTACAATTTAAATAGTCATGAAAATAAAGGAAACTCATTGAATGAGAAGGTGTGTCCAAACTTAGTAGTTGGGTAAAAACTTTGGGAAAAAAAAGGATAATACACTATCACTAGCCACACATGTAATGGTACACTGTAGCTTTCATTCTAATCTTCTCTGAAGTTCTAGTGACTTATGCAGTGCACCGTTGCTGTATCCGTTAGTGATTGTGAGCGGGCGAATGGTAATCCTTGTTCTGTGTAAAACTCCCTGGCAGTAAATCTCCTAATCAGGAGCAGGATTGATGGTACGGTCAGAAAACAAATTTGATTTTTTTTTTCCTTGCTGCGCTTTAAAGCTTCTGATATGTCCCTGTTTTTTTCCGCCAGAAATTGGCCTTCTCTGAAATTTACAGAACAATCATGGGATTGCATGATTCTTTTTTGTTTTTTGAGTGAAATGAGTTTAATAGTTTGATCGGGCTTTGTATTCATGTCTTTTTTATGAGATCTTAATCCTTGTGAAGGGAGAGAGAGCATAAAGGTGCACTTGCCATAGTCTTTGCAATCCATCTTCTTCAGAGCCAATCACAATGTTGCTTGGATTTAGTGAGGGAGAAGGTCATGTGACATTTAATATGAGGTACACGTGGAAGAGAGTATCACCATAAAAAAGCTCTGAATTATCTGTGATATAGCTCTTTGTGCAAAGGTATTTTGCTTGCCTACCCTAAGGATGATTTAGGGGTGAAACGTGGCAGGATCTGGTATTGATGGAAAATTCCAGAAGCGAGGCTACTAGTGCCCACTAAGTATTCCTCCAAAATGAAAATGAGGGTTGGCAGGGATTTCCTCTCTGAAATGTTTGGGGATATTTCCCCTTTGGTTCCACAGAGGATGGTGCGGATTGGTCATGTGGAGGAAAACTGAGTCTCGATTGGAATGATTTACCCGTAACTGGAGCAGGGTTTTAGAATGGATGATTAGTGGGTGGAAGAGGGGAAAAACTGAAGGATTCAGATGGGGGCAGAGGAAGTGTGTTGTGGTAGAACATAATTATTGCTCATTTGTTTTCTGTGTGAACTGTTCAAGATGACAGTGGGTTGTTTTGTGTTCTGCTTGAGGCATTGTATTCTGTATAATGGAGAAGCATAAGGGTGCAGAAAGTGTCTTCCTACCAAAGACGTTCTACGTGTCCTCTACCGAGACGTAGAAATCAAGGGTCATAATGAAGGTAGGTGCAATGTGTTTGTCGTGCTTATATACAAAGAGGGAAAGTAAACGTCTGGGACATATACTGCAGAAAGAAGGCACAGAGCATCTCGTGGCCAAGATAAAGAGACCTGGCATCAGCTTTTAGACATATAATGAGGGGAACTGGACAATGAGTATGGGCCAAGCAACATGTCTCCCCTGGTTACCTAAGCAAGCTGGGAAAGTGCTTTGGAGAGAGTGTCTTTCTGATTTGTTAGTGAGTAGGGTAATGCTCTCCATTCTTTATTATATTGCTGCAAAATTTAATAAAGTCTTAAAAGATATCCATTATGTTTTCATGCTCTGTTTAAGTGTCCTAATTTTTCCTCAACAGTGTGAGTGGGTGGTTAGGGAGAAAAGAATGGATGGATGAAGGATGGGAAAATGCTGTTTCGAAGACTCTTTTGTGTTTGTTGTTTTGTGGACTCTGTGCTTTGACTGTCATCTTATTTTGTATTCTCAGTCTCATTTCAACAAGCCATCAGGTGTCTCAAAAGAACATTCACTCTCGGTAAATTTCAGACAGAACCTTAGTTTCATTTAAGGTGATGTGTACGGACTGAAAAACGGCACCAAATAAAAGACTTAAGGTCCATTAAAGTTAGTGTGTTTATTACGTCTGTGATCGTTTATTACCGCCAGGGACATAACGGAATCTGAACACAGGAACCTGAGCAAATGAGGTCCTGTGGTAGATATGCTGCTACATTTGATGGCACGCTCCCATACGGAGTGATTTAGCGAACTCCATTTCGAAAACACTCTCTTCCATGGTCTGCCAGCTCTCTGCATTACTGCCTGTTGTCTTATTAAGAAATGGACCGGCATCTGTCTGTGCGTCTTGGCACGCTAATGGATTTCAATCATGAAGGCAGTTTATATCACCTGCACACACCAGTTAATATCGCCTTCGATATGTTCGTAGTGGGAAATATGTCTGTCAGTGTGAAAGCGAACTGCTCTCTCATTGTGGCTACTTGAGGGGAACATAAACACACAGTTTTGTTCCTTTCTATAGCTGAAGGGCTGAGTGTGTGGTGATTTAACACTGCAATGCATGGCAGTGCCTGCGCTTTAATGATAGACGTCACAATACAGTGGAGCGATTGAAATGCAGCTATCGTTTCGTTTTGCATTACTGAAGCTGTTGTTTCCAGTTTCTCTCTCAAACCAAACAAACCACAATTAAAGCAACAGGTTTTCCAATTTGGCCCCTGCTGAATATGCTCCAAAGGGACCAGTCACTTGCACTTGTGTGTGTGTGTGTGTGTGTGTGTCCCTGTGTGTGCGTGTGTGTCCCTGTGTGTGTGTCCGTGTGTTTGGAGAGAGAGAGAAAGCTTGTATGTGTTTGCATGGGAGTGTGTATATATGTGTACATTTGTGGGTGGAGGGAGAATGTGTGTGTGCGTGTGTGGAGGGAAAGAAAAGGAGTGTGGGTTGAAAGATGAAAGAGAGGGAGTTGTGTGTGTGTGTGTGTGCGTGTGCGCGCGCCATTGCAGACTGTGTTCTCAGGATTTTTTGCCAGCACACAGCTTAATTAATCAAATTGCTCATATAGTCAAATTAATGGCCTGTGCTTTAGTGCAAAAATGAAAAAAAATATCAACTCTCAGTTGTAGGAGAGAGAGAGGGAGACAGAGAAAGAGAGAGAGAAACACTGGGAGAGAAAGAGAGAGGGTGAGCATCAAAATTTAAATTGCGAGCAGAAGAGAGGCAGTCCTCTTATGTCGACATTCCCATCGGCTAGCTGAGAGATCGCAGCCACGCTGAGTCCGAGCTCTGCCGAGAGAATTAAACGCTATACCGCTAACAGCGCGTACACTTCGCCAACCAGAGCGCTCACACACACTCACTCTCTACCTTACACGCTCACAAACACTCGCTCTCACCGTGCCGGAAAAATGGGTGCTCTGATGGTGATCTTCTCACTACAGCCCAAGCAGAGAAGCAAGAGGAAAGGTAGGCCAGCCGAGATCTTGCACTGTTTTCACCTCTGGCCACAAGTCTTTTGTCACTAACCGCAGGAGAGATACTGGGACACTCTGCTGAACTTACAGCCACTTTCTGCTCTCTTCTTTGTGCTTGAGTTCAGAAACGTGTGGCAGTTAAAGAGTGCATACTGACTGAAGATTTTTGCTGAAATATTCCTCTCGATGATTTATAGGTCTCATTTTATGAACTGTTTTATGTGCGTGTGTGTGTATGTGCGCACTCTCCTCTGGAGGGCCCTCCATTTGCCTGTTATTTTGTCCTAAAAGCACAATAGCTGAAATGCTCATGGTAATAGTGGCATTTTCAGTTATTATAGAAACTGGCAGTCAAAGAAATTGCATTGATGGAAGGTGTGTGTGTGTGTGCGCGCATGTGTGTCTGTGTGTGTGTGTGTATCCATACGCTAAAGAATGGCATTTCCAGACTTATCAACAGATTGCGTTTTTTTAATTTATATTTTATGACTTTGCCGCAGAGCATTCTAGAGGCAACAGGACTGTATTCCCCAGTATTTGTTCACTGCCTGTACCTGCTGGTCTTCTTGCAGCGTTTCTTAATGGCTTGTTCTTTGCCTATTTTTAAAGCTGTGTAGTGTAACGGGTTGAAAGCTAAATAAATGGGGAGCTGGTTTAAGTCTCACAGCAATAGATCAAACTGAGGACAGTTCTCTGCACGGTAAGCACTTTGCAGTGGAAGAGGGAGAAGAGAGTATGAAGTTTTCACTATAGCCTGTTACCTTGTGTGGCTCTGACACTTAAGTTGGGAGCTAAATATTCACTAAGAACTAGTTTCGATGATATGAGTTTGGGTACAACGATCTGGATGTGACTGTTGTAAATATGGTCTTTTTTTAATCTGTGTCTGCGTAAGATTACTGCTTGCAGCTGTATAAAAATTCTGAACACGAAGGTGATTTAGAGCACCTGCTGTCTTTGAGGCAACAGGTTATGTGCTTGTGTGCTTCTGGAACAGCCCGTGGGGTAAAGATAACGCCCTTCTTCAAGTGAAAAAAAAAACCTATTCTCTATTTCAGATAAAATGAACAACTGTTTCGCCGTGAGCTTGGACTTGCTTCTTTCGTAATCCTTGAACTGGCATTAATTGTTCTTAAGACACATTATGCCTGCCAGTGGACTCTTTTCACAGTACATTATGTAATACGGGGTTTGGCATGGAATGTAGAATAAATCCAAATGCTTCATGACAATGCCAGTTTTATTTATTTAAATTTGAATAAATTACAGACCAGCTGTGCTGTTGATGGACATGTGAAATTAGTAGGGTCCTAATTACTTACACTGCGGTAACCAAGCATTTTTATGATGCGGGATTTTACTGACATAACTGTAATTGCACTAAAATACACCTAGAGCATAAACTACCATAAAAATTAGCTGTTTTCAGCTTTATTTTGTGAGTTATCTAGCTAATTGCAATCCTGCTTTGTGAAACACCCCGCTTCCTAGCTGAAACTCAAACCGTTTTGGGTCAAAGACAAAGCAAACGGCTCCCACGCGTCCTACAATTTGTGTTGAAGGTCCCCTATCATGACATCAGGAGCACAATCAAGACATTTTAAAATCTGTTCCTTTATGACATCACACGGCGAAGTGACCACCTAACCACCCAGAGGCAAGAAGGACTGATCGACTTCAGCCAACCAGTAAATCAGTTCCTTCATTATTCTAGTTGGTCTCATCCCCTTGTGATGTCCCAAAGGACAGATTTTTAACTGGCTTGTAATTGGTAATTACACCTGATGACCTTTAAAATGAGTGGAGATGTTTAGCATTCAGGATTGATGGAGAGTGTGGGGTATGCAGAGCGCACCAGCGAGCCCAGCGGGAGCCGATGGCCTGAGTTTGCAGGGTACCAATCTAATGCATTATGCAAGGCCGTCCAGTGCCATTATGAAGATCTGAGCCCACAGTGCACCCTGGTGACTGGCCTAGCAAGAGGGCTGCAATAACCCCCCTAGGAAACGAAGATGAAATAAGGATGAAGTCCATCTCAAACACGCACACATCTCAGCGTCTCAATGAGTTTGATTAATTGAGTCGCCAGTACTGAAGTGCTGCTCCGCTGCCCACTTTAACGACATCCGCTAATCGCTCAAGAGGGGGATGCTCTCCATCACAGCCCCAACCCAAAAAACCATGGCCACCCCCAGACGTCCACTTTAGAAAAACTCTCGACCTGGAGATCCAGCCTGAGATACCAAGCAGCCCATTCCACCCCATTTGGTTTTTATTCACATTATTATTCACAGATCTTTCTCTATGTTGTTTAGAAGTGCCTGTTTTTTTTTTGCTGTACAAGTAGGTTTAGGGCATTTGCATGTGAATACCAAACAACAGAAAATTGCACATTTTAAGCTGAGAGGACTGGATATGAGTCATTTGCCCTGGCGAAAGGGTTTGCTAAAAAAGCAGCGCTGCTCTCGTATCGGGAGCGTGGGAGGGCGAAAGAGAGGGAGAGCGAAACAGAGGAGGGGGAGAGGTGTGAAGGGAGAAGGCGATGGAGACAGAGAAACATTGATTGATATGACAGATGGAGGGAGAGATGGTGAAGAAGATATTATGGATGGAGAGGGATATGGCATGAGATTCGAGAGATGGAGCGGTGCCGATATGAAATGATGGATGGAGAGAAGGTGAAGAGACAGAGGGAGGTCGTGTGAGCAATCGGCAGAGATGAGAGGTCGTAAAGAGAGATGGGCGAGGGGAGGGATCGTGAAACGGAGGCATGAAAGAGGGTGCAGTAGTGCTGGTCTACGCTCTGCAGAGCCTTGTGTGTGTTTGGACGGGGAAATGTGGGACAGGCTGGGCCTCTCTGTGGTGGAGGGGGGGAACAGGTGGCGACGACCCTGGTGTCCCCACGCAGGAAGTGTCCCGTCCACGCCATCGGAGACCAACAGTCCTATCTCCTGCCAGATCAGCTCTCTCTCTCACCACCATGCACCGAGCCAGCATTTTATCACTTTCCATTACCTGCTTCCCGTAAAGGAGGACCTGAAACAAAAAATAATGTATGTGTGAGATTAATGAAGCATTATCAGTGTTATCAGGGCCCAGTGCTCAAAAGTGCTAAAGTGTTTCTCCAGATAGAAAACTGTGAGCTTAGTTTGTTGATTTGTTGCTAGGCCGCAACAAGTTATGCTAGCTGTGAAGTCAGCGGTACGGTTAGGTCGAGTTGACAGCTGCAGCAGCGAATTATAAATCAGTTTCTCAAATGGCTTGTCAACAACACAGTGAAGATCCTAACTGGAGATCAGAACGAGCATGTTAACTTTTTGAAATATGAATAACGGGACTCATGAGACACTCAAACCAATTTTATTAGTACAAACTGATTTGTAAGATACAATAAAAATTCATCGCGAGTGTGTTCAAAGCTGCACTCAAAAAATGAAGCTCTATGAAATGTTAGATTTACTAAAGAGCCTCTACGAGCCTTGTCTGTAAGGTTCAGGTAGGTGGTGATAGTCATCTTCTTCAATTTTGCTGTAACTTTGATGGTTTTATGTCCCTACCCTAACTAGAAAATTCCTCAATTTTTTTGGCCCTACCTGCAGCGGTATGGGTTTTAGGGGTCAATCAAGTGCAAGCCGAAATAGGGCCCAATGCCAAATTAGCAAAATTTGATTTTGGTGTTGCTTTTATTCACTACGTGAACTTTATCCCAAAGTAAAAGTTGGAAATTTGAATTATAGGGGGGATGGTCAGTGGAAAGAGCAATTTTTGGCCTGGAATCTTCTTCGCGCAACATATTGGCGGCGCTCCAATATGGCCACAATCCATTTTCATCACTAGTTTGCACCCCTTATACTCTGAGCACGATCAGTGCCCCAGAACTTTTACAGCTGCACCACACTGGTATGTAGTTAGACTATCTATTTGAGGTGAGAAAAAGTTGGGATAATGTATGCGCACACCAACAGGTGGTGCCGAACATGGCAAAATGCTAAAATTTGGGGTATTTCAGCACCACCTGGTGGCGTGCGCGGCCAATTGACAGGGCAAAGGTTTGTTGCATAATGAAGTATAGAGGTCACCCTTTTAGTTTATGAAAGCCATTTCTTGGGATAAGGACTTAATAGGTGGTGCTTTACTAACAGATGTACTGGTACACGCGTTAAGCAGTATCCACTCAAAATTGCTCATGATTGGTCCTGCTGAAATGCGCAGTGAAAATCCCAAACAAATACTTTTGTATGTGATGTCCTTCACCCTAAAACATGCGGTTATTGCAAAGGGAACAATGGGATCATGACTGCGCAAGTCAATACAAGGGGTGCTAAAACGCTATTTCCGTGAAACATAAAGAGTTGAATGGAGTATAAAAGATTGTTGTTCACTATAAAATTTTGTTCTGAACCACTTAAAAATGGGTTCAAATACAATAAAATGGAACATAAGAGCCCAAGCCCAATTCCATCCACCTGTATAAAATTGGCCTGTAAATATACAAGAAGTTGTTTTGTGAAAAAAATACCAGTGTTGTATACATTGGGAATCTTTGTATATTCAACCAAGCCAGTTCTGGCTCTTTAAGGGCGTTCACACACGTGAATGATTCTGGATAAAACCTCAGATTGAAACAGTGGCTTTTCGATAGTCTGAAACAATGGAGTAAACAGGAAGTACTAGTGGTGCCCTCAATCAGTAATTGATGTAACTAATGAAACCACACATATGCCAGAGATTATTGAAAAATCAATAATCATTACCTGAAATAAGGTCAAGTCCATCACAGGGCCTGTTCTACTGGGACACACCGTCGAAATGCACCTATCGCAGCTTTTATTGACATGCGCGATTGGAATTTCACTGATAAAGGCTAAAGACATAATTCATGAAAACATCCTTGGAATAATGGCAGCGCATTTCATTACTTACCAATCATGAGCAATTTTGAGCAGATACTGCTTTACACGTGTACCAGTACAACTGTTAGTAAAGCACCACCTACTATCAGCAATAGACCTTATCCCAATAAATTGCTTTCATAAACTAAAAGGCTGATCTCCATACTTCATTATGCAATAAACCTTTGCCCGGTAGGTCGACCACGCACACCAACAGGTGGCTCTGAAATACATCAAATTTTACCATTTCGCCATGTTCGGCGCCACCTATTGGTGTGCGCATACATTTTCCCAATTTCTTCTCACCTGTAATGGATAGTCTAACCACATAACAATGTGGCGCAGTTGTAAAATTTTTGGGGCACTGGTCACGCACAGTATGAGGGTATAAGTATAAGGGGTGCAAACTAGTGACGTAAATGGATTGCGGCCATATTGAAGCGCCCCCTTTATGTCGCGCGAAGAAGATCCCAGGCCGAAAATCGCTCTTTCCACTGACCATCCCCGCTATAATTCATTTTTACAACTTTTATTTTGGGATAAAGTTCACGCAGTGAATAGGAGCACCCAAAAATCCAATTTTGGTAATTTGACATTTTAGGCCCTATTTCGGCTCGCACTTGATTGACCCCTAAAACCCAAACTGGCGCAGGTAGCGCCAAAGAATTTGGGGAATTTTCTAGTAAGGGTAAAGACATAAAACCACCAAAGTTTCAGCAAAATTGAAGGTGACGATCACCACCTGCCTGAAACTGCCTGAACTTTACAGACAATGGCTCTTATTAATGTCATGTCAGCTGGTTCCACGCAATAGCTTTGCGTAACCTCTATTTGACTTCTAACATTTTTGGCCAGTTTAATTAATTGCATTGAGTGGAATGTACTTTACTCAGTTTTGTGGAACCAGTTGACATAACATTATTAAGTAAATCTAACATTGCACGTGGTTTCTTTTTTTTGAGTGTGTGGTGCACCAAGAATGGGGCGATGCTGACTGAAAATGGACAAGGCTCAAAAAACTGCTCAGTAAACCCCTGATAGTGTGGTGAAGTCCAATGTTTTGTGGAAATCAATGACTTCAAAAAAATTGAGTGGGCCAACTTGATTGCATTGTGTGGAAAGAAAATAAGTTACCTATTTTTTACATGATTTTAAGTGCTGTGAACACAAATCTTTTTTTGAGGTAATCGGTTTCCACAAAATATTTAAGTTCACCACACTTGTCAGAGTTTACACTGTTTAACTTTTAACTATGTAAATTAGTCTTAAGCCCTTACAACTAATTTTCTTCATTAAGAAGTTCCTTGTGGATTAGAATAATGAATCGGCAGGTAAACACTTTTGAGCAACCAGTGTTTAGTTTTGGAGGTTTTGATGAAATTTAAGAGAGCTATACAGAATAATTTCATTGGTTAGGACTTGTGCATTACCCTGGTGATGGGTCCCGTTCCCCCTAAACGATAGCAACAGTCTGTTCAATATCTGGCCTGCAAGCCTTTGCGCTGCAGGCATTCCAAAGGTGACCCTTTCACGGCCATGAAAGTCAAACAAAGGGTCATAAACTATGAGTTAACACCCCTGCAGTTCCTACTACAAAAATAAACATTGCTACGGCCTTGCCACCACCAGCAGGACAAGAGCATGCCCCCTTTTTAGCTCTTTTTATCTTTATTATATTTTTCTGTTATTTACTGTATTTGGTACCTCTGAATGCCACCTAAGATTTGCCCATACTACTTCTTATGCTATCAGGAATAGTAAACTTTTCAGTGGTGTTTGATACCTGAGCTTGACTACGTCCTACAATATTCATGTTCGGTGTAATTAGAAAGAGTCTAAATCCATTAATTTCTGAATCCATGAAACACTAGGGCATTTTAATACATCAGTGCTGAGTTTCATGAGAGACAGTTTGTCATGGCACGTGCCTTCAGGCAGCTCCACCAATCAGTACAACCTTCATTGATCCCTATGAAAAGGAGTGCCTTTGCCCTCCCTCTTGGAAACCTCATAAAAATGTGGGGCTTTATTCTGTGAAGTTTTTTTTTTTTTCCTAGTTAAGACCAACAAGGAGTTTTGACACCTGCGTGGTGGATTTTGGGGTTGATATTTGCATTTAAAATTAAATATCAATGATAGAGCCCCATTTACGCGATAACCGAAAGACTTCGATCTAAGTACTGGAACTCATGGTGCGGACACACTGAATTCGGCGAGGAGGCATCCGTAGGCAACGTAGGCTGGAGGGTAACGTAACGTAACTTTTCGCTCAACCGTTTTCAACATGGCAGCTGGCTCACAAACTTTCTCTTTTTACAACAAAACAGTATGCTAAAATATGTCTCTTAAAAGACTAGAGGCAAGAAATAGCCAATGCCATTACAGAATCCTGCTTTGTACTTGACCAACATGGCTAATTTTATGGTTTGATCTCAGTTTTGCAAGCCCTCTGGATAGTGAAGTATAGGCCAAGTTGTGAGCATGCAAATTTAGGTACAGCGAACGGTCGGTCTACCTGCAGTTCTGTATTCATCATGCACTGTGGGGCCAGGACTCCTGCTTTTCACAGAAATTGTATTAGATCTGTAAAATTCATATACCACAAGGGATTTGGTTTGTATACAACCTCACTCTTTTGAAATAATTGAAGCTTAATTCAGTGCCCCTATGTCATACCTGAATCTCAGTTCTGATGTGATATCTGAAACTTACTCCATACTGCCAGATACCTTGAACTTAATCAGAGCCCCTCCCTGTAGGAAATGACTGAAGCTCACACTATTCTGCCTGAAGACAATGCTAATCTCAGTATTTAAACTGAGCCTCACATAGTGCTGACTGATGACTCAATCCCCTCTTATATAGAGCGGTTTTCGATGCAACTGCAGCATTCCCTGCTTCATACCTGGTTACCCAAGTGGGTGTAAAATGGGCCAGCCCATAAAGTGGCTGACATTCTTGGACTACTACCCCTCCGTAGTGCTTTAACCATGGGACTCTCAGCATTACCCATCACGTATCCGTGACTGCCTTCCCAAAATCCAAAACCTGCTTGGGAGCACACCATCTCAGAAAGAGTTTGTCATTTATTTAAACATAGTTTTATGTCTTTCACTTCTTTGTACAGAAAGACAAAACAACTGCAAATAATATGAGATAACTTCACTCATTTCAAGCATTACCAATGGGGTTAGAGAATGTTAAAGCATTTCTTACCTTTCTGGGATGTCGCACAGCACTCAGCAAAAATTTGAACATGAACAACTCCTCCTCCCTCCGAAGTCCCACCCTCTTCCCCCCGATTGCCAGACTTCTCCTACGAAAAAAAATATAACTAATATGGTAGTTCGTCAGACTACAAAGGTAACTAAATGTCATGAGGGCATTTTATTTTATACCACATATAGAATTGAATATTATTTGATTACTGTTGGTTAATTTTCACTTACCGTTGCCTCTGAATTTGACTCCATTGTCCTGTTTCATTCGCGCTGCTCATTTCCTCGCGCCCCACTCAATGTTTTCTTTTGTAGGAGAGTGAAACGGGTCAATGGAGTCAGATTCAGAGGCCCCAGTAAATGAATACTAACCAACAGTATTGACATAATATTCCATTCTATATGTGGTATAAAATAAAATGCCCTCGTAACGTTTAGTTACCTTTGTAGTCTGACGAACTACCATTATCGTTATTATTGCAATTATAGCATTTCAGCGCCCGTTTGTTTACAGTCAAATGCGTCATTTTTTTTTACATTTTTCGCGTGCCTCGCGAGTGGTGACAGCTATAGGCAACTGGAAGGGGCGCTGCCACGGATGATAGACAGGAAGCTTGGCAAATCATTTTATTCGGACCGAAGAAAATGATTGGTCAGACTTTTATCAGGAATATATGAGAATTGAATATTGTAGAGTTTCAACACCTGGTGGATTTGTTTTACATTTTAGTGTGCCATACACTTATTAGGAGCATTTTAAGATTACAAAAGAAAAGTTTAAAAAAGCCAGAAAGGTAAGAATTGCTTTAAGTTTAGCCTGAGCTAAGTTAGGAAAGTTGGAAAAAATATATAAGATTCAAGGGTGAAAAGGAATGAAAAACCTACATTTTTTTCAGATTTCCTGTCTTCCTCAACCTTCTAGTTGGCTTTGTGATTATGCATTTAATTGTTTGTGTGTTATTTAATTTGTGCTGTCACACATTTTTCCTCAAAGCACAGCTTAATCATGGCTGGCTCTGGTTTTCGCTTTTCCTTCCAATTAACATTTAATTTAAATGAGTGTAAACAACCATTTTATTTCCCCTGAGGTTGTTGAGGTGGACTTCTCTACTGCTGATTGTTAGAATATTATGAGAAGCTTCCAGCATGATTATTTCCAGGAGGCCAATAAGGAAGCTTGTTTTCAGCGCTCTGTGTATTGCCAGACTATCTGTGTAATGCCTTCTGTCACTTTAAAGGATGCTGCAGATGCTACTACATTTGGTCACAGATATCAGAAACGTCGGCAGGTGCCGATGCTGTTACATTTGGCTACAGATATCAGAAACGTCGGCAGGTGCAGATGCCGCTACATTTGGCTACAGATATCAGACACGTCGGCAGGCAAAACAGGAGTTGTTTGCCTGTATGTGTTGCAGTAGCATTTCCTTCATGAAGATAGTTAGTCTTGTGCTGGAAGTATTTTGACCCTTTATCAAGATATACTGAATGACTTTAGTTCTGCATGTATTATTTACAGTGTGATTTCTGACCCAGAGATAGTGCACTTCGATACTTTGATAATAATGGAGAAACTGATCTTGTTTGGCGAACACTTGTTGTTTTGTTATTAAATGTGCAATTAAACCAACTTTTTGTTAAATCAATTTATTTTGTTGTTAAATTATCGTTGGGTCAGAAATCACGTCATATATGCAGAACTAGTCCTTCAGTATATTTTTTAAATTGTCAGCATTCTCGATTGAACTCAGTGGGTTTTAATTCCCAGCGGCGATGGACTCATCAGCATTTGCACGTTCAGTTTTTGAATATTGTCTCCATCAGTATTTGCAATTTTGCAGCTTGAAGGATAATCATTACATTTCCTGAACTCAATTATGATAGGTTGGTGTGGGATTTTGTTGTGATTTTTAAAAAACCCACAAGGGGGCAGCAAATTCATATGTGACATACAATCATCAAGCACTTTATTAGGAACTCTGGATATCTGCTTATTCATACAGTTTGTGGCAGCAGTGAAGAATGCAAAATCATACCAATAGATTTCAGGAGCTTAGATGAAATTTCACACCTAGCATTAAAAAAAAAGTTATCTCAGGGACTTTAGACCATAAGCCCATAGACGAATCATAGACAGTAGATGATTGAGCCACATCGCTAACAAAGTGCTACTTATGAAGGAATAATTCTCAAAACATAATAACATCGAACGGTATCAGACTATACTTACAGACGCAATCACTGGCTTGCTTGGAATTATGTGTAGGGTACATCCATCTACCAGACGGGTCACCGCTTCTCAGGACGTTGGCTTACGTCAGCAAGATGACTTTGAGCGTGCGCAGTAGGCGTGGTGCTCAGCTGAAAACTCATTCTTCATTGCTCTCCCGTTGAGAACAGTGTCATCCCGCCGTACACTTCTTTTACTGTCTATGCGCTTAGTATGGGGGTAAATAATAATAATAAAAAAAACAGTAAGCAGCCTTTCTGCATACGGAAATGCCTTGTTGATGCGACAGGAAAGTGGATAATGGACAGACTGGTTTAAGCTGTGGGAAAAGCTACCAATTTTGAAAATTGATGAAAAACATCCCAGAATGAACAACGCATTGAATCTTAGATTACAGCAGCTGAAGACTTGGTTGGGTCACAGATGTCAGTCTGGAATAGAAAACTGTTGTCAGCCTGAACTGATGAATCTTATTTTAAGCTGAAACGTCAATATACTGTACAGCATAAATACTGCATAAATCCATTGACCCAGCCTGCTTTGTGTCAACAGTTCAGGCTAGTGGTGTTGGTGTATTGGCATGGAGAACGTTTTCTTGGCATATTTGCACCCCTGAATACCAATTGATCATCATTTGCCAATCTGAGCATTCTTACTGACTTTATTAATGGCCTTGTGTTGCAGTACTCAAGACCGGTCTTGGTCTCGAGACCGATCTCGAGACCACTTTTACATGGTCTTGGTCTTGTCTGGGTCCTGACGCTCTCTGGTCTTAGTCTTTTCTTGGTTTCGGACATTACGGTCTTGAGGGGATTTCAAAATCCAGGCAAGCAGCTGGTCCTAGTACAGCCTCATTATTACTACGTAGCCTTCTTTAAATGCAGCCAATAAGAGGCATCTACAGTGCCCTCCATGATTATTGGCACCCCTGGTTAAGATGTGTTCTTTAGCTTCTAATGAATTCAGTTTTTTTCTAAATAATATAGGACCGCAGTGGTAAAAAGAGGAAAATCCAACCTTTTATTCAAGTGCATTTATTCAGTGGGAAAAAAATCCAACATTAAGAAATAATTATTTTACATCAAATCATGTGTGCCACAATTATTAGCACCACTGATGTTAATACTTTGTACAACACCCTTTTTCCAACAAAACAGCACCTAATCTTCTCCTATAGTGTTTCACAAGATGGGAGAATACAGAAAGAGGGATCTTCAACCATTCCTCTTTGCGCAATTTCTCTTAATCATCCAGCGACCTGGGTCCTCTCCTCTGCCCTCTCCTCTTCAGCTCACTCCACAGGTTTTCAATGGAGTTGAGGTCTGGGGACTGAGATGGCCATGGGAGGTGCTTGATTCTATGTCTGGGGAACCATTTCTGTGTAGATTTGGCCACATGTTTAAGTCATTATCTTGCTGAAAGACCCAGTGACGACTCCTCTTCAGCTTTCGGGCAGAGGCCACCAGATTTTGATTTAAAATGTCCTGGTATTAAGCTTTCATGATGCCATGCACCCTAACAGGGTTCCCAGGGCCTCTGGAAGAGAAACAGGCCGACAGTATCAGTGATCCTCCCCCATACTTCACAGTGGGCATGAGGTGCTTTTCTGCATACAAATTTTTTCTGTTCTGCCAGACTCACTTAGAGTGTTAGTTGCCAAAAAACTCTATCTTGGCCTCATCCAACCAAATCACACGGTCCCAGTTGAAGTCCCAGCCCCGCTTAGCGAACTCCAGACGTTTGTGTTTATGATTGTGAGTGAGAGAAGGTTTTTTTCCGTGCATGCCTCCCAAACAACTTGTTGGCCTGTAGATAGCGCTTGATGGTTGTTTTGGAGACTTTGTGACCCCAAGATGCTACCATTTGTTGCAATTCTTTAACAGTGAGGTTTGGAGAACTTTTTATTTCTCTTACCATCCTCCTCACTGCGCGTGGTGGCAAAATAACCTTGCATCCACGTCCAAGCTTGTTTACCACTGTTCCAGTTGTTTTAAACTTCTTAATGATTCCTCTGACAGTAGATATGGGCAGGTGCAGGCGAGTGGCTATTTTCTTGTAGCCATTGCCTGACTTGTGAAGGTCGACACACATTTGCCTTACTTGAATGTTGTGTTCCTTTATCTTTCCTATGTTGAAGATTGGATAAGAGAAATGGCCTCTGTGTCACATCATATTTATACCCCAGGGAAACAGGAAGTGATGAATTATTACTTAAATGTTCCTCGATACTCTGATCAACTTTGTAAACTACTGTAGAAATGACAGAAATACTTCAATTACATTTATTTCCTAGGAATTGTTGGTGGTGCCAATAATTGTGGAACAGATGATTTTATGAAAAATAATAATTTCATAGTCAGGGATTTTTTTTCCATTAAAATTCACTTGAGTAGAAGGTTATTTTTTCTACAATTTCCTCTGTGAGAGTATGCTTCTGCAATAAAAATTGAATTTATTTTAAGGCATTTAACACATCTTAACCACGGGTGCCAATAATTATGGAGGGTGCTGTATTTTGAAAACATTTTACAATGTATATTTTACCCTGCCCGTGAGGTCTCCCATCCCGTCTCTCTGTCTCGTCTCACCACGTATGCGCAACGAATTAGTCCAGTGAACCAGTAAAAAAGGTTCTCCTATACAGTTTGCACAGAATCTATATGCAAAATAACGAATGAAAAATGGTTTCTGCTATGTGCAGATTTTGTCAAATCGCCTTGACCGAGACTGCCGGCACTAGGGTTGGGTTCAATTACTTTTTTCAATTACAATTGCAGTAATAGTGATCAATTACTTTTGTAATTGTAATAAAATTTTTATTTAATTTTTTATCAAAAAGTAATTGTAATTGTACATTCTGTCCAGAAAGTACTTGTAATTGTAATTACTGTTCTATTACAATCAATTGTAAATGAAAAAAGTAATTGAACCCAACCCTGGCCAGTACAACGTCAACTTTCACCAGGCACTTGAAGAGGAAACATGCCGAGAGGTAAACTAACATAGACTGGCTCTGCTCTTAAACTCTGTGAGGAAAAAAAACTCCCAAATGTCTCAAGACTAAACACAACTTGTACATACTTAATATATTATTGTAAAAATGTTGTACATGCATGCACGGTATAATCTGTTCAGGACTCGAAATTGAAGTTGTTTGCAAGCATCTGCTGACTAACCCTGGTTAACTGCAGTTAATCTCGCTTGCTCTATCTGAGTTAACAGTCATGGGTAAGCTCATTTATCACTCGCATCTTATGAAGTAAATTTCCTCGCGAATTCACTGGATGAAGCATATTGCTACTCAGTCATAGTATTGGGGAGCTTGTGCTGTTTTCCAAATGAATGGCTTTGAAGTTTTAAGGATAGCTATGTATGCAGGGTAACTACTGAAGGTCTTTTAAATGTCCTGGTGTCATGTTGAGTGTGATCTTTCATGTCTTCAATGGCTTTATCTGAAGCCATCAGCTAGATGAAAATAGCTAAAAACAGCAGGTGGTCGACTGTTGGTGGTTGACCCCTATTTGCTCAGTTTGTCATCATTACCGCCGATATCAGTCTTGCTGAGTAAAATTGGCTAAATAAGGCAGGTTATTCACTGGTTTCAGAAGATCCCTAAATGAGTGCAAGGGAACTTTCCTCATAGGCCATCTGTTTTCTAGCTTTGTGAAGTTGGCACCCCACATGACGAAAATCTGAATGAAACCCAATACATTTGTTTCTGCTTCATTTGTGCAGGCAAAATCAGAATTCATTGCCAGCCACTGCTATTCATTTTGGATGGAAATCTTAAATGTTTAATGTCTCCGGGACGGTGACAATGGATTTTGGACAGTGTAACCATGCCAATCCCTAACAGGAAAAAATTTAAATGCCTACAGAGTCTCAATCCTCTGGAAGAGCAATAATAGCTGTTATGCAGTTGCTACACACGACTACTTTCACCCACACACTGCCCATATTTACAGTGAAGTGAAATGCTTGTTTGGTCTTGGTCTTGGTCTCGAAATGGTCTGTCTTGGTCTTGGTCTCGGTCTTGTCCTGGTCTTGCTACCCTTTGGTCTTGGTAGTGTCTTGGTCCTGGCTACGGCGGTCTTGACTACATCCCTACTATGACCATAATTTACCCATCTTCTAACGGCTTCTTGTAGCATGATAATGCTCCATGTGACTGACCGAGAATAATCTCAAACTGCTTTTGTGAACATGACAATGAGTTCTGTGTACTAGAATGGCCTCCCATAGCCAATCGATCACCTTTGGGATGTGGTGGAACAGGAAATTCACAGTTGCATATTTATGTATCTGACTAATGTATCAAAACAGTGAGATAATTATGCAATCATGTCGACATGGACCAGAACCTCAAAGGAATCTTTCCTACCATCTCAGGCGTTGATGGAACCAAGAACTGAAGCTGTTCTGAGATCTAAGGGAGTCCCTATCCAGTACTTGTGTGGTGTTAAAATGTTGACTGTTGGCCAGCAAAGTGACTTTTTTGGCTGTGTTCTGATAAAATGTGTATGATGTTAATTTACATTTTTTGTTTACAAAAGCAAATATTAAAACACATTTTTCACTGTCTTTTTTACTTTGTCTAATTTTTTTTTCAACAATAGCTGGTGGTTTTTGTCACGCTATCTAACCGCATCCGCTTCTGTAGTACATTGTGTGGAATGACAACAGTGTTTTTCGCGTTATTGTGAGCATTTTTCTCTGAACCAGTCAAAGCTGAACTTTTGGCTGACTTAAGACCGGTGATTTCGAAGAGAGTGTTCTGGTTCTTCTGTAGTTTGGTGGCTGAACGTTTTTTTTTTTTTTTTCATATTTTTATGCAGCTGTCAGTGCTGCAGAAATAAATGTTGGCAGAGTATCTCAGTTACAGCACTATGTGGTTTGCTCGATACCTATACTCTGGCGGGGTAAAATATCCACGCACATGGCCATGTTTGTTATGATCGCGGAGGATTAAATTTGACTGCTTCTCGGAGCCTCTTTCCCTCCGCCGATTTCTATTACCCTGTCCAGAAAAGGTAAAAAAAAACTGAAATATCCAACGGAAATTAAAATGGTGATTACTGCAGTGTTATGATGAAAATGTGCGAAGGTTCATAAAGCGATCTGTGGACCTTCGGGATTGATTGAAGCCTCGTTTAATTTTGGTCAGATAGGTTTTATGCTCGGCTTTTATATCAAAGCTGAATTTCATAATTCATTCGACTCGGTGCTGAAGGCATTCTAATAAGGAATGATCGAGTGCCTCACTAGCGTCACTCTGAAGACTTTGTACTCGGTGTATTGGCACTAGAGGGCAGCAACAAACAGGTGACGGATCACTCGCCTCGGGCAGCTAACAGAGGACCAAGGTTTAATATTGAATAAATCAAGAGGATTACTCAGTATTTATCATTTTAAAGCTTGCTTTAGGATAGATTGTATTCCATGTTTTCTTCAGACAGTTTGGATGTGTGATTACAATGGTTACTTTCATCAAAATCAGTCAGTGATACATTTTGTGAAAATGGTTTTTGAGGGGTTAAAACTGCTGCCCTCTGCTGAGAAGTTGTTGATTTGCTTCTTACAGAACAGAATGAAGTTAGACGGCGCTTGACATTTTCTTCTGTGATCTTAAACCATCTCAGAGTAGGCGTGCTGATCTAGGATCAGTTCATTACAAATAAGGGTTAACTCTAAAGCAGGTGGAAAATCTCAGCAGTTTTTGCTGAGGTATTTTTCAAATGAAGATCCAGGTATGTACAGTCTAGAATACTCCAATCCAGAAAAAGCTGGTGTTTCAGAATGCACAAGCCACATTTTTACCCTTTATGTCGATGCTTAATCACGCCAATCCTTGTATTTGTCTGCTGTACATGACCTCTAATTAAGGCTTTATATCTCAAGATTTAAATGTCTTAAAGACTGTAGAAAGAACTTAAATGATGCAAGACACTCATATTTTTTGGAATTAAAGTTTATTTCCGTTTATTTTCACAATTTTGGGACAAAAGTAAAATAAATAAATAAATAAATAAAATAAAAGGTAGTCAAGCAACCATAGTGAATGAGACTGACGTTAATTCAAGAAAATGTATATTACATTAATGTGTAGAATTGTGATTGGGTCCTCAGAAGCAGTTTCTCCTGTATTAAAACAGAAAAGGAGGGATCTGACCTAGCTGAAAGCTCACTTTTATTGTTTTGTTTAATCAGCCCAACGATGGCACGAGGGGTGTTGTCATCCCTTCGGTGGGCGGGCGGGCAGGCGTCCGGGCGGGCAGGCAGCTGCCAATTTTGTACGGGCTATTTCACTGTAACCACTTGGGTTAGGAAGTTCATATTGCATATGTGGACTCCCCATGGGGGGTAGGTGTGCCTTTTCGAGGTTTTGTCCCAGTTTGACCTTTGACCTTGCAGCAGTGACCTTCGGGGCTGAGGGGTATTGCCCGCTTCAGCGAGGCCCATTTTATTTCAATATCCTGTTCCCCAAAGCTAGCTTCGACACATGCTTGATTGATCTGTTTTTTATTTTATTTTATTTTATATTTTTGCTTTCCTTGGATTCAGTTTGTAATTCCATTAACTACTCGTGACGTCACATTCTTTTCATGGTCTTTAAGCTCTTTCTCAATGATTTCTTTTGGCATTTACCTCTGTAAATTAGATTTAAATTACAACCCCAATTCCGAAATAGTTGGGACAAAGTGTGAATTGTGAATAAAATCAAAACGCAATGACTTTCAAATCACACTAACCAGTATTTTATTCACAGTAGAACAGAGATAACATGGCAAATGTTGAAACTGAGAAATTTTACAATTTTAACCTCAAAATGAGTTCATTTTAAATTTGATGGCTGCTACAGGTCTCAAAAAAGTTGGTACATGGGCCTTTTACCATGGTGTAGCATCCCCTTTTCTTTTTAACACAGAGTGGGGCACCTGGGAATTGAGGAGACAAGTTTCTGGAGTTTTGCCATTGGAATTTGATCCCACTCTTGTTTAATACAGGCTTCCAGCTGCTGGAGAGTTTTGGGTCTCCTATGCCGAACTTTAAATTTAATTATGCGCCAAATATTCTCAATCAGTGAAAGATCAGAACTGCAGGCAGGCCAGTTCAGCACACGGACTCTTCTACTTCGAAGCAATGCTGTTGTAATAGCTGCAGTATGTGGTTTTGCATTGTCCTGCTGAAATACACAAGGCCTCCCCTGGAATAGATGTCATCTGGAGGGGAGCATATGTTGCTTTGAAACCTTTATATACTTTTCAGTATTCATGGTGCTTTTTAAAACATGCAAGTGTCCCACACCATATGCACTAATGCATCCCCATACCATTAGAAATGCTGGCCTTTGACCTGAACGCTGATAACAGGAGGGGTGGTCTTTCTCCTTTTTAGCCCGGTGGACACGACGCCCATGATTTCCAACAAGAATGTCAAGTTTGGCCTTGTTTGACCACAGGACACTTTGCCACTTTGTTATTGTCCATTTTAAATGAGCCTTGGCCCACAGAACACGGTGGCACTTCTGGATCATGCTCAACAATGGCTTTCGTTTTGCATGACAGAGCTTTAGGTGGGATCTGTAGATGGCACGGTGGATTGCGTTTATTCTTGAAGTATTCCTGGGCCCATTTAGTAATGTCAATGACAGAATCATGCCGGTGAGAGATGCAGTGGCGTCTGAGGGCCTGAAGATCACGGGCATCCAGTAAAGGTCTTCGGTCTTGTCCCTTGCGCACAAAGATTTTTCCAGTTTATCTGAATCTTTTGATGATGTTATGCACTGTCGATGATTAGACCTTCAAAGTCTTAGCAATGTGACGTCGAGGAACATTGTTTTTAAAGTATTCCACAACTTTTTTTACGCAAGCCTTCACAGGTTGGAGAGCCTCTGGCCATCTTTACTTCTGACAGACTCAGCCTCTCTAAGACATCCCTTTTATAGCCAATCATGTTACACACCTAATGCCAGTTGACTTAATTACTTGCTAAATGTTCTTTCAGCAGATTCTCTTGAATATTTCTTGGTATTTCAGTCCGTTTTTCGCCGGTGTCCCAACTTTTTTAAGACCTGTTGCAGCCAGAAAATTTTGAATAAGCTCATTTTGTGGACAAAAATGTAAAATGTCTCTGTTTCAAGATGTGAAATGTAATCTGTGTTCCATTGTAAATAACATATTGGCTCATGTGATCTGAAAGTCATTTCATCTTGATTTTATTCACAATTTGCACTTTGTCCCAACTATTTCGGCATTGTGTTGTATTAATGAGTATAAAATACACATTCCTGTGTATTCCATGTAGCAATAGCTATTCACTCAGGTGCTTTGAATCATTGTGATTGTTCCATAATGTAGGAATTTTTTTTTTCCTTGCAAAACTGCACTCCCCACAGTTTCTGAGCACAACAACCCTGTCACAAATATAAGTTGCGTCTCGACCCCCTCACTCGTCTTGACCCCTTCTCCCGCATTGGAAAGTGGTTCATGCGCATTTGTTGATAAACTGAAGGATGTGGATCGGAAAAGACTTCAGAAGCCAAATGACCATGTCAACTGAGAGTAATGTTACTGGACTTTACATAAATATTACTTTGCGTAGGTATGTTTACTACTGACATCCAGGATGAATACAATCGTACAGTGAATGTGGGGTGTATGAAATTGAATGAAATATTGTTGGTGACAGGATATACGCAGAATTGCGCACAATGCATGTAATTTATTACAAAAAAGCTGAGATAGGTTTGCAAGGTTGCAGAAAGTCACGGCTTACGCGGTTTGAGATCGCCAAAGCTTGATTAAACATTTGATTATATTTATTTGCATGTGAGACAGGGATGACACAGATGAAGTTACACCAAACGTTGCAATCTTTCATAAATAACATTGGCTAAGGTGTACACACTGCCCTTAAATTGAATTTGTCTCCCTGTTAGCTGTGAGACCTATAGCAATGCTGCTTACGCCAGGCTATATAGGAATGTTGTGGGATGCTAACTGATGCAGAAAACCATGTGAGCTACATTAATTTTACAAAACTTGGATTCCCTTGGCAATGGGTGATGTAAACATGGGAGGTAAGCTACCCAGGAACTGACACAAGCTATAATTTAATTACCAGCACTGATGTCAGACAGAGGTTTGGCTAGTGATTAAACCTCTGTCGAAATGGGCTGACTTGCTTTATGTTAAAAAAACAGAAATTTGCAACTCTGCTAATACAGCTAAACATTGTGCAAGTGTAAAAATACAAAGCATAGCAAGTCAGGTATATTACTTATTAGCAAGAAGGCTAACTTCGAGTCTGTCTTGTAGCCTTTTATTTTAAGCTCTGACTAAAAGCCAGCACATAATTTACTCTTGGACTGGCCTCTTGCTAAGTCATGTTCTCTTTTTCTTCTCTTTGCTTCTGTAAACATCCTCTTTGGTCTTTTCATCTCTTCCACGGTGACAATACTGAGAATACTTGGCTAGCATCATCTTATAGCTAGCTAAAGATCCATAGCCGGTGGATTTATGTGGCTAGTGCCATTAAGTACTGTGCACTTTTCACAGATGATCGTGGGGGTACATCGTGCAGGACCAGGAATGCAGGGCACGGAGTGGAGATGACAGATGCAAAATTCTCCCTATTACAAGCTGGTGTACTTTAAGAATGATTTTGAGGCTAATTTTTGAAGGTGATGTGGTTCCATATTGTTGCTTTAAAACCTGCTTTGCAGTGCAGTTTTTAAGTAAAGTTCCCCATTTAATGTATGATATTTCTCGCACCAAAGAACCACATAATTGCTTACTATACTAAAAGTGGCTTTCGGCTCCCCAGTAAACCATTAAGATAATGTGATCATTCCACTGAGAGATCAGAGTTGATGCGTTTAGCCATAGATTAGTAGTCGGTGTCTCCACTCCCTAAATGCCAATATCCTAAGGCCCATTTATTTTACAATACGGTAAACCAAATGGGCTTAAAATGTATTTACAGGCCATTATAAATTGAACGACATTGAAGGTGGGACAAGACGGTGCCTAATTTATTACAGTTTGTAAATTGACAGGTATTGTGCTCTGGGTAAATTTGTCTGCCTGCTCCAAGTCCCGGCTGACTGGAATTACCCTGGCACCCATAGAGGCACCACCATTTGTCCGATATTACTGACACTTAATCCATTCTATATGCAATAATGTGTGCCGGTAAAGGGCATAGGCTTAAGGGGGTTTCCCTTTTTGAGCTCGCCTTGGAGTCGGGAGACATGAGACTATTTTATCAGCCTTTGACCGTGGTGCCTGTGCAGGGTTTATAGCCCTATTTGAATGAAACACTGATTACTTAAGGGATATGTGTTATTGCATCCGCACATTTGAGCTCTCTCATGATATTGTGTTCACCAGGCTTGATAATGGAAGGATTCTTCAGGAAACATACGTCTTCACAGACAAGTGGAACTGGACCTATAAAATGCCACAGATCTGTCTGAGCTGTTCAAACAAAATCCAAAAGATTAAATTCAAAGATATAATTGTATTCTTCCTCATGTGGAAGTATTGGAAGATACTGTGGATCAGCAGCCACTGTGCTGTCACTGCAGAGATTTCCCTTATATTCACTTGAGAGCCAGCGATTTTCCCTTTCACCTTCTTAGTGATGAGAGGAAAACATTTAATGCCTTTTGGAAAAAATGTCATTGTTGTAAATAATATGAATATTTTTCATGGATATGGCCCAATTCTTGTGCTGGTTGTGAATTTCGAATACATTAAAAGAAATTACCTATTGTTTTCATGGAGCTCAATATGTTTTTATGTTTTCTCTGAACTGACTGAAAACTGAAAAGAATTCTGGGCCAATAAGAAATTTCTTGGGCTTTTGCCCGTAGTGTTATTATATAGCGCCACCAACGTATCGAGGCTTAACAATGATGTTGTCATTGAAAATGAACATTTGTTGACAACAAATGACAACATTTGTTGTCATTGAAAATGAACACACCTACCTTCAGTAGTGGAAGACCAACAAATCTTTTTTTTTTTTCCTTTGGATAATATATTTCAAAAATGGTTGCATTGGAAACATGCAAAACAAATGGAATTCAAGAGGGCTTTACATTTTTTCATTTTTGACTGTATTTAAAATATAACTCATGTTGCTTAGATAACCGCAACAGCTAGTGACTTTGTAAAATACTGAACTTGATGGCTACTTACGTATTCATATAGAATCCTCGTCTCGTTGACTTGCTGTATGTTGTGTATGATCTACTGCGGCTCATTGTGGCTTTGTGCTGTGTGCGACATGTTAATGGCAAACATATCCATTCAATTCCTTTGAATATAATGACATATGTACCAGAAAGAGCACCTGCAAATGCTAGCAGTGCCTTTGTTGCATTAGCCTCTGTTATCTCTTGCCTGGACAAGGCATCACTCAGTGATTGAGGGTCTTTGTGTGGCCTGATTGTGTGGAAATAAAGCTGGTCTTTGCTTTTGCTGCAGTCAGTAGAGGCCTTTCATGTAGAGCAAAAAAAGCAAACACAGCATACGATCGCCTTTGGGTGCCCAATGTTATCAAATATCTCTGTAGTGGGGCCTTTGGCTAAAATGTACTTTTTGCTCGGCTTATCACACTGCCTGATACTCCCATTATTAAGCACCAAATGCTGAATCCTTGTATCTGGTATCAGTTCAACTTATTCACATTCAATAAAGTGTTTGACCCCTCATTTTGTTTAGATGATCGCAATTTCATGCCGGATTGGGTTATTCCATACCAAACTGAACAGGGCTCCTGGCCTTACCTCCTCCAATTTCCGTGAAACTTATTTTAAGAATAGCCCTTTGAAAATTTTGAAAACACGCCTTTGAAATTTGCCGTCCACGGCCATAGTGCCATTTTGCTTGATCCCAGGCCAGTGTTTAGAAGGCCGTATCTCCGTGCCCATCAGTGCAGTTCACTAAATCTTTTCCTACCTATGACAATACATTGTTGGCTTTTGGAATTCGACATCAGAAATGTTGTGGGCTGTGTTATGTTAAAACGAGAATTGTGGAAAATTCTGGTTAAATTTGCATACCAACATTTTTACAAAGGATTATCCAGACCGATTTTTTTTATACAGCTTGTTTACGATCTCAAACCTGTCTTTCTAGTCACTCTGTATATCGGCGTTGTCGGTTCCTAAAATGCATTGTGACCCTCCAGTCCATTTTGTTAAAGTAAAGTAACAAGTAAAATTGAAGGTTAAAAATGTGTCATGTCAACAAAAATGCTAAATTTGCATTATGTTATTATTATTTTTCAAAGTGGTAAATGGTAATGTTGACAGTTAAAATTTGCGGAAAAAGTTTCATACAAGTAATCTCTGATCGTTTATGTCCATGAATATCAAGTTCCATCGACTAGCCGAAACTCCTTTGCCCTGTTCAGTTTGGCGTGGAATGACCCATTCTCTTAAATTCCCTTCATGTCAGTCTTTACAGCCCCTCCCCTTCCACATTCTTGTGCTGCCACCTTTAATGGGCTCCACCTATGGCCCATTAAGGTGGAGGGTTCAGCAGAGTATTTATGGTTGGTAGATCCCAGCCCTAATGGCTCTACATTCACTCCCCAAAGCAGGTCTGTGACAGTGTCAGTAGTCACCGCTCCCTTGTGTTTGTTTCATTTGGCACTTCGATTCCTGTTTGTTTTTGTTTTTTTCATTTATGTTTTATTATTAAACCCTTTCCTTCTCCCCCAGCCTGGCATATCAAGTCTGTTTTCTTTTGGCCCTTGGTCCTAGAGCCCGCTGGATTGCCTTTTGCAACCGGCTGGGACGAAACCATGGCACCGTCTCTATGGTTCATGGCAAATGAATGACTTTCTTTGACTTTACAAAATTGAGTTGAATTTAATGAGGCTGTATTTGAACGTGACGTATTTCCTTTTCATGCCAGATTAAGTTCCCTGTGCCGGCGAGTGTGTTCATACGCGATGGTGTGTTTGTTGTAATTGTATGCGAGTGTGTCCATGTATGTACACGTGTATTGAATTTAATGGGTCTGTATTTGTGCACTGTGTATTTCACCTTAGTGACAGATTCATATACTTGTGCGCGAGCGTTTGTGTACACAAATGCATGCACCTGTGTTTACGGCTCAGGCACGTGTGTGTATGTGTGTATTCCATGTGTGCTTACATACACTTGGGCAGGTTTTTATTACTTATTGGGGACCTTATCAGGATCAGTAGTCCCCATGAAGACCTAAGTGCAATTTTAGAGTGGCAGAATGTAATTTCTGAGGTCCTGGATACTGTCAAGTGTCAGATGTGAATTGAGTTTAGGTTAAAGGTATACTGAGCTGGATTTTCTTTATAAAATAAAATGAACAAAAACATTGACTCGTTTAAAAATAATTCCTTTCAATCATCACTTACTGTATAACCCACTTCATGTGGCGGTGGCTGGCCTGTATTCTGGCCAGTATTCTATTATTGCACAGGATGTTTCTGAGAGTCAGCTTTTGGACAGTGGGTGTATAGCCCCTAGCTAATAACAGGGTGCGGGGTATGAGGGCAGGTCTCTGTGAAAACTTGGTGACCCCAATTCCCAGGAGGAAGCTACAAAAAAGATGGACAGGGCAGAAAAAGTAATTATTGTGAGGCGAAGCGCCAAGTGGAAAAGGCCCATTCCAAAACGCAAATAAACTTGGGGTCAGCTTTGACCCACCCGCTATATAATACAAAACAAGACCATGAGGATTAACCTGGCAAAATTACTTGCTTTTCCTTGACAACAAATGTTGTGTTTTAAAAATAGTATCTAGCTATGTAACTGGACATGCAAGCCGTGTACGTATATGCTAAGGTTCTACTTTCAAACCATAAAAATTACTTAATACTTTGAGAGAATAACCCTGGAGGTAAGCAGTGCTTAGTTTGATGTCAGAATCATTTTCTGCCTGACACACGGTGGGCGTGGCAGTCACAGCCCTGGAAGGCTCAGGGCTAAGTGTCTATAATGCGAATGTAAGTTGTATAGATTTGCTGATGATAGCTAACGCTATTGCTGGCAGTGTTTTTTATAACGCACCACAGCTGGAGCAACAGCATTGTCATTTAAAGCATTGGATTAGAACCCTAATACAGAGTAATTTTGAGCTAACTACCTAAAATTACTATTACACAAGCTACCTAAGGTTTGTACAGGATTATCTACTTTGGAGCATGGCTCGAATTACGGTCAGGGGGGGTGTGCTTCTCGTGTGACCACAGAGGCGGGGCCAACTTTGACCATAAACAGCAAACGCACATGATATACCTTTAAGGTAAGGGTTATGGATAATTGGGTTATGGCTGTTTTCAATCATTCATTTAAGTTACCATTACAGAAACTCTGAAAACTCTCAACATTATGAGGTGTGGCCAGTTTTCATTTAGAAGGCATACCTGTTAACTCTCACGCATTCGGTGTGAGTTTATGTGGCATATTTTCGTTCCTCTGCTGTAGTCAGCAATTATTCAATCAACAAGCATGTAAGAGATTCTCGCAAGGAATTGAAGTCCTTATGCATGGAGGGGTTTGACGCAATGGAATTGCATTAAGACTTTTCAAATGATCTTATTTCATTGAAATGACCATGAAACACATGCATTGCTTCCAATCCCTGAAAAAGGAAAAGCGTGAGAAGTAGTCATAACCGGTATGCGTTATAAATGAAAGCAGGCCACCTATGATAATGTCGAAAGTTCCTGTAATGGAAATTTAAATGAATGATTGAAAACGGGTTGTGACCAATCATTAATTTTAAGGGATTGTTTTGAGCCTCCCCTATTGCCAGTTCATCAGTCGCCACTGGGATACACATATGGTATACTAGTGTGTGTGTGTGTGTGTGTGTGTGTGTGTGGAAAGAAACTCCCTCTGCCTGAAATAATGACCCCACTGTGAGCTGACAGTTGTAGAAGCAGCTGTGTAGCTCTTAAGCTCTGATACATACAATTTGTCTTCCACCCAGTGTGTCTTACCCGGTGCCAGAGAGAGGGAGATCTGAAAGGAAGAGCTTAGGTCTGGATATTTCTTCCCATCAGGGAGTTTTCTCTCACCCCTGAGAGCTATTTTTTTACTTTGACCCCTTTTATTTTATGTAATGAGGCTGGCTGTTTGCCTTCCGGCTCCTCCGCAAGGCATTTATGTTATAGAGTCCTCCTGTAAAAAGAGCTATAGAGCTAGAACTGAAGTGTGTTGAGTGAGATGCAGAGTTAGGGGGTGGTGGATGGGATTTGCTTGTCCAAGTGCTGTAGCTTTTATTAGGAAAAGAAAAAGACACCCTGAGCTTCTTATCGGCTTCCCTCTGAGCTCTATAACTCACGTACGCGCGCGCACGCAAGCAGAGGACTGGCAAACCCTTCTGAATTGCTTAGGCCTTAGGTCGAATTTAATTAAATCCGCCAACAAGAGGGTGACATAATGCTGACATGCACATCATAGCACATCACAGCATGGTGTGACCAATGATGTCAATTTGCCAAAAGACCCACTTTTATTGGCAAACATTACGCGGATTACAGCTGACATTAGTCACCGATGCAAGTATGACACTGTTATTTACATCAGCTGACAGCTGTTCTGGCTTCTTTTTAAATTGTGACACAAAATTGTAAACAGTTACATCATTTTCACGACCGCTTATATAAATGAATTCACTTTCAGTTGCTAAATGTGTTTAACAATGTTTTCCTTCTGTTGCCATATTTCTTGTCACATAGTTATGGGAACAATACAGTCTTCTGATGTGATGCATTCCATCATTGGGACCACTGATACACAAAATGGAAATTCATGTTTAGTTCCTATAAAATATTCACACCATTGTTTATCGTACTTCCTAGCTCTGTGTCAGTTGAAAATTACTCATTGCACTGCGCAGACACATTTCAATGGAGATTTGTTTGGTGCTTACCCCATTATGAGTTATTGGCCTTTATCATTCTTAGCCTTCCTGTTGCTCATGGGGTAACGCTGCAGAAATGTGAGGTGGTATAATGGCTGCCATTCATCTGTTGTTTGGCAGTATTTCCTGCTGATATTTATTTTGTTTATCATTTTTCGACACAGTCTAGTCTTGAGCAGGGCTGCTTTGTTCCTGGAGAGTTTCAGTCCTGTTTTTCATTTCTGCCCTTACATAGCTCACCTAATTCAACAGCGAGAGGTCTTATTGTGCGGCTAATTATTTGAATCAGTTGTTTCCCAAATTAGAATTGAAATGAAAATCTCCTGCAGGGTAGAACTCCATGAGCAGTTCAGTCCCAGTGTGCAGTATTCCAGGCTGGGTTGTCCTCGATAGTCATGATTGTTTTTAAATATACCTTGGGCTTCTGCTTCATCATCCTTTTGGGCTGTGCTCCAAATTCTGTACACTGGAAACTTGTCATTTTAACATTTTTGCTTGGCAAGATTCACATAAATGGCCCATCAGGGCGGAAATTAAGTTTGAAAGTTTTGTTTCATTAAACTCTGAGTATTTGACACCAGACTAGAGTCCTAACTTTGACACTAGTTTACTGTTTACGTACGTTTTATATCTATCTCGGCGCGACCTAGAAAGGAAGCTCTGAAGGTAATGGTGGTAATAAAGCATTAGCACTAGTGCGGACTTCTTGCCAACTGCGTGGTGTCACTGGCTGTGGCTTCACTAGCTCCTTGGAGGTACCAGCTTCCGAGTTCTTGGAGCGCGGCAATTGTGCTTAATTGGCATCATTCACGCGTCGTAATAGCACTTGGGCATTTTTCAGGGCTGTAGGCGGAACTGCTGCATATCATGGTAGCTGAGAAGGGTAAATTGATAGCGAGGTGAGAGCTGTTAACTGTGTGTGACTAATGGCAGCAAAGCTTCTTCACCTGCAAACAGGAAGATGGTACAAAATCTGCTGAGGATGTTTTGAATAGCTGAGGTTTGATGGGTATTGCATTTCTGCTGTGAATCCCAACCAAACTCCTGGTTTCACTGGAGATCCAAGCTTAGCTATGCAAACTATTTGTTCTTAGTTTTTGCAAGGCTTTTTCTGATCGTTTAACTCCTGCAAAAGGGAACCAGAAATCTGTCAGCTACATTAAAGGTATTTACCTGACAGTTTTGTCCAAAGTGACTTTCATTTGGCACACATTTAGAGCAATGAGGGGTTTAAGGGTCTTGTTCAAGGACACGACTGCCGCATCGGTCCTTATTGTGGTTGCAATGGGGCACTGGAACCATCAGGATTATAAGCCTCGGTCAAACACTAGCTGTAAGCCTGAATGTTCTAATGATCTTTCCAAATTCTCTCAGTCTTATGTCATTATGAGCATTGACGACAGGAATTTGGTAAAAACTCCTAATTCGGAATAGGGCTGCCAGTAACTTTTTTTTGTCATTATCGATTAATCTTCCGATTATTTTTGCAATTGGTTCATTTATTGTTTAGTTTGTATAATCTCAAAAATGATGAAAAATGCTCATCACAGTTTCCTAGAGCCCAAAATGATGTCTTCAAATTATGCAACTGTCCAACCAACAGTTCAATACCCGAGGACTCTTTAAAGTAGCAAATTCTTACATTTAAGAGGCTTGAACCAGCAAATGTTTGTTTTTGCTTGAAGAATGACTGAAATGATTAATCAATTATCAAAATTTTCATTTGATCGATTAATTGATTAGTGGACTGATCATTGCAGCTCCAAACTGGAGTGAATTCTGCACTTCTGCTTCTATTTAAACTGCTAGAGATGCAGTGCAGAGAATCGACTCAACGTTAAGTTCCCAGACTAAGACTCAACAAAGGTAATATTTTAGTTATGTTTCCCGGGGTGGTTTTGTCAAAGGTATCATGATGTTCGCAAGATTCTAATGAGTACCTTTAGTATCTTTAAGGAGAAGGAAAATATGCACATTAATTAGCAAACTCATGGCACAGGGTATTAGTTCATGCGCATAAATCCAGCTTAACACAGTGTACTTTTTCTGGAACTCTCTGACTATTTTTACTCAAATGTGCTGGCACTGTCCCAGCTAGGTGTGATACCTTTATATTCCAGGGCTACTTTAGCCCCTGTTAGTCCACACTGCTAGCTCACTGGATTTGATGGATTGACTACGTGAGAGCCCACATTCTTAAACAGGAAATTTCAGCACTGCTACTGCAGTAAAATCCACTATGCCGGACGACGAACAATTAAGTCTAAATTTCCTTCTCAGCAGGAGATGTCGTTGTAGAGATGGGGGGAGAGAGGGAGAGAGAGGGATTGCTTGGAGTTTTATCTCATCCCTCTCGTTATATTAATTTTGTTGGAGTGATGGGGAGAAAATCACTCCTAAAAGCATTTTCTTTCACTAGTAAAGCATGTTATTATTAATATTATGGAATATTTAGAACATGTTGCTGAAAAGACGCTATAAATAGATATACTGTTATATTATGGGTCTGTCGGTTGCCAGACTAGCCCCAGGAGTGGGTGTAGGTGGTGGCTGCCTTTGTGGCACACTGACTGCTCCTTTGCGCTATACCCGGTGAGGGGATGTAGGGGGTCAGTCCTTTGTCCCAGACCCCCCACCCCATGTTCCCTCCCACAACCTGTTCTGTCATGTCGGAATCATTCCAGCCAGTCATCCGCTCCAACCGGCCATCAGGGCCAGGAGCTCTGCTATATTTAGAAGGACCTCAGCTGTGGCACAAAATGGTGGGTGAAGGCACTCCAGTAGACGTGGGTAAAAAGCGTAGCCGGCGCAGGGGTCGTTGCCATGGTAAACCCTCGGTCTTTTCCCGCTTGTACGGAGCGCTTCTGGAGGGTGTGTGTGTGTGTGTGTAATGGTGATGAAAATAACAAAGATGGCTGAAGTCTATTAATAGCCGTCTTTCTATAATGACTTGTGATATGTGCACAGGGTGGAATAATGTCTATTCAGTTTGTAATTGGAAGGTAGGGACCTAGTTTTTTCCATTAATGTCAGCTCTTATGTCGGTTCTTAAGGAAGGTCGGAATGTCACAGCTGAAGTGTGTGAGTGAGAGGTGGAATTAATTTCATACGAACCGTGTAAATAGGTCGAGAGGGGAACCCATTGACATTTGGAATGACCCTCTCCAGACCTGAAATTCACAATAGATGAGCCTCCTGGTTAATGATGTTCAGTGGTGTTTCTGACATCAGGTGGAAAGAGGGTACAGACTGGTACTGAAGGACAAAGTGAGTGATTAAAAGCCTGAAATTATCAAAGAAGTAAATAAAAAATAAATAGATAAGTGTATTAATTTTTTTGCTGTTCCAGGCATGTTCCTTCATTTACTTACGTGGTCTTTTCTGTAGTCCTTATGTGTTTATGTTGTGATATTGTGAAAAAGAAGCTGCAATTCCTACATGGCTTAAAACAGAGGTTCTAAATGTTGTTCTTGGGGCCCACCTTGTATGATAGTTTCTGTTCCAACCACAGCTACAATGATATGATCTTGTCTTAATTAGGTAGATTTTATGTTTAGAGGAGTTAATTACCCTTAAGCCACATAAAGTCAGAAATATCTAAGCTAGCCATGAAAAATACAAACATATCACATATGCACATTGTGATACATTGTATTGGGGGAAAAAAACTGTGAAAAAGAGGGAGAATATGTTAACAATCAAATTAAAGAATTGGTAGGCAATTAATAACTGATGACTTATGAACTGACACATGCTTGCAAAAAACAAACTATTTATCATGCAAGCAAATGATGAGTCTAACGTGTTTTCTGTAATGTTACTGTAACTTGATTTGTGCACAGTAGTTTCAAAAATGTGAAACACTTGTGTTTAACAAGCTAATTTGGAGTTTACAGATTTTCTCAGTGTCAAATGGGATCTGTTTAAAAATGGTGTTACCTGAAATTAATAGCAATAAGGAAGGAAAAGCACAAAATTCAGTGGGGTCTTTTACTCCTTGAGGCAAGCATAGATATATATTTCTGTCACAGTGTGCCTTAAAGAAGCTGTGTCATGATTACCTCGAATGCTCGAAACTTACATCCTAACAAAGTGAATATGCTTGACTATAAGTCATAATCTGATTCCATCCTTGCTAATCCGTCTTCGTTCTCCATTATATTTATATATTTTAGCTACGCAGGCATTATGCTTTTTATAGGAAGGAGTTTTACATGGGACTTCAAGGATTTAAAATTATATTTTTGCACTTTAGCTGACGGATATGAAAAATGTAACCTGGTTCCCCAACCTCCAAAAACATCATTGCAGAAGAATATTTCTTCTTCATGGAGATCTGCATGGCTAGCTTTGAAGCATTGCTACGTAACTCACATTATCTAACAGATCGGCTAGTGGTCTGATGAAGTTTTAAAAAAGTTATCGTGGATATATCTGTAGCTAGCAACAAAGCATAGCCACAATAGCTACATAGCTATTGTTGGCTAGCTATTTAGGCAGTTGTCTAAAGATTTTCTTTAAATGAATGAAGAAAACATTTAGATAACTGGCTAGCTAACTTCGCTAACAAAGTTGCATGTGAAATAAAAGATTTTTGTGAATATCTGTGCGGCTAGCTATGTCGAGCAGCCACTATAGCCTGGTAGGAAAATTCAGCCAGTAATTCCGCTAATTGTCTGATGATGCTATTTAAATTGAGTTAAGTAGCTAGCTACTTATCTAACACAATTTATATGAGAAATAAGGGCTGCATCCGAATAGTCAAAAAATTACGTCCAATCCACTAATTCCAAACCACTTTGCTGTCAACTTTATGGAAACCATAAGATAAAGGAAAGCTGTAAAGGGGAATATTAATGACTTAGCAAAACAAATGCACTTCAAAGAGATTCTGAATTCAGTTACACATGGCATCGTGATCATATCTCCCCTACCTGTCATATATGTTGCTTTTCACGATTGGCCTAATAAATGGTTGTCGCTTTAAATGTTGCTGTTGGGTGGATTTGTAGATTAGCGTTATCTCCTTTCTTTTCAAAAAGGATGGTTCTGTGTACTCTGTGCAAAAGGAGGTAAATTAGGAAGCACTGAGACTCCTTTCCTTAAGTGTATTCATGCTCTTTAAATGTTATCATGGCTGCCACATAATTGTTTCCAGGTCATTTTTTAGGATTTAGGAACTTTCCTAGGCAAAAACGACTATTTGGACACAGCCAAGATGTTATCACGGAGATCTGTGATTGTGTACAATTTTAAGTTAATATTCAGTAGCACCTTCCAAATCATTCACCATGTAAGCTTCATGCCTCAGGTTCAGTTAACCTGCCAGTGAAAACGCTCAAAAGCGGCCGGCGGCTATGAGCGTCAGCAAATTTGATATGCTTACCACTGCTGTCTGTCGTACCATTAGTTTTCAAAGTTCTAAGCATGCGCAGTCATCGTGACACAGCTCCTTTAAGAGAGTAAATGATTGCTGTGAACCTAAACTGCAAATAAGTGAGACAATCATCGGCTTGTTAACATCCTAAGATTTGCAAATGTGCTCGCAGCAGAAACTAGCATACATAATGAGCCCCCAAGAAAGACACTGACTGACATGTCACTGCCTGCAAATAAAGGCTGATTTAGCTTTTTAACTTTTGATCTTTTTAACTTTTTTCACTTTTACTTCATGTACATTGTTTCTATGAGCTGGAGTAGTAGTTCACAAAGTGTGAAGTGGGTTGAGGGAAAAAGCAAAAATACATATAGACTGCACTACAGAGTATAAACATGTAATGTGATCAATTAAAGATGCTCTGAAATCAAAAGCATTCCTCTGTATTTACACCATCATATTGACTGATGTTTGCTTAACTTCTTGCGCAAAGAATCCTTCTCTTTCCGGAGTATGGGATATCTGAATGGAGGATATGTGAATCTCAAACGCAACGTATGCGGACTATGATTTTACGGCTGTTTGTGAGTCTGATTTTTCTGCTTGAGAAAAGGTATTATACACTCATTTACACCTCTGCTAAATGAGCACCAACAAGGTTTTTGGCTCACCATGCGTTTCTGTGTTTATGAATTAATTATTTCAGCGGTCATCACTTTTACCTTTGACAAATCGCTTTGAATGTTTGCTCATTGAAACAGATGATTTTTTCCCCCCATACTTCGTCACTGTGGTTGCCTCGAGGCCCAGTAAGAGAGTGACATCCAAAACTTCCATGTGATTAACTGTGAGATTGTGTGTCATTAAAAGACATGTTGCTCATAGCCTTGTGTGTGGACAGAAAGCTATTTGCACTCAGATGACCTGATCATTTATTAAATGTGCAAATTATTTGTTCTTCACTAAGCAGTTAGTTCTATCCTAAAATCTGTGCTTATAGTTGTAACCAACTCAGTCTGTGGCTTGTCTGTGGACATGGAGATGGACAATCAGGACACTGACTGCACAGGTCGGCAATAGCAATTCACTGGCCCTATCACCGCAGCAGTAAATTATCATGAGATGGATACAGCCGTTTAATTAAATCCACACAATAAGCTCTCATCAGTGGATAATTCCTGAGGCTTTTCGTCTTAATCAGGTGGAATGAATTCGCCATTAGTTTGGCGGTAGAGCCTGGAGATTGTGTTTAATTCGAAAAACTGCTCGGCGTTCACTAATGCTGCTAAGACAAAAATAAACATGTTTGAGGAAGGCGCCACGGAAAAGTAGAATTGCTAGCGCTAATGCTGACTCTTTCCTGATAGAATTTAATAAAGTGAGGGAGACAGAGGACAGAATCATTCTACTGATAAAACAAGTAATGAATTAGTTAATTTACTAGGTGCAGAGAAGGAGGTGAACAGTTCACTCTTGGATATGGCATTAGAAAGCACTATCTATCTATGTTAGGTTACATGTGCTGTTGGGTTGCCTCTGGAACATATATGGTCATGAGTGCAAATAACAAATATTTTATACCAAATCATATAGTGGTATGCTCTGAAGTATTTATGGATGAACATTTTCAGCCAGTTCTTTATTTTAATTGTTGATCGTTCACCTTTTTGAATCCAGTTATTATTTTTTGTTGAGATTATTTGGACTATTTTAAACTTTTCCCCATGAGGTCGACATGAGGATAAAATAATGGCTGAGGAAAAACGCAGCCACACACACACACACACACACACACGCACACACACACACACACACAAAATCATTAAAATATTTCTAGGGCGAGAAGCCGATGTCATAGGCTGTTCATTTGCTGATGAAATAATATTCCTTTCTGAAGAGTTTCCTCTTGAAAACTCTTCTGGACAACTATTTAGGTCCATCTTAACTCTTCCTCAGAATCCATAACCGACTCCATTTCGGGATCACTTACCATCATTTTGATCGATGTTGACTGAATGGTGATGAGTGAAAAAGAAAGGGGTTGTATTGCATACACAATGCTCACTGTGTTGCGCACATCCAGTCGAGGATGTTTCTAGAAAGTGACGTCACGTGCTTCAAGGAGCCAAACTGTTTTGAAGATTTCCAAACATTTAGTCATCATTGAAAATGGCAGATTCTCAGCTTTATTCTGATGTGTAAGTCATATTGTTTGGCTGAGAGCAGATTTTTCATCTTCCTTTTAGTCCAAGATGGTGGCAATACTGACTGCTACAGCTGCTCAAACTCATCCGCTAATATTTACAAGCGATTTGAAGACATTAAAAAAACCATCAATTTTACGCCTGTGAAATTCAAACCGCACAGCCATTTCATGCGAGTGTAAGTGAGATTTTGATAATCTATTTTCATAATCAAACATAATGGTGACGATGGCAACTGTACAAACAGGAATCCTGGAAAAAGGATTTGGTTTGGTACCATAGATTACTGCTTTTTTGTCGTTTAAAATAGAGCTGTCTAGGGAGAAAACACAGGTCTGAGCAGTAGTGCATTGTAGTCACTGGATAAAGTAGCTGGTTTGAAGGTTTTTGGTCTCGTAATGAGACTTAAAATCTGTTTTTTTTCTCTCTCTCTCTCATGTTGAAAACATAACTGTCATTGTGTGCCTTACAAGTGAAATTTTCTCACACCGTTGTGAGATCTTATGAGAAATGCATATTGCATATGACTTATGTTTCAAGTTAGTGCAGTGACCACAGCAGCTCATGGAGATGCATATAAAGTTGGGAAGGATTTGGACAGGGTAAACACTCTCTCTTACAGAGCGACACACTCCAGTCTCTGCATTACTCAGGCATCCAGCATGGATTCACTAATTTGTTTGTGGTGCAGTTGCCAAGGCAACTGAGCGGCCAATCAATGCCAACCAGAGTGGCAGGATTGTTGATTGTGTGTGGGAGGGGGTGGGTTCACTTGTTCTCAGGTGTTTGATGATTGGCCCCCCCTCGGTGTTTTACCTGTGACATGTCGTTGATGTGTGTGTGTGTGGGGGGGGGGCAGTGGGTCACAGTCCGGGTCGAATTGTCTTGTTTAATGCGGGTGTGTCTCTCCTGTAGGGAAGAGATAAGAGGGCAGTGGATTATCCTGCCAAATCCTCCAGTTCATCCATCAGCACTGCCTCCTCTGGCTTGTGTTAGTAAAGACAAACTCTTTGTCTCTTTTTGTATTCCCATCTCTCCATCCCTCTGTCTCCGTCACCATCTCTTTCTCTCTCTTTCTGGCGCTTTCTCTCTCTCTCACCTCCTCCTTGTTGTCGCTGGCCCTCCCGCTCTCCACTGCCTCTCTTTTTTCTCTCTATAATCCCTCTTTCTCTCCCCTCCTTGGATTCTCTGCCTTGCTTCCCTGCTCTCTCTCCCTTATCTTCTGTTTGTGTCTACCATCTCCGTCCTCTCTCTCCCCTTCTTTTTCTCTCCCCACCCCTTTTATCCCCCCCTCCTCTCTCTCTCCCTCTCTCTCTCTCTCTCCCCCTCCCTCCATTGGTCTCGGAAAAAGATGTTCCCTCACTTATTACGGTTAAATGGCATTTGGCGGGCGTGCCAGTTTTAGTAGCTCAGTGCCGGAGCGCCCGCGGTGAGACCATGACCTGACGCACCATGAACCTGGAAGGACTGGAGATGATCGCCGTGCTGGTGTTGGTGGTGCTTTTCGTCAAGGTCCTGGAGCAGTTTGGGCTGCTAGAAGCTGGATATGATGGTAGGGGAAGGAAAGGATCTTTGCACTGGTGATTTGGAGCTTAATGCATACCTGTACTCCAAGTGGCTGCTGAACTTTGCTGTGACTATAGTTTAAAACTGTTCAGATGCTGGGGTAGATGTACTGTCCTGTGATAGTTCATGTTTTGGATGAGAAAAGTGCTCAACAGAATTCACTCCTATGAAATTTTATTGTGAGTTCAATATGAATGATTTGCATGTAGTAAGATCTGTGTGAACCTCTGAGGACATAAATCCTTGCTGTGCCGATTAACTATAAGATTGGTATTTTGCAGAAAAAAACATTGTAGCATTTCTTTTTTAACACTTGAATTTCTTACGCAGTTTCATTAAAGTAGTATCACCTCTCTTTCAAACCTGTGGTAGCAAATATATTCACAGGAAATGCTTTGATACATGTGTATTATTGTATAAATGGCTAAGGTAGAGAATCAACAGGTCTAATTAGCACTGTTGGCAGAGTAGTGTGAGGAGCTGGTGCTGTTTTTCTGTTTTATTGAAGCCGGCAGGCAGGGGTGTGTCTGTTGTGTCTGTTCAGTGCACCAGTGTGCGTATTGATGTTTGAGTGTGTCTGAACATGTGCATTAATTTCTTTCCTGTTTGTTATTTGTGTGAAGCTAAGGCTTTGTTTGTAGCTTCCAATACTCACATTACCTCACTTAGAGCCTCAGAGTGAAAGGTTGGCGGGTCTGTATGATACGGTCGGCCGAGCCCTGTAATGAATGAACTGACGTTTAGTCATGCCCTTTATATTTCGCCGCTCGTGATGTCGAGGGATGCCGGAGAAGGTCTCTTGTGTTAAATTGAGGTAGAAGAAAGTGGTCTACTTTCCAGCCACGCGTTTAATGAGCGACTTGCCAAACTGTCCGGCAGCGTTCCTCTCCACTTAAGTCCTTTCCGCTACACTGACACAGTCGGCCTTTTTAAATGGTCCACTTTTGTCCATTTAGTTTGCTTGCTAGAGCTTATATCTTTTATCTATCCTGAAATATACGTTTGTTTGGCCTCTAATAGTGCTGGATTAGTGCTGGGCTTAATTCTGTGGTTTTTTTTATTATCATTTTTTCACAAATATACATTTTTGGAAAATATTATTGGTTACTGATGAATTATAGAGCTTTGACATGACAGATCAGTGTTATTTAAATGTCTGAGAAACAACTTGCTGCAATTGTGTCTTTTTTTTTTCTTTTTGCAAAATACATTGACTTCAGTCACGTGACCCATGTGACTTGTCTTTAGGAACTTGACAGAAACCATTTTGCCAAATTTAAGTGATTTTCATCTGTTTCAAGAAAAAGATTATAACCAGTTTGTCATAGGCTGTCCTGTAGTTTAGCTGTACATTGAAGCATGTCAAGTTTCAAGTTTGAAATCAGAGTGCAAAAAATATGAACATTTCTTCCACTTATAACAGAGCCTATGACTTGATTGTTTCTTCAGTTTGAAGTTCGCCATACAGAAGTGACAAAAAAAAGACAACCTAAGAGTGAAGCTTAAACCTGCATGTGTTCTGTCGTGTGGTATTTTCTTGAGTAAGGATGGTCATGCAGGATACCTTGCATGGGGAAATGGCACATGTTTACAAGGTGCTATTATCATGGGAGCTAGGGTTAGACAGCCCACTCAGATGATTGATTGGACGTGGATTGAGTTTGATTGAATGTGAAAGGTGTCATGTGTCTGTGGGTGGGGAACCCCATTAGCGAACAAAGTGGAGACCACCTGAGCCGGAGGCAATTACCTGTTTAGACTGGCGGATGGAGTTTTCAGGCTGACACAGACGAACGCACGGACTTGCGCCCAGGCAGACTTTGGAAATATCTGAAAGTTTAGTTTTAAATCTGGTTTACGGTGTGTGCCAGGTCATCACCTTCTCTTTTGCAGAGAAGACTCTTGGGCAATCCTAGAGGACCATTGTATATACTTATTTTTGCGCAATTAAGAGACTTTTAATGAGTTATTTAATTTTTCCATAATTGCATGGTTCATGTTTATGAGGCTACTCGAACCACCACTCTTGAGATCTGTGTCATAAAAATAACCTGTTCACAAAATGAGATGTGGCTCATAAGTGAATATGTACTGTCCTTATGAACTGGCCCATACATAATCTCTACACGTTTGATCATTTTTGCTTTTTTAACCATTTTTATTTCAGTGGCTTTTTTGGTAAGTTTTATCATAATTCTTTTGGAGCTGTAGAATTCCACTGCTTTCAGTTTCCATCAGTGATTGTCACATCAGCATAGGAATCACAACATTCTGATCACCGATTTTTGCATCCTCTCACCTTCTGGGTCGAATCTATGTCACTGTCGACTCTTGACGTGAGTGGCTCTGCCTGAGGGCTGTTCTTGGGACAGCCTTCTGAGAATTTATCTGGAAGTCTGGGAGGCCTTGTAAATGAAACTGTCTTTATTTGGACCTAAGACGGAACCTTAATTTGCCTCATAAAATTTCATGATTTTTAAGATTATTTTCTTTTATGTGACTAATATATGTGACTCTTGCTGATTGCATCCCATTGTGTGCATTGTGCACTCTCTCAGACTTCAAATTAGTTTCTTAGATTTAAGAGCTTAGTCATTTTTATGACCGAAACTGCATTTTCACTGCTAACACAGTGAACTGAACTTTGGTCTCCTTGCTCTTGGTAGGTTGAGAATGTGTAGATCACAGAGTGATGAACTGAATTTCTCAGCTGATATTTCCTAAAATGAGTGAATGTAGAGCCGCCCGTTGCTCTGGGCAGATCAGGGCCTGCACCTGGGGCCCCGGATGCTGCAGTTGCTTCACTTTCCAACCGGAAGGTGCCAATATTATGTAGGGGCCTCCAAAATATTCCTTGCTTTGGCCCCCAAAAATCCTAGATGTGTGCAAGGAATAGGATTGAAAAACGTTGATTGTGAATTTGTATTCATTATGCTATAATGCCAATCTACGAGACTATAAATTGAAATAGTATAATAATGTTCTGGAATTCAAATGTTTCTTTCTCCCAGTCCCCTGCAAGTAATATTTTTCTCCTTCTGACAAAACAAAAGGTAGCTATAAACCGAGCTCATGCCAGAGAAGTGTTTGTTTGTTCTCCACGTGCGTGTATTTTTAATGCGTGAATCTTACATCGTCAGAACGAGGCAGCCGGTTTTGGGGACCCCTGCTGTGCAGGCATGTTCTCACAAGCTGTTTCAAACACGTGCCGCTTTTCATGGAAGTCCCACTACAGTCTGCTGTCCCTTCAGGTCAGATTGTAGCCATGTTTGCTTCAGTTGCCAATAGGTTGTTTCATCATTTTGATTAGTTTGCCCCAAGCGCGGTTTGCGCAGCATTTGAGTCCCAGTGCTCATTTTTTCCTCCTTTCCTCGCCTCGTCTCCTTCTCTTATCTGGATGTAAGGCCGGAGGGAGGAAACTGGAGGAGAGGAGGATGCTGTATTTGATTTTCAGAATGGAGCCAACCATTATTTCTCTCTCTCTGGCACTAAACCAAGCTTATTCACATACAAAAAAAGTGGTTGAGTCCACAACAAGAACAAATTAAACCCAACTCTGCATTTTAGTTGCATATGGCATATGTGCTCCAGCTGGGTTTTGTGTTCAACCAATTACAGAGAAGCTCTGAAATTTAGAAGCTATAGGCACATACTGTTGTGGGAGGTATGTGAAACACGCAAGATGTCTGCAATGGAGGCTAACCAACAGCAACATATTAAAGAGGTTTAAAAGGTGGGATTTCTCCAGGTTGCTTGGGTATTGAAGTTTTTCATACAGAAGGTCTTTAGCTAGAGAGCACTGCATTTAGGTGGGCGCTTCTGTACTTAGACGTTCTACGTGGGACAGTTCGCTATCATGGTATACATAGTCGCTTGATCTCCTTTATGCCCTCAACCAGTCGGCTTTTTATTCCTATGAACCCTTCTGATGAACGGTAGCATTTCATACGGCATAAAAACAGCTGCCTTGAGAAATATACAGCGGTGTTTACAGAAAGAATGAGAGTTACAATTAAAGGAACATTGAGTTGGCTTTTTCCATGTACGCATATTTTCTCTTTCTTCAATCCAATTCTTATTTTACATACAAAACAAATGTCATTATCAATGATTTTTTAGGAGTTATTGTTCCCGCCTTTTTCGTTTATGAGCATTTGGCAAGGGAAACGCAAAAGGACTATCATTTAACAAGCATTCTAATTTGCTAATTTCGCATAATGCTATTATACTACGTAACTCAGAACCTGGCTCGAGTGCGCTGGCTTTGTCGTGTAAGGGAAGCCAACCACATAAGACGTCTACAACAGAGGTTTAACATACTCTTGGTGTGTCAAGTTGTAAGTTAAGAAAGCAGCCTGAACTCTTGTGGGATCGTGGCATTTTCTCAACATTATGATTACCTTTGTCACCAGACTTTGCCATGGTACGATAATTTAAGTGATGTCAGCTTTACGTACAGCAATTTTCCGTTGCTCAGCTGCGATGGATCATCTGATAAGATAAAACAGAAGTGGAGGCGTTCGATCATACACTGCTCCTCGCTTTTCCAGCCTTAGGCCTTTACTGGTCTCACCCTTCGCGACGCTTCTTTGATTTTAATATCGTCTGTGATTATTTACTCTGAACCCCTTGGGTAACCCTTCAGCTCCGCACATGAACTCTTGGCCTCGTCACTCGTTTCAGGGAGAGGAATTTCATAATCATGTGCCTGAGGCCGGCGCAAGTTATACACAGACACAAAAACATTTGAAAAATTGTTGATGTAATATACAGTGCAGCTGTAAGTATTTGGACAGTTTAATCATATAAAAGGGACAGACATTCCTGCATGCCACACACAATGTGGATGATAATACAAGAAAATGAAAGTGGACTGTCCATGCTTAAATGTTGTGTTGTATTACAACCAGTGTCCTAAAGAACTGTCAAAAAAAAGAAGCCAATTTTGTTTCACCACTCAGATGCTTGTGTTCACCACTAAGCATATTTTTGTCATCATTTTTATGGTATTTGTATGTTCCACAAACATCTGTGTATCATGTTTTTGGATTGAGTTCACTTGTCACTTGGATATGCACTTAGCATTAGCATTAGTTTTAGAACATTTCACTTGTTGCAGTATGTAGATCATTTCAGAATGTCTGGTAAAAAAAGGTCTGCAGTTCTTAAAATACAGCGTCTGCCACATATCACTGGAAATATTGAACTTGTTGACTGGGTATTTTTCCTGTGGTCCCTCTGTGATGTCTAACAGGTCATAATGCTCATAATTTTTCTTTATAATTTCTACACTAAACAGTCATGTAGATTTAAGAGGAGGGCCTGTAATCTGTCTGGAACAACTCCTATTTTTGTCATTTTCACGACATGATAAATCCTGGCAAGTTTGTGATTTGGTGTAAAATTGAGTGGCTGGAATGTATGATGGTATTCTGCGCTCAGATGTGCAGCACTCAGCACTGGGAGGAAACAGGGGACCTATGCTGATTAGAGAGAGCCTGGAAACCATTCGCTGATTATCAAAGTGCCCCCGAGCCCTTCACTTTCTGTCGTCTCTCCTTTGCCTGTGAACTCAAGTATTGGAGGCATCTCGTCCTCCCAACATTTTCTTTTTCCCTCCTGGCAAATGATTTGCTAAAAAATTAATAGAGGCCACTGATTTTCATACTTAGTATTCATACAGTCCCAATCTGATTATCGATTTGCATCAAGTGCTTTTAAAGCAGCAAGCTGCTGTGCTCTGAATTTATTTAATTTACTGAATTTTGAACAGGCTAAGATGTGCTTAATGAAACCTTCATAATCAGCTTGGCCGGCTGCCTTTATGAGTAGTAAGTAGTGCAATCTAAACTAGAGGCACTCGTCGAGTGCAAACCTCCGCTAAGGCAGCACAATCCAAATGTGCATGAGTGGGAGCAAAGTTGAGTTATCGCATGTGATAGGATTTCAACATAGCTGCCATATTGTTTCACTGATTGCGGTGAAAATCAATAGGGCGTGTCCTCGATGTAATAGCAATCCACCCACAAAATTTCTTAGAAATCTGTTAATTACTATTTGAGTTCTGTTGTTCACAACAGACAAACTGACAAACAAACAGGAGCGAAAACCTAACCTCTGCCCCAACTTCGTTGGCGGAGGTAATAACCTGAAAACAGAGTTGCTACTACTCGCTAATGTGTTGGATCATGCAGATCTACAAATTTCTTTGAAAAACAAGGCAAACTCGGATTCACGCAATGCGTAAAATATGTCCCCGCAGAACCCCTAGATGACCTTTGACCCCTCACCTGTAGAGGCCATGCGTCTGACTTGACCCAAGGATCACTTCAACCAAATTTCATGGAAATCCACTGAAGTATGTGGATAGAGTGATCAATTATGTACAGGGTTAATATTTTGGTGGATGGACGGACATACATATCGATGGACAGATGCTGCTCATCCTCATGAAATGCTGCTCATTTCATAGTCCCCTTCAGAAATTCTTTTGGTGGGAGCAAAAAAAAACTATCATTGTATCAAACTATCAAAAGATTGAATATTTCTTGTCACTTATTTCCCTTTTGTTCCATATGCTCAATCTATTATCTGGGAATACTCTATGTTTGAATGAAATTTAAAAATGAAAGGTTGAGAGGAATGGAACGCATTCAATCACTGACAATCAGTGACTCCCATACGACAACTTCTAAAGCTATTACTGAAAGAAAATGAATGAAATTCAGGCTTACTTAATGCAGAGAGTAGCGTTATTTATAGAATCACTTGTCGTGTGAAAGTTGAGTTCTTACATGTTAATTTTGTTTTAGGTGTTGCTATATTTAGAAAATATAGGGCCTTACAGATAAAAATTGAGCTACTCAGGTAATAGGTATATACATTCAAAGTGTCTAAATCTAATATTCTAAAACTCAAATTTTTGATTTACTTAAAATGATGATGTATAGTTTTGAGCATTTTTTTAAAGTAACTTCTAATGTAATATTTAATTTTTTATCATTTGATAAATTAATTGGGAGTTACTGAATTCAGTTGTGAAGACTATTTATAAGTAAATCATGCAATGATTTTCTTTAAGTGTGCAGTATAGGTCTTGTGAATGAATCCTTAATAGGGATGTGCTCTGTGTGCACTTGAAATCAAATTACTTGACTGGACTGTTTCATGCTTGCATGCGCCAGCCTGACATGTATCTGGTTCGGACATGTACACGCTGAAACATGAAATGGCTGCTCTTGAAGGTCACATTCTCACATTCACTCTTTTAATAGTCACAGTTAGACAGACGAATGTCCCCAGTTTTGCCATCATGGATCCGAACACCATGGCTTGTCAAGTGTGGCAATTAATACCAGCGAACACTTTTCATGTGACACAACAATAATAATAATAATAATCATCATCATCATCATCATCACCATCCTCTTTTTAATGAATTATATATTCTTAATGTTTCACTGTTGTAATTAAAATTATTTTTTCAGATTACTTTTCACTCATGCATATGTCTAGTAATGTCATAAAGAATTCAGAATTCAGAATTCTGTAGTCTTTAACTATAGATCTCCCGTCTGTGACTTCTGTAGCGCTGCAGGCCCTGATTTAACAAATGTGATTTAATGCTCCCACTAGCAACTATGGGGGAATCAGGGAGATTGCCCCTGCAATGCTGCATCTTGGGGGGGGAGGGTCACTGCCCCCTCAATCCTGACACTGCTTTAAGAAAAAAAATTCCACATAAGGACTGAATGAAGAGTCCAGTTTTTGCGGTATATTTTTGCGGTAATTGCGATATACATTCTCTGATTTGGAGCCATACTTGAACTGTACTCCCCCACAATTCCTGTTCACTACGCTCATGCTCCCTCCCAAGACGTAGCTATTTTCAGTGCAGTGCCTCTCGATAGAACTCACTCACTCATTTTTGTATACTGATTATTTATTGTTCATTTATTTTTCCCTCAATACATGTTTCAAGCAAAGAATTTACATTGATTTTGTCATTATTCCAAATAGCCGTACTGAACCCTATAAATCCAGGAAAAAAAGACGCAATTGCATTTTTCCAAAGTAGCCTATAAAGCTTTCAGCAACTGTTCCTAACTTCCTTTCTGATGCATTTCGAAGCACTAAATACAAGTTTATGGGTTGTTCAAATAAGCGTATTAGCCTGCACGACATTGATTTGGCAGCATACGGGGTCTTTCAGTTATGGGGTGGTCACACATACATTAAATGAGGTAGTTAAGCATAGTGGAAGCCTCCGTAGCTTAACATAGTCTAGCGTGGCACACCGTAGCAACCCAGAACCATCCGTGGCTATCTGTAGAAATAACTTGGCCATTAACGTGAGAAAACCATGCGCAGAGGTTTATCTGTTGGGCATGTTCAAAAGATAGCCACGATAGAGGCATTTTTATGAACGTAGCAGTAACTTAGTTTAATGTAATTACAGGAACTTTATCATAGTAACAACCGTAGCCAAGCATAGTATACCCCGTAATCAATAAATTTGGCGTGAATCTACAGACAACTAAGGGTGACTATGTTTTCAGCCATAATTTAACTTACTTTAACCTAATGGAATGTAATTTCACATACTTCTATGTAGTGTGGGCAACGGTAATCCCCCCCTATGGATAGCTATATGGAGGCTAACGTTTGTGTTACCACACCATTAGAATGATCAAATGCTGACCTCACACAGTATGTGTTGTCTATGGAAGGCTCTTGAATGTGGCTAAATCAAAGTTTTTTTTTCTTGTATTTTTTGCTCCGGCTGCTCGCGGTGCAGGAGCTATGGTATCGGGCTCCGTCTGTGCGTGCCTGCGTGCCTCCGTCAACACATTTTGCTTTATCTCATCAACGATTTCAGTTGCAGGCTCCTAACTTTTCCTGGACATGCATCTCATAAAGCCCTACAAATGACGTGCCTAAAGGTGACCTTGGCCTATTTTTTCAAGGTCACTGCCCAAAAAATATCACCAAAAACTTCAACATTTTGCTGTATCTCATCAACCATTTCAGTCACAGGCTCCTAAATTTTACTTGATGTGCATCTCAGAAAGGCCTACAAATGACGCGCCTAAAGGTGACCTTGGCCTATTTTTTTAAGGTCACTGGCCTATAAATATCACCAAAAACCTTGACATTTTGCTTTATCTCATCAACTATTTCAGTTACAGGCTCCTAATTTTTACTGGAAGTGCATCTCATAAAGGCCTACAAATGATGTGCCTAAAGATGACCTTGGCCTATTTTTTAAAGGTCACTGGCCTCAAAATATCACCAAAAACTAAGACATTTTGCTTTATCTCATCAATTATTTCAGTTACAGGCTCCTAATTTTTACTGGACATGCATCTCATAAAGTCCTACAAATAACGTGCTTAAATGTGACCTTGGCCCATTTTTCCAAGGTCACTGGCCTCAAAATATCACTAAAAACTTTGAGAATTTGCTTTATCTTATCAACATTTTCAGTTACAGGCTTCTAATTAGCTCCCGCCACCCGAGTAGCACAGGTGCTATGGTATCGGGCTCCATCCGTGCGTGCGTCTGTCAATGCATCAATCAACAAAAACTTCGACATTTGATTTATCTTAACGGTGGGATCTTCTGGGGCCGCCAGTGCCCCATATTTCTCTAATTTTTAGGACAATTCACCGTTTAAGGTGCTGCCGCAGGGCCCAAATTAACCAGGCCGGGTTACTGAGTTTGGTGGATAACTGTCAGAACCCAGTAAAGGGGTGCACTCTGCACTAACTCAGTATTCCCTCTTTGTGAAAACAGCCATGGTTATGAAGTTACCCCTGGTTAACTCCCCCGTGTCCTGAGCTCATACAGGGTGGTGAAGGTTTGTGAGAGAGGGCAAGTGCTGTATAATCCCCTCTGTTGTGGTCAGGATGAGATGGGAATCTGCTTATCGAGCTGTATGGAGCTGCCTGCCCTGCACAACCCAGCCACAGGGTTTTTCCTCTGGGGAATCGCCTCAGTGCTTTACCATGTTCCTCAGGAAAATGCACGAAATGACCTTGAGGAAAAAATAATTCCTGTCTCCTTTACACATTCCGCTTCGGAAGCTTGCCTAATTGGTTTGGAACAAAGTAATTTTTTAGGCTTAATTGTTTACATTGCATGTAAAGTGGGGGATATTGGTGGAAAGAAAATGTAGTCAATTAGCTGGTATTAATGGTAAGCAAAATATGCTGCAGAACATACTGTCTCAGATATTGAGCTAGGGAAGACTCTCTGTTAATATGCTTTTTTCAGCTCATTAAAAAACTGATCTGTGGGATGGAATGGGCTTTGAGTGTTTAATGCTTGAAAGAACGGAGTCAGACCATACTCCTTTTTATATCTGAATTGTGGAAAATTCTTAGACGCTGCGTTGTTGCCAGAGACTGTGCTTGTTGTCATTATAAAGCTTAAAATAATAAATGCAATGGTGACATTCCTTAAATAAAGGATAATTGGAGGACAGTCAGAGAAGGAGCTTTAATTGTATAAATTTGGCTATGCTCAAAAGAAGGAAATAAAGGTGGAGGGCATAATAAGGCAAATTTTTGAAGATGTGCATTTCTTTTGTTACAGAAGTTAAATTCTTACAGGGCCACTAACATAACACTGAATATGATTAACATAGATAATATTATAATAAGCAATACATTAGATAATAATAATGAGGTAAATTTTTATACCATCAACACATAGGTTTACTGACAAAGGCAGCATGCTTGCCCATGCTTGCCAATGTTGTATCCACTGGTAAGTAAAAAAAGCATGCTTTATACATCTTACAACTCTATTTTGAAATCTGTCACTGAACTATTAACTGGACTCCAATCAAGCTTAATGACCAACATAAAATACAAAAAAAAAACAGCAAAATGGATGGATGGCGCTTTACTTACTCTAAGGTTGAAACAGCCTTGGTGGTTCATCCCAAAAGAACAAACATTCCCTCCAGCAACTGTGTTATACAATAGCAGCAATTTGGCAGCTCCATCTCAAGTACCCTGCTGAACTTATTCAACTTGACACCCCTAGTGGTAATGCTGGCATGATGGGATCTCTATTACTCAATCAATTTAATAGTTTACTAATATATAATTGGCAAAACACATCAATACTATCATTGAGAATACTTTGGAGGTATCCATTCTTGATAACTAAGTCATTATTCCAGTCAAAATATGAAGTTATAGCCTTAATCAAAACAATTTGACTGTAGTGTTCACTCATCTGTATGTATTGCATGTTATTGCCTCTTCCTAGTACATGCCCTGATGATGATAATAATCCACAAGCCTTGGTTTTGAAACAAGTACCAAGCAATTGGGCTTCAAAATTATTTTTAAAGGATTTTCTGAAGTTAACTGCTAGATGCAAGGAAAATCACACTTCATATGTTTACACTTCCTCGCTAAAAAGGTAACTGAATGTAACTGTTAATTTTCCTAAAGAGCCATAGCCTATTTGCCATATTCTTTTGTCTGACAGGGACCCCCTTATATCCGTGGTAGCAGATGTGTGTTCTCGTTTGTTTTGTGGCGGGGTAACCCATGACTCATTCCTTTTTTTCACTTGCCATACAGCCAATTACTCATTAGGTTGCACCCAAAGCAATTGATGTACCATCTGGGTTTGTTTTCCCTGAAAGCATTGTACTTAGATGTCTTGGAGTGTCCAACGACATACCACAATTTATTGTTTTGACATGCAGTTGAGTGCGTCAAAATATTTTTCAACTTTTTAGCCTGCCAAATCTGCTTTTACTTTTGTATGAGCAAAGGGGTGTTGTATCTGTTGTTTCACAGCCGATACTTGAATGCATTAGAGAATCATCTAGATATTATCATGAGGAGAGGTCCTGTATTAGCTGGGGAGATGCTAGATAAGGTGACAGATTTCTTGTGGGAAATACTTTACAATGTGTTTTACGATAATAAAACAGTTTTTTTTTTTTTGCCACTGATTGTGCATTAGCAGGAGGGTCATTTGGAATCCAGGGCATTGTCAAATATAACCGAGCCATTTAAAAATAGTGTTTAGAGGCTAGAACTGTAAATATTACCTGTTTATTCGGCCATCTGTAAATTTATCATAAATTTATTTATCATTATTATTCAGCCCAATTTTGAATCGAAAATTGCCCTCCTGCTCTGATTTGCTGACACAATTTCGACTTCCTCTCCAGTTCAACTGGTCAAATTGTAAAGTATGGATCTGGAACCAAATGCAAGGACACGGGATTGCAAGAATGAGGTGCTTTATTGAATAAGGGGGATAACCCCCGCAGAGAAAAAGGCAACAGTACAGAGTCCGTAATCCAATGCTCAAATTCCAATAAGACAGAGTAGAGTTCGTTACCAGGGCACCAATCAGAAAAATCGTAGTCAGACAAAACAGATCCGGTACACAGGTGTAGGTTTGTGGGAGAAGCAACCTCATAAGCCAAAGGACAGTCCGAATCATAATACAGGGTAGCAGTCCACAAAATCAAGGTCGGGTAAAAAATACACAGATGCAACAATATCCAAAAGGGCAAACTAAGAATCAGTAGTCGGGCAATCCAGTCAGAAAGATAAATCACAATGAGTCAAGGCGGAAAACAAACGTTGCACAAAAAACAAGGAAGAACGATCTGACACTGGAAGTGCTGGAAAAGACATCTTAAATACACATCCGGGGTGAACACATGACCCGGGAGAAACAGGTGCGATCAATCATACAATAATTAGGAGTGACACATGAGGAATAACCTAATTACATGAATTTGGCAAATGCCAAAACGCAGACAGGGATCACAAGACAATCCTATGAACAAACCAACAGCTCCGTTTAAGGAGTACTAAAGTGCATAGATTAAAGAAAAGGAAAGCACAAAGTATAAGTGGAAATCCACAGAAACTTGCAGCAGAGATAATCAGGGATAGGTAAGGAGGCAGAGACTAGAATTGGGCGACTTCTGAGAGATCGTTGGTCAATTAGTATGTGCAGCTATATAATCCCGAGTGCATGTTAGTAAGTTAGTAAAAATATACAATGTTAATAAGCGTTAGTAATTATCAAAAACAATAAACTGTTAGTACGGTTAGTAGATAGTAAAAGGAGAGAGGAAGGAAGAACACGAGATAATGAAAGAAGGTTGAAACCCAGAAACCAATAAATCACCCGAATGAGTGGCACGCACAACTAGGGACCGTGAGCAAAGGCCTACACAAGACAAGACAGGGTAGACGTAGTGCAAAGCATGGCATGGCAGAAAAATAAACAAGGCGAAGAAATGTAACATGGCATGAAACTATGGCAAAGAAAATAATAAGAAACAAGAAATCCAAAATGACCAAATACACACTACGCGATCAGAGAATGGTCAAGAACCAAGCAGTGGTCACTAAACTCGAAAAATCAATAAAAATGGCAGAGCCAGGCACAGAGCTTAAACATGGCATGAAACATGGGACAAAGCAGGATGATAACACAAATTATGATCAGATGTGGTTTATTTAATTGTCTGATGGACCTGACCCAGTGTTTTTTTTAGCTGAATTTAGCATCCAGTGAGGCTGCCCTAGTCTCTTATTGACTAATACGTTTTTGGCAACTTATCCAGCTTTGTTTGTCAGGTATAGATCAGATGTGGTATATGTACATATTTGCTTCATAGCACCAAGTGTTATAATTTTTTCCATCTTGATTTAAAATGAGGAATGACTGCGCTGTCTCTGATTGTCTGACATGCTTTTGACTTCCTCTCCTGTTCTACCGGTCAGGTTTAGATTTGTGTCAATGCACATGTTTGTCTCATGGCCCTGATCAAGTATTGTCATTTTTTTTTCCTTAATAGGAATCCTGTATGGCCACCTTGGCCACTAACTGGCTGACGCATTTTGTATCTACGCGGTAGATTTGGATCAGAAATGGTCTAACTGTTCATCTTATAGCCCTGACCAAAATTGTATTATCAGATGACGCATTTTTAATTTCCTCTGCTGTTCCATTGGTCCGATTACCATCACACTTTGTGCTAATGGCTGTCTCTTTTGCCTTCCTAAGTGTAAATTTTTTCAGGTTGATGCAGGATCCAATATGGCTACCCTAGCCTTTGATTGGCTGACACATTTTTGACTGTCGCCACTTTGCACATTTGGATCACATATGCCACAAATGTTCATCTCGAAGCCCGGACCAAGTGTTGTTGTATATTTGCTTGATTCAGAATCCACAATGGTTGGCTTGGTACCTGATTACCTCATACATTTTGGACTTCATCTCAAGTTGTAGTGCGTACGTTTGGATCTAACTTGCTCACATCACTTCAGTACTTGCTGTAAATGATAACATTACTATGTTCGCTTATCATATAGTACACCGTTTACTTTCTACATGAATGAAAAGAATTGGTACAAAGTCTAATAAAGCGAGTGATACTGGCCTTGTGGGTTTTTTGTTTTTCTAAACTATTTTGAGAATGTGCATGCGCTCCAGATTGGTTTAATTTCCTCCAGGAGTTGCTCATCAACAAGAAATCTCCAGAATTTGAATTATATATTTTTTTTTCTTTTGATTTTTGGACATTCTCTATCCGTAAGTTGATGAATCAAAGGCTTTGGTGGAAAATGACTGTTTGGTGCTAAACATGCAATTTTCCAGTTTAAAAAAAAAGCTTTGAACTGTATTTTGGCATTTATGGTTTTTGAGATACAGAGCTTTTTGTGACAGTTGTAACAAAATTAGTGGAATTTCACATATTTGCCCTTCGGATGGAAGCGGTTCATTGGAATGGTGTGGATGGACACAGTTCCATATTTTTGCTGTTCCGTTTGGAGGAAGGCATTATTGAGAAATTCAGGGATTAAGAAATTCAGCATCTGCTACTGATGGAAACTTATTATCCTTCATCGACTTGAATGAACATTTATTCTATTTAACACTCATAAATGCCATGATTTTTTTTTTCTTTCAGTAATGCATCCACTCAACCACAATCTCTCTCATTTATTCCTGTTCAGAGGGTACTGAAGCATATCCCAGCATGCATTTTAGGAGAGGCAGGGATATGCCATGCACGATTCATCAGTTTATCACAAGACACACACATTATTCACCTACACACTCACATCTATGGGCAATTTGGAGTCTGTTTTTAGTCATTCTGATTTTTATGTATATATATACATACACGCATATATATATATATATATATATATATTTCAATATTTTAGGTTCTAGATGTTTCGTTAATGTTGGTGGTTTTTTGGGATTTGATTAGGGGGGCTGAAATGAAACGGCAATTGAGTTGGCGCTTGGCCCACAGTGGGGACTTGGTTTCCGACAGCTGGGTAGTGTATAAATAGAGTTCTGGCACAGTTAGAGCCAAAATGGCTTCCTGTGCACCTGCAACTCTGTGGAGTGGCTTGTCGGTCGGCCAATGGGAGGAAGCCAGTTGAGATTAATGGTTGTTTCTTTTTCCAAGTGTGGGTGTGGTTCTGCATTCGATGGCTCTTTCAGATATTGATAGAATTATTATTTATTTGTATTTGTCATGATTGCAGTGAGTTTGAGGTCAGCAGTTACTTGTTGATATAGGGATTTATTAATGAATCTCTCTTCAGGGGTGTGTATAATATTACATATTTGAATATGAATTCAAAATCTCATACAGTGACTGAGATTGCTAATTGAATGTATGAGCATTTCTTAGTAACAGAAGAGATTGTGAATTCCTTATGTGGTCATAGCTGGAATTACCCTCTGCTTCCAGTTCTAATTGTCTATGTGCAACTTTGCCTAAAGAAAATTATGCTCTGACAAAACTCATGAAGTGCACCATACACAGAAATGACTGTTGCTCTTTGAATCTTCTGACAAACACTCATTAATACAGGCTATACAGTATCATTGGGTTTGTGTCACTCTTTCTGTTGGGAGAAATATCCAAAAATACTCCAGAAATATGTACGCTGTATTTATCACCCATTATTTGCTGAATGTGGACCCAAAGCATATGGGACAGAGACACAGCACTCTCTCTCGCTCTCTCTCTCTCAAAATGTTTTCAAGCTTGGAAGTACTTGTTTCTGTTTGGGGATCAGGAAATCTTGTGCACAAATCACTCTTTTTAAATTTATGAAAAGGGAAAGTCTGTATTTTTAAGTCTGTTTTTTATTTTTTTTTTTTATTTTTTGCTGTGTATACGGGGAGGTTGTATAAAAAGGATTATCTGTGTCGCAATTTTTCTATGCTGTGTTTTACGGTAAATGAAAAATTGAAGTTTATTTATTCAATTTTAATTTTTGCTTTAGATGCAGTAGTTCACAGCAAGGCCTCGGACCTCATTGCTTGTTGGTTTATTTTTGTGGTTGAAGGCTCGTGCGAATGAGAATTCCCCAAAGTGCAGATAAAAGTCAGAGCTACAAAGGGTCAGTCTTGGCCTCCCGATAGACTATTCCCCGGCCTGTTTGAGTTTGCCTTTGTGCACTTAATAAGCTTGCTGTGTATACGGGGAGGTTGTATAAAAAGGATTATCTGTGTCGCAATTTTTCTATGCTGTGTTTTACGGTAAATGAAAAATTGAAGTTTATTTATTCAATTTTAATTTTTGCTTTAGATGCAGTAGTTCACAGCAAGGCCTCGGACCTCATTGCTTGTTGGTTTATTTTTGTGGTTGAAGGCTCGTGCGAATGAGAATTCCCCAAAGTGCAGATAAAAGTCAGAGCTACAAAGGGTCAGTCTTGGCCTCCCGATAGACTATTCCCCGGCCTGTTTGAGTTTGCCTTTGTGCTCTTAATAAGCTTTTTCCCACCATAATCCAACCCTACCAAACCCCACCCCCCGCTGTATTGACAGTATCACCTGCCTGAACTGCATGCTTGGCTTAGGGGAGTTTCTCAATGCAACACTTACCTTTCAACTTCGCTCTCCATTGGTGAAATTGGCTTGCCTTCAGCCAAAGGCTGTCCTGGAGTCCGACTGCAGGATGAAATAAAAGAAAAGAACTGATTTCATTTCCCTCCCATTCAGAAGTTTATCAAGATCCTCCGCAGGTATAAAACACAAGCAGCATGGTTTCAGATGACACGCAGGGTAAACAGATTCCTGTGCTATCAGAGATTAGAGGTTTGTGAGGCAGCTCCTTTAATCACATATCTGACCATGGGGAGCACTAGTGTGTAACACAATTTTTAGTAGACATGAGGAGGTGTTGTTCTGTTATCCAGTTACCAAGCTGTATTTTCATTAGCTCACCCAGTGGGTGAGAAGTTGGTCCTTGCCTGATTGGTTCTGAGACAGTGTTAGTGCAAGGCTCTGCCACCAGGGACTCTCGGACAAACATACACACAAAAACTGCACATGTTCACTCTGCACATTGACATGCACGCACTCACATGCACAAACTGCACGCTTACATTGTGTAACCAAGCCGACACATTCTTGCCTGTTAGCACTAAGGGCTTGTACACATACACTCACATACGCATTTCCATATTTCATGTTTTGACTGTGCATACTGATATATGCACATAGGCATACTCACAATGTAAAGACGAGATAGCCAGTATTCGCTCTTAAGATACTTAGCCAGGGATTTTGTGTCGCCTGCGAAGCATAGCGGCACATAGGGATCACTTTGTCCGGCGTCTGTCTGTCTGTCCGGTAGTCACACTTTCAGTTGGTAGTCACACTTTCACATAAGAGCTTTGCAGGCGACACGTGTTCACCTGAACACTCTAGTATAAATGTGCATGCGTGTTGGTGTTGTATGAGATTTTGTGCAGTTTTATTAGTGGCAAAATGGAAGCACACTTAAAAACAAGTTTATTGTTATTTGAGAGCTGCTGATACATTTCAGGTTTCCTTTTTGTAGCCTGGATATACGGTATTGCCCATAAATATTTGGCAGCCACTTAGCATAGAAATGGCAGTAATTCCTGGAAAGTTCACTGCATTTGGATGTAATTACTCTTTAAATGAAAGCCCTCATTTTAACATTTTTGTAGGTACATTGCAAGCAGCTGGAGTACAGAGCCTGGGCAATAACATGCTGCGTCACTGTTTAAACGCTTACGGACTACTCTCCCGTTAGGCCCACCCACCCACACACTCCTGTTCTGTTGCTGATTTTTGCGCACGTCCAATGAGACTCTGGCGAGCTGCCCTCTGTGGGGCTGGATGTGGGATTACCAGCGTGGACCAGCAGGGGGTACTGCCGCGTCACAGCAGGCTCCAATCTGCCACCTGTCAGGCTTCGGGCCCCGGCTCGCCTGCCCATCTGTCTGCTTTTGCTTGGCGAATGCACTCCTGTTTCACAGTTAACACTTTACGAGCCGAGTTTGCTCTTGCATGTTTCTCTTTTCTTGGCAAGCTCCGATTGTGTTTATGTGTGTGAGGTTGTGGCCTGAATTGAACATTTGATGTTATTGCTGTTGTTAGTGAATAGGTCTCGTACTAAAGGGAGGCATGGTAAAATCTAGCCCTTTGGGTCAGCAATGTTGCTCATCCTCAGCCTTCTCTTCACAAGGGACTGATTTAAATATTGTTGAATGCTGGACTGTCTGTCAAAATATACCCTAGTGAAACCGATAGTGGGATCCCACAGTGATCCCAGTTGGATTTGTCATCATAACAGGATCCCAGTGGGATTCTCAGTAGGATCCCAGTGGGGTTCTTAGTAGGATCTCAGTGGGATAGGATGGGATCCCAGAGCAGGGATCCCACTGGGATTGGGTGGAATCCCAACCATTTTTCCTATTCACGTCCTACTAAGAATCCCCCTGGGATTCCACTGGAAATCTCACTGGGATTCCCACAGAAATTTTCTCTCAGGCAATACCAGCAATTGACCCTGCAGGCATTCTGAGTTTCCATGTTCTAAGAGTTGTTCTAAAGACTTACAGCTGCATTTTTAAATGTCTGTGAAAACATGCCTCTTTGCTGTCCATGCAAGGATATATCACCAACTTGCATTCTCATTCAGCATTGAGAAAGGCCTTATGGGCTGGGAATCTTCTCAGGGTAGGAGGTTATGTGCGGAGGAAATGGGAGGGTGAAAAATGCCCATAGTTTAATCCATGCCGCCCAGAGAGTCTGTGTTTCTTGAGGAAAATATCTCCTAATGTTACATAGCTTTGTGTGCTGGTCACCTCATAGTTACTGTGGGCTCTTTTGAAATTTGAAATTTTGAAATTTTTCCTGCATCGCCTTGAAAAACCCTGGTTGTAGTCCTTAGGGGCAAACATAATATATACATTTCATACCCTACATTTACAGCAGTTCTGTGTATTTGTGCACAATACAGCACAGACATGTGTTGCATCCAGACTTAACCTTAAATTTGGAATAGCTGTACCTTGGGCTCTTAGCTGGCTGCTGGTTCTGAATTTCTTTCTCATCCTTTTTATTTTTTGGAGAAAACTTTCTAAAGCTGATTCTGTCAATTTAACCCCATTAAACTTTGGGACCCATATATGGGTCAGTCAAATGCAGCTGCTGTATTCAGACCTGTGGAACTTCAGGCTTATTTTATTGTCCAGCAATCACAAATATGTCCTGTTTAAAGATGTGCAAGATGTAGATATATTTCATTTGAAGTAATGCTGTGGCCATGGTGGCCATGGTTTTGATTATTTCTTTCAATTTACTATGTCTGATGTAGCTTTTGAAGTGCTGCAAACAGTAGCTGTGGTATATGTATGTGATCTTGTCCAACAATGTGTAAAAATATGCTTTTTCTGACTACTGAAGGGAAAACATAAGAAGTTAGAGCTTAAAGGGTTAAAAATCTTGTGCATTTCGCCTTCTCCTGTGATGTTTTGTTTTATTTAAAGATGTTCATTTGAAGCAGTTTCATTGATTTAGTGTATCCTTTAGTTAATTACCAATCAGCAACTCTGTTTTCAGAAAGTCCAAAGGTCACATTGTTTTACATACCTATTGCAGGGGACTGTAGCGCCTGTGGTTGTATTGTGTGTTTTACTCAGTTCTAGCATCAATTCCTTTTAACAAGGGCACATTCAATATTAGAACCAACAAGTGTGAGGTACCGTTCAGGAATCACTCGTGAGAGACAGAAATCCAAAAAACGTATGCCTTTTTTGGAGTCCGGGTCAAAGCCAAAAAAACACAGGAATTGCCAAGCCACAATACGAAATTCAAAAAAAGTATCGACTAGACAAGCCGGGGTCAGAACCAGTAAGACAGATGGGCAGAGGTACAAAAACGATAGGCAACAAGTCGTAGTCGATGGGCAAAGCCAATGGTCATACACAGGGCATCCAAACACAAAACTCGTGGTCATACAAAAATAGGTCGAAATCCAGAAAGACAAAAACACTACAATAAGGGCAATGGCAAGAATCAAGGTCGGACTATCCAGTAGAAGCGAAACAATAATCAATGGCATACGAGGCGCTCTGCACAAAGAAATATTGGTCAACGTTCTGACAAGAACTGTGAGTGAAAAGACTCCTAATATACACACAGGAAAGGTCACATGCTATACAGAGATCAGCTGTGGAGAATGAGGCTAATTACATCGGGAGAATCACATGAGGGAAACCCTAACCACGAAAATTGGCGAGAGACAAAATACGAACGGGAATCACACAGACAGCCTATGACATTTAAACAGCTCCAGTCCAGGAGTTCTACGTGCACAGAATAACAAGAGCAGGAGAGTGATTAAGCACGTGCGAGAGATTCTCGCTGAAACTCGGGGAAAGGCGATTGTGGAGAGGTAATTAGTCTATTAGTAGCGGTGCAGCTTTATAACTTAAACTAGAGTGCTCATTAGTAATTTAATAATCAAATATATATATATATATATATATATATATATATATATATATATATATACATGGTTAGTTGTGTTAGTAGACTATAATACAAAATACAAATGTTAGTCTTGTTAGTAATCAGAAGAGAAGGGTGAAGGGAGAAAACGAGATACGAAGGAATGTTTTAACCACCGGACTTCATTTAAATCACCTGAAGTCAGTGAGCACGCAGACAGGGAAGACGGACTGAACTAACTAGATCACAAGACAGGGGAGACAAGTGCAATGGAACTGAAACATGGAATGAACCAAAAACCCGAATGTTACAAAAGCCAAAAAGAATAAATAAAAGACAATGATCATGAACACAAAACCAGAACATGAACATGACAAGACAGATCAGAATCATAACAATAAGTCCTTTAAACATGGAATTCTAACGAAATTAGCATTTGAACACTTGAAAAGCAAAAGATAGATTTTAGGATATGTTTATTCTTTCTCCATTATTATGTTGCCGCCCCGCTAATGAAATGATTTAGGTAACCACCTCCATCATGCATCTATGTCAGAAACATTTCGCTGTCTGCCTAATCATAAATATGTATGAACAGACTGCAATGACCATTCTATGGAAGATTCTTTTGTAGTGTTAGGTCTCTCAAATCTTGCTAAATCACGCAACAGTTCAGTTGAACTTTAGCTGGAAAATTGAAAAAAAAACCCTTAATTTTTTTTCAGCTATTGACTCTAAATTCACTCCATGCTGTAAACCTGAATATCTGCAGGACCTCCCATGTTTCTTGTTTCTTTTTAGCCGAGCTCTGGAAGGTAGTGGCAGGATCATCTCATTGATGGGCATATTCATTGGCATCGTACACACGTCCTGCCTAACTTTGTGAAAACCTCCAGCGCCCCTCAAACCCAAAGACTGAGAGTTGAAGTGAGAAATGTCATAAAGAGAATGAGGATAGAACTGACTGCCATACCCTCAGATTATTTCTGTGGAATTTATTCCCTTGATTAATAGAGAAATGATTTCCCAAAATATATACTACCGCTCAAAAGTTTGGGCTCACTTGGAAATTTTCTTGTTTTCCGTGGAAACACACATGAAATTAGTCTGAATATGAAATATAGCAAATGAACAGAGCATGCTGACATTGTCTGAGTTAGAAATAATAATTTTAATGGAAAATGATGAATATGTACTTCAAACTTTGCCTTCATCAAAAAAAAAAACACCTTCACTGTTGATACTGAAACTGGTGTTTGATGGGAACTATTTAGTGCAGCTGCCAGTTGACAACCTGTGAGGCGTCTTTGTCTTAAACTACACACTCAGATATTTGTCTTCTTGCGCAGTTGTGCATCGGGGCCTCCCACTCCTTTTTTCTGTCCTTGTTAGTGCCAGTTTGTGCTGCTCTCTAAAGGGAGTAGTTGACAGCATGGTAAGAGATTTAAAGTTTTCAATTTCTCCCTTATTAGTTCAACGGTTTTCAGCTGTGCAACACATTTGCAGAATGGTTTTCTAATAATCAATTAGCCTTACAAAATGCTTAACTTGGACTAGCAGCCATACCAGGAGATTGCTGCAGAGGACTGACTGTTGCTGAAAATAGCTCTCTATACAAAAATGTAGATCATTCTTTGAAAATCACCTGATTGATTTTAATCGTTTGTGAAATGCACAAAAATGTTTGTGAAATGCATGAAAATGTATTTTTCTTTGGACAACAAAGAAATTTGCAAGTGATACCAAACTTTTGAGCGGTAGTGAATTTGACCTGCAGTAATTTAGTGCATTAAAATGGTCAAATTGGCAGATGTGTTGCTCTTTGAGTCTCTTAATTTTTCTTTGAAAGACCCTGAGGACATAATTTTTCTTATTATGGCTTTGGAGAAAGTTTCCTCTTGGAATTTTATTTGCGTTTACTTTTTACTCACCCTCAGGGTGAATCATAATTCTTTCCCATATATCAGCAGAGCTACTGCACTCAACCAAATGTTTCAATAAATAAACTGTTTCATTTTTTCTATAAAATATGAAATATAAATATTTATAGCTTTTAAAAAAAAAAGCAAAGCATTGTAAAATAGCCAAGCTGGCTGCAATTGATTTGTTGTTCCATGCATATCTATCAGAATGAAATTAGTTTGAATTATTCTGAATACCTGAGTGTTCTGTAACCTTTTAGTTTTGTGTAAACCATGAATCGTGAAGTTGAAGTTCCTTAGGAACTGAAGCTGATGAAAAGTAAGAGATAGCTGTTTCTATTATGTTAGATTCATCCCAGCCGTGTTTTAGTATTAATCAGTAACATGCTAATGACGGCCAATTAGAGTGGGAATCTGAGAAGGCAAAGGTCAAAAATGGCCTTATTATTCTGAAAATGCCAATTCAAAGGGGGGGGGGGGGGCGGTCGGGGGAGCACAGTGTGTGTGTGTGTGTGGGGGGGCGGGATTCCCAATGTTCTTAAGGCTTATTTTTTTATTCAAATGGTCAATTATCCCATAGGCTTGGTGTTTGTCTCTGGGTAACTATCGCCTTCTGCGTAGGAGCAGTCACTGCAAACTGCCCTACGACTATGGTCTCTTCCCGGTCCCTTTTTTAACTTCTTGACTCCTACAAACTCAATATTTTATTTTGAAACTTCAGTCCTTCCAGCCCTTGTAAAATACCCCTGAATTTAACTCAGATTGTCCTCTTTATAACAGGCCAATTTTATACCCTGTGGCATGTGCCCTACATATGTACAGCATCGAGTTTGGGTCTGCACTCTGCCAGCTGGCATGTTTACGAAGGCCTGAAAGCAGCTTCCTCGGGTATGGTGTTCTTCATCGAACTAGATTGTGAAAGAGCCATCAGGCTTTCAGTATTGCTTTGTTGTATCTATAAATGTACATTTTCTCTGCATCATTTGCACTATATTTTACAGACTTGTCCTCCCTAGTCCATTTTCACTTCTGCATCTGTTGGATTTTTGCTCACTCTGAATCATCTGCATGCTACAGAGCCGGAGAGGGTTTGAAAGTGGGTGAGACTTCCCCAGATACTATGCTGTAGTACTAGCATGGAAAGGGTTTGGGGGAGGGAATTATATTTTTTTAAAGAGGGAGTCATGTCATCATTCCTGCCCCACCACCCCAGTTTGCTGCGTCTGTGTGCTTGCATTATGCTAAATACATAAAGTACATTTGCCTTTTCCTTAAGTTCTTAGTGATAAACGTTCTTTAAATCACAACTATAAATGTTACAGTTTGGTTTTCAGAACAGCAAAAACTTGTGGAACTGCGTTAAATAGATTTCAAACCATGCTCATATTTTCTTTGACTGAGTAGAAAGGTTCGACTGGTTTCATCTCGGTTATTGGCAGCTTGTTGTGGCCTTATCAGCTACAATGTTTAGGAAACATTGCTTTCCATCACAAATTGTTTCCATCAATTTCCAGGTCTGAAACCCTAGCAAGTTCCATGCATCACAGCGCGAGGATCCAGTCAAGTCAACTGAGGCACCTGAGCTCACTGCAGCGTAGCCATGCAGTACTGTGATAGTGGGCTTCGATGAGCTGAACCCAGTGGTTTTTAATCACACAAGAACACACACAAGAAGCATTCTCGTCTGCTTTGATGTCACGCATCAATAAAGAAGCTTCTTTTTTTTTTATTTCTTTATTATCCCCGCCACACAGTGGGGGATATTGAATCCAGGTCCGTCCGTCCATCTGAGTGTGTGTCTGTCCGTCCAGGCCACAATGGGGATAAGATTTCTCTGAAACTTTTAAACCTAGATGTGTGAAATTTTTTATGCTTAATGAGCTACTCGTGGTCCACGTCGAGTTTGAAAATGTATGCTGAAGCATTTTTTTAATGGAGTTATGGCCCTTCATTATGGCAGGGAACAGTGATGACTGTCGTCTGTTCAATTTTCTTTTCTTGTCCTTGAAAAGTCATTGTTTTAGGTTATTTCAGCTGGAGTGTTGAGTGCTGTATTGTGCGTCGATTGATTTGATTTGAGGCTGGCGTGAGGTTACGCTGAGGTCATTCCGCATTAGAGTGTTGTGATGGGTGAGTGTTCCCACTGCACTATGGAGGCCAGCTAGGCCTGGGTTTAATAGCATTGTTTAGTGGTGCTATCAATGTCCTTGCAAGACCAGTATGCTTAAGAAACGAAGGTGAAATATGTATTCGCTCACAGTGTCCTTCTTCCCCATATTATGTCCCGTGAAACTGCATCCCCAAAGTGACATTCTCAATAATTCTGTTGTCTTGTGCTAAAGGATGAATTGACTCTGGAATGTGGTGGTAGACACTTAATTTAAAACTCCATGGTTTATGTTCTAAAGAACTTCCTTCGCTGTTTATCCTGTGTGTGTATTTATCCATTTAGAAGCATATCATAGCCATTCCTGGACAGTCAGGAGGGGAAATCTTGCTCTTTTCACCTCAGGCTATTATTCACTAAGATCTGCAAAATGTTTTTTGCGCAAACAAAGCCAATAAATTGGCCAGTGATTGGTCATGGTACTCCTTCATCACCTATAATTGGTTGTGTTCAGTTTGTTTTGCTTTTGTTGAAGTTAAACAGGGCCCTTCACCTTTTTGCTCAGTTTCCTCAGTGGTGAACAACAATATACTGAATTTCCAGTTTTGTCTGATGAACTTATTTCTTCAGACATTTCATCACACCCAGGGATTGGCTGCCACAGTAATAACAGCTTTGGGTCCAGTGTTTTTGATTTAAAACCATGCGGGCTGAGTGTCATCTGGGTGTACACTTTATTCTGTTAAAGGGATGAAATGCGGGTGCTTAAGGCTTTAATTTGGCTGAATTGTATCCTTCAGTGGGGCTAAATGGTGTGTTGAAGTGTGCGATTTTTGAGATGAATGCAGGGACTGACATCAGCCACTGGAGGGAGCGCTATCCTAACCCATGTGATGCACAGAGAAGAAAGCTGGCAGGCGGCCTATTCAGTGCTCAGCCGCAGAAAATGAATGAGGAGTAGACAGAAATAAGGCCGTCCCCATTTCCGTTCAAAAATCCGATTTAAAAAATATTTTTATCTTAAGTGCAGCAGTAGTGTTGTAATCTTTTGAAAAATATTTGAAAATATTTAATATTTACCTGGCTTCTTTGGGGCAAAATATGTATTGGTTAGTAGCGTGACCTGTTATCTAACAGACTTATTCCAGGTCATGGAATCAGAGGGGCGAGAGCCTACCTTGGTGCAAGTGGCTGTAAAACTCCCGGAATGGTTTACCATCCTCTATCAGGGACACGCACCATTCACTTGCACATTCATACCCATATCCTTACCCTTGCAGAGTCGCATATTATCCTGTCACACGTGCCTTTGTGTCGGGGTGGCGAGAGGCCTGATGGTGGAGCAGACTCACTCCACCAACTGTAGTAGATCTGAGTGGCTTTAATTACAGATCACAAAAATACAGCCAGCAAAATCAAAAAATCTCCACAAGGCAGTAAAAAGGTTAAAAAAGGGCAATAAAAACTGTTCTGAGATAAGGTACAAGAGGGCACAGGCAGTCTAACTGTGGTCAATAGACAGGCAGAGATCAAGACACTAAGAGGCAGAGAAAAGGCCAAAGGCACAAATCAAAAAGCCGTGGCAGGAATAGATCCAAGTCAGGCAGTTCTGGTCAGGCTTATATACTATGGGCTCTAATTTTGTAGACCAGGCGCAGGCGCGGAGAATGGGGGGTGCGCCGCGCCAACAGGATGTTGGGCGTATGTTGTAATTTCGTGCCCGGCGTAGCCTGGCGCAAGTACTCCTCTGTCCCGCCTCTGTCCCTCCTTCCAGTGCAAGTTGGCAAAGAAGGCGACACAGCCGAGTCAAATCTTGCTCATTGGCAAGAGAAACGATGGATAGCGTGTTCCTATCATGACAAACTGTTGCTGCTTAAAATATTGAGATTAACATGCATGGACAACAATGCAAGATACGTTACACATTTATTTTCAATATGTGATCTTAACTCAGTAAGAGATCATAGCAATCAGGCTGTATTCCTTTTCCCCACTGAAAACGATAAAACCTAAGTGACAATAATAGTAGCCTAGTATTAAGCCGCTTGCACACTGGACGCGAAACTAATTTTTCGCTCGACAGATTGCGTTGAAAGCAGTCTTGTGTCCGAAAGTCTGACAAGGTTTTAATATATCTCCGTGTCCGACAGTCTATTATTGTTTTTATTTCTTTCAAATCTACAGGCTCTTTTAGATATTAAACGTGACTGTTTTGATAAGAGGGCTCAGTTCTTCAAGATGAGTACCGAGAATTTCAATCAATGTTTCTGTTTAAGCTCTACTCAATAAAGTGAGTCGACACTGGCGCGAGACAATGTACAATGTCTCCGTGTCTGACAGCAAAAAAAAAAAAGACAATTAGAACAGATTGATAACGAAATAAAGAATAAAAAGAAACATTTTAACAACAGAACATCCAATGGACACTCCGATTTATTTATTTGTGGGTCATCTTTTTGGATGTTCTGTGTGTTGGTGATATTTTTTATTCTTTATCTCGTTATAAATCTGTTCTCATATCAATACTTTTATTTTTTGCTGGGTGCCGGATATGGAGTATTTTGCATTTCGCGTCGGACAGTCTTGATCGCGCATACGATAATTTATTCACGCTGTCAATGGTCATGGAATTGATTAGCTCACTGACTACAAGTACTATTTTATCACTGGTGTGGAAATAAAGCGTGAATCTGTTCAATCCATCTGACTAATTTTCAAAAGAAATACCGAATAAAGACTGTTGTCTATCTTCAACGGAAGAAAACAGACGAATAGGCTAAAAAGACCAAGAAAAGTCGATAGTTATCAATTTGCATTCTGTGAAGGTCGAACACAAACATAGCCAAGTTTCCACGTCTAATAATTCCTTGAATACTCGGAAAAATTAGAACTTTTATAACTTTCGGACACGGAGCTATATTAAAACCCTGTCCGACTATCGCGTCCTTACATTGACTTTGTCTGTAATCAGTCGTGCAAAAAAATTTGTTTCGTGTCCAGGGTGCAAGCGGCTTTACTGAGCACAGAACGCAAGCATGCTATATATATCCAGTTTGTGGTTGGCTGAGAAAGATGTGAAGTCGTTAGTTTGCATCACAGATTCAGCTGCATTAAGCCAGGTCAAGTTTCCATTACGCGTGCCAACCGCCTTTAATCTGACATCCGGACAATCGATGTAGATACTATAATGTATGTCCTTATTCAGATAGTTACATTAAATAGCGCTTCCTGTAATTATTTATTGCATTGAAATGTGCCTGACATTCTGGAAACCCTGCCTGTGAGATTTCGGTGACGTGTGCGCACTGCCCGCGGTCAGCCAAATTACCACTGCACAGAAAGTGAACCAGGATGGAGCTGGCGAGTTTCCTGCGCAACTGCAGCGGAGACTTTTTCTACGAAATTGTCACTGCGTCTTGATGAATATGTGACACCTCCCCCTACTACGCCGCCACACCCATTTCGGCGCACGTTCGTCTACTAAAGGCTGCGCACCTCACGAAATTACCACTGCGCGGGCTGCGCCGGACGAAATTACCGCCAAGCTACGCCACCTGCGCTGCGCCAAGAAATTAGAGCCCTAAGGCTTGATGAGGAGAGTGGGAACAGGTGTGGTGGGGAGGACAATGCTGATTGGCTGCCTCCTCTGTCGGTCAGCCCAGAGTCAGGAGAGGGAAAAACCTGGCGTGGTTTTAGGAGGGGACACTAGGAAGTGGAGGAGCTGGGCTGGACTGTGACACTTTGGTCTGTTGGAGGAAACCAAAGTACTTGGAGAAAACCAACGCAAACATGGGAAGAACATGGAAACTCCACACAGAAACGCCCCAGGCTGGATTCAACCTCAGGCTCCCCACTGCTCCACCATTCAGTCATATGTACACAGTTTTTCCCCCTTAAGATTGTTTGTTTTCCATCACTCTCACAAACATTATTTAGTGCAGATGTTGGCTAATACTTTCATTTAAACCCAATTTTTAATTAGCATTGGTATCCTCGAATCTGGCTGTAAATTACATATTCAGTCATCTTCATATCTAACGTGTAGATTGATGTGCAAAATGTACAGAAATGACCATATCTGGAATTACCAACAGTATTGCAACAAAATGGTGATTTTTCTACCCGAAGGAATGCTGGTTTGAAAATGATTTTTGGCACAAGTGAAGATGACATGAAGGTCCCCTGAACACAAAACATTTCATTACCATTAACCCCTTCCCACATGTTTTTCAGGGGGTCCAAAAATAGGGTATTTAGGGGGACCCTTTTCACAGCCAAATTTCAGCATATAGTAAAAGTCTTAGAGTTGTTATTCCTGCATTAAAATGATGCCACTTCAGGGCTCTTTGAAAGCAATATTCATTCAGTTCCTCCAGGGCCTGCGTGTGGCTGTCAGGATCCCCCGAAAAAGCAAATTTGGTCCGAAAATGCCTCTTGGGCCAGGCCCATTCTCTCCACACCAATGGGGCATAGGATGCTGAAATTGGGTTTAAATGAAAGTATTAGGCTTGAGGAAGGTGTTCCCAAAATATCTGGGTCATACCTCTTAAATGTAGTTTTGGAGATATTCCACTTTATAGATGGCTAGGAAACCGACGGCCGAGCCCGAAAAAGTGCCACTTTTGTTTGACCCTTGCAGAAGGGAGACCATTTGGAGTATGAGTCTAATATTTTGGATTTTTGATATTGGGCCCATAAACTACAAAGTATGTGAAAATGAAGCAAATCAGGCACCATGGACTGGCGAGTTTTCTTGGAATAGGTTGAATTCAAATGGAATGCCCCAATAAAAAGGCTTTTTTATTTAAGGAAGCTTGCGTAATTGGCGTGTAGATACATTAAAGATACATTTATTTTTCAAGGATTCTTCAGATATTCCCCCGTATATTTTATACTGAACAGGACGAATTCTGTGGATGTGGCAGGGTATACTCATGCTGCCTTTCATAGACATTCCTGCAGTTACATGATTTAAACAAAGTTCCCTTGAGGTCTTTACAGAGCCATTTTTTTCCGACTTGTTAAAGGCCGGTGAGGTTGTCAAGGTAACCTCTCCATTAACTGAACAGGGATAACTCAAGACTTGATGCTATTCTTCCATGTACAGCTTGTTTTGAAAGTTTGGAGGCCGCGAGAGCTTTACTGAGGTCTTCTGTGTCTCGTTTTTTCCATTATAAAAGCTTGCCTCGTAAATCCCGCCACCCGCACGCTTTAATGGCACATCTATCTGAGCGATGGCTTCTGTGGGACTTTGGCTGTCCTTGTTGTTTGAAGTTAATTATACAGGAGCCGGGTCTTGCATGAACCCAGCTGAGCTGTTTGCAGACGGAGATGAAGATGCAGGCAGGATGTGGGCGTTGACATAGGAGACAACCTGTAGGCAGTAGCACACCTGAGACAGTCCATCAGCCCCGAGCACATAGCACTCACTTATGCAGCCATACACAATGGGCAACTTATGGGGTTCATGTAACCGGAGAGCCTAGAGGAAACCCAGGTAGACACAGATAGAACATGCAAACTTGGGTACCTTATACTGGAAGGCTGCAGATTTGAACCTAAATGGAGACAAAAACACTACCCTCTCTGCTAATGTGCTGCCCTGCTGGTAACCTCGGTTAAATTCTTTTATGGTCCCTTTGCCCCCCTGTGATCTCCCCATGTCTTGATTAAGGCAGTCATGCCTGAGCTGCATGGCCATTGTTAATAATATGCTAATTACAGGTAGACTGCTACTAAAATGCAGGTTTTCTGTTACGTTCTTGGCAAATATTGACTGTCCCTTTGTCTGAAGTCTTGTAACTTTCTTGTAGTTGTCTGTGTTTGTTATGAGTGCTGCACACTAATGACAATGTGGGCGGGGCCTTTGGAATAGGGCCAGGTCGCCTGCTGACACTTGACCGTCTGGTTGGCTGTAATCAGACTCAAAGCCTCGGTGTCACACAATGTCACTGTGAATGAAGGTCACTTGTGGGAATGGCCGTTTATGTAATCAGGGTGTCCTGCCGTCTGAGTATTGATCTTTTCTGCCCATTTTAAGCTTGATGAACTTCTGCAGTCTACAGCTATGATTAGCTAGAGTTTTGGGTTCAGTAACCATGATTTGAAACCGAGAGTGACGGTAAAAATGTGAAAATTACATGTTGTGTATTAAAAAAGCAGCTTGAACATATTCAGTTTAGCAGGTACTTTCTGCTCAAATTTGGTCACTTGATTTCTGCGCTTTTCGTTTTTCTATCTACATGTAAATTCTCAACCATCTTTACCCCACTAGTTTTGTTAGTTTGCATGTTTTTCCACAGCTTATTATAGCAGTGCACGGGGGCTCTTTTATGTTTCTCACAAAAGACAAAAAATACAAAATTCATAATGGCTGCATTGCATTATCTGCTTTGTGTCATGTTACCGGCTCATAAGCGCTTTGCTGATTTATGTCTAAAACATTCAAACCATCCGCTCGCAATCTTTTCTTCCCTCTTAATTAAAATCGCTTTTTGAAATGTCCCGGTTACAAGGCGAAAAAGAAAAAGGCCGGATAAGCATATTTGTAACGCTCTCCCGTCTGTGGTGATTAATGATCAAAGAAGATTAATTACCTTAATTAACTTAAGCTTGCCGCTCCCTCCCCCTCCCCCCATTTTGGCTGATGTGTTTTTTTTTGTTTTTTTTTTGCTCAGGCATTAGAAAATGAACAAGGCTAACAAAGATAGTCCTAACACTGCTTCCCTGGTTATAGTCCTCCTTTGCGATAAGAGCCCTCCCACTTACTGCATACAGTAATTTACACGCCTCTGATTAGTGTTAGTTGTCTCATTAGGCAGTATTAATATTCCCAGCTTTCCCTTGGAGCCACCAAAGTGATTTATAGCTGGATCTCTTCACTCTCCAAGGCTTTGAGGCTCTGGTAGTTTGGGCTCTGATACGGCGTAGCGTGTTTATCTGCGCGAGATTAATTCTCAGCAGCATGAGGCTGATAAAAGCCCTCTGGTCATGACTTTGAAAACGGGAGCATTGCTCACAATGATACAGAGTCCAGGCAGTTGGAGCGAAGCCGACCACTACTCACCCTGTGTATTGTTATTATGACTTGTTATGACTGTAGAGTGCCTCATTGTGATAACACCCACCCATCGAGTCAGGGCATCACATTTACTAAGCAGTGCACCTCCGGGCCCAGAGGATGATGTGTCAGGCACAAAGATCTCTTAAAATGTTTCCTAAAGTAAAAAAAAAAAATTCAAAACTTCAAAAAGGCCTAAATAAATTATGTTAAAACGTATGCCTCTTAAATGAAATCATGGAAAAATATTCTGGTCCATTTTTTATTTGTCATATCAATGCCAGTATGTCACTCATTTTTGAGAGTTGGTGTACTTTAAAAATCTTTTAATTTTGGAAAGTGTGCCACAGGAGGGCATAGGTTAGGGAATGATGACTTGGGTTGGAGAAGTACTGCTGAGGACAAGAAGACTAGGGTGCAAGGTCACAACTTGCTGCTTATAACACTTTATAAAACCGTAATGAGCCACAATAACCTGTCATAACCTTGTACTACAGCTCATGACCTCTGACTGAATGTGCCGTCTTAATGCCAGTGACCAGCATCCCAGAGAGGGAATACTGAATTCTGTGAAAGTTTTGAATTAATTTTTTTCATATCGCCTTTCTGTGAAAAAATGCATTATGACACTGGCCATAAGCTCTCTTGCATTGTGGTAACTCGTAGTGGCATCTTAATAAAATGTCTTTTATAAAATTCTCCATGCACATATCAGACTGTACTGTTGTAATTTGCTTCATCAAGTAACATACAAACAAGTTGCGATCGTTGCTCATGATGCAGATATGCACATTTTCTCTTGTCATTCAAACTAGTCACCATGCTGTTTATTTTCTTGGCTGTGTTAAAATAAACTTGATGGGCATCAATTACCCTAAAAAGTGATCACAGATATGTCAAGGTAAGTGCACCTACCAGAGTTTTGTTTGCATTTTAATTTACAAACATATGATCAGCTGAAGTGTTGTCCAAATATCAGATATACTGTATATTGACAACCGCATTTGGAAGACCTGAGAAAAAAGATCTCAAAAGATCTTCATGTAAGCCAGCAAACCAAATAGCCAATAATTTAGATAATCATTTTAACTGAAATTAGCCTGGAATCCATACTTATCGAGTGTTGGTCGCTCCAAACAATCAGTCTGGCCTCAGTCGTATAGCCAGCGTTTAGCCCTCACGTCATTAATGAAGTGAATATATGAATATTCATGTTTTGTGCTCTTGGCTGATTGGGCGACCTGTTGGCGAGAACCACCAATCAAATACGAGTTAGCTGGCCAGCAACGACATTTGTGAATGTTATTTGACATGATCTTAAAAATTAGATTGTGGCTTGCTTGCATTTACTCTTGGAGTGGTTGTTAGGTTTTGAACAGGATAATGTTTGGCCATATCTGCATTTTGTTTCAGTGGGATTCCCCGGTATAATAAAGGCTGAATTAAATAATAATCAAATTACAAGTACATAACGTATTTCACTGTAATTGGCATTAGCTATAGCTCGAAAGGCATGATTGCATCAGCTAGATTAAAGTGATACTCCACCCAAAAACTATAATTTGTGCATCAATTACTCACCATTAGATGTCTTGAACGGACAAAGTTGTTCTTTACCTGGCGCCACTTTATGGCCACTGGAGAGTTTTGAAAAATTATCCAAATTTTTTATTTTTTAACTGGAAGCAAATGAGTTCACCCAGTAGCAATGGGAAAACTCCACAAAATGTCCACTGACAAACTTTCAAACCATCGTCCAACGCATCGTCCAGTATAAGTCTTTTTTGTCCACTTGTATCCTCACAACTCCAGAAACACGGTTATTTTTCGCTAAAAATAATAAAATACCACAGTTATGCTTCAAGTAAGCTTGTGCATTCAAGGAAGTCCTGCCTCTTGACTCGTTCATTGCCCAGAAACTCTGCTGCCACTCAGATGAATACTTGTATAAACACGAGCCGGGAGGCAGGACTTCCGTTGAATGCAGAACTGTGGTATTTGATTTATTTTTAAGTATTTCTAAAGGGGCGGGGAGCCACAGATCTCGCGTGGATTTTATGCGAATATTCAAAAAGTCAAAAATGGATATGAATGGATTCCAGGCTAAACTGAAATGAGTGAATTCCTCAAATGGAAAATCCAGGCTCCAGTACATTGTGTACAGTTTGAAAACAGGCACACATGATTTCTGCATTAATCAATGTCAACCGGTACAGTGAAAATTTTCCGTGTACTAATGAAATCTGCTACTGTGTTCCTGTTCATAAAGCGCAAAAAGGAAAATCGTTAATTAACTTTTCTAATCTCTACTTTTGTATGTTTCTGTGGAGCCGTTTGAGCATGAAGCATACGGGGAAATTGGTTTTAAATTAGTTCTGTTGTTGGAGATGGATGTGTCAGTGAGTGAAAACACAAGAGGGCAATAAAGTTTGTATCATACATTACAGGGATCATCAAATTCAGCATCTGAATACAAATTTGGCCCTGGTTTGGTCCTCATTTTAGCCGAGTAAGTAAATGAAAAAATGGTGCCGCACTGGGCCAGTCTTCATTCACCTGACTCCGAGGTAAGGAGAGGATGGAAGAACAGCAGTTCTTGACCGGTTGAGGATTATATTTTTATGAGTCCTGATAAACTGTCTGAAAAAATTTCTGAATTAGCACTGTAATTAGGAGAGTCAGTTACAAGCGATGTTCAGGATTAATTTCTGGCTCCTGCAAGCTAGCTGGGCTTTAGCCCGGCCGGTTTGCAAGGCTAAAGGAGTTTGGGTTCTTGTTTGTAGCTCGGTCAGCGGGCAGGTCTTTCCTCTGAACCTCCACCAGCATGGGGTGACCACTGGAGACTAGGAGGATGTGAAATCTTGATTTTGTTTATTTATTTACACTCCTTAAAAGCAGCATTCATCACTAGGAGATATAGTTTAACTGACTCAAATTTCTGACCAATTTCAACATCTGAATGTATGTGCTATCCGATTGTGCTATCACCTTCCCTATTGTGTCGTAATCGCTTTGAGGGAAAGTTGGTGCTTATAGTTCCTCCAATGTCTGCTGCATATATGTGTATAAAAGGGGATTTGGGTCACTGACTTCCTTTCATATAAGACTTAGGGATCAATAAGGCGGCAGAGTGGATTGGGAACTCTGCTTGCTTTTATTTCAAAGGGTAACTGGTTTATTATGGCAGGGGCAAGTGGTTGGGGAGAGTGAGTTTTTCATACCATTGAGCAAAGTAATTAAGCCGAAGTCCTGCCGCTTCACTCATCAATACGCCTTTGTGCGGTGTGTTAAGAGTTAAGTGAGATAGATTTCAGGTTTATTTTTCCCAGTGATGGTGGTAGTTTTTCTTGACTTGACCCAGCGTTGACTTGATGACAATTCACTGTGGAATTATTGTCACTTTCTTTGGTATAGCTCCTTGGCCATAGCATTGTAATGAAGGGGTTTCATTGATTTGACCCCACATGTGCACGTCAGCTGTCACCTCCTCTGGGACTTTGTGTGTGATTTTCAGTAAAAACTTGCATAAATTAATTTCCCATGTGAGTATATTCCATAATGATGCGTACCTAATCCGGTACTGTTGGCCATCACTCTCGTGTAAAATGAAGAGAAGAAATGATCAGCTTTTCAAAGAGAGATAACAGATTGGTGAAATGACTGGACTCTCTATATTGCATTGCAATTTATTGGCGAATGTTTTTATCCACACTGATCTACAATTATGCCAATTATGCCATCATTGGACCGGCTACCGAACATGAGTCAGAAGAGGTTCTATTTGCATAAGATATATGGATCCGACAGTGTAATGCTGGCCGAGCAGCTTGTGCTTACGAGTGATTACAACTGGCTGTGCGACAGAAACATCTCGCGAATAGATGAATTGTGACATGAACTCCCAATAGGGGAGGAAGCTCAGTGAAGCGTTGTGCTCTCTGGCTCTCTATAGCATTTAATCCATTTTCAATTGATCTCTATATCACTTTTTGTCCTGTATGGTAGTGACTTTGGGAAGCCTGGAAACAGGATGGTGTGGGGAAAACTTTTGTGTTGAACTCTCGGGGTCTGTGCTAGGCCATAGAGACCTGCTTTTAAAAGGTTGGCAGTGTATGTACCTTGGAGGTCAAAGGTCAAATCCTGCCTCTGGTGGTGATAAATTCCCATAATGCAGTGGCAAAGAACTTAATAGAATACCGATCCTGGGTGATGTCTGTTAATAGAGTGTGGATGTGGGTGTGGGTGTGTGTGCAAGCGATTACTTTAATATAATTTTATTAGCTTTGATAAAAGACTTACAAGTGCAGATGTTCTGGGTCCTCCCAGTTAACAGTTTTGGGGTGTCTCCTGTCATAAGCTTTCAATGGGACCCTTTCACTTGCTGATTTGAAGAATATAATGCATTTATGTGATCTGTGTACACAGATATAATGCAAGTTATGCTGATAAATAAGCAAAATTGAGGCCATTAATATATATAGTTTAGATTTATTAGAATAACAATTTTTGTATTTTAGCTGGAAAAGAAGTAAAATAGAACCTTTAGTTGAGCATATTTTCTGTGTTTGGAGTGGACATCAGCTGTGGATATAATTTTAATCACCATGATAAAAAAAATAGAAGAGAGAAAAACTACCACTCTTAACATTGCTCTTTAAGTTGATGTTCTGATAAATAGTGTGTGACTGCGTTACTGACAGCCCGGCATCTGTTCCGCTTGCTGCCGAAAATACACAGTTTGGTAAGTGCCCTTGGACAGACGTGTCCGCTGACTGATTTAAATTCAGTGCAGATTTATAACGGTGTCTGCTTGCCGTGCGTTTGTCTTCTCTGTCTGCTTCTCTTCAGCAGGCTGCTCGGAGGAGTGGCGGATGGCGTAAATCAGTCCGGAAGTGCCGCACCACCCCCACTTTAATTACCTCACAACCCCCCCCCCCATCCTCACTGGTGCAGCTTGTACACACAGACGGATGAGGCAAAAGTTCAGAAGTGGGGCACTGGGCCAGCTTAGTGTTCTCAGGCCGCCATTTGAATGGTTGGCTGTGAGAGCTGGGGAGCTGGCAGTGGGCCCCCCGGTCCTTTCCAGCCCTTCTGTACAAAATGCTTGGGCTTGTGAGGGCTCTTCATTAGTCGGCACTGTGCCAGCTTCTTTCTGCATGTGCCCTAAGCCACTGTGCAATTGCAGTGCATCTAAGTATATTTGAAATATAATTTTTTTTCTTTTCACGATTGGAAGTCAGTGTTCTACAGTGTTGTAGTGTGATGGATGCACAAGCATAAAGAGCATATCCAATTCTTTTTCAGTCAGTTTACAGTACAATCACCAATCAACCAAAAAAACCATTGAAATAAGAAAGTGTAAGCACTTTCTACAAAGTGATCTACCCATTTACCTCATGTAGTATACCGACTTCTCCAGGAACTACAACAGCCCTGGAGTTGTAGAACTCCATTGGGCCCATGTGACCAGTATTGATTGTGGAATCATCATCGGAAAGCTCTTTCTTAATAGATCATTGCAATCACATGTGCGCTGTGTGTAGATTGAGAGAATGGGTGCACTGATAACATAATGAGAGGAGTTTGGTCAGGTGTTGTTGAGGATCAACATGATTCTCATCATATTCCCCAGTAAATCAATCACCATAGGTTAAGGGATTGGGCCCCCAAAACCTCGTGGTTAACAGGTGGTGGCAGGACTGCAAAGTTCTGAGGGCACGTGAAAGATGTGATATAGTGCAGGGGAGAGGACTGAAGGCCTTTGTGTTCAATGAAGTATGAATTGACATACTGCCGTGGTACCACCTAGGCGGCGTATACCCATACCTAACAGAGGCGTGTTGGAGATGACCTCTGTGAACAGGTGAGGCTGGTAAAGACCGTCAAAGTTTCTATACCCATAGCGAAGTGGGGTTGGGATCAGACCGTCGGTTCTCACCTGGGTGGATGGTGACCACTACGGGATTCGGAGATCGCTATCAACTGGGTCACCGGCTGGTTGGGTCGCAGAGGGCAGTAAGACCACGAGGTGGCCGCCGTGCTCGGCTCAATGTACAGTCAGGCCACCACAAGACAAAAGCAAGTGTGTTAGTAGGCGAGTGGTGCTTCTGTGATCAGTGGGCTTTGAAAAGAAGACACCGGGAAGCAGAATGCAGAGTTCTCAACCTGGGGGAGCCTGCGCAAAGATCTCTGTGGAAAGGGATCTAGTCTGGAACTGCGCCCTGGGGGTGAGAGGTTTGAAGGATCAAAGTGATTATGTAAGCAACAGTAACACCCGCACACAGGCACACACACACACACAGATGCGCGCGCAGACAGACACACGCACACAGACGCGTGCGCACACAGACACACACACACACACACGTGCATACAAGCAGTTCACACATGCATGAGCAGTACATATATAACCAGTCGGCTTCTGTAGCTTTGATTGACAACTGTTTAGTTGATTCAGGCAATGTCCGTTCTGTCATCAGCATCATTCATCAGAAATCATATAGTTATGTTTGCTTCAGTATTACACTGGAAGAGGGTTGTTATTTTTGTTTTCAAGGCAGGTTGGCAGTGTTTTGGTTTGCCTGTCTCTCGGACGACCTGTGACCCAACTAAAAGTCCTCTGAAACAAGTAGCCTTGAAGTTGTTATTTTGCAAAGGATGCCAACTAATAATAATAATAAAAAGAGAAAAACATGTAACATACAGACTCCACATGATTGTACCATTGAAAAACAAGTAAGAAGCTGACATTACGTTTTTAAGCCATTGTAGCGTGAGACGGCGTAAAAACCATATTTGGAAGATATTTCCTGTGATGAAGGTATAAAAACTGGGTGTAAAAAGCAGAATGTCAGTTCTTCTTGCACAAAAGGAACTCAGCTTTATATTGATCAACATGCCACAATGGAGCCTAATTTTCTGAAGAATCTGTCTCCCCCCAGTTGCTTGAGGATGGAGGAACCTCATAATATGAAAATATTTCTGAATGAAAATCATGACAGCATGTGCACAGTGCTAGTCGTTAGCTGGCATTTGGCCTGGCTAGTGAAGGAGGCCCGAGGAGGTTGTCTTTGTGCTCTTGGTCATACTGTAGGTCAGCCTATTGGGGAAAGTCTTGCCACTGAACTCAAGATGAGCATGGAAAGACTAGCCTGTTGCAGACTCAGTTTCAAGGCATGTGAAATCATGATTTTGATTGGTTATTTAAACCTATTTAAATATGAAAGGGGGAGGGCTGTCTCTCCAAAAAGCATCATGTATGCGGCTCCGCTAAAAGCCTCGTCACGGTTCACAGACTTTAATTGAAGGCATTTCACAGTCTGTGCTTCTATAAATATGATGAGGGAGTATTTATTTATTCCCTTCAGAAACCACCCTGGAAAGAAAAAGCTTTGCATTGGAGATTGGGTCCCTTTTTTTAGCAGGTTGTGCAATTAGAGTAAGTGCAATCAAAAAATTGAAATGAAACCATCTCACTGTTCTCATTCAGGCCCCCCTCGTTCAACCCTGCCCCCTCCCTGGAAGACGGCTCCCGAGGTGGTGTTTTCATCAGGGGCGGCTGGTTTCCCATATAAACTCTGAAAGCCTGCATGTTGCCTGCAGAAATCTTAATAGGAAAATGTGGCCTCTGCGCTCCACAGAAAAGTGACTGACGGGATTGTGCATCTTCAGCGCATTTTGCCAAAATGGCTGCCAGACTTGAAAAAGGCATTATTTTGTTTTATTTATGTGTTCTGGGAGGGGTTGTATGTAAGGAAATTGGCTCCCTATTTCCCTCCGCCTTCCACGTACTTTGCTGCTGGTGCAAACTTCCACATCTAGTTTGCCTGTTGACCTAAACCTTGCCTCCCTGGTGCAATGCTTCGGTAACCATGTGGTGTAACTAAGGCTGGGTCACTCGGGCTTATCTGGGATCAGGTGTTTGAATTCAAAGCAGTTGAATGACTGAACTTTGTCCTCATTCTGTGGCAGTATCTTTCAGAACTTACTCAAGCGAATTGCCGGTATTATAAATGACACTGTTCGTAATAAATGTCAACGGTAAATTACTCTTTGCTTAATGCGTCTGCTGAAGTAAAAAAAGTGTGGCCGCTGTACTTTTCCTGCGGTCATAATGCAATTCTTAATCCCCAACTCCCTTGAATTAAGTACCTTAGCCAAACTCTTGCTTTTCAGTATGTGTTTGTACTTTTAGTGTCTGGATTGCATGGGAAACTCTGGTAAGAGGATTTAATTTCTTTATGGTCAGTAGGTTTGCTTTGAGAAATATAATCCTTTATGTAGTTGGTTGCTGTTTGGTTATTACATCATCACCCTCTGAAACGATCCAATGTGGTGTTTTGTCTCCGAAGAACGGGAGTGATTCTCATTCTCTAACCTGTGCTATAAGATATGAAGTAAATAAAGTATGACGTAGACATATTGGAAAAGTGCTGGTTTGTTTTATTGGATTATATTTCAAGCACTGCTTCTCATGTTAGACTGGCCATTGGTCTGTGTTCTGTCTTCTCTGCCGACATCAACTATTCGATCAAATGTTCAATGCAATCTGGTAGCCCGCATGTAGTTCTCAGCCCGTATAGTTTTATAAGGCTTTAAATGGATTTGTCCTGCTGCGTGCCATGTATGAAACATCATCAGGGAATTATTTATTTATTAAAACAAAATAAAACTGTGTTTACACAGATATTAAGTGAAAATATAGTATTTTGTAATTAGTAGACTTTTTGCATTAATATTCATGTATGTTATTTTCCATGTCTGCCCATTTCATGCTCCTTTCTACTTGTCCTCGAAAGACAGCATGTAGTCAGTAACCGTGGTTTTCATTTCCAGCCAAACGGGTCACTGAATGCTTGTGGTGGAAGAAAAAGAAAGTTGGCCTACATAATCTCTCAGAAATCAATTTCTTTTCCAGCTGAAAAATGAAAGTGACGGATTTTGATAAGAACATGAGGCTCAAGCAAGTCTTTCACCGCTGCGTCAACCTGGCATTTCATTCGCGCCCTCATCGTGGGTGTCCTTGAAGGCAGGTTCAAGGTGACAGGAGGTTCAGGTACACTGGTTTGACCGGCATATCCCTCTGTATATGACTGCCCCCGCATATCCATCGCCTATTAATCAGTGATCACTGCCCACACTGTATCATCAAAAGGAATGGACTCTGTTCAGCCGCGATTAATTCGGCAACAAGCTAGCCGACAGGATCATTTTGTCAGTACGCTCAGCAGGTTGTTTAAAAAAACTTTTATTTAACGCTGTCTCCATGGTAGCAACACGCCACGGAAGTGTTTGAGTCAAGCGAAACAACTCGATAAAGTATTACAGACATTTCCTGAGCTAGGTCTGCTTAGTGGGCCTATTCAGGTTTCCTCTGCAGTTGAGCAAGCTTCTTGTTGGCGGCAGGTCATTGGGAGCATGATGATTCATGCAGTTGGGTTGGGTGAAACAGAGATGGTTGCTCATGCGCTTCAGATGTGCGCACACAGCTGTATTGACTGATCCCAAGCCCCGCCCACTTCCGGCTACGTCACAATGGGGCAAGCAGGGGTCTGACCGAACCTCGGACTACTTTCACCTCAGGCAGCCATCAAACCAGGTATTTTGGCTTTCTGCTATGGTAAAACGTCAAAAATGTAACATGTAACAGACACTCGATATACCGACCGTGTTAAAGGTGTTTTTTTATTCCATTTCCAAAACCATAATAAGCTTTTTAATGTATTCCTAAACTTAAAAAAAGATTTGAAACAGTTGTGAAATTAGTGTCTTTTTCATTTGTAAAAAAACTTATTTTTTTACGACAATTTACGACACAAGAATATTTCAGAAGGCACTTTTATCAAACAAACCTATGCAGTTGTATTCTCATGCCTTTTGCAGCAATATTCATTTCTGTAATAAAACCATGATAGCTAGTTAATTAGCTGTTCCATGACTTGAATAGACCACTGACTAACAAGAATCGTTAACGATTGATAACGGTCACCAGCGAACTACCTTGGTACCCTTACCGTTGCGGGGACTGAATTAACTGAGCAGTTATTAAAATTAGCAAGGCAGCTAGCTGCTTGTAACTGACATTCAATGACAATGCTTCTTACCTGCATAATATTTAAAACAAACTTATCCATCCCCATGACAGTGTAAATACAGGGTTAAATTTATTTCAATGATATATTAGTATAAGTAGGCCTACTAGCTCACTGATGCTAACATGAATCTTTCCGTCCAAAAGCTATGACATGATCTGAGTAGTAAAAGCACGACCTCTATAAACATGTATTTAAATAATGTAATTCATAAGGAGAAATGTGCGGCAATTGTGTAGGGTTTAATTTAATATTTAACGTTCAGTAATGCAATTGCTGCTGTCTGTCCCATAGGAGACAAGGACTGTGCGGCGTTCGTTTGGAACTATAGCGCCTCCCCACGAACCACGTGACCACTCGAACAACAAAGTCAATGGGTGTCGCCACTCTGTTATCTACCGCTCCGTCCGGCATCCCTCACCCAGGAAGTATTTGCATACAGAGAAGTCAACCAAATGCCATTTGGAACCGATGTTTAGGGGCTGTTGACAGGCTTTCGCAGACTGAAAAGCACGGTTATTTCATAATTATTTGCATTATACGACTAAATTATATTTAACATGTTTAAGTAAATTTTCATCTCTTGATATTTGAAGGGGGGAGGGATGCGCCCCTGTGCCCTTTACTGGCCGGCCGCCACTGGTTAACACCGACTCACATTTCGATCTTCCCATTTGTAAGTGTGCCGCTTTTCATCCACCAATTAGCACATATTTAAGGAGACAAAATGTCAATGCCAAAATAACACCGAATCGCATGCAACACGTCATTGAACGGACCTGGCGCCGCTATGCTTGTTGTTTTCAACTTCAGGCATGGCTGATATTTCCTGGTGAGTTGTCCGACCTAGCAACAGTAACTATGGGAGGCAGGGCTTGAGATCGGTCAATTGACATTCCGTGGCTGTTGCCGAGCAGAGTTGCATTGTGTTGGGTGCTGTGCTGCCGCACGTGCTTGCGTTTTTATCTGTTGGCCATGAACAACAAGGTTGTTTAAAATTGCCTTCATCAGCAAGCTCACGGGCCTGGGGGAATTAGGATTTAGGGGCCGAAGCACTCTCCCAGATGTTAAGCTTTGAATTCAAGATCAAGGATTTCATGGAATTTATATCACTTTCATATCCACATCACAAGTCCACTTGCCTGTACTGGTCATGTGGTGATGCGGGAACACGGTTCTTATTTTCTTAATCAGGTTTTCAGAAGTGTAGGTCGCCTGTATGAATTGTAAAATTAGTACAAACCCAATTCCAAAATAGTTGGGATGAATTGTGAATAAAATCAAAATGCAATAATTGAATTTCAGTTCATAAGTCGATATGTTATTTAAAATAGAACATAGAAAACATTTCAAATGTTGAAACTGAGACATTTTACATTTTTATCCACAAAATGAGCTTTTTTCAAATTTTCTGGCTGCAATAGGTCTCAAAAAAGTTGGGACACAGGCAAAAAAAGGGCTAAAAAAGCTATTAATATATAAGAGAATCAGCTGAAAGAACATTTAGCAAGTAATTAAGTTAACTTGCATCAGGTGTATAACATGATTGGTTATAAAAGGGATGTCTTAGAGAGGCTGAGTCTCTCAGAAGTAAAGATGGCCAGAGGCTCTACAACATGTGAAGGCATGCATAAAAAAATTGTGGAATACTGTAAAAACAATGTTCCTCAACATCAAATTGCAAAGGCTTTGATGGTCTCATCATCGACAGTTCATAACATTGTCAAAACATTAAGAGAAACTGGAAAAATCTGTGCGCAAGGGACAAGGCCGAAGACCTTTACTGGATGCCCGTGATCTTCAGGCCCTCAGACGTCACTGCATCACTCACCGGCATGATTCTGTCATTGACATTACTAAATGGGCCCAGGAATACTTAAAAAAACCTTTAAACACAGTCTGCCGTGCCATCCACAGATACCACCTAAAACTTTATCATGCAAAAAAGAAGCCATTGTTGAGCATGATCCAGAAGTGCCGCCGTGTTCTGTGGGCCAAAGCACATTTAAAATGGACAGTAATAAAGTGGCAAAGTGTCCTGTGGTCAAACAAGTCCAAATTTGACATTCTTGTTGGAAATCATGGGCATTGTGTCCTCCGGGCTAAAGAGGAGAAAGATCACCGCTCCTGTTATCAGCGTTCAGTTCAAAACCCAGCATCTCTGATGGTATGGGGATGCATTAGTGAATATGGTGTGGGACACTTGCGTGTTTTAAAAAGCATCATGAATTCTGATAGGTATATAAAGGTTTTAGAGCAACATATGCTCCCCTCCAGATGACATATCTTCCTGGGAAGGCCTTGTGTATTTCAGCAGGACAATGCAAAACCACATACTGGAGTTATTACAACAGCATGGCTTTGCAGTAGAAGAGTCTCTGTGCTGAACTGAGCTGCCTGCTGTCCTTTCACCGATTGAAAGCATTTGGCGCATAATTAAACGAAAATTCCGTCAAAGGAGACCTAAAACTCTCCAGCAGCTGGAAGCCTGTATTAAACAAGAGTGGGATGAAATTCCATTGGCTAAACTCAAGAAACTTGTCTCCTCAATGCCCAGACGCCTTCACTTTGTGTTAAAAAGAAGACAGGATTCTACACCATGGTCAACAGGCCCCTATGACAACTTTTTTGAGACCTGTAGCAGCTATCAAATTTGAAATGAACTCATTCTGTGCGTAAAATTGTAAAATTTCTCAGTTTCAACATTTGCTATGTTATCTCTGTTCTAATGTGAATAAAATACTGGCTGGTGTGATTTGAAAGTCATTGAGTTTTGATTTTATTCACAATTTACTCTTTGTCCCAACTATTTTGGGATTGGGGTTGTACAGTTAGCAGTTTTCTTAAGCTGTGATTAGCTGGCCACCGTAATTTGTTAGTTAATTTGTTAATTTTTTTTTTCTATTGCTAGAGGAAAAACCTGTTCCAAACCAAGCCAGGCAGCGCATTGTCCAGATTAAACACAGATCCACTGCACAACAAATTAGACTTTATGTTTGTTTGCCATCAACGAAACAAGAGAATGGGAGAACTCTGAATAGAGTAATCTGACATCGAGTCATACAAGCTGGTCTTATATTGATATATCCAGCTAATTTTCCTGCCTCTCAGCAGGCTTCCTCTCCTTTCACTTAAAACGCCCTGTCCCATGACCTTGCCATGTTATTGTTTTGGCTCAGAATGAATGTTATTGTTTTGGCTCAGAAATGAGTGTTTAGACTGAGCACTTGTTACTGCTCGGGTAAAAAGTTCCTGGCTTACCTGCGAATTAGGGACAAAAACATTCATCTTTCAGACTGTCTTGCAGGTGAAGAGAGACCTACTTTGATCAAGAATGGATATCGTATTTTCCTCATCATTTAAATTGGCATAGATGGTTTAATAGTCCTCAAAACTATCACATGGTCTATAAAATAAGTACTCAATGAGTACATGTGTCTACTGCGGATTGGTTGTTAACTGCAGGCTAAGAGGTTTTACTTATAAACTTAAAATTCAATAGCATGGTTTCTTCTTGTGTACGCTCAGTAGACACAAAAAAATTACTTTGACGCTATTCAGTGCCTTCTTTTCTGGCCCCTTTCAGTCATCTATTTAGTGGGTTTGTTCAGCACGCTTTCTATGTCAGTTGTTAGTTGCACAATGAACTGTTTTGACATATGTTGAGCTGTGTAGCTAAAAACTGTGTGGTTCCGGTTTCGTCTCTGATTGTATTGATGAATAACAACGTGTATGACAGATCTTCTTCAGAAACTTCATGACCACCTTCATATTGGACTGTAACTCTCATTCCCTCATTTTTTTTTAATTTAGCCATGTTTTTTATTCTGTTATTTATTTTATTTTTTTTTTTTATCAGTGCCTTGGGGTTGGAGCTTTCATCTCTCTCCTCGTTCAGCTCTACATGCAGTTAGTAACAGAGGCATTATTTCCCATTCTAGGCAAACAGAATTAAAAGTGAAAGTGCTATGGGAGAATGTAAAGCCAGCTGACACCCTTTAGATGCACATTTTCAATTACAGTTGCTGCCCTTGATTGTAACCACAAAAATGGGCCAAAAAAGACATTACTTTGGGCAGATATCAGGTTTATTATGATGATGGATAGAGGCAATCACTCTGTGGGGGTTTTCCCTTTTCTGGGCCAGAGGCTGTTGGAGTTTGGCCTGTGTATTCTTTGGCACGGTTCTGTGATTGGCTTCATCTGATTAGAGCTCACCGGCGATCTTCTGAGCTTCTATTCATGGGTGCTCATTTTTCACTTTCAAATTTCTGGCATCCTAGTGCTATTCTGACGTCCTGAGTTTCTTTGTGACCGAATTATTCACCTTGTACTTCTATTTCTACTTACCATCGTAGAGCCCTGTGTCAAACCATGGACATATAATAATTAGGAACACATTCTCATCCCGAATTGTCTTATAGTGAGTGACGCTACCTGACCAAGTTTTCATATACCTTACAACGAAAAAGGAGCATTTCAGCGTCCTTATTTGACATTTATGGTCAAGATTTGGGTTCAATTTAGGGGTTGGGGCTCATTTTACACTGGCGTCAAACCAGGATGCCAAAAAGCTCCTTTATTTGTCATATTTTGACGCTTGGTCAGGTAACATCACCCAATGACGAGTCGGGATGAGAATGTGTTGTCTACAGAAGAACCACAATGATTGGTATGAATCATTGAGCCTCAGAAAACTGTCCTGAACCTCAGCCTTTCATGACTGAATATTTTGTAGGCATGACCTGTGATCTTGTTTTTTGAAGGTTCATTCAGCTGAGATTAGATCGAGTCAGAATTTTGAAAGTCCTAGAATTTTTATTTCACTGCAGATGTCCTTGAGATGGTTGTCATTGAAAGCACTTCTGACAGTTGTGCACAGAAAGCTATTTCTTAAAGTGTAATAAGAACCGAAATGCTATTCTAGATGAGGGAGATAAGCACTGAGGCTGAATGCTTTTGACAGAAGAAGCCATATTGAGTAGAACTGTGGGAAAATATGCTTGCCTCAGATATCTACATGGCCACGATAGCACTAGTGTGATTAGCACAGAGAAATAAAGTGTGCTGGAATATTGGTTGTCTTAGTAGACGTATGTGTTTAGTTTCTGGATGACTTGCACTTGAAGATGTGTCATGTCAGACCTTTTACAGTTTCATGGGATAAAATAGTAAATTCAGCTTGATGCTCTTGAGGTACTGCTGATATGCAGTTTTTCCTGGCAAGTTCAACGTGACCATATGGACGATGCTCTGAAACTGCATGTGTGTGTGTATGTTTCGGTGTGTGTGTGTGTGTGTATGGGAGGAATGAGGAGGAAGATAACTGCACTGCAGTCACAACCGCTTCCCCCGTAGCCACTAAATCTGTGTGTGTGTGTGTGTGTGTGTGTGTGTGTGTGTGTGTGTGGCGTAACTTCATAATACATGTATACGAAGCACATTTTCCGTCTTGATGACCCCTCTGATAGCCAGGTCTCTAGTTTCACCTGTGTGCTGCTGAGTTGCTGTTCTACTTGGCCATAATGCATTTATCATCCATTTTAATTGGAAAAAGCAACTAATGTCATGTGTAGCGCAGTGTAAGGGTGATACCAGCACAGTTGAATTATCCTTTCTGGCTCAGTTTTGCTTTTGGCTTGTGTAGCTCTCATTGCACCTGGCCATTTGCGACAGACGCTGCTATACCCTGTCTCACCAGCAGGGGGCAAATGTGTCCCAAAGAGCACTTCTGAATGGCAGCCAGTGCTCCTGGCAGGACTGACGAGAGCAAGGCAGCTTGTGAAGTTTTCTACTTCTTGAACTGCAGTTCAGTGAGCTAGACATACCGTTTCCCATCTGGCTATTTGAACTGACGGTGGCATTTGCAAAAAGCTGCACTGATCTGACTGTCAAAAATATTTATAAGGTCGGCGTACACATAACCCCCTCAGGCTCACAAGGGTCTGAAAATTACTCAGCGCAATGTTCTCCACGGTAGCGTTTGGTTTACTGTTAGCGACACGTCATGTCATCTGGGCCACTGTAGGAAAATGGCCTTGTTAATATTGGATTAAGTCATTCGTCTGCTGTCCTGCTCTGGCTGTCGGTATCTTTTACATGGTACAGTGCATGTAATGCAATGCAAGGATCTTCTTGTCTTCGAGGATCAGTCTTTGAGTACTCTTTGAGTACTTTGAGTACTAGGCGAAGGGGAGATTTTACATGTTTACACCCAGCTCCAGGAAAATTGTGATCACGCCGAGTCTCGCATTGCGACGCTGCTGGAAAAGCGCTTTGATTACTTTGCTTGTTGGTGCGACACAACATTATTGGGCTCGGTATCGCCCGTGGATATTTTAGTGGCTGGGAGCGGAGAGCTGATGGTATGTTTCAGGGGGTTCTGTAATAAGGTGTTCACTGCACATCCTGCTGCACTGTGTTCCTCCTCAGCCCCTCAGATGTGTAAATAAGAGGTCTGTCAGGTCTAAGGGTCATCTGCTCCCAGGGTTAAGGAGTGTAGGCTTGGGGGAGGAAGTCTGGAGGGAGAGGTGTGTGTCTGTGTGTGTGAGAGGGGAAGAGTCTGTGGCTGTGTATGTGAGAGCAAGACTTAGCGAGCAAAAGTGAGTGTGTGTGTTTGTGGGTGTCTGTGTGCGTGTTTGGTGTGAGAGAAAGGGTGTTTGTGCCACACTGACCAGGGACAATCCTCTCACTCCAGGACAGGTTCTCCCTCTCTACCTCTCGCTCTCTCTCTCTCTTTCTTTCCCTCCCCTTCTTTAGCTTTCTCCCTCCCTTACTCTGTCTTGCTCTCTCTCACTCCCTCTCCCACCCTCTCTGTCCCTCCCTCTTTCTGTCTCCCCCTCTCTCTCTCTCTCTCCCTCCCTCCTCTCCTCCCTCCCTCTCTCCTCCTCTGTGGAGGGAGTAGTGAGAATGCTCTCTGAACTGACAGAAAAGTCTCTCTCCGGCAGAGACGCACGGCAGCGTCCTCCTCCTCAGCGCGTCCCTCCGGAATCTTCCGGGTCAGCCGAGCCGCCCAGGCCGTTGCCCGTAACCCCCGGCGGTTTGAGAGGGGGGCTGGCGGGGACAGTGATTGCGGGGGGAAGTGGAGGCGCGGGTAGGCATCTCTGGGCTCCGGCCGGTTCCCGGGACACGTTGGCTCCGGATTCGGGGGTGGGTGCCGGGGGGGTGGGGGTGGGGGTCGGGGTCGAGGAGGGGGAATGGGGGGGATGGAACTCCAGCAGCGCCTCTGGAGCAGGAGGGCTGGGGTTGGGCCTGGGGGACTGGGACGGCGATGTCCAACCCGGGGGGACCATGTTGAACGCAGTGTGGGAGACGGAGGGGCTGCAGACGGTGGGCATCGTGGTCATCGTCTGCGCCTCCCTCAAGCTGCTGCACCTGCTGGGGCTCATCAGCTTCTCCGAAGGTAAGAGGGCCCAGTGGAGTGGCACAGAACCCGCTCTGTCAACTTTAGAGGTACCGGAGACCCCCCTCCAGACTGAGGTGCAGTTTCAGGCTGACCTGTGGCGGTGCGAATAGAGGGTTGAAGCTGCTTTCTCATGCACATATGGTCCTGAATGTGTGTTACCTGAGATCATTTGGTTTTAAAGTTTATTCTTTTCCATTCTCTCATTTGGTTGTTTCATACCGGACTCGTTTTTTTGCTGTTTTTCAGCAAGTGGACAAATGACTTAATTTTGGGAGGTGAACCTTAATAAAAAATGCTTATGAGTAAAAACTACCATCCAATCTGATAGAGATGGACAACTTTTGAATAGTCCCATCCCTTTGAATATCTGGGCAGTGTTAGTGCGTAGTGTTTGTGTGTATTTATGTTTGAGTGTGCAAATGTGCATTTGCGTGTCTGGGCGTATATAATGGACTGTATTTTTGTTTGTTTATTCGACTCCATTCTTTTCCTCTCTCATCAGTGCTTCTCCTCCTAATATTGAAACAGTCCGTCTCTCATAAATCGCTTGTTTGCATCTACACCAAACAGACGTTTTTATGTATCTGTTAGCAACCTGACAGTGAAATGGCAAGGAAATACTGTTCCAGTGAACATCTAAGAGTTTGAAGCAAGTCCTTGAAAGAGGGACTTTCAAATGCCTGGAATTATTATTCATCCGTGGTCTTGTTGCATAGATACGATCATCAAACAGAAACCGCGAAAAATGCATCATCCTGCCTACCTGTCAGTAGCAGAGTGCTTACCATACGGGCTGGACAAATGTCCTGTCTCATCCAGTTTTTCCTTTCCATCGTCTAAGGCTTTCTTTTCCATCTGCAGAGTTTTTTTTTTCACTTTAAGCTTAGTTTAGCTCCTTTCTCCCCTTCGTTTACTTCGTCAAGCGTCTCGTTCACAGTTTTCATTCAAAAGCACTGCATTGCCAATTACAATTACAATTACATTGACTTGATTCGATTGGCTTGACGGTTCACGCATCCATTTACTAAGCTGTGTTTTATTAAGACCGATATGAATGCCCAGACGAACACCAGGGGATTCAAGCTTTGTGAAGATGATAATATAAATGAGCTCGGACCTGTGTCCAGGTAGTGTTCTGGTGACCTATGCTCTGCTTTTACGGTGCTGCTAAAAGAGATTAAAGTATCCGTGAAAATGTAATAATAATAATGCCTGGTTGCGAGAGAAGATAAATAACTTCCCTCTTTGTCAATGTATGAAAGTTTATACCCTTTTTGCCCTTTAATTTGTTTCCTGATTATACCAAAGGCATTGCATCTGGTACATTTTTGGATATTTGCTGCTCCTGCCTGTAGCACTGTTATACCATGTGTCATGTCTCACCAGTTTTCCAAACACACTCTGATCACGTATGCTCTCACCTTTTCAATAGGTTTTTAGCTGTGGCTGTTGATGGCATAACTCAGAATGGTCAATCGTTCAACTAATGCCACTGATTGGCTGGAGATTGTACTTATCTGGTGTCCCAGCCGTCAATCATTTCCTCATTAGGAGAGGAATGAAAACCTGCAGCACATGGGCCGAGGAGTATCCCTGATTTATGTGTATTGAGTACTGGCTGACCCTTTATGGGCGTAGAGCCTTTTCACATTGCTATCTCTGTCCCAGCTGCAGGGCTAAAAAGCAAACCTGCAGTACTGATAATTCTGCTTACATCTGTGTGTAGGGCGATTACCATACACTACTGACTGCGGTAGTAAAAACCAATCACAGTGTCACGAAAGATAAATATTTCCCACCACATGCAGACCTTATTGAGGGACCTGGAGAAAAGGAAAGCCAAATTGCAAAATGGAAACTCCCATCACCTGTGAAAAGGATCATACACACATCATAAGGGGGACCCAAGAGTGGCCCCAGAGGAACACCTGCAAGGTGCTTTCCTGTCTTTATCTGGCTCATAGCTTCTGAATGTTGCAAACAACTTCCATTCACTCATTTACTGAGGAACGTTCCTGTTTATCAATAATTAATTTTTTGAATGTATTAGGTAAATTAGGATCTAAATAATCAATAAAATATTAGAATTGGGCATACTAGATGCCCCACATGTATCTGTCTGCTTGGAATATTCTATCAATTACTTAGACTGCTGTGGCCAGTTTAGAAATGGTCTACTTAAAAGACTGGGTAGCTAGAATGGGGGCAGTTGTGTATGTTGCGATCTTCCTCTTCCTCCCATGGACACAAAACACTCAAATACACACACACACACGCACACACACACACACACACACACACACAGGTCCCCACAGTCTTGTTTTTGCATATTTTGATCTGGGAAAGATGACAGGAGCAGGATTACTTGATTTCACAGCCCTCCCATCCCTGAGCATTGCTGCTCATGATTGATTGTTTTATTGGTTCGTTGGTTAATTGATCGGCTTGTTGGGTTACAATTGGCTCCTTTTTACCTACAGTATACCCTCGCCCCTGGGGTGAGTTTACTTGTTGTGAGAGAATAGGATGCCTGTTTAAGTGTGTAACAGTGTCATCAGAGAGTCTTAAAACAAGAGGTCTGCCATCTGTGAAGTGTGGAGTAATTGCTGCAGTTGCTCTAGTGTTACGCTGGGATTTCAGACCGACAGCCTAGCACTCGGTGCTAACGAAACCATGCTTTATTAATGCGCTCAGTGTGTACGGTACTGCCTTCATTCTTCCACAGCTATGATTACTGGTTGTTTGCAGACACCATTTGTGCTGTATAACCTTTGAAAGAATTGTATTTGGAATATGGGTCTGTCACTAAGATAGTAGGCGCTCTGGCCTTGTTATTGTATTAATTAAAAACTCCACTTCCCTGTCTAATCATAACCAGGCCTGGTCAAGCACTGCATTCAAGCCAATTACGGTCTGCAGGTGCTTTTTGAAATTTGAAAATGCCCCAGAAACTCACTTCAAAAAAATTGTTTTGGTATTATGAAGGCAAAGGAACAAGAAGGAAATTAGCTCTGACTGTGACTGATCTTACCTAACTTCCTAAGATGCTCCTAAGCTTTTCAACACGGTAGCGCCTGTGCCGCGTATAAAACGGGAACGTCATACTCCAGTCTAGAAGAGCCGCGGTTTGTGCAGGCTTTCACGGTGTCCTTTAAATCAGCAACCAATTAATGCATTGAGAACAAGGTGTGTGAAATTCATGTAAATTCATATCCTGTGCAGAAGCACACCAAAAGCCGGCGGACACAGTGACCCTCCACGCCCAGGGTTTGACATCCCTTGTGTAAGACCTTTTTTTAAATAGCTTTTTTTTCTTTCTCTTGAAGTGATGAAAGCCTGAAAGCTGGAGGAGAATCGTCCCCAGATTAAAGAGGCAGAGATTCTCAGATGAGGTTTTTATGCAGATCACATCAGGACATGTAGGGCGCTGTGCATTTAGCGATGCTCTCATCAGCCTGAGTCGCTGACCTCATTCCCTTGCCGAGCAGTAACACTCATGAGGTAATTGGCCTACTGTAGGCTTAAACAATTTTTCTCCCTTCAGTCAGGGCATGTGGAGGAAGTGTTGAGGGGAAAGCTTGTGATCTGACTGAGGTGAGCTGAATTATTGGCTACTCGTCGGGTATACCATAAGCAAGTCTCCCGCATCCCATTGACCGATAATACTGATAATAAGATGTGCGACTATTGTAGCTACTGAGTATTGCTGTTTTAAACCTCTACTCGAAATAGTTTTAGCAGTAGCAATCCAGCCATTCTTTCTATTTAAGAAAAGGGCAGACATACCATTGGCACTGCTAAATTTTTATATCTGTCTGGCCAGAAACGGCGGCGTCTTGCTGTTTATTGTTTGGACGATAGGGCAAAAATGAATATGATTTAAATGCGAGGACAGTCTTTACCCTCTTCAGTATTACAGCTGTGGAAGGGCACCAGCTGGGTGTTTATCTGCTTAGCTTCTCCTCTTGCGTTCTCTTATGAAGCCATTCACCTCGCTCAGTTTTCTAGACTGAGCACAGTTAATCTGGTCTGAATCCATCTGGACTGGACACAATTCATCGTTTTAGCTGCACCTAGTAATGTCCTCCTTTTCTCCTCATGAAGGCAGTCTTATGTTTTTCACCCTTTGGAAGAAGAGCAGTCTTAAAACCTTGATGGTGGCATCCAGGAAGGTCCCTGGGTATAACTGCAAAGTTAATATGTCTCAAATGCTGTTTCTCAAATTTTTCTGGAGTTCTTCTCGCGTTGCCACCATTGCTTTCAGTAGACTTTTGGCATGACTAAGTTTGTTTTAGTAACAGATACCTCTTATTTCTTTTCAACTTGTCTGAAATCTCGCCTCTGGCTGATTCCTCCTTTTTTTTAATGTTGCGTTAAAGAGTTGCCTTTAATCTAATTTGTTCAGAAGGTAAACAGGCTCTTATTGTGTTAGTTTCATTATACGGTGCAGAATTGGGCGAGCCGCGTCGGGGGCTCGTGCAAACGGAAGCCCGGGGGCAGGCCCAGTGAAACAAAACGATTGGCGTGACCTTTGATTATAATAGACCAGCCCTCCACCCTCTTCACTCTCATTTGCAAAATCACACCTGAAGGGTTCGGGAGGAGGGATAAAGATTGATAGCTATTGACTGCCTGTCTCATCGATAAAGTCCAATGCCTAGAGAAAAAAGTGTAGTATTCACACCCTAATATCTTGCATTAATTGTGGCATTGTTTGGACAGTAGTATTAAATTTTAAAAACATGTATTTCAGACCAGGGTGGCACTAATATTTGGCTGATATCTTGTACGGACAATGGCAGAGTCAAACCACTTCATAAAGCCTTCTCCAGCACATCCCAAAGACTTTCAGTTGGTTAAGGCCAGGTCTATATGGCCAGTTCATGTGAGAAAATGATTTCTCATGCTCGCGGAGCCACACTTTCATAATGTAAGCCTGATGAATCTTGGTATTGTCATCCTGGAATATATTGTGCTCTCAGGAATTGAAAAGTCCATTGATAGGATAACTTGGTCAGTCAGTACATTCAGGTAGTCAGCTGACTTAATTTATTTGCTGTATAATGTTGCTTAGCCTAGACCTGATAAACTGACCCAACCCCAAATCATGACTCTGTCTCCGAAGGCTTGGACAGTGAACATTATTCATGACGAATGCTTTGTTTCATTAGCTTTCTTTCTTACCCTAATGCAAGCATCAGTCTGGAATAGGGTATAAATCTAGGGTCTTTAGACCACATGACCTTTTTGCATTGCTCCACTGTTCAATCTAGCAAATTGATGTTGTTTTTTTATTGATTAGCCTCACCAACAAGTGGCCGCGGTCCTGTGACCGCATAGCTGTTTAGTCCCATTGTTGCAATTTCTTGTTGCATTGTGCGTGTGGAAATGTGCTTACTTTCACAGTTAACTGTAGCCAGAAGTTCTAATTCTTGTTGATGCATGAATGAATTTTACTCCGATCCACTACTGCTGGGATTTTGACTATTCTCCACTATCCTTCCAAGTTTTAATAATGTTTTAGACAGATCTTAACCCAGTTCCTGAAATATTGGCCACAGGCTAACAATATTAGTTGTCTGGATTTGTAAAGGACTGGGACCTGCAGTATAAACTTGTTTTAAACTCAGTAAACATTAACAAAAATGGATTCAAAATGATGGCAGGTCCATAGTTCCGGCTGCTGGAAAGCCGGCACAGTTTTCCTTGAAGAAATGAGCGCAGTTTTGTGAGCAGGCTGGGGTCATGCGAGTAGCAGGTGCCAGCAATGGTCTGACTTGTGAAGAAATGGTATGAGTTTGGAGGGAACTGCATGGTGGCATAGTGTGTAGTACTGTTTCGCCATGACAAAGAACATATTGGGCTTAAATCCAGCCTGGGCCCATTCTCTATGAAGTCTCCTCCAGGTGCTCTGGGTTCCCTCTATTTGATCTGCAAGAATGACTAAGCAGAGGAAAGCCCAGAAACACCCTTTTTAAGTTCATGCCCCAGATTCAGTCGGGTTTAAATCAATGCTGTCATCCACCAAACCCAAGGAAGTCTAACCCTGAAAACAGGGCCCTACTTTTCTCACTAGGCTAATATACAGCATTATAGGTCAGGATGACTTGTGCCATGAGATTGGCTGCCTATTTTCCCAATATTATCTTGGTCTTTCAATACTCCTGTTACCTGAGAAAGGCTTGCATTACCTAGGGTTAAGGTACAATAGGTGTTTAAAAAATTCAGATTCTCGTGTTCACCATAGGTAGAAAACCTCCACTAGATCCAGAGAGTAGAAAAGTTAGTGATATCAACACCCAAGTAGATATGTGTTGTCAAATACAAGGAAAGAAACTATTCTGATTCATTCTTGTGCCTTGGAGGCAGTACCCTCTTTTGATCAGCTTAAAGCATTACAGAAAATGTTCGCCTTTATTTATCGTATTTGTCATAGGGCTTTTTCTGAGATGGCATTACAAGAATGAAACAAATGTGATTTTGGGATTTTGCCTGAGAGCCATGGTAGGACTTTATTATTTAAAATCTAATCCACCAAGGTCCTGACACGACTGTATACAGGTGAAAAATAGTTCAATAAATATGAAATTGGCCTGTAAATAGTACAATATTACATACTGTCATTGTATATTTCTTTTTTTGTTCATTTTAATGAATGCTGCCCCAAATACACACACACACACAAACACATACACACAAAAGCCTGTATGATTATTCAACAGGACAAAATAATCTTCATAAAGCTCTTTACAATGTAAGATTTCAAGCCACTGTTGTATCTACATTGAATTACTCACACTTTACAAATTCAGACAGTGCGTGCCAGTGTGCTCCTATTTTCCCATTTCACGTGCTATTACTGTTAATTTAACGTGCTATTTTCAGTCTTTTTATGTCCTTGAATTTTCTCTCGTAATTCTACACTGTGCTCTTTGAACATTTTTGGCCAGAGGCTTTTTAGCTTCCCGATTCATGGTTTATTTATTCAAATAACTTAGGACAATGTTTTGACATACGTTTTTTAAGATGTAATTACATGGAGAGATGAGCAAAAATCCCCCAAAAAATACTAACATAATCAGAAATAAAGAAGATGCCAATAATATTGATAATATTTGATCATTTCTATGGGTTTATCAAGGTTTTGTGTTTTTCCTTGCCCAAAGACATCCATCAAATTAATCACAGATTTTCTGTGTTTTTTAAGCACTATCTTGCAGAGAGTTTCGGCTGAATAAGTCTTTTTTGTTGTTTGGAATTCAATTTCAGGTGCAATAGTCTTTACACACAAAGGTGGAAGTGAGTTTTAAATGAGTCTGTTTCATGAAATAGATTTTTTGTTTTGCTTTGATTTTTGTGATGCTCACAGGCGATACCAGGAAAATTCTGGCCACAGGTTATATGATTAGCAGGCGTCATAAAATCAGTAGCTAACCAACAGAGGAAATGAAAGCATGAAATGGGTTCCCCATTACGATCTAAAGATAGGCCAGACTATCAAACTAACTTAACTGAAGACAATTTTTAATTATCCATCTTCATTAACTTTGCCCAGCATTCCTCTCTTCCTCATTTGGAGACTTGGCTATCCACACATTCTGGAATCTTTGACAAAAAGAGGCAGCTTCCTACCAAACAATGCAGTTGATACTTTGATGCTCTTATAAACAGCAGCATATAGTTGATTTGACAAACCAAGCATCAACCCTTCTTACCAAATTATTATTCTTTCTTTCTCTATCTTTTAGCTCCCTTTGCCAGGAAAAGACTTTGAAAACACTTTAAACGTGGTTAATTCACTTAAAGGGAAACTATCACCAGTTACACTATTGTTAGATTTCCCAGACCATTTCTTAAAGGTAACCTAATATGCTATTTTTCCAAGTTTATATTTTGGTCTTTGACTCCCCTAGAGTACTCCTGACCGCGCTGAGTAAAAAAAAGGGTACTTATTTCGTTCATAATGCCATCCTCAACAAACCCCATTCGTCGTCCCTAATAGTCTCTGCCTGAAACGCCTCATTGGGGTGGCTCTTCTGCTATGGCCCCCACTCCCCGTGTGCCCACTTTCTTCTGACTGGCCAGCTATGTGGAGGGCGGATCTAGGCAGGACGAGGCAGTAGAACGCAGTTTTCCTGGTCCAGCTCCAGAGTGAAAATGACGCGCCTTCCAAAGGAATCAACGGGCATATTCTGCAATCTAACGCAGTAAATGTGTATAGATCTAATGAAATTAACTTGTTCTAATGAACGCAACCAACGAAAGTGGAGGACGCAGTGCGAAAGTCTGGCAGCTCAAGCACAAATTTGCTATCGGCTACAGTTTGCTACGGCAACAGTTGGTGAGTACAGCAGTTTTTCTACTCCGTAGCTAGGGTGCAGGGGAAGCTAGAATCCACCCCATATAGACACATTTGTAGAACGGGTCGACATGCCAAGTGTAGACTGAAGACCGTAGAAATCCAGTGGGTCTGAGTTTAGAGGGAAACATGGACAGTGAGGAACAGCTAAAAGTGGACCAACAGCTCATGGACAGCTTTGGTGTGTATTAGGACCTGCTGGCTCTTGTGCATAGCTGTGGTGTGTTGTTAGCATGGAGAAACTAACAGCTTCCATGCCGGAATATGACTGAGGGGCGAAAGCTCCAAGCTAAACGGCCTTTTCGGAAATTGCCCGTGGTAATGGCTTACTTATTGCTTCGGAATGACCAGCTTTTCGGCACGGAAAATGGGCGCATTATGGATAGCGTGCGAGAGCTAGACAGAGCTCCGGTTATGTCAAAAACAAAATACAGGTTTTACAGATCTTAAGTTCTGTCTGCATGAACCGTTGCTAATGTTTAGCTAGCGAATCAATCATTTTACAGGAAATAATTTAATATTCAATCGATGGCATTGCAAAGAAATCGTTTGTTATATCCGAAATGTTATAGCCTGTGCGCTTCCCTATTGCTTTCACCGGTAGTATCAGAGAGTTTGCCCAGACATTGGAGATGTATCAGGCTGACCCCCGTCATGGACACGTAAAGCGAGTATTTCATAAGCACCCAAAAACACACCCCAAGCTCTGCAAAATCTACCTCTGGTCTATCTGCAGCCCAACTCGGCAGACACATGTAGCACCTCTCCATTTAGCGTCAACTGTAGTGGCTCCAATCAGGCAATGTTATGATGAAACTGTCACATTGATGCTTACCAAAGTAACACAAGCATACCGATCATAATTGCTGCATATAAGTTAACCAGAAACATTTTTAATTAGCAGAGCCCGTAAACTAACATGCAGTAGCTGATAAGTGGTCATGACTTTGAATGTAATCTGTCGCGCAAAAATTTGTTTCGCTTCCGGTGTGAAAGCGGCTTGACGTGCCCATAACATGTATTCAAGTATTTGCATTGACTTTGAATGTAGGCCAATCTGTCCGGTGAAAAATTTGTTTTGTGTCTGATGTGAAAGCAGCTTTATGGATAGTATGCGATAGCTAGAGAGAGCTCGGTTATGTTATGAACATAATACAGGTTTTGCAGACAGTAAGTTCCTTTAGCGCGGACAAGTTGCTTATGTGGAGCTAGCGAATTGATCACTTCTACAGGAAAGAATTACCTATTTAATCTCCACCTTTTTCCGCTTTTTATTAGCCACAACAATTTCTAAAGGGGGATGAAATTATGTCAAAGTAGTGCAGAGAAATCATTTGTAAACTTCATTTGTAGAGCTTCTGCGTTTCGCATTGCTTTCACGGTAGTACCAGAGAGCTTACTCAGACATTTGTGAAGTATCCGGCTGGTCCCGGTCATGGATAAGTGAAGCGATCACTAACTGTAGTGGCTACGATTGGGCAACGTTATGATAAAACTGTCACATTGATGCTTACCGAAGTAGCACAAGCATACCGATCAGAATTACTGCATATTAGTTAACCAGGAGCATTTCTAATTAGCACGACACGCAAACTAACATGCAGTAGCTGGTAATCGAGCAGTCATAACCACAGAGACATACCCTTGCAATATAGGTTTTACAGACAGCAAGTTCTGTTACTGTGAACAGTTGTACTAAGCATCCAAATTACAAACAAGTATTAAAAGTTGGCTTCAAATGAGGTTTATGTTCACAGACCTTCTGTAGAATTTCCCCTGATATCTCTCTTGCATATTTAGGACACAAACATTAGCAACAGTAACTTGGCTTCGTTAGCCGCTGTGCTACAGCCACAATCAACTGGCTATTACGTCAGGTTGGCTTATGCAGTAAAAACAACTTACAGCTTCTGTGTCTGTGAGTCACGGACAGTCGCGACTGATACAGGCTTTATCTTCAGATATTTCAGAAAGCCTGCGTTTGAGGCCAGTTATTAGTGCTAACTATCGCTAGCGATCCTGCTAGCCACCCGTAACGCGTTAGCTTCACCTACATTATTTGCTGTTATATGGTTACTCACAGCTTGTGGCTCCGAATGCTTGATCGATTCAACTGCTTCAGGTTTTGAGAAGCATCTGAAACGCTTATCCAGTGTCGAATTATCCTTTATTGACAAAGCTGTATTTAGTAAAATTCTGAGCACAAAAAGCAAATGTACCCTATGGCCATGGCTGTATGCTGCCAGCAAACAAAAAAAGCTACCCACTGATTTCTGGTGTCATCGTCTTTTGGAAGAGAAATATTTGTTTTTCTTAACGTCCAAAAGTAAACGGACAAGTAGCTTTGGGAGAGATACTGAGAAAATTGCACCTCAAATGATCTGCGGTTCTTCTTTTGTATTTTCAAAAGTGGAGACGCTACTAGGGCATAGTATGATCTGCCGTTGTTAGAGCCTGTAAGAATAGTTTCTGGTGTGGGCAGATCCAGCGGAATGGTTGGCTCTGGCTAGGTCTGTACTAATTGGACGGCACAACCTGACGTCACGTTTTGCCCAGATATCATGAGGATTTCGGGAGGAGCTGTTCAGAGAGGAAATCACGCTCACGAAATCAAGTTCTTGGATTACAGCAAAATCCCTCTATCTTATGTTTAGAAACTTTTCAGAGGTTGAGCATGGACAACCAAAATTATAACCAGCATTATTTTTCCAATTTGAAAAGGCATAAGGTCATTATTCTTAACATGAAAATTTGCACATTCTTAAAAACAAACAAGCTTACAGTAGCACTCTAGATTTAACTGCTGTGAAGATAACACATTAGATTATTGTTGTTGAATTACTTAGATATTTCATGATCACTTTGAAATTTTATGTCCCCAGATGCCATAGTCTAGATCATGAATCCCGCAACAGCATATTCATGAGACATCCAAGCTCCTGAAAGCCTTCAGGCTACCTGCGGTGCATGAGAATGAATTATGGACTAGACAGATAACTTTATAAATGTCAGGAAAAATATTTTGGCAGAGGCTCTGCAGATGTTATGGGACAAAATATAAAGTTGCCGAAATAAATATGGATCACGAACAATAATAAATGGGTCTTTAAATAACATTGACTTTCCCACTTAGCCTAATGTGCTGCATTTGCTGTCATTACAATCAAGGTAGAAAAGATAAATCGGGCACAAATATGGCGCGGGCATTTTGAACGTGACGCAAGTGGTCCCCATCATATTGCAGTTAGCTGTTGGCTGCATTCACTCCTTTCACATCTGCCCAGGACAAGCTGTATTTTCTTTTTATTAATTTTATCTTTCCCAAAAGTATCTTCCTACTAAAAAAATCCAAGGTATCCAAGTCAGTAATAAAACAGGTGTGCAGGTTTAAGTCCCTGTCCATTACTTATTGTTTCATTGGTTCTCAGGATGTTTGCCTGACTCAGTCAGGCTTAATAGTATAGGAGCTGCAGAAGCAGTGATTTTCCCTGGTATTACAGGCCTGGAGTTCAGCTTTTTGCTCACCATTTCCACTGCCTGTCCTTTACATCCATTAAACGCGGGTAAACTGCAGCGAATGGCAAATCCCATGCCTCGCTGCCCTGTGGGATATTATCCCCATGAGAGCACTGCGATGTTTGTCTGATAAGTAAGGCAGCCATGGTGAGATGGTAAAAAAGGGCTTTGTTCGGCATGCTGTTCCTGCAGAGATTTAGTGGTAGAGCGGTTTAGCCCTGCGAGATAAGGTAAACATATGCATTCATAATGTCATTTATGTTTTATGCATGGTGCGCTGTTTCTCATTCTTGTCCTCCACTTTCTTTTCTGCTGGTTGCTAAAGAATTTTGGGTCACTGTTTTTAGGCATTAATAATGATGTTGCCACTTCTGATCTTTTCTCTTTTTCTAATGAAGTGTCACAGAGGCAAAGAAGGAATGCCTCAAACTAAACCGACTAGACCAAAATGACAGAGAAAAGAAGAAAGTGCAAAAATAATTTTGCCCAGCTGCCTGGCATTTCGCAGAGCTGATGAAAACTTTTCCGAACTCCTGTTGCCGTGCCGTCTGCCTGGCTGGAGATTGTTGGGTCAGATGGCACAGGCTGCTCCACAAGATCCCTTCTCTTTCGCTTCTCATCTCTGCAGGGGATTTCGGGAGAGGGAGACGGGTCCTGCAGCAGCTGCTGTGATTCATGCAGCTATAGGGCCCTGGGGTACTGCTCTCCTAATTAATGCAGAGCCCCCCGGTCTTGTTTTGTGTGGATAGCTGAACAGTACAGTTTCCAGTGGGAACAGAACGGTTCAAATATGTTAGTGGACTGTATATAAGTATCCTTATAAACCATTCATATAAATTGTAATAATAATGGTTGTAAACTGTAATTTGATGGTAAAATATTTGTTTAAAAAAAAAATTATTCAAAAAATGAACTCCTGGATTTTATTGCACCTTTTATAAGGCTGTTATATTGAATAATGGCTGTGACTCAATTACAACCATCTCATAAAATGAGAAGATTTATTCTGTTTTTCCCTGTTTTTTATGGGCAACATTTTGCTGTTTTATTGGGAAAATTTGAGGAGAAAAATGTACTTTTTCAATCTATAATTTGTTCTCAAAAGTTCTGGATTTTAGAGGGGGTTTTCATTGTATCTTACACAGACTATGACTTTGACACAGCTCATCCTAACCTTGACTTGCTCAGTTATCTCCATGCAACATACTACTTGTCTTACATATATGGTTCACCACTGTGCCACATGCCAGCCTTTAGCTGCGCGTGCTTCATCTCCAACCTTCATGCGGCAGTGTCATCTGCTAGCTTTTCTTTTTCTCTCTGAAACTTTTGGAGGCATGTCTGAAATGTAAAGTTTGTCTAATGCCCTCCAGGCGCTGTATGGGTGGCCTTTCTTTCCTATTGGCTAAGGTGCTTGACTGGGTGCCTGGAAGGTTGTTGGTTAAAACTTCAGTGTTGTCACAGTTACATCAGTGGAACCATTGGGCACTTTATTTAGGATTGGTCCTTGCTTGGTCTAATGAATTCTAAGTCGCTTTGGATAGAGAGCATCTCCTACAGAATTAGAATGTGATGTAACCATTGTGTTTTTATGTTTGTTCAGAATGAGATACTCTGGTAGATTGTTCCTGAATATTCCATCATTTTCAAGAAGCTAGGTTACTTCAGATTTATAGGCATGGTCCAGAAATAAATTATGCTGATACGATATAACCTGTGGCAGGAAGGAACTCCAGTAATATTTAATCCCTTAAACCAATTTACTTGGAAAAGTAATGGCTTCCCATTTTGACTAATTCCACAAATGCAAAACTGTCATAATTTTTATGACAATACTGTACTTTGAGACCTTGAGCAAAAATAGATTTTCTTTTAGTTTGGCATAGGGTACAATATTTCATCCACTTATCGTACATCTCCTGTGTGCCGGAACGGACACCTTGACTAATCCACTCGGGGAGAATGGTGTGTAGTTTTAGGCTGTAATTGCGGCACTTTCTCAAGTTTCAAACAGTGGCTTAAACTTTTGATTGCGCTTTATTAAACGGGATGTTATTTGGCAGCCATTTCCCACAAAAGCACATCGGTTCTGCGCTCTATTCTTCCGCAGAGGGCAATATCCACAGACAGCACATTATCTGATGGCAATCTCCATCTGAAATCCATCTGCAGAGACAACGTGTCAGATTCATTGCAATTTGTGCCTGTGGGCCAGCAGACTGTTAGTTTGACTGGACCCAAAGCGAAATATGTCTTTACAGTATGGGTTTTCTACAAGGCTTGATAATACCAGATGCCCAATTATCTGGGGAAACCCACAATTTTGGTTCAATTTTAAACATTTGTTGACAGCCTCCATTTTAATGGATCTGTCGTTTGTTTGAAAGCGGACTTTGACTGTGCTCCCAACGGCACAGCAGTGCACAACCACAAAGAGTGGTAATAGCACTAGTTACTTTAGCAATCGGATACAATGATTCAATGGTTTAGGTGCTATAATTGCTTGTGAATAGAAAGGAACCTGAATGTGCCTCATTCTTACGTGAGACCATTTGCCAGACACCTATCTACATGCAAGGAAATGTGAGCCGTCAGATATTTTTAATGATTTCTTGAAAAGGTTATCTTCCAAAATGTTTGTGCCTTAAGGCGGAAGATTAAAGACATCTACTGATTTTCTGTCTGATTATGCGTCTGGCTGTCAACCTGTATTTTCAGGAAAAAAAAAAAATTGTCCACATGCAAAGGGACTACAAACGTATGTAGGAATATTATAAATATCCATTTCATTGCATTGAGCAGCTGTTTTCTGTTGAATCAAAATCATGAGCTGTTTAATATTGCTTTAAAATATTAGCGTTTTGCTTTTGGTTGCATTGTAAAGTTCAGTCTTAATGGGACACTCCATGCTACATGTTAGCTTTTTGATGACAATGAGTCAAAGTCAGTGGAGAAGGTGCTGATTAGTTGTTTGGTCTTAGTCCATTGACTTATATTCATTGTCATGGATAGCAGCATCGAGTTACCATTTAATGTGGGTAAGTGTTATGCTCATTGAGAATGAATTTCACGGAAGGAATATTTTTAAAAAGTAGGACATGTACAATAAGTGATGTTGTACCTGGCTTCATCACCGCCTGTCCTCATTCGCACAGTTTGTGGAGACATCAAGGGTAATCATCTTGTCTCTTGGCACCGTAGCCTACTGCTGAAATACAGTCCTTGAGCTGGTTGAAAAAACAGAAAATGGTTCAAAATGTATCACAGTTCTTTGTCAATTAAGGTCTCCCGCTCTGATATAACTCACATTCAAAGTATCTGAGACTGTTTTAACTCCGTATGGATTTACTTGACATTAATGTTTGGACACTTTCGCTTAGACGGAATCAATCATATTTGCTGTTGAAGTGTCAAACACTGTCAGGATGAACTTAGGACAGAAAATGAATAATAAATCAAAGTTCACTGAAGCAGATATCATCGATCATACAGGAAAAGGACAAATATGGGTGGAAGAGTACGGTACAAAGTCAGAATTCCAATTGGTTTTCCAGAAACGGGCAGAAAGTCTAGTTCAGGCAGGCATCAACAGGCAAAAAAGGATAATCTAAGGACTGGAACTTGGGCACAACAGAGTCCAGGGAGACAGGCCAACAGATTATGGCGCACACAACACCAGAGAGCAATTTAACAATGATGAATGAGCAAAGACAAGCAGAAAGAAAGGAACTTAAATGCTTATGGGTACACAGGCAAACAAATCAGGTGAGGAATGGGGTGTAAAGAGTGCAAGAAGAGAGGTTTGGAGAGACAATAATTGAAATCAAATCAATCAATGAAACCGAAACCTATGAACCTATGACATGAAGAGCAAAGATAAACCAAAGCATGCGAGCGCGAAAAGAACAATGACAAGAAAACGTAATAGAAAAGCACAAGTTTATGAACTGAAGTTGCAGTCAAATTTATTCACCCCTCATCGCTAATTGGGTTTAATAGCAAAATTTACAAACTTTCAGTTTTTTTTTTGTGATAAATAGATTGAACAAGAACATTTTAAATTGCTCAACACAACCAATATTACAAGTGCTTTCTCCAAATTTAACACAAAATGCCATTTTTCATGACTGCTGCAGTTTCAAAATTATTCAACCCCTCCCCGAAGAGAATCCCTCATTAGAGATTTGCAAATCAGGTGTCTCAAGCACACCTAATGCAGGTAATCAAGAGATCAATTAGTTGCATCAGGTTCTCTTGAGATAAAACACATCAAATACTTGCACTCGCTTGGGGATTGTTGACAGTGACATTTGATTGCATATTAGAAATATGGCTGGCAAAAGAATCATCCAAGAAGCTAATAGAGGATTTAATTGCCTGGCACAAACAAGGAAAAGGATACAGAAAGGTAGCACAGGCACTGATGACACAGTTGGAAACATAGTTCATGAGTTAAGAGTTAAAGGAAGAGTGGCTACAGTACCAGGATGTGGCCGAAAGAGGAAGCTATCAATGGCTGTCACCAGATTCCAGATGAGGCGGGTGGTCAAAAACCCTCGAGTGACTGCAGGAGACCCACAGCAAGACTTGGAGGCATGAGGCACTGAGGTTTCAGTTTGCACAGTAGGGCGCATACAAATCATTGAAGGTCTCCAAGACATTCAACACAACTGATCTAAACCATGAACTTTCATTTTGTGGCCTTGAACTTGACCTTCTGTGTCCTCCAAAGGTCAAACTTCACATAGTGAAATTTCAATGACCTCTATCACCAAAACTATTACAGATAGAGTTTAGGTTTGTATTGTTAGCATAGAGGTAGTCATGTATTCATTCTTTCAGTAGTCATGTAGTCATGTATTCTTACGTTTCATTTGGAGACCTGGAACTTGACCTTCAGTTACCTTCAGAGGCCAAACTTTACAGTGAAATTTCAAAGACTTATATCCGCAAAATTGTTACAGACAGAGTGTAGGTTTGTACTAGAGATGTATAGGAAGTCATGAACTTTCATTGGGTGACCTTCATATTGACCTTCAAAGGTCAAACTTGACCTTGTGAAAATTCAGCGACTTGTATCACTGAAATGGTCGCAGATGGAGCCGAAAATAATATCACAGACTTAAAGAAAGTCGCACATGAACTTTCATTTGGTGATATTCAACTTGACTTTTGGTGACCTTTGAAGGTCAAACTTCACATAATACAATAACAATGACTTGTATTGCCAAAACAGTCACAGATAGGACCTAGGTTTCTATAAAAGATGTATAGTCAGTCATATATGATCTTCCATTTGGTGACCTTTGTATTGACCTTCGAAGGCCAAATATGACTTATTCAATGACTTGTATTACTAAAATTGTCACAGATGGAGCCTAGGTTTGTGTTACAGGCATCTAGGAAGTCACATATGAAGTTTAATTTTGTGACATTGAACTTGACTCTCAGTGACCATTGAGGGTCAAACTTGACAGTGAAATTACAATGACTTGTATCACCAAAAGGGTAACAGATTGAGCCAAGGTTTGTATGAAAGTCATATATGTCGTCATATTTGCTGATCTCAACTTGACCTTCTGTGACCTTTAAAGTTCAGAATTGACTTATTTAATTTTCAGTGATTTGTATCACCAAAAATGCGTAGAGTTTAGGATTATAACACGGGGGGGGGTCTTATCAATACATGCTAACTTTTATTTTGTGACCTTGACATTGACCTTCAATTATTTGAAGGTCAAAATTCACACGAAATTGTCATAACTTGAATTATCACTATAAGATTGCTTGCCGGTAAGCTACAGGACCCTTGATCCTTTTTTTTGTATTTTAATTTCAGTTAAGCCTGGATGCTTTTGATTAGTATTGTGTAGGTTAGGGAGTGCTGCACACTGTCTATGGTTTAGTGCAATTATCCAGCATGCCTTCTATAAATCGGGCCTTTACTTGTCCAATCCAATAAAATAAATCATGATTAAATCACTGCAATAAAATATGGTCCTGGCAGGCGGCAGTATTTTTCCCAAAGCATGCAAAGCTGAATCAAATGGAAAATAATGCAACTTTCTTATCTCAGCCTTTAGAATTTCTTCCTTAAACAAGCTTGTATTTTCCCATCTGTGTTTCAAGATAGAGGTTGAAAATCCCATCCAATTGAGCTGATTTGTAAGCATTCTGCAAAGTGGACTAATCTCAGTCATCACACTAACTGCGATGTTTACGAGTTTCAGGTATTGCCGTTCGGTCGATTTGATGCACACTCGTACGCTGTTTCAACTGGATCATCATCTTTCATTTAATTTAGTCAGATTACCTGTTTATAGATGTCCAAAGAAATTTGCTGTTTTCCTTCCCAGAATAGTTCAGCTCTGAAGGATATTGGCACACATCACTGACAGATTGGTAATTTAAATCCTGCAGTTGGAAAGCATTTGACAAAAAGGCAGCAACTGGCTTTTTCTGTCTTCTGCAGTTGCAATTGGTCTTTCACATCACTCATTTTTTTCATTCATTTGAATCCTTGCAGATTAAGAGTCTTCAGGCTGAGGGATTAAGACAAAGGCAGCTGAACTTTGAATATGACACAAAATAATTTGAGAAATCTGAAAGCGCATGAGTTGTGCCTTTGTATTACAATCCAGTTATAAAAAAATGTCAAACAGCATTCACATTGCCATGAAGTTTGCACAAACACATCATTCCACTCTTATTGTTAACTTCAAAGGGTAAAAAGCACTCTGTCGGGCCTAACATATAATTGAAAGGTCACTAATGCTCTCCCAATCAAATTATACTTGGAGGTGATCGTGCACTCTAACCTGAGTTGAACCTAGTGCCCTCATCTGCATTAAAAAACTGCCTGTTTAGAAAAAATATATATTGATGGTTAATTAGCATGACCAGCAGTGAAAACAGAACTTTCTGTGAAAATGTGATTTAGCAGTTGGCTAAAAGTTGGCTAAAACTACCTGACTGGATTTCCATGTTAATGTTATGGTCTTGTCTGCTGACTTTGCAGTGTTAGAACTACAATAGCTAATTGGAAAACAAACCAAAAAAAAAAAATTGGAATTGAGTTATTAGTTATCTTAATAACTGCTGGTAGTTATTTGATGTATTTAACAATGATTGTTGCGAGACGATTATCCAGTCTCGGTGTGCTATCTGCAGAGATTCTCTCCATCATTGCATCAGTTCCTTTTCAAACTGTTGGCTAGTGTTTGTGGCGAGTGTAAGCTGACTGAAAGAAAAACTCCTCAACTGCTAGCTGACTTTAAAAAATCGTGCAAAATGCCCATCCAGTGTTACTGGGGGAAAATGTGACAATGCACTTAAATGAAGGCATACAGTTTTTGAGCTTTTTTTTTTTTTTTTTAAATTTATAACAATCAGCATGTATTCATTGCCTACTGCTGTTTTTGGTGAATTTTAGCTAGGGACTGTACAAAGACTAGCTTTTATTTTTGTATTAAAAATGCTGCACGGTGCGGTTTGATGACATGAACTGGCAACTGTACAGTTTTACTTGTAGTGTAAACCTTTCCTTCATTTTCACAGCAGGTCTTGCTAATAGAAGTGAGAGCTTGACACCAGGCAGTTTTGTGTATATATCTTATTACAGCTGCAGAGCACATATTCCATTACGAAGATGAAAACAATGTGGTTTATCAGGGGCCGGGATCGGAGAGAGAAAGCGGGCTATGGGTGTGTTGTGACTGGAATCCAGCGTAGATGGATAGGGCCTTGCTCCTGTGTTTGGAACATGGCGTTCATCAGGAGGAACGGGGAGATACTTATCCTGTGGTTTGTGACGGGCTGGTGTTTGTCCTTTCTCATTGGTGCAATTCAGGCTCTGGACTCAGGTGCTGAAAGCTGTGCTTTTCGGCCGAAAATGTTTCCTTCACTGGCAATTTTCACAAACTGCTCGCAAAATATGAAAAGGTTTCTGCGATTTATGAAATCTGTTGTCTCCTGAAATCAGATAAATAAACTTAGTCCTTATTTTTGCAAAATATTGTCTTTTTGGGCCTCCCTTTAGTCAAGAACAGAGATGATTTAAATAGACCTCCTTTTCAAATCTTTAGTCAGGAGTAAAACCGTATGAACTTGCTCCTCAAATCATCCTTCAAGAAGGAAGATGATTGAAATAGACCTGCCCTTCAAATCTTTTGATCAGGAATAATGTAATATATATTTAAATTATCTTGCCTCTTAAATCTTTCTTCAAGAAGAATGACGATTTGAGATAACTGATAACTCTTGCCCTCTCATGCTAGCTGGTGCCTGCAGTTATATTAAGGGGTGCGAAAAATGCAGCTTTTGTAATTTTTAGTTTGTTACCCCAATGGACATAATTGCATTGTCAAACCAATCATATTAAATATTTTAACGAGAAAAGTAGTATTTTTGATTTTTATTGGGATTGCATAGGTTTTGAGCTGCAGGCATGTCAGTTATTCTTTATTCCACAATATATTGTTACATTTGGATGGAGATGATTTTTGTTTGTGTAAGCTTGTCACTACCCGGGTAATTTGTGGACATTGACAGTCCCCCGTGAAGGCTCAGAAAATGTGTTCAGTTGGCAGTAGCATCATGCACCTCAGCCAACCATTTCCATGACAGTGGCTACTGTTTGTAAAGGATTTTGAGTTTTTAAAACGTATTCCTCATTCATACAGCTTGTAATGGTAGAGATATTAGAGTTTGAGGAGGTTATAGACTGCTGCCTGGTTTGATAGCAAATCTCTGAGGGAAAGTGTGAGTTGGGGTTATGATGATACAGTTTTATGAGAACATGCCATTAATTCTGCACGGAGTGGAGGGCTGACCCATTTTTCCAGGAGCCGTGCCAAAAGCCGTAAAACTTTTTGTTTTTAAAGACGGAATGGCCTTGGCTGGTTCCTCGTATCATTTTGTTTCATTCTGCACCCCCTTTGAGAAATTTCATTGGTCTTTATTTATTTCATCCCGAAAAGACTGGCTGCCTGTAGCCAAGACGTACAGATGATAGTGGTGTTAATTCTTGCTGTAAAGGCACAGTTTCATGTTACAAACTGTAAGGTAAAATTACTGTTCAGTGTGTTTATATTGGGACAAGGACAGCATACAGCGAGGGCTATTCTACCTGCTTGGGTCACACCATATGAACGAAATTACCGCATGGATGCCACTTCTCGATGCACCACTGTGATCTGCTTTTAAGATCAGAGCCCTGTTTCGCCAAGCAGGATTAGTGAGTTAGCTGGATAAGTATGTTGTAAAAAACAAACAACAAAAAAAAAAAAACAGAGCCTCTCTATCACTCCATGTTCCAGATTTATGTCCATGTTCCAGGTTTGAGGTTTGGGTGGGCTTAAAGTTTTACTCTGTGCTGTGCTCCAACTAAAGTTGTGGTGCAGTTTTGTGAAAAACCACCCAGGTTTGCTAAGGAGAGATCAGTTTGCAGCCAGAGATGGAGAATTGGTTCATGCCTGTTCTTTAATTCACCCCATTGCTTTTTTCTCAACCGGAGCTGATTTTCTCTTAAGGGCCGTGTCCACTGGGCAAGAGTTGTTTTTGAGTGGATGACTCGTATGGTTAAGGCCACGTGCCACTGGCCCACATGAAAGAGGACTGTAATTATAGTATCTCGTTCCACCATATTGTACTGGACAAACTCTGTTAACGAAACTCGTGTAGAGCATTGAAACACAAGACCGAGTTGATCCAGAGATAGGTCTGGGTGTTGAATGACGGCAGGAGGGAGGGAAATGCACATTGGAGCCTTCGTTGTGTGCAAGCAGCTCTGAGCAATCAAAAACTGTTATATTTCCTGTTTCAGGTACCTTCCATCTACATGTGTGTATGTAATCTTTTACTGTATAAACAACCCATTCCGAAATAGTTGGGACAAAGTGTAAATTGCGAATAAAATCAGAATGGAATGACTTTCAGATCATATGAGCCAATATGTTATTTACAATAAAACATTGATCAATGTTGTTGAAATGTTGAAACTGAGAAATTTTAAATTTTTATCCACAAAATGAGCTTATTTCAAATTTTCTGGCTGCAGCAGGTCTCAAAAAAGTTGGGACACAGGCAAAAAGAGCTGAAGAAGCAATTAATATATAAGAGAATCAGCTGAAAGAATATTTAGCTAGTAATTAAGTTAACTGGCATCAGGTGTGTAACATGATTGGCTATAAAAGGGATGTCTTAGAGAGGCTGAGTCTCTCAGAAGTAAAGATGGCCAGAGGCTCTCCAACCTGTGAAGGCTTGCGTAAAAAAATTGTGGAATACTTTAAAAACAATGTTCCTCAATGTCAAATTGCAAAAGCTTTGAGGGTCTCATCATCGACAGTGCATAACATCATCAAAATATTCAGAGAAAATGGAAAGATCTCTGCGTAAGGGACAAAGCCAAAGACCTTTTCTGGATGCCCATGATCTTCGGGTCCTCAGACGCCACTGTTTCACTTACCGGCATGATTCTGTCATTGACATTTCTAAATGAGCCCAGGAATACTTCAAGAAACCACTGTCTGGAAACACAGTCCGTCGTGCCTTCCACAGATGCCACCTAAAACTCTATCATACAAAAAAGATGCCATTATTGAGCATGATCCAGAAGCGCCGCCATGTTCTGTGGGCCAAGGCTCATTTAAATTGGACTGTAGCAAAGTGGCAAAGTGTCCCGTGGTCAGACGAGTCCAAATTTGACATTCTTGTTGGAAATCATGGGCGTCGTGTCCTCCGGGCTAAAGAGGAGAAAAACCTTTCCTGTTATCAGCGTTCATTACAAAAGCCAGCATCTCTGATGCTATGGGGATGCATTAGGGCAGTGGTTCTCAACTGGTGGGCCGCGGACAGCCGGTTAAAAAAATAAAAAAACAAGAGCTCTCAGTGCATCACCTCTGCCATGCCAAGGCAACTCTGTGCATGAGTTATTTTTGCAGGCTGATGTGGGGTATTGTTGCATTTCTCTGCCAGGTGGCAGCAAAACCCAAAAGCACGGTGATTGCAGAGACTTGAAATCTTGAACTTGGGCGTATATCCCAGCTGTACTTCGGCCTAGATATGCCATTTAATCGCTTGTTCCTCTTGTGCTACTCAAACATCCTGCAAAGTTTGGTTAAAGTTTATGCGGCCGTTTTTGAGCTATCCTACTAACAGACAAACAAAATAAACCAACTAACGCCGGCAAAAACATTCACCTCCTTGGCGGAGGTGAATAATGTTTAATGCGCATCGGACTCTGGAGCCGTGGTAACCATCATTCGATTGACGTTCACTTTAAGTGTTGTGTTGAGGTTCTGCAGAGTCGAGGGGGAGTTAAACAGAAGAGGAATACGCGAGGCGAGTTGAGCTCACAAGTGACGATAGGAATTTGAACTTGAAGCTTGGGTTTGTGTGAAATGGAGGTTTTTTTTGCGTATTTGAGATGTATCATAATACATCTGGCCTGTGGTGGGCAGTAATACGCTGAGCGTTTAATGCAGAGCGATTCATAGACGCGAAATATTTAGGTAGTTTTGTGGCCTTATTTATGGTGTGCAGTTTTATTTTATTTTATTCAGTTTTATACATGCAGTTGCCATGTTCCTCCTCAGTTTGTGCACTGCAGAGAGATTCATTGACGTGAAATATTTAGTTTTGTGGCCTTATTTATTTTGTGCAGTTTTGTTATTTTATTTTATTTTATTTTATTCACTTTTACACATGCAGTTGTCATGGTCCTCCTCAGTTTGTGCTCTGAATGCAGAAATATTCATAGAAGTTAAGGATTTAGCTTTGTGGCCTTATTTATTTTGTGCAGTTTTGGTATTTAATTGCATTTTATTCACAAATGCAGTTTTCATGTTCTTCATTTTCTTAATAATGTCCTCTGAAATGCACTTTGCACATTTAAATAAATTTGTATGTATGTTTAAAAAGATGATGTATGTGTTTTCAAAGGCTGTTTTTGAAAAATAATATTTGCTCGGTTTCAATTCTATAAAAGTTGTATGCGACGCAATCACCATGGGAAAATCCGGGTCCCAATGTGAGACCAGTTGAGAACCCGTGAAATACTGCATTTGGTATGGGTAACTTGCTCGTTTTGAAAAGCACCATGAATGCTGAAAGGCATATAAAGGTTTTAGAGCAACATATGCTCCCCTCCAGATGACATCCATTCTAGGGGAGGCCTTGTGTATTTCAGCAGCACAATGCAAAACCACATACTGCAGCTATTACAACAGCATGGCTTTGTAGTAGAAAAGTCCGTGTGCTGAACTGGCCTGCCGACAGTCCTGATCTTTCACCGATTGAGAACATTTGGCGAATAATTAAATGAAAAGTCCCTCAAAGGAGACTCAAAACTCTCCAGCAGCTGGAAGCCTGTATTAAACAAGAGTGGGATCAAATTCCAATGGCTAAACTTAAGAAACTTGTCTCCTCAATGCCCAGATGCCTGCACTCTGTGTTAAAACCATGGTAAACAGGCCCCTGTCCCAACTTTTTTGAGACCCCTTGCAGCCATCAAATTTGAAATGAGCTCATTTTGTGGATAAACTTGTAAAATTTCTCAGTTTCAAAATTTGCTGTGTTATATCTTGTCTATTGTGAATAAAATACTGGCAGGTGTGATTTGAAACCCATTGCATTTTGATTTTATTCACAATTTTCACTTTGTCTCAACTATTTCAGAATTGGAGTTGTAGTTGTAAAACAGAGCAGGGAGAACAAATTCTATGAAAGTGCAGTGAAATAAAAAAAAAATTCTCTCAAAGTGATTGTGACATCTGCATTTAAATGCTACAGTAAGGAACATTCTAGTCCTGCACTGGTGATCTCGTGCCTTAAAGGGTTAAGTTCCAGGGGAGGCCTTGTGTATTTCGGCAGGACAATGCAAAACCACATACTGCAGCTATTACAGCCGCATGGCTTTGTAGTAGAAAAGTCCGTGTGCTGAACTGGCCTGCCTGCAGTCCTGATCTTTCACCGATTGAGAATATTTGGCGCATAATTAAATGAAAAGTCCCTCAAAGGTGACCCAAAACTCTCCAGCAGCTGGAAGCCTGTATTAAATAAGAGTGGGATCAAATTCCAGTGGCTAAACTTAAGAAACTTGTCTCCTCAATGCCCAGATGCCTGCACTCTGTGTTAAAACCATGGTAAACAGGCCCCTGTCCCAACTTTTTTGAGACCCCTAGCAGCCACCAAATTTGAAATGAGCTAATTTTGTGGATAAACTTGTAAAATTTCTCATTTTCTCAAATTTGCTATGTTATGTCTCGTCTATTGTGAATAAAATACTGGCTGGTGTGATTTGAAACCCATTGCGTTTTGATTTTATTCACAATTTTCACTTTGTCCCAACTATTTCAGAATTGGGGCTGTAGTTGTAAAACAGAGCAGGGAAAACAAATTCCATGAAAGTGCAGTGAAATAAAAAAAAATTCTCTCAAAGTGATTGTGACATCTGCATTTAAATGCTACAGTAAGAAACATTCTAGTCCTGCACTGGTGATCTCGTGCCTTAAAGGGTTAAATTCTGTGCATTAGGTGCTGAATGTTGAATTGATTGAATAAGTGATATTTCGATGCACACCAAATTTCCTAACAGCTTGTCCAGCTGAACTGCGTGGACCCCATTTGCATCAGCTTGTATGTGACATTTTTATTTGATTTGTTTTCTTTTGTAAATCCAATAGCTTTCACATTTGATTGACACCAAGTCCCACGTGCTCAGATTGTAATCCGATGTGTCCTGATATAACCCAAAGTGACATTTGAAGGTAGTCTGGGATGCATTTTGTTGGCATCATTATTGGTTACATTGAGAATAGTTCAACCATATTGTGTCAGTGAGATCATTATGTATTATTTTGATAAACTTTCAAATACGTAATTCTCACAAGAAGGTCGATGCATGCCTTGGTTTGGTATTAAACAGTACGTTGGTGTTTGATTGGCTGCAAAAAGACCCAACAGGTTAACCCATTAAAATCTGGCATTTCCCTTTAATCCCTTAAACTCTAATTTTGCACTTTTTCCTTAAAGGGGACATGTTATGAAAAACTCACCTTTTTCACTGCATAAGTGCATACACTTTAGCATAGAGTGCCTATTAGTTTTTTGTGGGCTGCATATTTCATAAAATATGGCATTCGGTTTGCCATTCAGATTTGGCTCCCCTTCCTACATACCATGCTGGCTAATGAGAATTATTCCAATCCTCATCTGAATATGATCAGTTACAGCTTGTTTGTGATGGTACTCTTTTTTGCAAGTGCTTAACTCGCTGGCATTATATCCATGCAAATAGCAAAGCACGTTAACTGTTCTATTGTTGGTTGTAAATACCAATACAGGACCAGCAATGAAATTTATATTAATGGGGGCCAATTATGTTTTTTGGCTGACACAAAGAACAAGTGGCTTCAGTTTATTTGCACGGAGAATCAGTAGCCAGCTAACTATGTGTTTCCAATTTCAGTTTATGTTTAAACTGAATTCCAACCTTACCTTATGTAAAATATGGCTTGGTTGTTGGAGTTGCTGGCTAACTAGCTCAAAACTACTTAGCTAGCATGCATACATGACCTTTCCTTAATCATTGTGTAGTTGATCTGGGGTTAAATGGGCAAAATTTGATTTTTTTAAAAAATAAAAAAAAATGTTTTAATAAAAATATTATTTAATAACCCACCTTTAATAATCACTAATTGCTACAAGGATTAAAAACTGATGTCAACTTTTCAATGCAGTCAAATGCATTTTCCATTGATTTCAAAAAGTTGAGACTTTTGTTGTTCTGAAAATTACAACCAAAGCCCCTTGATCTCTAGCCTCTTGGACATTAACAAAATCAAGCCATTTCAATCCACTTCCTTAAAGATATGAGTCATAGGCAGATACTGCGTGAAGTACTCTGTATAACTTGATTGACACATCAGTCAATCCCAATGCTGTATGTCATCTGTCGTTTGTTGTTGATCAGTCCCTTACTAAGCTAATCAGAAGGAAGAAGATACTCAGAGTTGTTGCCATCGAAGGAAACCTATCAAACTAGGTGGATGTCTCCATTTTGTATTTTCAGCGGGCGCTATAACTACAGGATATCTGTTTCCAAAATACAAAACTATCACTAAGAAATGGATGACAAAATTAGAGGGAAGAATTAGGTACTGTATTTCTCAATCTTGTTATTTTGTACCGCCCACTTCAAAGAAGATGACTCCAATCATTCAAATCAAAAACAGTACTGGAAACAGTACGGGTTAGCTTTTTGTATCGATATAAGCTCAAGTGCTGTTAAAAGAGAAGGAGCTGTTGCAGCAAGGTTTTATGAGCCATGCAAATAGCAGGACCTTGCCAGTTAACAGGAACCTTGCAATGTCACACAAGGTAGCGGGCTAGCAGGCTGTAATCGTGCATTTGAGACGTCCTTGGAATTGTGAATAGAACCATGTCCAAGTCGGAAAAGTCCCCTTCAACAGCTAGTGGGAGCTGAACTCCCAGTTTGCTGAGATAATGTATGAGGTGTCAAAGGAACATGGCTGACCAAACTGGCAATTTTTTTTATCAGCAGAGTGTAATTAACCCAGTAATACTGATCCATATTACCTGCTCTCTACAAAAATCGCATAGTAATGTTAAGTAGCTATTAGATAAACACTGTGTGCAATGTACGCTAAGGTATGGGGAGTTGACAAGGTTAAAGTTAGATAACAACACTGGCACAATTGAAAACCTGTTGCGGCTCAATAAACCACCTATTTTTACCCATTTATTTTCTTATGTGACTGTACCTTAATGGAGGTTTACTGCAGGAAAGTGTCCTTCTTTCGCAAAGCATGATGTTTGAGTTGGCAGGGTTTCAGCAGTTAGCTGCAACTGAGTAAAACCCAAGACAGCCTTTTTTCTTTTACTATAGTCCATTCAGTTTTGAGAGCACTCTAGGTTTTTCTGCATGCAAACTCTTTAATCCTGCTTAATAAAACACGGCCTTGCTATATTACAAATCTTGACCGCCTTGCAGGATAAAATGCCAGGTCCGAAGTATACACATTTACATGCGCCGCAAATCTGTTACCTGTGGTGTCACTGTAAAACATGGAATTTGACTGGCCCACCGACCTGAGAGCAGCAATGAATATTTTAACCTACATTGTGAGCTGAGAATAATTTTGAATTCTGCTGAGCAACAGCCTGTAGCAAGCTTAAAAAGAGCATGATATTTAAATTATTCAGAGACGGTATTGAATTGTTTGAGCGGGTAGATGCATAATGCTGTACAAATGGGTGAATCCATCCAATAAGCCTTTGACTTTCCCCTCGGTAGACCTTTACATAAAGTAAACTTTTATTATTTTTTATCTCCATAAAGTAGATGAGGATATCGGAATGAGTGCTGTCCTCCTGCAGGTCCGTCTGTCCATCAGACCAACCATATGTCTGTCTGTGTGTCTGTCTGTCTTCTTTTCCAAGCCAGAACTCCTAAATTGTTCAATATTTCTCTCAACAAAATTTGATATATGGCTACATCATTGAGTATATGTGCCTTTTCGTTCTTATGTCCATTGTCCTGTCTCTTTGATTGTCCCTCTATTGCATTTTGTTTCCAGGCTAGATATCAGCCATCTGAGTATTTCATGTTTTTCAGACTTACAAAAGCATTACAAGCTTTGAGGTGGCTTGACTCAGTCAATTCACTCAGACAAATGTTTCAGTAAAGATAATGATTTTTGAGGCCTGATTTTTTTAAAAAATTTCTTTATTCTAGGTTCATTTGACAACACCGATACTCATACACATTTCAAGACAAGAATTAGGTTGGGATGCTAATATTTTTATCTGCAGACCTTATAAGCTACTTGTCCTTGGATTATATGTGTACATTGGCATTTTAGTCCGAATAATTCTATTTTGATTGTATTGGATATTTCAGTAACAATTCAGTCTGACACTAAATGGATCTGCTTTTTGTGCTATAAATGCACCAGTGTGCAGAACCTCATTGAACAGGATGCACAACGCATCTGTCCTTGTAAAACTTTATATATACTTGTAATCCACCTTTTACCTAGGAGCAGGTCCAAACCATGGGTAGTTTCTAAATTGTTGGAGGGAGAGCGTGAGTACAATTCATGTAGCAGCAGCCGGGGCAATAGCGCACAGAGAAGTTCTGAGTAAGTGATGCGTGCATGTGATTGGAAAAGTGTGAAAATGTGTTGGGTGTTAGTGATTAGTTAATTGAGGAAACAGTCTCAACATGACTGCTGTTGTCGATGACTGTAGCGTTCCCTGGTGAAATTTCTGTGTACATTTTGCATGTGCTGCTATTACCAGGAAAAAACTCACAAACACAAAAAGAACTTGCAAACCCTTTTTTGGGAGGACCCAGGCCGGACTCAAACTGAGAACCTTTTCCTCCCAAAATATGGGTGCTGAGCAGTGGACGTCCTAGATCAGGTTGTGCCTGCCTGCGAAGTGTAAAGAAAGGCAGGACCAGGGACTGATGACATCAGCGCTGGAGAGAGTTAAGCAGCTGCCAGCAGTCTTGGTGTGCTGTTTATTCTGAGCACGTCCCATTCGCTGGCAGCAGGGCATTATGGGACACATTCAGGTCCTGTTTATTTACCAGAGGTCAGACAAGATCCCTTTGTAACCCTTATTTAATGCAGTGATATTTTTTGAAGGCACAATACTCATCAGAGTTACCAGATGGAACAGTTGAAAGTAGTAAAAGTGAGAAACAGGTAAAACCCTTGAGTTTTGGGGGTTCACATCATCGCTCAAGGGCCCAATGGCAGAGTTCTTCTCGAATTCATCTCCCCACCTACAAGTCAGAATGCCAAACCATACCCATGCTGTTTTACTCTGTGGCTGCCAGTTCACCTTTTCATAGATTATTCACTTATTGTCTCAAAGACAGACTCAGCCAATCAGAAGCCATCATCACCAGTTTTTTTTTTTTTTTTATCAGATGTACTAATCTCAATATCTGTTCCGGTTTTTGTCTTTAATACATCCCGTTATCCATTTGATAAACTTAACTTCACTAACTCAAGCACTGTTTTAATTTGCTTGAAATCTTCGTGAATAGGTTTTGTGACATGATCAGGATATAATTACTCAAGTAATGAACATTTGATTAAGCGTGACTGTTCTTTGTTTTGGGTATGATGGATGTATTTATTAATGGCTGTAAAGCGCTTCAATCGCGGGCTCTGAGAGACTTTAGACTTCAAGTTACCGGGCACTCTAGATGTTTTGAGCAATGATGCTGTAAAGAGTTGGTAGTCATTGACTTATCATATGATATAATGTTGTGAACACATGCAAATTGAAGCTGACAGTCTCCACTTGATTTACATATTCAGTGTTTTGAAGTCCAATGTTCTTGGAAAGAAAAAGGAAATAAACATTACTGGCAAATACTAACAGAGAGTGCTGTATATCTGTTAAGGTTTCCGATGGAGCCTAGGATAGGGGCTGGATTATGATATATTGGTATTTAAAGGCTACACAGCACGTTTACATTGCAGTATGTAGGTCTCTCACATCCAGACTTACTTCTTGACACTGCTTATGCTTTTTTCCTAGCAGTCCGTCTGTAGCTGCATATGGTTCTGAGGTAATGCAACAAATAATGGTGAAAATCCAGAACTGGACAGTAAAACTCCACCTCAGGATTTTGTCCAAACCACCGGAAGCTGGCATTTCTGTTGTTCTTCATCCAGAAGATGAAACAAATCTGCGGAATCAGCTGGTTAAATTAATGGAATAAACAAATGGCCTGGATTTTTGCCATCTGACCCCTCAAATTTGAACTTCTGGAATTGACAGAAGTAGTTGCCCTGTTCTGCTGTGCGCCCATTGTCACAGAAGTGTTTTTGGGCCTCAGTGGGTGAGTAATAGCACAGCATAGCGAAGGCCTGATTCTGAGTGTGCACGGTCTGGCGCCTTCTGCGTGACGTTGCGTCTGAGATGGCCACAGTTTCTTGCTGCTAATTGGAGGGCTTGACACGGTGAGATACGAGATGCTGACCCGAGTCTAACCCCATCAGCGATCAGCCGAATGATGTCATTTTTGCCTCTATTCCCAAGCCGGAATCGATGAGCAACTCGTGTCTTGCATGCAGGCTGATGCTGCCAATACCAAGGAGTGTGGATGTTGTTCCCTGAGAGAACGGAGCTGTTCTGGGACGTACTCAACTCAGCTCATTGATTCAGTTTACTATGATCCAATATTATCCAGTTTGTAATGCTGCTCCTAGTGTTAGTTATGTATTCATATGTTTACTGTATCATTTGAAGGATGTCTGTGTGAGGGGGTGGCTGCTTTGTGAAATGCGGACCTGGGTTGGGTTACATTCCTCTTCAGCCAGGTCAGGTCAACCTTTGTCCACAAAATTCTTGATTAGTGTGAAGACCGTTCCTGGAAGTAACTGGTGCTGAACTGAATTCATCCCACCCAGAAAGAAAAAAAGCTCTCTCATAAATTTTAGAGATCCTTTAAAATTCTGTCTTCCCAAGTGTGTTTAAAATGGCTCGTCATTTAGTCATAGCGAATTAGTGACGCCATCTTTGAATATTTGTCCACCTCGGCATAGTTTTGAGCTGGGATGGTCAGGACTTGTCCTAAGAAACTCTCAGGTATGGCAGGAATATAAAACCAACTTTGGGTCAATGAGGAAAATGAAAGGAACAAAGAATCATTAACATGCTCCATTCCAATGTAATGTCTGCGCTGCGACTGAAAATGTGGTCATCGTGTCAGTGTGTGAGCCTGTATAGTTATTTGTGTATTTTGTGTTTGTCTGTATTATTTTCTGTTTGTCATTGTCTATTTTAACAGTTCGGTGTATTAGTCTAGCTGTTCCTTGCATCTTTCATTTGCTACGCATTTTCTGTTTTCAATCCCACACTGGCACCTCCCCTTTTTCATTGTAAATTAGTTTTTTTGCTCTCTTATTTGTGGACACACATCCTTGCATGTTCCACAGCTCACAACACCTAGTTCTACAACAGAGTTCTTTGCGAGTTTGGCAGCCAGTTTCATCTGTTTCTACTTTCAAGTATTCTTTGATTCCTTGAAGTCCTGGCTTCAGTTTGGCTTGTTTTTTGGCCTCTCGATTCAGTCCAGTATGTGATTGTATATCTTTGTATTACTTTGGTTTGTTTTTGGCTTCCAAATTTATTCTGATTTGCCTTTGGCACACCCACTTCATTGGGTTTGATTCTTGGACTTGGGACTTGAACAATTCTGGATTTGCCCCTGTGGACTGATTTACCACTGCCTGTTACCATCCTGCATTGTCTGACCACAAGTTCAACTAAAATGTGGGAATTGGGCTGTCATCTCCACCGGAGTTCTGAATCTGTCCTGTGTCACTTCAAGGAAAAACACAAAAATTGGAGCAATGGTGGAAAGTGAGGTGAGGGTAAAAGTGCCTATGTTTGATTCCTATTTTTTTTCATTCTTATGTGATTTCATGTAGTAGAACACAAATAGAACAATAGAATTTAACAATAGAATACAATTTGTGCAAAGTTCAAGTGGATACTGAATTGGAGATTTAGATTTACAAAAATGCTTTCTGGAAAAATATGGGTTTAACTTCCTAAATTGCAATGTGTCTGAAAACACTAAACCTAGGTTCTTCCTCAAAAAATAAAAAAGTTACATAATTGTCTATAACGGAACTGTGAAGGATGTAAGGCTACTCAGATACCGAGTTTTCTTGGTGCACACATTTTGAAATCTGTGATTTGCACAGCCAATATTGTGAGGCCGTCATCACGCCTTCGCTAGATCATTAGTTAGCTATCTAGACAGCTAATAAAGTATAAGGATTGTAATGTTATCTAATAATACAGCATACTATTGTGCAATTAAATAATACATTGGGAGAAGTTTCAGCAATTGTTTGATGTTGCAGAGGCTCATAATAAATGATAATATTTACAACAGTTGTCAATGTGTATTCTATCGTCAAAAAAGAGTATTTAGCTGGATGCAACCTAGAAAAAGTTTATTGGTATGACATCTATCTATGAAAGATTATGAAATATCTATGAAATTAGAGGCACCTCACTTCACATCATAAAAAAATCTAAAAAAAATTCATCAGGATAATCTCTGTAAACTGAAAAAGCAGTATTTGCCTTCAAATTATTGCTGAAAATCTCCCCGCTTATGCAAAACACTCAGTCCCATTTCATTTGTCCCTACCCACTGTCGAATTTTGCGGACGCCCTAGTTTTTCCATCGTTGCATAAATTCTTAACCGTATTTCTTACTAGTCATTTTATTACAGTGTTATTACAAATCACAACTGTTAGTAAAATGCTGCTGATAGGGTTATGCTGTAACTACATTGTTACAACAACTGAAGCTGGTTCCTGTGACTCAAATGTTTTTTTTGGATGCTGAAGCAGGCTGCAGGGCACCAGTGTGTAGGAATAAGGCTGACCTATTGGCTGAAATATTGCTAAGAATGAAATACAGTATTCATTAGTATCTTTTCATTGGTGTATAATCATTTGAAAATAAGAATTGGTGCTCTTTCTTTACCTTCGAATGTGGTTTTTATATCTACAGAAGGGGTGGGTCCTCTTTTACAGAGAGTACCATGTTGTACCACTATGCCCCTCAGTAGCACAGAAGAGGAACAAGTGGTGCCAGGCACAACAAACCCCGCCCCTCACATATACTTTCACCTACTTGTACGAAATTCAATAGAGATCTATTCTGGGTCAGTGGCAATCCCTAAACCGAATTTGGGGTGAATATGCCCATTAGTTTTGCCGCGAGAGTGTTAACAAACAAACAAACTCAGAGACAAACAACCACAGAAACAAACCAAACCAAAAACAATACACCTTGCCCTTACCCTTTGGGTGGGGCTGGGAAATAAACAGGCACTGGCTCGTGAGACTGCCTTTTGCGTTTTTCGCAACTTTTGCGGCCATCGTGGGTGAGGGGAAGGGTTATCAGTCGGTTTCAATCAACAATCTCACCGCCAGATGGCACTAAATCTTACACACTGGTCCTCTAATGGGTAATTGAACTAGAATTCATTATCACCTATTTACCTGCTGAGATCTACGGCCAGTCGGGATTCTGCTATTTTTAATAGAGCAGAGGATTCCTTGGGTGAAATACTGTGTGGAGCTCTATTGGGGCCCATTCGTTTATACCTTCGTCTTTTTGCGGCTTTGTCAAAATTTCTTCATAGAGAATATTTAAGCAACAGCAATGGCTTGGATCATTGAATTATAAACAAAGCTATTTGCACTCTCCTGAAATCTGCCTGTTAATCCATAATTCATCTGATTCCCAACCGATTCCTAATATGACTGAATGGGCTTTATGGAGTGTAAATATTCGCAAAAGCGTGAATTGCTTGATATTTACTAGGAATGTGTGGAAATGAAGAGAATCTTTTCAAACTGAACTGCCACCATCAAACCTCTCCAAGTCTCGCTTTTATAGTGCGCCGCTGAACTCCACGCGACCTCTTGTTTTCCTCTGTTCTCTGAAGGCAAAAGTATGAAATGACTCAAATTGCTTTTGCTCCGCATGTAGTGTTTGTGTGTATATAACTAATGCACCTCCTTACACTGATGTGAAATTAAACCAATCTGTAATTTCTTCAGGACTGTTGTAGGCTAACAATATAAAATTATAATATTTGTGTCTCTCCTTACCCATACAGTACTCCATGTCCATGTAGTACTACAAAGTGTATGTATTGTCTCTACACTAAGTTCTAATATTATGTCCAATTCACAGAATATCTGGGTTTTTCATGGGCTAGAGTCTCAGAAATAAAGGTACAGTGAGGATACATATTTGTTTATGAGGGAACAAGGGAAATTTCCATGTGCCTCTTGAAAGGCCTCTTGTTCTTTGGATACAAATAAGTTCCTTTTACGAGTGAAAAAAATGCAGGTGGATTATTAAAACAATGGCAAGGGGAACAATTGTATGTAGCTATAGGCATGAGGATCATCCCAGCTTATTTACACCTCTATGCTCCTTTCATACTTCTTACTTGAGAGTGTATTCTGTGATGGGAAGAATCCTCTTTGTAGCTTAAAGTAAAGCGTGGCCATGCTTGTTATTAAAGCCTCTAATAATGCGCTTTCTCATTCCTTCACACCGTGGGTTTGAAATGCTTCTCGCTTTGGGACTGTTAAATGGGCTGAAAAATGAGGTGCTGTGTGTGTGTGTGCGTGCGTGCGTGCGTGCGTGCGTGTGCGTGTGTGCGTGTGTGTGTGTGTGTGTGTGTGTGTGTGTGTGTGTGTGTGTGTGTGTGTGTGTTGATTTGAGCTTAATTCAGACAGACTGTTATGTTACGTCATCCTAATGTTGCCTTCCTAGGGCAGGCCATGGACACCCCCTTCCCCCCGACACGGACACACACACACACACACACACACAACGTGAAGCATCACAGACCTGGGGTATCTGGCTGGCTCAGCTTGTAGAGCTCTCTGTACCTGCTCATTGTGATCTGTGTCGGTCTTATGGTACAAATTTGGCCTCTGGCCTTCGTGGCATCTCTCTCTCTCTCTCTCTCTCTCTCTCTCTCTCTCTCTCTCTCTCACTCTCACTCTCGCTCTGTCATTCCCCATTCCCCCTTGTCTCACAGCACTATTCTGTCAAATAAAAAAGCTGATTAGCTTTGAGGTATTAAAATTTTTGGAAGTTTTAAAAACTTTTCTCCTGCATTTTTTTTTTTGCTCTGTATTTATTTTCATTATTTTTGTTTTATTTTTTAACATTTCTCTCCCCTTTTGCACCTCAGCCTCTTTTGAATCATTATAATAGACTGCTCACTCTTATCCAATGAACACTCGGCTTGACTGCTCACGGAGGATGAGCGAACCCACTGTAGCCTGAATCCTCCTGAGACTTCCTGCCATTCTAGAGTTTACTGAGCAGCAATTAGAAATTGTTTCCCTCTTAACTTTTTTCAACCTAATTCCAATTGTAGGGAATTGAGCTAGGCATCTGTCATGCTGCTGCTATGTATTTCTGACAGTCCTCCTGTAAAAAGCACTGTACAGATAAAATTGAATGGAGTAGAATCATGCCTGCGCACAGTACAACTAAGATTCAACTTAAGGGCCTACGTATCTGTCCTGAGTGAAATTCCAGCCACAGAAGCCTCACACTCCAAGCACAACCCTCCCCGTCTCAGACTGCTCCTGCTTGCTGTTCCGTCACCCCCGCCCCCCCCCTCCCCCCCCTCCCCCCGCACTCCCCACACTCGCTGCTCATGCTCTGGTCTTGTCGCTCCTCCAGGTTTTGCATCTGCGCGGCTTGGAGGCCGGCGCGGCATCAAAGCTCGACTCCTGAAGCTCTTGCCCTGCTGGAGTGCCAAAAAGCAATCCACCAAGACCCAAAGCAAGTGGCAGCTCTCTTACACCCACGTGTAACATTGGGCTTTCTTTACTAAACAGGGCTGATCTTTGCTAAATACAGCCTTCGACAGTGAAAGTGGAGGCTTTTAACTGCACTTGGCATCAATTTAACATCCTTCTACAATACACTTATCAGTTGCATTTTGGCAGGATTGGGCGTACCCAGTCGCCATATGTCAGTGAGTTACACAGGTATGGTTTGGTGTAGGAATTAATGGCAACTGCTGAGGTCTCAAGTTCATTCACCTGACCCCAGTATGCCTGCCACATTTCATATTTACATGTCCACAGTGCCTGAAGGTAAGGGTTTTGTACGATACTAGGCCTTTTTTATGAATGCGCTGATGCGGCTTACGTATGTCTTTTCCCGTCACACTGCCAGACTGCTAGTAAACTCATTTAGCATCAGTGTAATTTGCTTCAAAGCAATGGGATTTTGTTTTGATTACATTGGTTGTCCTTGATTTACATGCTGTTGTTTGTATTGGTGTTTAATGTTCGTCACATTATTAGTTTTTCCCCAACTGAAGTGTCCACGCTTCTAGCTTCAATTTAATTTCGGAACTTGTCATATTTTTATGGCTCTATGTGTCGATAGCCATAAGCAAACAAGTTGTTTATCTGCACCTGTTTATCTTGGTACGCAGCCATATTGGTTGCCTGTTCCCCTCAGTGATGCATGTTGCTTCAATTTCTTATCAGAATTTACTGGAAATGCACTTGTCAGTATCACTTTGACTGCGTTTGGTGCTCTCGATAGCCGTATGTGATGTGAGTTGTGGCAACTGCTGTTTATGCCAGAATAAATTTTCTTTACTGAATTATTTATTTGGAATAGGACTGATGAATAAATTCAGTGTTTTCCAAACAGTCTATCTGCCATTGTAACATTCAAAGCAGGGGCCTATGCTGAATTTTTGTCCTGACAACATTTTATTTACTCATATAAACTTGACAATAACAGCAATGTTAAACATGCAGCAGCTACGCAAACATCGTAGTATAATGACAGCACCTTTCTTGCTTTTATATAGCAGTGTACTGTAAAAAAAAAAAATAATAAAAAACAGGGTGGAACAAAGGAGGTGACTCTCCTCATCATTTTTGTGACCTGTCATCCAGATGGTGCACCCACGCTTTAGTGGGCGGGGACTGACAGACACTGGCGTTATTAGAACAAGCCTTTTCTCGGGCCGTTTTATCGGTCGGCGGTTCGCCGTGTTCCCGTTTAGGAGATCAGGAGGTCCAGTGCCCAGCCATTCATCATCGGCCGTCAGGAGTTAATTACACGTTTCTGCGGCTCCCGCCCTCATGACACCCGGCTCATTATTCACTTAATGAATCACAATCCATCCGCTCAGGGCATTCTGCTCAGTCACGCTGTAATGCGCTCAGTCAGTCGCTGCTAGGGCAGCCTTGCGGTCGGTTGCGTGATCGGCGGGGCTTGGGATTCTGACTTCCATCTGGAGAGATGAAGTTTAGAAGAGCTCTGCCACTGGGCACCGGTACAAGGCCCATAACCTCTCGACCCCTTTTGTTTTTTCATACTCCCCCTCCTTGTGATTGCACTTTCTGGTATTCCTTCCAGGTTACTCTGGGAGAATACAAACCTTCACAATTAAATGAAGGTTAAAAACTGGCCCCAAGCCGCCGGGTTAGCTCACTTGGTTAAGGCGCCACATCACGGAGCAGTAGTGACTACCACGGCGCAGGTTTGATCCCCTGTCGTACCAACCGACAGTGGTCAGCAGCTTTTTCAGAACACGCGCAATTGGCTTTGCATTGCAGGGAATGCTAATTGGAAAGGGACTGCCAGGAGAGGATAATAAAATAGTTGCTTTGTTTGTTGCTTCAAGCGCCTCCTGTTGGCCAGCTGGATGCTCGTAAGGTTCTAAGCTCGCTCATGTTCAGGTATCCTCCGCCCTTGTTCTGAACTTACGTGGTTTTGACCTACAAGGGTATAGAAGCAGCAACTCACTCTCCTGAAGTTGGCAACAGGGGGTCACATACGAGCAAACCTTGTACATAGTTCTCAAATTGGGCATTCCAGATTCGGGTGGGATTGGAGATGTCAGATTAAAAAAAAAAAAAAAAAAAAGAATACTGACCCCAGTCTGTGCCAGATGTCTGTAAGTATAGCAAATGCTCTCAGAACTGTATGAATCGACAATCGCATATGAAAATAAAGTCTTTAATGTTCAAGTGTAGCTTTGAAATGGTTTCAATATTTCCCCCAAAAAACACCTGAGTGCCTCTATCATATTCTTTATGAATGTACGTCTGATGCATTAGCAAATGCATGTCCTGCCGCTCGTCAAGGCATTGGGTCCTTTGTTAATGATTGCCAGCTAATGTGAATCCTGTGAGCTTGATTGAAGTCATTGAGACTTGAAGACATCAGAGAATCCATATTTCATCATATCGCCTGTTCTGGAAATGAACTTAAACAAAAGAGCGAAACCAAATGAAGACCACAAAGGAAAAACGATCAGAGTCTAAATTTAGCATTTTTGTATATTTTATATATTATACATATTATTATTATATTTATAATAATATATTATGATATTATATTTTCATAATATTTATATATTTTAGATTTTATATTTTTTGCATATTTAGTCCACGATTGTTTTGAATTTTTTATTCATCATTTCTCCACATCGTGAAAATGTGACTCTGATAATTTTTCCCTTGTGATCTTCAAATATGTACTCATTTGACATGGAACGGTGCCTATTAAAATGTAGCCTTAATAACCATCATGTAGAATTGAAATTTTTTCATATTTTGTTAAAAAAAAAACATTTTCACTGTCCGTGCTGTTCATAATGCAGTGGGTGTGGGCCTTAATGAGAATGTTATTGGACAGAGTGTTACACTTGCAGAAATTTTATTTGCTACCTTTTCTCTTCCTCTCATGTGGCCCTCCTCAGTCTCCCTCTCAGAACCACCATTTTGTCGACTGCTGGTTTATTGTCCTACTTGATAACTTATGCCCTTTGTTTTGCTTTCATAGCATATGCAGGCTAATGCTGCCATATATTGTCAACCCAGCTCAGGTAGATTAATGTTCCTGTTTTAAGGCGAGCAGTAACAATGGTCACCGCTCAGCCTCAACAATAGGCGATTCTTTAAAGTCATTCGGCCAATAGTCTTGCTCGGAGCTCTTTGTTTATTTCATAAATGCCGAGATAATTGCTTGAGGATTGCATGCGATTTCCTATTTGTGACTAATGAACTAATGCCTGCTCACACAATGGCTGGGTATTTATAGTTCGGTATACCTCTGGTGTGTGCAGCCGACACTTTGGGTTACAGTGAAGGAGTTTGCCTTAGTGGAAGGTCATTAGTCTTCTTGATGTGAGGTGGTGTGCTGTTCTGCCATCAACACCCAATCAGTGAAACATCTAAGTATTTTGGCACACGCCCATTTCTACAGTTTTTCCAAAGCTTTGCCTGCCTAGGTCATGTGTCATGTTTTTTTGGGGGGTTGGGTTGTTTCCATGCACCATTATGACCTCACATCCGCAGGAAGCTGGTATGTTTATCAGGTTTTTTTTAAGATTGGGGTTTTCGCAAGAGAGGTAATGTCAGTATTGTCTTATGTGTGGTAATTTTCTGAAACATGTTGCATCTTCAAAACCATTTATGTTTGCGTTATCAGCTTATGTAATAAGATTTAAACTTGGTAAACAAAGACATGAATTTTTTTCTGCATTATGGCCTTCCTCAAAGTGCCTTGGTTTTTTTCTGTAAAGTTATAAAAATTTTTTGTTTGTCTTTTGGCTTTCATCAGGTACACATAAATGAAAGCAGTCTTTGAACACTCACCTCGCAGGACATTGCAGTCCATATCTTTAATCTCTGCGTGTAGCGACTTGGAATGGGGGATGAAATTGTATTTTAAAGAGACTGCTGTTTTTTTTTTGTTTTGTTTTTTTTTTTTTTTTTTTGCTTTCTGCATGTAACTACTCCATTTGTCATGGATGATGATCAAGGAAATTGAAGCACCTATTACTAAAACCCCATAAGTCACACTTGACTTGACTTGACTTGACTTGTGGGGTTTTAGTAATCCGAGCTTCAATTGTCATCTGTTTGAAAGGAAACCATACAAATCTACTGCTTGCCACTGGCCTTCAAAACTGGATACTGAGGTATCCTGCAAAGGTTTAGACTCACAGCAAAACAATTGCATGAATTCAATCAGTATGCTCTTACTTATCTGGTGCATGTCAGAGGCCTCTAAAGTTCTAGAATTAATTTAATGCTAAGAATTATTCCTATGAGAAATTTGATGCACACATGGAGAAAACTTGTTATTTGGTTTGGTCTCATTGAGGATGACCGCTGTCATAGGCATGGAAAGTGTGAAGGTTCTTGAATTCATCCACGTTCCCTTGCAAAGAACCTTTGATCTAACTAGTACTCCTCAGCGGAATCACAGGATCGTTTGAAACTGCGCTTTTTTAACACAGAGAGTGTGTTACCCTGTATGTTTGCTTAAGTCATCGTCTCAACAGCTGGCGAGGCCCTCAGTCTATCTTCGAGCGATGCAGCCCAAATGGCGAGTAGCTTAAGGGGGGGCCTTAGTAGAGTCAGAAGGAGGGAGCAGCAGGAAGGCAGTTGTGGCCCCTGACAGATGTTGGGGATGGAGGGGACTTGGGGGGGTGTTCTGGGCTCGACTGATGCCAGACGCGTCTCTCTTTCAGACAGCGTGGAGGATGAGCTGGAGATGTCCATGGTGCGACACCGGCCCGAGGGCCTGCAGCAGCTGGAGGCCCAGACCCGCTTCTCCAGGAAGGAGCTGCAGATCCTCTATAGGGGCTTCAAAAATGTGAGCAGAGTCCCTTACGTCACTACTGTACTGGCTTTCTTTCCACACTGCAAGATAAAAGGAAACTGACAGAACTCAGAAATCAAGCACAGGCAGAAATCAGTTCCACAGTTTATTGCTGAGCAGATACTTAGTCAAACAGTCCACTTCAAAGCCAATTTGTAAGAATGCGGCAAGAAAGAGTTAATTGAAATGGTCACACTTTAGGTAGTGTTGCTAAAAAAGGCTTTATACAACATCATAAATGAGGCATAATGTGCTCATAAATCCTATATAAGCAAAAATCTGTTCTGTAAAAGTTAAAATAACACATCCGTATTCAGAATGTGATCCCAGGTGATATAACTGGCAATTTCACTTAGCTAGTGGCAAAATGCTGTCAAGGGTGACATTGTCATTGTCACATCTGGCATCACTTGCTGAATAAGGATGTTATTTCATACTACAGAGCATAACATTTGCTTATGTATGATTTATGAAGACATTATGTCTCTTTTATGCAGGCATTATATATGCTTTATAAAGCCTTTATGAGCAACACTTCGTCTAAAGTGTGACAATTTAAATCATAGTTGCAGAACTGTCCCGGTCAAAAGCCAAACAGTATTATTGCCGATTCCGGAGGAGTACAGAATCATAAATGTAAAAATCAGGCCAAAGTCCAAATCAGAAACTGCAGTACACTTATAAATCTCAAAAAACAGTGGAAACAGAACAATCAATAACCAGAAAAGCTCACTGAAAATACAAAGGCTCGTGGTGTAGACCACAGATTGCAAACAGACTCGCAAATAGTTGAGGAAACTGGGGGCTATATAAAGACAGATGGGGAAGGGATGGCAGGTATGCTTGTAGTGGGGAATGTGGCTGGGGGCATGGTTACAAACAAGGGAATGGGAGAAGTAATTGCTGAACAGAATAGGTGAGTGCAGTCGTGAAGGAGAAAATAAAAGCATAAAAGAACAGAACAGGGCGTGCGAAAACAAATGGAAGATTCATCTAATCACAGAAGTGACAACAAATGCATAGAACAATATGAAAAACTAACAAACCCAGTGCTAAACACTGACAGAAACATTACCATTCCACACGCAGGGTTTTTGGACTGCAGTGCGATTTCTGTACTAGCTTCTGTTCAGCCACTCTCCTGCAAAGGTGCAAAGATATTGAGTCTGAATGTCCTCTACAAAAAAGTAAAGGCCAGGCAAATTGAGTACCACACAGGTTTCCCGCCGTACACTCTTTCATAAACTATTACAGCTCCTGATTCTGGTTTTTAACTTTTCTGATTGGCTTTGATTTGTCATACTGTAGGCTATATTTATCTCTGGTTTTAGTCTTGGCTTCAGTCCTGCCAGTAGTCCGTCAGTGCATTGTTGGTGCTGAAGTACATCATAAACTGTAGAGACACCTTGTTGAGGACCTCTGCCCACTCAGACTCAACTGATTAAAGCAAAGTACCGTAAAGGACATTCACTTTCTGAACCTGGCTTTTTTAACCCTTCTCCTCCCCTGCCTAGGCCTGATCAATTTCTTTTAGACAGTATTATACTCCTGTCTTTCTCTTTTTTTCCTGGCTTAAACTCTTTTTGATTGTGTTTTCTGTAGTTGTGGTTTTTATCCTTGTTCACTCATGTACTGGAGAAACTTGAGAACAGCCTAAATCTTTGAGCACCTTCCCATCCTACAGCGAAACAGCCCTTTGCTCTACACCAGGACCCCAAGACTCTTAGGAAGATTGTTCATTAGCGTACCGCCGCCGGTGACTCAAAATAATAACTCACGACACACAATAAAGGCTGGAATTAATTAGCAGCCTCCCACCTTTCAGATTGCTGTCGGCCTAGCAGGCTATCGGGCCCTGTCATTAAAAGTTATTTTCCACCGTTTTAGCTTTCATCGTGTTTCCCCTGAAGCTATGTTCAAAAGTCCTGCTGTCTTTGCACAATAGGGCCTTAATTTTTGTTCAAACGGATAATGCCTCAAGAAATGGACTTTGAGGTTTTTTAAGACCTCTATTCAGCATTTATTGTGGTGTAATATGGCCTGTTTCAGCCCGACTTCCCCTACCCACCCATTTGTAGCAACACTGATCTCCTTTTAAAAAATGCCTCATGGTTACACTGCCACAAACAGGCCTCAACAACAAGTAACGAAGTAATGTTGGTAAACTTATGAAGCCCTGATGAGTTTTCATTGCTGGTGTTGCTGTTGACTCTTTTTCTTCCAAAAATGGTAAATTTACTATTCAGTTCATGTCAACATTTGCCTTGTTTGTATAGCTGCTTTTTTGTGAGCAACCAGCATGGATGCTATCATCATGCTAGAAACAATTCATGTCAACATCTGCCTTGTTTGCATAGCAGCTTTTTTAGTGAGCAACCAGCATGGATGCTATCATCATGCTAGAAACTTTCAGTTAGCATTTAATATCTAATGATTTCATTATTCACAACTGACCCATGTCCAGTAATTTGCCTCTGAGCTATGTTAATACCTTTTGTTTCTCTGACAATCAACAAAAGTAGCTGAAATAATGAGCCATAAAATTGGGACCATCAAAAGGATATGTTGCAATTTTTAAGTTTTTGAACAGACACAGTGCTGTAAAGCCCAATTTGGATGGAATTAAGTTTTCAGGACTATTGAAGGACCTCAGTAATGCATTCGCAAGTAAGGTAACTGACACAATATCTTATGAGGATTTGAATTGAACAGGTTTAGTGTCACCTGAAGTTATTTTAACTGAGCATTTCACAGCAGGTAAAATATGGAATCTTTACTGACACAGGAGTGCGCAGTCTGTGAAGGTTAGCTAGCTAGATTGAAAATTCAGACGGGGTTAAAATATCGCAGATGCTTGTGCAAATATTATGTTTCCACCCCAGAAAAACTAATCTCATCCGTATAGGGAACACATTGCAATTGTGTTTTTAATTGTGTTCCTTACCTTTCTGTTGTAAGCAAGCAACTTCAGTGTCACTTTGAATACCTTTGTTTTTCCTCAAACCCTTCCATCCTTTGAAAGCCTAACTGAGGTCGACCCTCTTCCACCTTCTCTCGTTTCTAAGTTGTTTGCCTGGGCCCATCTTGTGTGTTTTGGGCCTGACAGCTTCAAACCCTGCTGCATAATGATGAACTTCTATTTATTTTGTTTGTACAAATAGAAATTCGAGGCACTTGGTACAGAAAGAATGCTAACTAGGCACAGGAATCCTTACAGCATACAAGACAGCAGCTCCAGGCGATGACTGCGATCTTATTAAATTTGGCGGCCTTGCTAAAGTCAAAACAGAGCATCAATAAAGTAGCTCGTTTTCATCATATAAAGCAATTTGACTCCTCATCTCATACAAATTTCTGTCACATTTACTGATGTAGTTATTGATTTTTATCATTGTTATTTCTTGTCTACAAATAACTTAGTGCTTCTTTAACATCCGCTCTTACTGTATCTAGCATTTGCAATAAGGTCAATAACATGGCCTTTTCATTAAGTTTTACCTCAATTTTATATTCTCAGAGCAAGCTGTGGAGATAAAATGCTTAGCCTTTGCTCTTAGTTCTTGGAGACGTTGACTGAAATTGTGTTTGGGTGGGAAGCAGTGTTTTCGGCTTGTAACAGAGTTTGGGAGGTGTCAAGGAAAGGCTGTGAAATCTGGCGTGGAATTTCTCCCGTCTGAGAGGCTCATACCATATAGCGGAAAAGCATAGTATATAGCATATCATATATAGGAAACGCATAGCATATAGCATAGCATACAGAGGAAAAACATATCATATAGTATAGCATTCAGGGGAGAAAGTATAGCATTAGCACTGCATATAGGGGGAAAACCATAGCCTATTGCATGTCATGTAAGGGAAAAGCATAGCATATAGCATAGCATACTGGGGAGAAGCATAATATATAGTATAGAAATAGGGGGGAAAGCATGGAATTGCACATTGTAGAAAAGCATAGCATATAAAAAGCATCTAAATGAAAACCATAGCATATAGCATAGCATTTTGGGGAAAAGCATAGCATACTGGGAAACACATTTAGCTTGGAGTGATGTCCTGAGGTAGTTGGACCGGGACCTTTATAAGAGCTGTATTTTCTTAGATTAGGAAATACCCAACAGTCTTTACTTTGTTTTGAGGGATTGTGAATCCAAACTGAGTAAACCTTGCTGGGATTGCAGTTCTTCAGAAAAGTGCTGTTGTCCTAATACTTACAGACCTTAATTTAATTCAGAGCACTGACTTTAACAACCAGGATTGTTGTAGCAGTTTAAACAAGAGTTTAAGTCATAAAATAGCCGCCGTGTGGTGACAAGAACAGTTTGAACATTTACTCTCTCCATGACCACGTTGCTATCATGTAGCTACTGATTTTCTCCAGGATTTCACGACAAATGCTTTTTTTAATCTATTTGGTGATTGTAGTTACCTTCCCTCTCTTAAAGTGTGTCTCTCAACATGGCTGTGTATTTTATGGATATGTAACATATCTATAATAAATTAATAATCGCACGGCTGTGTGAATGTCTGTCAGGATAGATGCACTTATTATGATGCCATGCAGGATTACTTCTCCATTGAATTCTGAGGATGTATTTCGTTGTAATTTCACGGCGCGCTGCTGTTTCTTTCAATTTACATACAGTCCTTCTGACTCAAGGTAATCGTGCTCACCTTTTAACCTGTGCACTACTCTTTCCAATATTTAGGAGGGTATGATGTTCGTATGGGTGTGAGAACAGAAGAAGCAATCTGCTCCCTCATCCTGCTCCATCATCCTTGAAAATAAACTTTCCTTCCCATCTGAAGTTATATAATTGGTCTGTGAAAAATAATATCAAAATCGGTGAAAGCAAAATATGAATCCAGAAGTATTTTATGCTGTGGTGTACATTATTATGGGACTGCAAAGACTGATTGTTAGGCAATCGGGCTCATAATGATCTCAGAGTACTGCACAGTGAAAGGCAAGAAGTAATTAAAACAGACTCAAGTAGGGCGGCAGTCCTAAAGCCACAAAATGGCTGCTCTGTAAGGGAGTGGAATCAGGGGTGGAACCCTGAGAGACCGTCTGTGTGATGGTCCTGCCTTACAGTCCCTCCCCCTCTCCTGCTGTCTGCACCTCCACTTCAACAAGCCACACCTGCTGCTCGATGAGGTGGAGGTGCAGGTAAGAGTATTGAAGCACTGCACTGCCAAACATTCTGTGTCCAGGAGCCCTGTCTGTGATTTTGCCGCTGCTCCTCTCCTGTGTAGTTTTATCTTAAAATGTAAAAAAAATCTTTAATTTATACTCAGCCTATGCTATGGGTTCCTTCACCCGTTTTTGGGTACATGGTCCCAGTGCCCTCTGCCGGTGGGGGCAAAACCATGACAGTCTGTCTCAAATTGCAAACTGCTTATTGGGGGAAAATGAATCTTTGGGCCACACTTACTTAAATCTGCCCGGCCTATGGCAGCCAAGGTAACGGAATGAGTCTGTTGAGCGAGGAGATTAGCAATTTATCGTGGCTGACCAAATGTGCAACTCAGTGACCGCTGATCATTTTTCATGGCTTGCTGACCCTCAGGGCCAACAGCAGTGCAGTGATGTTGATTTCTTGGAGTCCACAGATGAAGAGAGTCCAGATGTTTTGTAAAGATTAAGTCCATGCCTGTATTCTTCCATTGGTCTCAGATTTCCAAGCTACTGTTCAGACCCTAAATATGCTACACTTTCAGAAATAGGGCTATGGTAGGAGTCCCTTAAGATACAATCTACACTAATGTATCCCCAAGGGCTAATTATTGGATCGCAAAGTAACTGGGTGTGCCCTTACTGGTACTAAAAATATGCATATAGATTTGTGCCACGTTTTCTATTCTCAATACTTTTTTGGTCTAATACCCTCAGAAATGGGACATAAACTTGTATCTAAACCTGAGGTCTTGTTTTAATTTCCACCGTAGACAGTACTTCCAAAATGTAGGAAGTGTTTTTCCTGCATGATAATAGCCACACCATCACATCCATGGTTGAGTAAGAGTGACGATTTTTGTCTAATTTTTTGTGACTGATTTGTCCAGTCAGTGGAGTGCAGTGTTTCTAGCTCCTCCTTTTGGCATCAGATCAGTGCGCTAGGTACCCTATCTGAGGTGTAACAAATCATGGGATGGTTCGGACGTGTTCTTTTGGTACGATCCACAACTTTTGACAGTATAAACGCAAAAACAACCATTCCCATGTGTATTGAACTGAGCTGAACTGAACTGGACTGCTTGGTAGAAACAAGGCTTTGGGTACAGTTCGCACACTAAGGTGGGTACTGCCCCAGTGTCAAGCCAATGTTCTCCTGAAGGTCCACTGATGTGCTTTATTTCCTGTGAGTGTACACTTAAAACTCTAGATTAAATCTCAGTTCCTCACATTTACGGTAGTCTCAATCATGCTCCTGGCCCATGCTATAGTACTTAATTCATGTTGTCCATTTATGTATTTACTCCTTATTTATATACCGCTGCTGGTGGTGGTGTGGCTTTTGTCTCTCTGGATGAAATCATCCACTGAACTCTTCATGGAAATGAAGCAAAATACTTAAAGAGCGTTGGGGAAGTCAGAGAGAAGGACAATAAAATAAGAAAATAATTGGATTAAATTATGTGATTTTTTTTATCTCAGCGATTCTCAAAGATAAGTTTGTTGTACTGTCAGCAAGAAGGTTGTGGGTTGGAGTCAGACCTGGGTCCTGTCTGTGTGGAGTTTTTGCGTTCTCTTTGTGTTCTTGTGGGTTCCCTCCAGTTTTCTCTAACAGCCAAAAAACATGCATGGTGGGATAATTAGAGTCACTCCATTGTCTATAGGTATGAACGTATATCTGTGTATATGTTCGTTTGTTTGTGTGTGTGCATATGTGTGTGAGTGCGCGTGTGCAAGCCCTGCAATAGATAAGCAGATCAGAGATAGTGTGTTCCTGCCTCTGGCCCATTGCATGCTGGGATAGTCTCCAGCCCCCGCACCCACCCATTCCCCCCTACAAAAAAAAAAAAAAAACAAACAAAAAACTCAGCACCCTCAGCTGGAATAAATGGATGAGATAATGGATGGTGCTCCTGGGCAGACAAATATCATTACTGTGCTCAAGTGAAGTAAATAGAGACTTAATGCCTCTTCATACTTTTGAAGAGGGTAATTATGTCCTGCTGGCTAGAGAAATGTATAAACTAGAGTCTGGGGTAACAGGAAAAACATTAAAAAAAAAGCTCTTTTTAATTCTCTGTGGCTCTGCTGAACTTCAAAATGCCTCTTATGTACAAACCTCCTGTTTTCCTTCAAATAATCTGGCTTGTTGGATACTGTCTGGTTTCAGTGTATGTTTTTTTAAAGCATATCTTGTTTTAAACCCAATTTCTGCGATATTGTCCTCCTCATTTTGATGCTTGACCATTCAGTAAGGAGGATACACAGCTGTCAATGCACTGCTTTGCAAACAGTGACCTCCGCATACACGATTACTCTTTCTAAGTCAATTTTATTTGCCTTTTCATTCAATGAAAGCATTAGTATTGTAGTAAATTATGTTTGACAAACACAAACATGTATTTGGAGACATTTTATTTAATATTTCAAATATTTGGGGGCTAGAAAGTTTTCAGAGACAATTAACATTGTCATTTATTTTAACGATTTGTCACCTAAGTATACAAACTCGGATTTAATGGCTACTTTGCCAATTTTAAGCATTTGGGATTTACAATGTAATTTTTTTATGAAGGTATTATTCTCAATGGACTTCCCCATTAACTGAAATATTTCCTATTCCTATATCTCAGAAGATGGGCACTCTTCTCAAACTTTATGATTCAGGTGATCCCACAGCAGCATATGGGGTTTAAATCAAGTGATTGAGCTTTGCCAAAATTTGTAATGTTGTCTCTAGAAAGTCCCAGTGGAGCTTGGATTCATGTTTTTACTTGCTTTCTTGTTGTAACACAACACTGTCCAACATACATGGTCGGCCTGACCATAAAAAATATGGTTACATTAAATGTAACCACAAAAAAGATTGTCGATAATTTGTGGTTGACCCCGTCCGACCATAAAAATTATGGTTACCTTAAAAGCGACCATAAAAAAGCTGGTCGGAAATTTCTGATCAACCATGGGTGACCATAATAATTATGGTTACTTGGAATGTGACCATGAAAATGGTGGTAAAACATTTGTGATTAAACATCAGTGACCATAAAAATTATATGGTTGCTTGGTGTGTGACCATAAATGTTGCCTCACAGCAAAAAAGTTGCGTGCTCGATTCCGGCCTGCGGCCTTTCTGTGTGGAGTCTGCATGTTCTCCCCGTATTCACGTGGGTTTTCTCCGGGTACTCCGGTTTCCTCCCACAGTCCAAAGACATGCATGTCAGGTTAATTGGAGACTCTATATTGCCCATAGGTATGAGTGTGAGAGCGAATGGTGAGAAGATTTGAATAGTGTCTTGTAATGAACTGTGGAGGGCAGCATTATGCCGTACGGTGTGCAGCCTGCTGGAATTTCAGGTGATGTCAGATGTCAATCATATCTGGTCAACCTAAGACAACTTTTAGATAGCTAAGTCCACAGTGATTATGGTTGAACTGTCTGTGACCATAAATTTTATGGTCGAGCAGTGACCATTATTTTCATGGTCGCACAATGACCATAAAACATATGGTACGTCACGTCTATACCATACATTTTATGGTTGGCTGCGACCATATGTTTTATTGTCGGTACAACCATATCTGGCTAACAGTGAAGGTTTCTTCCTCTCAGTCCATGCAAAAATCACCTGTGTTTCCAGACTTCTGAGCAATTATGTATGTACAGTATGAACTCCGAGCTAAAGGAACGTTTGTGGTGTAATCTAAGAAACTGGGATCAATTGAGCATGCTGTGCATGAAAAGGATTTTAAGTGATTGTTAACCCCTGTGAAGGTATAGAATAGCAAATGTGTGATTGGAATGTTTGTAACTGAACATTCTAACGCTGATGAAACAATCACTCTTGGTAAATTGTTGGAAACAGAGTTCGAGAATAATGTCTGAAGAACTTCTGGGGAAAAAATATTGAAAATACTTCTCTACTTCAAAGAGTTATTCACCTTTAGTTGGCTTCATAGGGGCATTAGCCTGGGGTCTAGAGTAAAGTGGGCCTCTAGTGAGCCAACTGGAAAACATCCTCAACAATATGTCCTCGATTTATTAAAAACTGCCAGAATCCCATGGTTGAGCCATACCTTTGTTGTGTGATGTTGACCTCAGGACTTGATCCTCTTGCATTATCACTTTCGCCATTCACACCAGAACAGACTCACTGGATGATATCCAGGAGGGTCTCCGAGGAGAATTTAAGTTAGGTAAAATTCCAGCTGAAAAAAGGCAAAAAATGACTGTTCGATATCCAGATCTGCATTACACTGTCATCGACACATCATGAGCCATGGCAGAAATTCAAGAGCTATTTTTGTGTATTGGCAAAGTGCTGAAGCTGGATGCAGGATTAGACTGTTTTGCCCATTTCTGCTCATTATGGCACTTATCTACATTGAAAGTGATTCATATGCAAACTTGCGATGTTATTGGCGGGGACAAATACATTTTGACTGCCGTGAGACTAGAATAATGGCTTTGGGTACTGCCACAGTATGCCAGAATTATAATGGAAGAATGATGGAATTTTCCACTACTCCACCTGTTTAGTGTTTTGCTCAATTACATACCCCAGTTAGCCATTATTTGACAGATTGTGTTGTGCTCAGATTTATATTGCATTTCCCCTGTTTTTGGCACAAATTTGGAATTGCCAGTTGTATATACCAGCTGTGGTACGCGTTGATGCGATGCTGTTGATTTTGAAGCACGCAGGAAACCATGTGTTCTTGTGCAAAGTATGTGACACCAGTCTGCTGCTGCATTTCCTTCCAGTGTATCAGGGCAAACAAGTCGGAGGAGGACCTCTCTGGTGCAGTAGATTCAGCAGGTGGGCTACAGGTACTGAACGAATCAGCAGGGGGAGCTGGTGAGTGCTGATAGGTCTGCCTGGTCAACGGAACACCTCCATTTTTGGGTGTTACTATGGCATCATCCAGAGGGACAACTTTCCATGGCAGACATCTCCATGTGGATGAGACCCATTACCTGACTGCTGTTAAAGCTCGTTCCAGTTTATGGGTGGGCCCCTCTGTATCCCTCTTATATCTCTGAAGGCTCTGTTTCAGTGAGTGGATGGGCCTCAGGGTCTGGTATCTGTTAAGACTCTGTTCCAGTGAGTGGATGGGCCTCAGGGTCTGGTATCTGTTAAGGCTCTGTTCCAGTGAGTGGATGGGCCTCAGGGTCTGGTATCTGTTAAGGCTCTGTTCCAGTGAGTGGATGGGCCAAAACGTCTGGTATCTGTTAAGGCTCTGTTCCAGTGAGTGGATGGGCCAAAACGTCTGGTATCTGTTAAGGCTCTGTTCCAGTGAGTGGATGGGCCTCAGGGTCTGGTATCTGTTAAGGCTCTGTTCCAGTGAGTGGATGGGCCTCAGGGTCTGGTATCTGTTAAGGCTCTGTTCCAGTGAGTGGATGGGCCAAAACGTCTGGTATCTGTTAAGGCTCTGTTCCAGTGAGTGGATGCGCCTCAAGGTCTAATATCTGTTAAGGCTCTGTTCCAGTGAGTGGATGGGCCTCAGGGTCAGATATCTGTTAAGGCTCTGTTCCAGTGAGTGGATGGGCCTCAAGGTCTGATATCTGTTAAGGCTCTGTTCCAGTGAGTGGATGGGCCTCAAGGTCAGATATCTGTTAAGGCTCTGTTCCAGTGAGTGGATGGGCCTCAAGGTCAGATATCTGTTAAGGCTCTGTTCCAGTGAGTGGATGGGCCTCAAGGTCAGATATCTGTTAAGGCTCTGTTCCAGTGAGTGGATGGGCCTCAAGGTCTGATATCTGTTAAGGCTCTGTTCCAGTGAGTGGATGGGCCTCAAGGTCTGATATCTGTTATGGCTCTGTTCCAGTGTGTGGATTGGCCCCATGGTGTGGTGCCTGTTAAGGTTTTGTTCCAGTGTCTGTGTGGATCCCATGGTCTGGTATGTTAGAAGGCTCTGATCCAGTGTGTGGATGGGTCCTATGATCCGGTTTCTGTCAAGGCCCTGTTTTAGCATTTATTAGAGCCTTACTGTCTGATATGGAATCATTATGAAAGGGCCACTCCAGTGTGTGGATGGGGCCCAGTGAGTGAAGCATATGAACCACAAAGCAGCTCTTTGGCAGAGGGCAAAACTGAGCAGAGCCAAAGGATTATAATAAACAAAACAAGAGTGCTTGCTGGATCATATTAAGAGAGTGGGACCTATCTACACCCTTAAACAGTGCTATGTTATTTGTTTACTTAATGTATAATGTTTACTACATTTATTTCTTTTATTTTTGGGCGCATGCTAGCAGTCAAACTCAACAAGACTTCCCCCCTTGTTGATCATGAGCACATTCCTGTAATGCTCCACGCTGAATCATCTCTGGCCTGTTCTGTACTGCAGTCTCCGTCCTCTGTTTGGAACCCTCGCCTATTCCCATTGCCTAATAAGGGGGGCTCTCCAGTGCATTACAGTACTCTCAGAGCTAATGCAAACACAATACACACCAGTTTCAATTGCTGCCAGGCTGGTGATCTATTCCATACGCACCTACGTAATGATTCCAGAAGACTCAACTTGTGTACACTACAGGGACATGTGGTACTGCTCCAGTACGGTTTTAATCTCCAATCACTCAGCTGCATGCTTAATTAATATTGTGCGCCATTCAGAACAGTGTGCATTTACGCTGCCCTGTCTCTCTTTGGTATTAATAGCGGAAAAAAAGAGGTCTGTTTCTTTTCAGTCTGCGGATCCATTTATTTTGGTGTCTTGATTATGTTTTGGTTTCTCACTTCAATAGCGGAATAGTAAAGGATGTGACTGAAGTTTCCACTGTTCTTAGAAGTGAATGCTGTGTGTTAGTTCACACTATTCTTAGAGGTGACCAAACTTAGTTTCCACTGTTCTTCAACTGTATTTTTTTAAGTTAAATTTTGAGGAGGACCAATGGAGTTACGCACTCGCAGATGGGGCGCCAACTGCAGGATGGACAGTGAGCCACTAGGGCAGGGGTGACCAACCCTGGTCCTGGAGAGCCACAGTCTCCGCTGATTTTTGATGTTACTCAGCACTCAATTGATGGATTAAAGTAGTTGAATACTCACTTAACTGATCTCACCTGCTGTCCCAGTATTAATTTGGTAATAATGAGCAAATCAAACAATTTGCAGAAACAACCCACGAGACTCCTAGAGCCAATTAAGCATACTTGCAGGTTGTGACAGCAATCTACGTGTTAACCAAGATTGTCAATGTGGTTGGATATTTAGCATAGTTGAAATTCAGACAATGTAGAAGTATAGAGTACAGATAAAAGTTTATAGAGCAGGGGTGGATAACACTGGTCCTGTAGAGCCAGAGGGTGTGCTGAGTTTGGTTTTCTCCCCCCAATTTATACCAAAGACACCAGGTGAGATAAGTGAAGTGTGTAATCAACTGCTTTAATTCATCAATCAAGTGCTGAGTCACTCTAAAAACCAGCAGACACTGCAGCTCTACAGGACCAGGGTTGGCCAGGGGTGGATGTGTATGTAATGAGGAGGAATAGGAAGAGGAGAACTTGTATTATCAAATAATTTTCTCACTAACTGTCTCACTAATAATTTAGCTCTCTGGAATGGAAACCAGAGAGGAAAGCTAGAATTTTGGGAGAGTCACTGCTTCAAGTACAATGATCTGGCCCCAAATGATGCAAAAACCCACAAGCAACATACACAGCTCAATCAGTAGCTGCAGCTGATTGCACGGAGAATAATGAGCCAATCAACCAATTACCAGGAACAGCCAAAAAAAGTGTTTGAACCAATTAAGCAGGCAAGTGGGTTGTGACAAATAGTAAAATTGAAGGATTCATGGTCGTACCAACCGGCAGAGATCAGTGCACAATTGGCTATTGCGCAACAGGGTTTCAAATTGGGAAGGGACTGTCAGGAAAGGGAAATAAATAAATACCTTTGTTCGTTGCTCAAGCGCCTCCTGTTGGCCAGAAGGACGCTCGTCAGGAAGATTCTAAGCCTGATCATGTCCGGATATCCTCTGCCTTGGTTCTGAACTTGCGAAGATTCAACCAATGAGTGTATAAGAAGCAGAGGCAGATGGGCACATGCTTCGGAGGAGAGCTGTGAACTGTCTTCACTCCCCTGAATTGGCAACAAGGCGTTGCAAACGAACAAGCCTTATTGGGCATTCCAGATTCGGGTGGGATTGGAGATGCCAAATTAAATAATTAAATAAAAATTAAAGGATTCAATTTGTCTAATTCTAATACGTGATCTTATAGATGCAAGAATGAAATGAAGTTCAATAGTAATCTTCAGTTTTGAAGCAGGACCACACCTCAGCCACACCATAACCACACCACTAATCACCTGTCACGGCTACTTTTACCCAGTAAACCTTGTCTTCCCAACTTGACTCACATTACTCAAGGCCAGACACACTGCATCTCATGCGAAATCACTAATATAGCATTCTCCTTAGCGCTTGAAACACTGAAAAATCTCAATTCGAGAAAAGCCCACTCACCTTCCCACTCACCCTCCACTGTAGATCAACCCGTCCGATGATGATGAGGAGCAGTTTCAGACTGGTTTATCTCGCAACAACACAGCCGTCAAACCACAGCAAAGCGCACCAGCAGAAACGCTCGCCCTCAGTGATGCGAGTGCCACTGCCATCGAGCTCTAGCTTCACGAACAAAATCTCATGGACGCCTCACGGATTTTCCGCTTCCTGTTCTTCATCAGCGAGGGATGAAAACCATGAACACTGTAAGCAGAGCCACAGGGGCCTCCTCAATTCTGCTCCTCCTCCGTCATGTACTGTCCCCAGCCGCCCACCACGGCTCTGCTTCCCTCAGCTACCACCAAAAATCTGGCCTCAACAAACATTGAGCATCCTGCTCCCGGCATCCTCACTACAGTCAACCACTGTCAGAGCCGTCAATGCCATAGAGCCTCCACCGTCTGCATGACGGCAGCATGCATCATTAGCCTCCCCCCTGGTGGAGGTCAGATAGTATCTCACTCATGCCAGCTCCCTGACCTTTCTCAGCTTATATCATCATTCTTTTCATCCTCGTGTTTGCTGGCTGCATAGAAATTCCATGGTTCATTCATCCCTTCATCCCATTATCCCTCCTGATAACCTTCCTCAGCTGCCCACAGAAACATAACCTCTGTCCGTCCGCATAGTTCTGTCACAGGGAACATAGTGGTGTGGCAGGAATTACCTCGCCACTTTGGTGTCTGTAGATTTTTCTAGTTTATCTACGTAATCTGTGTCTCACGAGATTAAACATATTGATGTTAAATAAACTAGCTAATTGGAATTAATGCTACCTTTTCCCTCTCTTGAGGCATCCAGCCTTTTTTTTAGCCTATTTTTGTTTTTCTCATTTTTTTCAGACCCACTATTGCATCGTTCTCAAACCCCATGTCAGACTCGCCTGCCCCATCACATTAAAAGTCTCAGCATGCCTATAACCATTATGCAGGAGCCCTGCATGGCTACTCAAGGTGCCTCAATACAGGCTAATCAAGTCTGCGAATCTCAGCCTTCACCTTTATTTCCTGCCAGCCTACCCTCCCCCACCCCCCACCCCCCCTATCGCCATACCCACCCCCCACCCTTCACAACACCCAAATGTTTTTTTTCCACCATGTGCTAACTACTGCACACAAGCCACTGTAGAACCACCTGTACAGCTCGCTTCATCAGATCATTGCCCTTTTCTACTCTCTACCACATTACACAAATAGATTCTCTCAGGTAATTATGTAGATTTCATCCGGCTCCTTCAACCATCAATTTTTGATACTAACCAGCCAAAAGAAACACGGATTAACCTGGGTCGAGTCATTCATTATCATCAAAGTGTAAAACCCTCACCCCTGCTGAGTTTGCCCCAGCATCGTCTCTCTACCGTGATACAGTATGTTCAGTCTCGGAGACGTAATCTAGATGATTACCTATTAATCGTGCTCAACATAGCCTTGCGTTTCGCAGGGACAGGTGTTTAAAGCAACCGTGTTCATTTTGCTGCTCAGGCAGCTGGCCAGGTACAACAATTTGATCACGGAAGGTACTCAGGCGCCCTCGACTCCAAACTTGATTATCGTATCTTTGCAGCACGTAGGTCCCTCTCCTGCAAATTATGCCGAGGCCTGTCCCTCCTCGCCTCCGCATACACAATCACAGCTCCTCCTAGTTTGTGTCCATAGTCCTCATGGAATGACACAGTTTTTGATTGATTATTAGCCGCTGCACTCCCGCCTTCCATCATTTCTTATCCAGTCTTAATCCAGATTTCTCCAGCCAACATGCAACCATTGATCATGTCATGACCCTTATCCATTCAGCTGGCCATAGGGTGTTGCTTTCTGAAGCAAATATAACCAGTGCATTAAAGGTTCAAATCTCTCAACTCAGAGTCCTATCTTCCTTCATCCGCGCTTCATGAACTGTACCCCATTATCATAACTGCCATTCTTTGGAGACATGAGCGTCTGAGAAAGCGCATACCCCTTCAGTCCGATAATTCTGCATTTTCACGAAATCCTTTTCATTTCCAGCATATCTTAATAATTTCTCGTTTTGCAAATAAGTAGAATCAGCCACTCAGTCTCCAGCAAAAGCAGGACACACAATGGATGTAGAGAGAAATTATTTTCATTAGTTAATCAAATTTTTCCAGTCAAGCCTGCAGTCTAAAATGGTTCTGTATTATAATGCATAAAACGGTGGTCAGACTGATTTGCCACTGGTTTTTGGAAGAATGTGATTAGTTTGAATTAATTTGCTTCCTGTTGGCCCTCTTTATGAAGAATCTTGCTGTAAAACTTGGCACTACAGGCTAATTACAGCTTGATTTACAATTATGAGACCAGGGGGAAAACTTTGTGCCTCTTTTCACTTACTTACGAATGACAATATACACATTAAAGCTGTCTCACATCTGCCTTCTCTTCAGCCAGCATCCTTAGGATTACGGCTGATTTATGTTAATGGACTTTAATATTTATATACAAAAATGATTTAGAAAGTGCCTATTAGTAGCACATGAATTGTGAGTAATATTACTTTTCCTGGTCCCCCTGTTTAGAAAGAATGCTTTCGGCTCATCTCCCTAATGCCTTGTATAATCCTTTGGCATATTTTTTTCTTCTTCATTATTCTATGTTCTTCAATTCTGTCGCTTTCCAGGTCTCATCTAAGAATGTCTCAGTTATTTCTAATTTATTTTGGAACATTCTCCTCACATATTTGCTATGTTACAGATCTTAAAGATCCACCACACAATTGTGCCGCTGTTCGTTATTCTTTTCGTCTGTAAGGTGACCCGTCATTTCTGTGACACTTCCATTTTTTGGGGCGGTTCATTTTACAGAATTCCCATCTTAGCATTGTCCAGCATTGTTACCCCATCATCCATCATAATTTGTGGATGTTTTCCATTTGCATACACTAATTAGCAAGGCATTTTATCTCTGCTGCACTAAATTGTGCACCACATTTTTTACACATATCTTGCTGGAAAACCTGCCAGGCTTTATTTAATTTAATGTCAGCTGTCTCTGATGCAATGCAACAGGAAAGCTATGTAATATTTTGTACTCTAACTGCGTTCTGGCGATGACCATAGTTCTTCTACAGCCAGATGACTTTGGACCTACTTTGTAAATTACGTGAAGGGTTTTGCACAATCGTTAGAACCCAGTGGGAATCTGCTTGGGTGGGCCATCCTATTAATCTGTGGTAAAGCAGTAACTTGGAGACCTACCATTTAAGTAATTCCAACTGATTTTCATGTGTTTGTGTGCGTGTGTGTGTGTGTGTGTGTGTGTGTGCGCGCGCATGCGCGTGCATGTATGTGCTTGTCTGTGTTTGCATTTGTGTGTGTGTGTGTGTGTGTGTGTATGTACATGTGTCTGTGTTTGTAAATTTGTGTGTGTTTCTGTGTGTTGTTGTATGTGTGTTTTTGTCTCTATGTTGATACAGGGGGCAGAATTTTCCTGGGAGGGGGGAGGGGAGTCTATGCTGTCTTCTAAATTTATACTGGAGTTTTCACGTGCTGATTTGGGCACTGAAACAATGGGATGAAAGCAGAAAAAGTCTTCATTAAAAAGTGGACAAAAAATTCATAAATCAGTTCCCGAAGCACTCCAAGGCTAGAGGGCATGGTTTACAACTCGTTTTAAGAACACTCCCTTCCTTTTCATTTTGAGAGGGCCAGGTCCTGGGATTGGCTTTTCCATGAAATTGCTGACATGTCGTAACAGACTAATGTAATGTATGCCTCCAGTCGCCACCTAAATTTAAAAAATTCTGCAAGGCTTTGCACCCTCTCTCTGTCAGGAGTCCGTTTACACTGCGCTGGAGTTTTAATTGGAACAAAAGTTCAGGATTCCCCAGGGTCTGCTGACACACTTTCTTTATCCTAACAAGATCTCCTCTCTCTTCATTTGGGCGATTTTCATACCAGACGGTCACATTTCTAAAGTAAGTAAGCAAAAACACGGGGCTATAATTATTGGAATAATTCACTATATGCTGCAGCTCTATTTGTCTCAAAACCATGAGTGTTCGTTTCTCAGACGCGCCCTCTCTTTTTGTTTTTAAATGCTGCTAGTTTTGTCATGTCTGTGATATAAACTGGGATAAAGTTATTTATAACACTTGAATCATTGTCAACCCGTTTAATCCCTCTGGTTGTGCCCGAATTTTTATTTATTTCATTTTTTATATTTATTTATTTATTTATTTATTTTTGCTTCTAGAAGCTCTAAATTTGTTGTTGTTGCCTTTGGGCAAAAAATGCACTTTTGAACTAAACCATCATGAAATCAAAAAATACATTCAGTTTATGTGTGAGGGAGGTCTAAAGAGTAAAATGCATGCGCTCACATTGCAAGGTAAAATTTGGGATAAAATGGGTAAAATAATGGCAGTAATGAACTAGAAATTTCATATCCACCATCCTCAGGGATTAGGAGAGTAGCAGGGGTGGGGATTGGATCAGGAGGTTGGTGGACAGGCTATAATGTGAAACAACAGAATATTACCCCTTAAATGCCCAACTATAGTAAAAGTTGAAAGAAAAATCTATGTTTTCTGTTGATATGTCCTGGGGAGGGGCTAATAACAACCCAATAGCAATTTTGAATTTTTGGTGACCTTTGACCTTATTTTAGTTTTGTGACATATATGTCACTCTAAATTTCTAGGATATAAAGATTACTTTGTCCATCATTACTTAGGTAGTTGACATATAGCTGAAGTATTAGGCATAGCTTATTTTTCATTAGCTTACGTGTTTGTCTACTTTATCCAGTGATGAATGGGTGCTCATCTATCGTGTGGATTCCACCATGTGTTGTGATCTGTGATTTCTCATGTCTTGTTTAAGTTCTGTGCCTGGCTTTGCCATGTTTATGGATTTCTGTGTTTAGTGACCATTGCTTTGACTGACCATTCTTATGATTGTGTATTGTGTTTTGGTTATTTAGATTTCTTGTTTATTATTTTTCATGTTTTATTTTTTTTTCATGCCTCAGTTTTCATGCCATGTTTTCATTTCCATGCATTGCACTTCGTCTACCCTGTCTTGTCTTGTGTAGGTCTTTGCCCACGGTCCCTAGTCTTGCGTGCCACTCATACCGGTGATTTATTGGTTTCTGGGTTTTCAATCTTCCTTCATTATCTCGTGTGCTTCCTTCCTCTCTCTTTTACTATCTACTAACCATACTAACAGTTTGTTGTTTTCGATAATTACTAACCCTCATTAACATTGTATATTTTTACTAACTTACTAACATGCACTTGGGTTTGTATAGCTGCACATACTAATTGACTAACGATCTCTCAGCAGTCGCTCAATTCTAATCTCCGCCCTCCTTGCCTATCCCTAATTATCTCTGCTGCAAGTTTCTGTGGATTTCCACTTATACTTTGTGCTTTCCTTTTCTTTTATCTTGGCACTTTAGTACTCCTTAACCGGAGCTGTTGTTTTGTACTTAGGTTTGTCTTGTGATCCCTGTCTGTGTTTTGGCTACAGCCAAATTCATGTAATTAGTTTATTCCTCATGTGTCTCTCCCTGATCATTGTTACCATTGATTGCACCTGTTCTCCCTGGTCATGTGTTTACCCCGGGTGTGTATATAAGATGTCTGTTTGGTACACTTTCTTGTCAGATCGTTCTCCCTAGTTTTCTCGTGCCACGTTTCTCGCCTTGATTTCTCAGTGTTTATCTGGACCGTCCTTGATATCGAGCTTTGCCTATTCCCTGTACTTTTGCCGCATTCTTGTTTTTTGACCTCTTTTGTCTGAATACGATTTTTGTTATTGGTGCCCAGTGTATGACTCTGGATTTCGCCCTTTGGATTCTGATTTTGGATTGCGGACTTTGTACTGATGCCAGCTCTGTTGGGGGGTTTCCCCCTTAAGAAATAAAGCCTCCTTTTTGTATTCTACTGGTTGTCGCACTTGGTTCATTTCGTAAATCCCAACACCATGGGGGCAGCCATATTGGAAAGGTTAGCTGGTGCAGCCAGTGCAGTGTCAATTCCAATTTTATGCATCAGATGGCAGCACTGATGGTCTAAATATGTCACTATGAGCATTAGGTTGCAAAATTTATGTGGGGTCAGTTGTTTTGACAACCCCCAAAATCGTGTGACAAATTTGTCTCAGGGGGCATTTAAGGGTTAAATAACAGAAGCTGTGTTGACGAGTATATTTAAGCTCATCTGAAATCTTTTCAGTGCTTACTGGGGATGATGTCAGGGATCTAACACAATGATTCAATAAGCAAACGCAGACTCAAAATTTCACTTTTGAATTGGCTGTCTGCCGGTCTAATGATGCCTTCCTCTCAAGGGCCTCCTCTGGAGTTTGAGGAAAAATATTGCTTTTGCTGATTAAAATGTGCAGGCAGGAGATTGAGACATCTCCGCATGTTTTCCCCTTGAGTGGGAAAGCCACTCTGTGTTGTAAAATGCACTCCAAGAACATGCTGTCTGGCAGATGTGGATTTCCTGTAGTGAGAACTGACTGCAGCAAAGGTTCTCATGTTATATATCAGACTATGTTTTGGTTCTATGTAGAACTGAAATATGCAAAAAGTGAATTGCACACTGTAATCAATGAAAAATACTGTAGTTTACTGAACCAAGCTAGTTCCAGAAGGACAGGGGTAACAGCTGCAGAAAGCACAGGCATCCTCTTGTAGCCCTTTGGTTTAGGCTGTACGCATAATGAGCAAAATGATCCAGGTTTTGAAGTGAGTAGCTTCCATGAGTAGTTTGTGACATGAATAGCCAATCAGAATGAGGTTTGAGTGAGTTCCAACACAATGAAAGTGTTTCCAGCCAATCAATGAGGCGTTTGAGTGAGGTCCGGAAACTACATAAACTACCCTGGATCCGCCGCTGTACACCATTATTTTGTGGATATGCGCCTTCTTATAGGTTTAGTTCAGCCTTTCACTCTTTAGATGTGAATCTTCCTTCCTCTCTTGTGTTTGTAGCTGCAGAGGCTTTCTTCTTTAAACAGAGCTGGTTGTAAGTGTAGCTGGATCCATTTATGGATCGCACATTAAAACCCCGCTGATACTGCGCTAGCTTGTCATTTCTGCATGTCTGCTGAGCCTAAGCTTCCCTTTATTGCCCAGCGGCTGTTCTCAAGCTGACTCTGAGAAACAATGGCTGGCTGTGTTTTTCTGTCTCTATTTAATACCGGCTCGGTACACACAAACATATTCAGAGAGAATTCAACTTCTACAATGTATATTTGATTTAAATCAGAGTTTTTTTTTCTTACCCATTCATTTTTTTTTTTTTTGCCTGTATTTAACCACTGCACTTTCAATTTAATTGCCTTTATTTAACCAGGAAAATTCCACTGAGGACCTGCTGTATTTGTCTTTTTCAATGACACCCTGGGAGACATGCCAGATAGAACGGTTGCAAGTTAGGAGATTGAGTGAAAGGAACTGATGTTATGCCCTTGGATAGATTTTGGGGTTAAGGGCCTAGCTAAAGGGCCCAATGGCAGAGTCCTCTCTTATGTCATCTCTCCAGTTGCAAGTCAGAATCGCTGAACCAGCAACTGTGCAGTCAGCAAACAAGCAACTTATCGCTGGCCATTTACCTACACACAGGCAGAACCAGCACCGAAAAATACTGAGGTCAAAGGACCACTTGGGTGGAGACGGACAAGGACGACGTGTGTGCGCGTGCACCCGCATGTGTGTGTGTGTGCAAGTGTGTGTATGTGTGTATGCATGCGTGCACGTGTGTGTGCACACATGTGTTTGTGCATATGTGTGTGTGGGTGGAGGAGGGGTTAGGTTTCAGCCAGAGTACACTATCTTTTCTCATTACATTTGTTTTTCTATTCAGGTTGTGGGATAGGGTGTGGAGACTATGCTAATGGCTCTAGATTGGGCTTAAATTTGACTGAATTCCACGCCTTAATGATTCCTAAATGATATACACAGTAAACAATGAAATGAAATATAGGCTTTGGAAATTGGGGGTAAAAAATGCAGACTTAACCATGGTGACCTCAATGGTAGTTAAGGCCCCCCTTACATGCGAAACTGGAGTGCATTTCGCATTCAGCTGCCATAGCACAGTTTGTAGGCATTAATGACACTGTATTAAAATTCCTGCATGAACATGCTGTATGTCATGTGCAAAAACCTGAAAATGAACACTGAGGGCCGTTACTGTATATCAACTGTATTAATAGTCTTCAAATCCAATGTGCTGGGGTACCGCATCTCCATATCAAAGGGTGCCAAACTCATTTACTTTGCCATTGTACATATTGAGCGCTCTGCTTGTGTTTGTTTCAGGAATGTCCGAGCGGGGTGGTGAATGAGGACACCTTCAAAGACATCTACTCACAGTTCTTCCCACAGGGAGGTATGTTTGCCCAGGGTTCGAGGTGCGACACATTTCCAACCTCACCTATCCGTGTGCATTTATTGGATATTTGTTTTTGTTCTGAGAAGGCATTCAGCAGGCCTTTTTTAATCGCCCTTGCATTTCGTGAGATGGCACGCTGAGTTAAGCTTGGCTCCGGCTGGCTGCTACCGCTTAGGCAGAGTACCTGAGATATGGGCTCTTTAAAACCTGTTATACGCGGCTCATTGGACAACCTCTCAGGTTTAAAATGCTAGAGGAAAATTCTTAGAGTCTGTCCAAGTGGAACTCACTCCAATGGCTTATTTTTCAATTCTTTCCCTCCGACCTTTTCTTGCTCTGACTCCAGCCATTGAGGAGACAAGGATGCAAGAAAAGGAAGTAAAAGATGAGGAAATCAAAGTAAAGTGCTACAACAAATATAATTTTGAGAATGACAGGTGTGTGGGTCATAAGGAGAGGTACACTCATAGGCCACACATTCTGAGAAAAATACTTCGAGAGGAGATGGCTTCATCTTTCATTATTGTAGGTATCTTTGAGGAAACTTCTGGTTCTTATGGCCTCATCTAATGATTGGAATCTATTTAATGATGTGGAAACTCAATCATTTTTTGGGGTTGGAAGGAATGAAGGAAGGAAGGAAGGAAAAAATAAGCATTTGGAATGACACCTCCCTCCCTCCCTGCATATCTGTCCTTCATGTCCCAGAGTCTCTCTCAAGATCCTGTAAAGTGGGGGCTTTGAAACCACACAGCAATTTATTTTCCCGGAAAAGTGAGAGATTTCAACTCAATAGTGTGAAGTTTGGAGAGAGCCTAAATAATTGATTGCATCTTTTTTTTTTGTTAATGTTAAAAGGTCTGTTTTATGTGCTTTAGCCTCAGGGCCCAGTATGCATTCTGCTCAGAGTATTATTAATACTTCTACGTTTCAGGATTTATTTAGTGTTCAGTTCGGGTGATTTGATCTCAGTAAGAGGTGTGGAATGAAACAGCATCTATAAAATCAGATTCAATAAATGTATTAGGAGCAGAATTTTCATACAATGTATCTAAAGTCTAATAATTTATCTGATCTTCCAACATTTACATACTCTATGTAACTCTTTTTCTATTTGTGTTGATTCCGTGACACTGGTGACCTGTCTTTGTGTTTATTGAATAAGTGTGATGTTTCAGGATTCTCACACTGAAAATAGATGTGTTTAAGATGAAACGTTCATGTCGGTGTGAGTTAAAAAATAAAATAAAAATAAAACTCTTAACTGTCTGTGTTGTCCCACTTTTGTAAAAAGTATATATTGGGAAACACACAATGGACACTTTAGACTCAATGTATTGATAGTGATCATTATCATTAGAGTAGTTCCTCAAAGCTTAAAAGGAAAAAAAAAAAACTAAAAACTCATCCTTTGTTAGACTGAGCCCAACAGTAGGAGTGGTGGCAAAATAGCAGGTCTGTGTATCTTAACTTAGTTTTGCACTTAAAAGTTTGTTGCATCATAGTTATATTGTGGTAGCTGGAATGAAGCAAGCTATCTCAGAAACGAAAGTACGTTTCAGCCTTCCACTATACCAGTGGTTCTCAAGTTCGGTCCTGGCGCCCCCCTATGTATGCTGGTTTTTGTTCCAACTACAATTGCAATCTTTAGATTTTAACAAGCTGATGATTTGTTAATTGTTAATTTGTTAATTAGGTGCATTTATGCAAATATCCACATTGAGATATATTGTAAATATTGGCAGAGGGAAACAATTTAACCAAACATTAAATCAACATAAATAATCAAAAGGTTCCTCATTGGTGAAACTCTTGACACATGGTGGCAAAACCCGACAATTTACTTGGCAAACAATGGAGTCACATCTGTTGTGTTTCCTGTTGATTTTATTTGGTTCAGGCAGGTTATTTGGGAAAAACTCAAAACACCTGTAGTCAGAAACCTAATTTGGAGCTTATTGATTTTCTCAGAGTCTAATTTGATCTGTGTAAAAATGTTTTCTCCTGAAAATCCTAGCAATATTGAAAATTAAGCACAATATGTTCAAGGGTTTTTATTTTTCATAGCAGAATGCATATGTCCATCCAAATGTGACTTAAGATGGTAAATAACTGCTCAAAACATGGAATGCTGCTAATTTAGACAAAGTAACAGCTTTTTAAAATCCTAGAATTGCAATTGTAGTTGGAACAAAAACCAGCTTACACAGGGGGGCGCCAGGACCGAACTTGAGAACCACTGCACTATACTGACATGGTGTGGACCTTACCAGAGATGTTACAATTCAACTTAGTAGTCAAAAGTAAATATGCTGTCATCGCATGATCTGGTTTATGTCCTCAATAGTTTTTCACCCATAAAGCCCAGTCCGTGACAAAAAACCCGCATTATCACTTTGTGTAGAATATCCTATAGTACAGTATTTATAAAGTATAATGTACTTGTACATTTTGTGCTTGGGTTTGTTAGTTTAGTGCGCAAAAGGAACTGGCTGTTTATTTATCATCAGTGGTAATTGGTCTCATTAACTATTTTCTCAACCTGCTTACGACAAAACCTCTTGTGTAATCTCATAAAGCTGAGCAAACACAAACATGCAACGGTTGGGCTTTTCAGCACTTCTATGAGGCACAGAACAATGCATCTTATTCCAGGTAACAAAAACAAGTTCGGCTATGTTGTAAGATGACAGTTGTGTTTTCGTTGTTCGCTTGCATTTTTAATGTGGAAGCCCCGGTGGAAAGGTGTGCGATTAGCATTCATTTTTAACGCTTGGATTAGCAGTGTCAATGAAGGAAAATTGTCCTCACTTTTAGTTTACACGCTAATCAGCTAAATGCACTCTTTAATTGGAAGCAGCGGTTCTTATTTGTTGAGATGATTTGCTGTGACAAATGCTATAATTTCTGAGAAGTATGATAGAATAGGATCTTAGTCCTGTGATATTATCTTTACATTGTTTGGAACAGCATTGAATGCAGTCACTGCTTTGGCTCATGCTTTGTTTCAGATGCAACGACATATGCGCATTTTCTGTTCAATGCGTTTGACACAGATCACAACGGATCTGTGAGTTTTGAGGTAAGTCTGCAGCTCTGCGTCAAATCATGTTTGATTCTCAAGTTGTGGGACATGATTCTTCCCTCCAGTTGGATTGGTGCCCTCAGATATTGCTGAGTGTTTTTTTTTTTTCCCTTAATGATTTTTGCTTCTTCTTTTGGTGATTTATTTCCATATATGGTCATTGCTGTGTGGCTTTCTGGAATTTTAACACCTTAACATCTACGTTTTTGTCGGGCGATAAAAGAGTCTGCATTTCCTCTGGCCCTGTTGTACTGTGACAAAACCTCATCATCCTGAAAAAATAATAATGAGGCCTAAACAAATGCAGGTTCAAATATTATGATACTGAATCTAAAATGAATAGATTAATATTTTCTTAGTAATGTCCACGTGTATTTCGACAAATAATTTTAAAGACTTTAAATTTTCCCAGTGTCCTTCATGACTGTTGCAGTTGGTTTTACAGTAGTTTAACAACTTCCTTCTTTCTGCTCTTTTTCCTCATCTGTATTTGAATTTTGCAGCAGTGTACTATTCCAATACCTTACGCTGATGTGTGATTGTATATGCATAATAAAGGTGCTTCCAAAACTTCATTGCTTCATTGACACCCCCCCCCCCCAGTCAAAAACCAATGTGAAGATTCATTTTGGTAAAAATAAATCCCTTGGCTACTGTACACATCTGTCTTCTGGAAGATTTGGACCATTGGCAGTCCATAAGAAAAGCTGACTTTCCTGATATTGTTAAGTGAGGACTGATATGCTAAAACATTTACTTTTCAGTTTGATCACAGCCTAATAACCAGCTGATACACTTATTTTGTTCCTAAAGGGCTACTGTACAAACTAAAACACTGCATCATGTGCAAAAAAGGCTAATTATAGTCAAAGCACCCTCAGGCCAGGGCTTTCTGAAAGGCTGACCGCAAAATTGTGTGATAATCCAGCAACTGTGCTACACAGAGATAAAGCTTATCTGTACTGCAAGAACACAAGGGAAAATGGCATACAAATTGATTAAACCTGGATAAGGGGAAGCACGGAAGATGTCAAACCAGTTAAGGAGACTATATCTCTAAAAGATACACAAGTTGCTGGAAAGGGGGAAGAGACGATTAAGGAGACTTGGAGGTTGTGACATATATACATCTCCAACACGGTGCAATATTTATCCATTTAGAAACACAAGTGTATCTAGTTGCCCTGCCTCGGGTCGAAGTTCGATGAGGAGTTAAGTATCAGATATCACTTCCGTTGCGGTGAAATAGTACCTGATATGTATCTATATATTTTGTTCTTGATTAAACTTAATATACAGTATAATACATTCGCGAAATATACTTATTTTTCCACTGAAATATGGGAATGTGTTTTGAAAACATTGCTGTTAAATATATCCTTTTACCTTCCAAGAGAATTTTCTCTTATTCTTTATTCTTTATATTCCATTCCCGAATAGCTCCGTCAGCTTCCTTGATTCATTTATTTGGCTTTGTATTCATTCCTGAAGTTATGCAGTCTAAGGATTCAATTTTAGTCCCATAAGGCATTAATGGACATAAAATTGGAATTGAACCACGATAGATACTTAATACTTGCAGGGGTCATACGTCATTTCTGTTGCACAATGTTGTAAGAGAACACGCAGAGCTCATTTTAAACTGCTCATGGCACAAATCCCAGTAAGTATCTGGATTTCCATCAATAATTAAAACACAAACAAACCAGCCTGTTTATTGGCACCTGGGGATATAGTCTTTTAGTTTCTTTGTTTTAGAGAGTGTAGACGTACGGAGTGCAGAAAATCACACACAATACCGTTGCGGCATGCACAGCCATGCGCACAGGATTAGTGCGGTTAGCGTTTATCCGCTCTGTTTGTTCTGTTAACGCTTTGTTTAATTAACCCTGTGTCACTGCTGGTAAGCTTGTGTTACGAGCGCTGTAGGAGGGTATTATCCAATGCAGCCCTGTCCCGGAAGCGATGTGGAGTTCCTCAACACGGAAAATAAATGAACATGTTTCTTTTCTGCTTAGAACTGGGGTTCCGAAATTGTGGATCTGATTTCAGGATGGGGGCTTGCCAAAAATGTTTGGGAGCAAAAAAAAGTTACTTAAATGCATTTTGAAACGTGTGAATATGAAGGTCAAATATCACAATAGTCAGATTATGATAAAGTTGTGAGGCACGAGACTAGTATATTACCTGCACAGACACTAAACTAAATGGTGTCAGGCATATGACCTGTTTGGTATTTTGGTAGGATGTGGGGTCACATGAATTTTACTCAAATAATTTGGGGCTACCTCAGAAAATAATTTGCGGACCCCTAGCCTAGACAATATCGTGGTATGTATAAACACATTAAAGTGCCTACCGGTGGTTAAGAGTTTGTGTCCCACAGTATTAATATGGATTTTAATGCTTTGTGAAATTTTATGTCTCCTGTTTGTTGTGAAGTATTTTGGACTGCAGCACCCTGTGCTCCTCTGCACAGTCAATGTTCTACTGCAGGGCTGCCAAACAGACTGCTGCTGCAGCCAATTACAGCCTGAGGAACAATGTGTGCTGATTCTTTAGCCAATCAATGATTAGCTTGAGCCCTGAAGTGCAGAAGTTGGTTTAAACCTGTAAATGCAGTAACCTTCCTGGAGTGCAATTTGTGACCCCATCTGAAAAGCATTCGTTGCTGTAAAATGCCGGCTCATCACAGTGTGAAAATAGGCTTTGATTTCATGCTTATGGATACTACCTGTAATCTATTGAGCATTTATAATGAGTGTGTTACAGCTGTTCATATCAAGTGAATAACATGCTGATGGGGGGTTAATAAATGTGCTTATAGAGAACACTTTACGGGTGAGAGAAAGTCCTCTGTGCTAATCATCTGTCTTTTTGACAGGACTTCGTCATGGGTCTGTCGATTCTGCTGCGGGGTTCAGTCCAAGAGAAGCTCAACTGGGCATTTAATTTGTATGATATTAATAAAGATGGATATATTACTAAAGAGGTAAATGAAAAATCCAGACCTGCTTTCATTTCATCATGGTGCATCCCTCCTATTATTTATAATGATCAGTTTTTAAAGATTCGTTTTTAATACTGAACACAATTCAAAAAATGGAAAACAAGTTTATCTTTGGTCAGGATTATCTTATGTTCCTCTATGAATGCTCTTTTATTCTACATTCTCCGAGAACAATCTGATGATAATCTTCATATACAAATTTTGTATAACCTTTGTCATTACTCCCAGGCTGTCTTGAAAAAAAGCCTACATATAGAAGTAATGAAGTCGGGGTGTAACTTATTTTGTACATTGCAGGAAATGCTAGACATAATGAAGGCTATTTACGATATGATGGGGAAATGTACATATCCTATACTGAAAGAGGAGGCCCCAAGACAGCATGTGGAAATCTTCTTTCAGGTACTCTTTGTGTTCACCGCTTTCTCCATTACGCAGCATTTCTTGTGTCATTATGGGATGCATATGTCTCAAAGCATAACTTTAAGAAATATTTGTATTTTCAATGACGCTTTGGTGATATTTAGTATAGGAAGTGTGGACTGCAGTCCACAATCTCTTTCTTTGTTTTAAACAAAAGCAGTGTAATTGGAGGATTGTATTTTTTACATTTTTTTCCTGATATGCAGAAAATGGACAAAAACAGGGATGGAGTAGTGACCATAGATGAGTTTATCGACTGCTGCCAAAATGTAAGCTGTACTCCTCCCCTGCTTTATGGTTTCTGACTGTAGAGAGGCTTCATTTACAGTTTCTTTGTGGGTAAAATCTGAAATCTTCTTCCTCTTTGCAGTCACAGGGACTGGGTTAAGAAGTAGCGTAGCGCATCTATTGGGACTACAATTCTATTAAGCTTTATTGTAATGTAATGTGTGGGTCTATATCAGAGGTGGGCAGCGAGGGCCGTATCTGTCCCTGGTTTTCACACCAACGTATGGCCTTTAATTAGTTGATTGTCTCAATTAACCAAACCATTTATGAAATCTGACGTTTCATGTGCATTTCTTTAAATTATCATGAAACTGCAAAGACTAGTCTTGTCTCCCTTCATAAAACATTTTCCTTTGATCATATCATTGCGAAAATCTATATTTGTGCATGCAATCAATTAACTCAATTAGTCAGGGTAATTGATAGGAATAAAAACCTGCATACACACCGGCCCTCCAGGACCGTGATTGCCCACCCCTGGTCTATATTAATGTGATATTCATGTGTCCCCCATTCTAAATTTAGGCAAGGTTTGCTTTATGGTGGTTTCAGCAGAACTTAAATAACAACAAAGTGACACTATTGTTAACTCTTGGATAAGCTGCTTTTTGAACCTTACCGCCTGTGGTCATGCTCAATGCAAGATGATTGATTGATTGATTGATTGATTGATTGATTGATTGATTGATTGATTGATTGATTGATTGATTGATTGATTGATTGATCGATCAGAGAGCGACACTTGAGTCTCATCACAACCCTCCTTCCAAACTTCGCTCATCCAGGAGTAAAAAGCTAAATCCTGTAGCAGCTAAGCAGGCCCATTGTGTGCAGCATTGTGTGTGTCCTTTCTTTGTATAATATTATGGTTTTCTGACCTTAATTGGCGCTCTACATATAAGGATGTGCGTATGAATGTGCCTCTGTGTGTGTGTGTGTGAGAGCGTATGAGTGTGAGTGTGTGTGTGCCGGGATGGAGTTGGCGCGCACACATTTCCTCAGTCACCTTCTCCTCTCGGCGCTGTCCTCACGTCACACACCTGGAGTTGAGTGTGTTGCTCAGCAGCTGCTCAGGCCTCACTGCCCCCTGTGGCTCCATCTATCTGACTGTGATGTATTACATGGGCAGGATTATGTCCTGTGGTGATCCTCACGCTGTCTCTCTGTCTCTCTCTCTCCTCGTCTGCGTCTCTTTATCTCTCTCCTGCTCTTCACGTACCTCTCCCTCCCTCTTTCTGTCTACCTCTCTCCCCCACTCCCTCGCTGTCTCTCTTTCCCCTTGTTTACCTCTCATTATTTCACTCACTCTCTTTATGCATCTCTCTATCTCTCACGCTCTCCCTCCTTTGTCCTTTTCTCTCCATCTCTCTCTCTGTTCCTTTCTCTCTCACTCTCTCCCTCTCTTATCTCTCTGTCCCTCTTCTCTGTCTCTCCCTCTCGCTCTCTCTCTCTCTCTCTCTCTCACTTTCTCTCTCAGGATGAAAATATCATGAGATCGCTGCAGCTCTTTGAAAATGTAATTTAACTTCAGGCAGACGCAGGGCTCCCCTACTGCCACAGGACCCCAAACCCCTCCACACCTGCAGCAGTTTCTCCAAGACTCTCGACTTTCAAACTGCATTACAACACCGTCAGCAATGCGCCCAGAAGGACATGTCTGTGTATTATGCAAAATTAGCTTGTCGGACTGCTACGCTCCCATTTGCTCAACTGTTCTTTTCATTTGTTCTCCTCTTTTTTAATAAATTAAAGAAAAAAGTATATGCTCCTTCCTTGTTTAGGCTTCACGCCCTTTCTGTTGAAAGACATGGAAGATTCTAGACCTTGTAATGTATGAACTCTAGAATGTACCTTTGTATCTGTCAGCTTTACATCCCTATTGAGTTTCTATTTGATTAACTTAAACTCTTAGTCTCATATATGAGCATGTATAGTTTTGTACTAAATACTACTAGAGTCTGCAACCAGGACGTCATCTATGTACAGCATGTACCAAACGTTTTTTTTTAAATGCAATTTTTTTTAGACAGCATTCTACCCTTTCTTCTTTGATTTTTGACATGTTTTTAAGGTGTATTACATATCCACGAAGCTGCTCGTTTAGATCAGTGTTACTCGGCTACAGGGCCCTTTGGCTGCGGCGTCTGGAGGTTTTTACGCCTGAAATGATGAACGGCATCATCGCTCATGAGCTTGTGAAATCAGGCAGTGTAGCATAGCTCACAGGTGGAACAAATACTTGCAAACTCTGGGTTGCTAGACTTCTACTTGAGTTGTGCCGATACTAATAGGGCCTATATGAATTCTGTGGGCATGCTTACATAAAGCTGTTTGAATGTTTCTGCTTGAACGAGCCTGTCCCGAGCAGTACTGGTTCCGTTAGGCTGGTTCATTTTCAGTTTTCATCTCAGCATTGGGATACTGCGTTTTTAAGCCCGTAGTGTAGTGAATTCTAAAAGTAAAGTGTCAGATTTTTTTCATCTTACGAGGTATGTTTAATTTCAAATTTCTAGATTAATGACCCGCTTCATCAAGGCCGGAAACGAATACTGGTTTCATTCTGTTACTGCACCTATTGTTTCTTCTTACCTGCAGTTAAAGTCTACTTTCCCAAATAAGAAACTGGGACTAAATACAATTTTATATGGGCTGTTAGAGGTCTGACTCATTTCACAGCATCTTCAGAGGTAGTGCTTCAGGCTAACTGGTCCAGTAATGTGCTGAACTCTGTACACTAGCACTGTTGCCCGCCATATTACAGCTCATCAGCAGCCCGACCGCTTTCTTGAGTTACTGTGTTCAGGTCTGTTTATTCCACAACTGTCTCATTACCCTTGTCACATTTCATGGAACGTTCTTTACACAGGCTAAGTCCTGTGGGCTTGGTATGGCCATCGTATGTCTTGGTGGCGGAAACGGGACGGCCTGCAAGCCCTCTGCTGGGTCTCCCCTTCTGTCATCAAATTCCTTGTCTCATCGTGTGACCTCATGAAAGATTTCTTGATTGATTTCTTCAAATGAATCACTGTTTTTGGTCAAATCACCATTGTTTTGGTTTGATTGCAACAGTTCTGGGTAGACGCAATGGATTGTGGGAAATCAAAGGCCAAGAAGAGTTCATCAGGTGCATCGACCAAATTCCAAGGACGCTGCATTCCAAAGATCATCCTAAATTAGGCGGTCTAGTGGAGCGTCGATGATGTACATGTCTTCAAATTAGACCTTCAAAAGATTCATCCCTTAAAATGAGACACAGCTTTTTTTGTCTTCAGTCACACCTTTATCCAAAAGTCGATTAGACCCCTAGAGCCTTGCTCAAGAGCCTTGTAGCTACACTGATCTTACTATCGTGGCTGTAGTGGAACTTGTGGAACCAATTGCGTGCTTAGTCAAACACCTCAACCACTACGCTATAGGCTTCCTCTGAAATGCTTTACCTGGAGTTTCAGGTGATAAAATTGAAGCCTGGCTTAGTAAGTATTTGACTGAATTCTGAAGGAAGCGTCAGATATGACTGACTGCATTGTATGACACCAGGCCAGTCCCTTAGCGAGGTTTTCCTCCTCGAATTTGAAAGGGTCAGCTTTGATATTTCGATTTCTGGGCCTTGCATCCGCTTTTCATTTTGTAGGACAGCCAAATCACAAGCACAAATGAAAGTGAACTAGCCGCGTGATGTCATGAATCATTCTACTGCATTGGCCATTGTTTATTTATGTAATGCGTGATGTTATCATGGGTCACTTTGAGCTGGCATTTCCTGGTTTTATTTTTCATTATCATTTTCCCAAAGGACTCTGCTTTTGCAGTACTGTAGGAACTTTCATATGAAGTGCTGCACCTTGCTTCAGCTGTGATACAGCAAGGATTTAAATCCACATGCTCATTTGTCAATCGTTTCCTGCTGCCTGAGTGTATAAATTACCTCTGCTCAGCTTTAGTTTGATTTTGTGTTCTGATTACTGATGCTAATTCTCTCTGAACCCCATGCTAAAGTCTCAGTGTCTCTGTGTAACCCTGAGCTCCTTTCACCCCGGTAATGAGGCGGATTACTGACTGTGTACAGTTCCATAAAGTGTATATAATATATATATATATAAAAACTTTAAATGACTTGAACCTCATAATGCATTTCCGACTAGAAAGTCCAGTATTTCCCATTTGATTTCCATTTTCATGCTGGATAATAGCTGTACCAGTAGAAGCACACAGGTAGTTTACCTCAAGTATGCAACGGGCGAAATGATACTCTACCGTGTAGAATCAGGCTGGTTTGTTAATTTTCCATGTGTATATTTCCGGTGCAACATAATTTGTCTTCTCTCCATATTTATGTATGTTATTTTTCAGTACCAATGGAATAGTGCATAGAATCCTTTTAAAACAGAGCTATTTGATTCAGTTTGTCAGATTACTCATTGTGAAGCAGATTATAGGATACCTGTATCAAACTCATACTTTAACAGAACGAGATCTCTGATATGTGGCGCACTTATTGAGACAATTATCCAGTCAATGGAGGCATTTATTTTTGAAGGAGAGGAAGGTTAAATGGTGGCCAGTATTCCTGTTTTTCCTTGTCTGCAAATTGATTTCCTTATTCGCAATGTATTTTCACCAGTCATATTCCTTCGGTGTCTGGCACTTCCCCCTGCTCCTGTAACCCAGCCAATCCCAGCCCACATTCTCATTTTCATTCTGATTGATTAGCCACTGCTGTCTTTGATTAGAGAATTGATTAGCTTTGGGAAATCAGACTGAAAGGAAAACTTAATTGGCGAGTGTAGAACATGGACAGTGGTGCATTCTGGGTAATATATTCACATCACGTCATTGACTCTTCTAGGTCAGATGGCCTCCCAAAGCAGTATGGAAATTGTGCCCTGTATTGAGACTGACACACAGCAGACATAGTGGGATGGGCAGGAAAAGACCATTGTAATTGCTTTCTCATGTTTTCGTTAATCATATCTTCAGCTGTTTAATTTATGCTCTGAACTCCGTAATTTCGTCATCTCATGAAATGAAAAAAATGGCTTAGTCACCCCTTCTCAACAAAGGTACTTGGGCAAAACTTCATCATTTCTTGTGGGCCAGAAGTCATCTAATAATGACCTCTCTCCTGGCTTCCAAATTCTGGAAGTCATCGATGTTGAAGTGTTTCTGTTTTAAATAGCCTCTTTGGCAAAACAATTCGTTTTTCCAATGAGGCAGCCCTTTTAGGTGAGAAATACCATTTGCAATAGAATGAGTGAAAATGGAAAATTTTAATTCTGTTTCTTCTATAGCAGTTCTCCCCAAACCTGCTCCTGGAAATTTACAAGTCACAGTCCTGAGGTTTGTCACTCTAACCTTAAAACACTCCTCAGTAACACTGAGCTGATAAGGTACTGCTGTTAGGGTAGGAGTACAATTCCATAAATAGGGCTGGGTAGTACTTGTGTAAATTATACGGGATGTATAAATTTGTGGTTTATGTTAAGATGCCCCTTGCAAAACTGTGGAGTTCTGTGTATGACACTTATTATACCTCTCCAAGAATAGCTTTTCATTCGTGTAATGTTATACCATTCTGCTATGCTTGAAGTAGAGAGCGAGAGTGGAGTTACCATTGTAATTGAGGACAAAATATTGCAGTGGTGACACCTACTGTTAGAATGTTTAAACTACATCTTAAAGCCAGTTATTTGCCCAAGGTGACAAGCACTTTCTTTCTGCAAAATGGATGACCAATGCCATTTCTGAAAACGTAGGCTGCCTCCTTCAAAGGCAGCATTTTCAGAAGTCAAGACTTTTTTCCGTCCAGCAAACTAACATTTAGGGTTAGGGCTAGGTTTGGTGCTAGGATTTCGGGTGAGAGCTTAGAGTTAAGGTCAAGGTTAAGGTTAAGGTGAGGAAAATCAGTGACAACTCGCTTAAACCAAAGCTGCTTAACAGAGATGAAATGACATAATGTCAGCGTGGCAGATAGAATTAAGTGACAACCACGAAGAATGCAGCCTACAAAGCATGCAGCCAACGCCAAGTGCGCGGAGCTGAAAAAAATTCCAGATCCACCTACAGCTTGTTCCTTTGGTTAAAGGGCTGGAGATAGGGTCATATTCAGTTAGGTTTTGGGTGAGGGTCAGAGTTAGCAAATGGAATGGGGCTGTGGGTGGAGCTGAAGGACACTGGATCTTTGTGGATCCGCTTACTGTCTTACATCTTATTTACACTAAAATGTAGGTCCTCTGCGAGATGAAAATGGTTCAGAGAACTTTTTATCTTCTCACTAATAATAGAGGGTTCCATAGAGAACTAAATGCGGTTCCCCAAGAGCAGGGGCTCTCAAAATCAGTCCTGGCGGACCCCAGTGCATCATGGTTTTCATTCCAACTGTAATTTCAATCCCAGAATTTAAACAGAATATTAGTTTTTCTTGATTAAGTGCTTTTGATGTTTACTGGGGTGATTTACCATCTGAATCCACAATAACTCAAATGTAGCTTATTGAAGAAAATGGCCAACAATAATTAGTAGTGAAAATGAAAGATTGAAATTTATGGGCTAACTCAACGACTTAAAAGTTTAATAGGTAATTTAGGCATTGAAAATTGGATGCGATTATTTGCGAATATTCCCTTAAAATTGAATTTTCCAATCGGAATTGAGCCACGCTGATATGTGATTTTAGATTAGGCGCGAATCTGATATATGGCCATGCGAAATGAATGAGAATAGTCTGATCGGAATCCACTCGCTTTTTTGATTTATTTTTTGAATAATTATTTTTCGTGGCATGCATAGTTCATTTCTGGAGGAAAGTGATTTTTGAGGTCAAGTAGTCCCACATTTAAAAAGGATACAACTTGGGAAAATGAACAGTTGCTAAAATTCTGGATGTGCCACTGTGATTATAACAAAAACCAGCAACAGTGGGTTCCCTTTGGGCTTTGTTTGAGAACCGCTGCTCGAGGAACAAGCCAAATAATGGATTTTTACTCAGACTTTACTGAAGATGGAGATTTTAAAGATAAAAAGGTTCCACAGTTTAGAGCATTGAAATTCTAATTTTGTTCTGACGTGTTTGCCCATGTAGAAAGACGAGCGTTTGGACAGTAATTGGGTTTGTGGGTGTCATTTCCTGTTCTGCTCAGTAACACCTTCAGCCTGCTCTGCTAGCACCCCTGAGTAGGTAATACCAGAGTAATTGACTTGTTGTACACTTTAGTTTACATGTCATGTCTTTGTGTTATTAGATGTACATTTTTTAAACAAAGACTCAATAAAACAGCTCAGAATGATCATGTCCGTCTTGTCTTGTTGTCATGCTGCATGCTTGTGCCTGTGTTCAAAAAGACTTTTGTTTTCTTTATAAATGTGTCACGTTGCACAGTTTTGCATACGGGCAATGGCAGAGCCATGCATCACAATAAATAGTATTTTTTTTAAATGGCACCAAGCATTAGTTAATGATCTATGCTTTTATAATTGGACGTGTTATTGCAAAATATTTTCCCATCTGATTACATGTACATGTGTGATCTTAAAACAAGTTTTTCTTTTATAGCTCGCATCATTCCGAGTCTGCAATTTTCACATTTTATGTAGCATTATATACTTTGTTGCATTTAACCCCCCCCCAATATTGTGTCATTGTAATGTTATATGAATGGACATTACAATGACACAATGTCCCTCAAGGTCACAGGTCCCTGAAAGGTCAAATCAAAGGTGATGAGATTTCAAAAGCCTGCATCTCAAACACTAATGTAGATTATTACTTGGTTACCATCAAACATGTGGGAACTTTTATATGGTGAGTAAAATTACATCATGACCTTTGACCTTAAGCAATCTTGAAAGGTCAAACCCAAGAGCACATGTACTCAAAAAGTGGATTAACTCATTAAACACAAAAAATATGTGAGGGGCGGGATTTGCCATCCCTGACATTGCTAGTTTTTTTCTATTGTTTTGAATTTGCATTTGAGGTTTTTTTACCATGAAATTTTCATGAACTATGAAACAAGAAAAAGGGATACGAAATATCAAAAAGCATTAATCACAACCATAAACACCTCTCACAGATGGTTACCCCCCTACTTTGGTAAACCGTGGATGATTTCTTGAAAGATTTCAGTACCAATGTGATGCGGGACAACATTTCTGACTGATCACATCATTTATGTAGCAGTTCTCTCACTAGGACTCAGTGTTTCACGGTGATATGAGAGGACTGCAAAAGCCTTTAGTCTAATTTATAGTAGTGAAACTCAGTCAATGCGCAAGCAGCAGTGGTATCAACAGAGATGTGGACCTTTCGGACTTCTCCGTTGCTTCATGGGTGTTGCAAAGCAATTCATCGCTAGGACAATAGGGGGCGTAGCATTTTTTTTTCAGAGACCCACCTTTGGGAGGTGTCTGCGTGCGTCGGAGAGGGTTTGCCACTCTGCATATCTGCGCATTGACAAAGTTGGACGTCTATAAATTAGGCTTAAACCACCAATGTGTCGCACCCACCTAGGTGATACATGGGGGCAATATTGCACTAGAGCACCGACCACATACATTACTAGCTGAAGCTTAACTTTTATAGCCTATTAAAAGTTTGGGTGGTAGGTTGATTGAGCCAGTTTGAGAATTTAGCCAGGAAAATGAGGTCCTCCATACTTTAAAGATCCCATGATACTCCTCAATGACCACTGAGTATTAGTGGAAATTATGACCTCAATATGTCTCATCCTGAAGACATTAACAGTTTGAGAGCATGCATACCTTAGCTAACACTTTTCATGACCCTGGTCAGGAATGAGCCTAACCGGACATACCCCAGCATGCCATGGGAAAGACAGGGATGCACCCAGGACAGACTGCGGATCCATCAGTACAACTTTGTATAGCGGCAAACACATTTGAAATGGAAATGGAGAAATGGAGGTGCTTACAGGCTCACAGGAGTTTAATAGCAAAAATAGGGTTTACAAAGGCATTAGATCAACATAAGCATGGCACAAATTCCCTACTCCTCTCTCCTAACTCCAAAATGTGCCATTATTGAGAGCCAAAATGGCTTCCATTAGCGCCGGGACTCTAAAGTTCAGTTCCTATGAGTAGTTGTCAACGGCAGCCATCGTTTATTGAACCATTTAAAACTTTGCTCACTACTGCATAATCACAGGGATTGGTGGAGAGTTTCTCTCTGATGGCTTATAATAGTTTAACTGCCAACCTCCTCAATGTTCCATTACTGAATAAACAGTCGGCACCATTATTCTTTGCACAGTGACAATTTTTTTATTTGAACATCCATTTTTCATTTTCAAGAGGAGACTGAAGGCAAAAAGTCCCTAAAACAAGCAGGAACTAAACATGGCAGCAGTACAAGCAGTACCCTGCCAGAGCCTGACCAAGGAATAAACCCACTGTCTGGAAATGTGTAGGCGTCACAGACTTCAAGTCAATACAGGCAGAGGATATGGAACAAAATATTAAAAATGATGTCTTTCCTTGTGATGTTAAGCTGTCCATTATTTGTCAATTTTCTCAAAATGGGCCAATGACAACAGAAGGTGCTGACTTTTCCAAATGGTTCATCTGATATGGACAGGTCTTCAACCTCACCATCATTGTATCCCTTCCCAGCCAAATCAAAATGAAACATGTTTCACTGTCCAATGAATTATGGTGCCCACTGTACTTTCCCTACTAGTTATATCAATAAAGATGCACTTCCTGAGCCGTATATGCATGAACTACAAAGTAACACCATTCATTCAAAAATCTATATTGTATTATTACAGTATAAGTTTTTTCCGTACAAATAGTTTAAGGCAGGCGGCAGTAACTTTTGCAAAAGCAAACCAAATCATGCAGACCAACACCCTGTGTTTACCTTCTGAAAAACACAAAAACAAAGGATAAGAAACAGAAAATGAGCTAGCCTAGCTGCATAGAGAAGCATTATCAAAAAAAAAAAAAAAAATGATGGGCTAAAATTCCTCAGCCCAGGGAAGTACTGGTTAACCATATTATGTGTACACAATACACAATGTACCTAATCCCTTATATAGCATCACAATGTGAGCATCTCAATTTTGCTGTCAAATTCTGGTTGCAGAGAACAAACTTATTGTTTTCCATGTGCTTCAGAATTGAAAAAAAAAAAAAATAGCAAAACTAACTGGCATCCAACGACAGCACCCCACAAAACGTCCCCACCAAACATCCGCGTGCAAATGACCACAATTTGCAACACATTGCCCACAGTGACAGCTTACAGCACCATGTTGAAAGCAATTTTTAAAAAATCCCAAAAAGCCTTTTTTTTTTTTTTGAACAGCTTAAATATTGTAAGTAAACAAAAAAAAAAAATTCAAGAAGAAAGGCAGCATAAGTACAGACTTTACCAAGGCTAGACAGGCAATTTAACGGACAAGGAGGAATGCTTGCAATTTTATGTCACGCATCTATGCTGTGTCATAGACCAAATTCTGAATGTCTTAATATGCTTTTTAGACTTTGTGGGGACCAGACTGCTATGATTAAGCATATAAAAAAGCAGTTATGAATACTATTCTTATCTTTCTTCTAGTATTATAATCTTCAAATGCCAATAAGCAATCTCTGATCCAAAATACATTTTGTATTAATCCATCACAACTCTTACTCAAATGTAGTAGAAAAACAGGTTCAAAGATGGGCATGTGGCACCAGTAACACTAGAATGTGATTGGTTGTGATTGCAGCAGTCTCCTCAGATATGGAATGCATAATATGCCACAGATCAGTTTTCCAGTCAGTCCCAGTTTGATGGAATGCAGAGTATATGCCACTATTCTGTGTTCCAGTCAGTTCCGTTTTGATGGAATACGTAACGTGCAACTGTTCCGTGTTCCAGTCATTCCTGCGTCTATGGAATACGGAATGTGCCACAGTTCCGTGTTCCATTCAGTCCTCTGTTGATGGAATATGGAATATGCAACTGTTCCGTGTTCCATTCAGTCCCGTGTTGACGGATTACGGAATATGGCACAGTTCAATGTTCCAGACAGTCCTGTGCGGACGGAATACAGAATATGGCACAGCTCTGTGTTCCATCCAATTCTGTGCTCCTGAGCTGACCATACGGAGATTATCAAAGGAGGCTTTGCATATACCCAACACTGGTCTACAGTATTTGCTTATCTGACCAGGTGCACAGAAGACCCATATGCAGGCACAGTGCAGGGTAAAAGCACTTTAACAAAATTTGATGAGATGGAACATTATGCAATTACAAGAAAATGGTGCTAAGCATGAAGTAATGGCAATATATCATGGTACGACAAGTACAGTATATGAAGCCAGGTATAAAAGAGGAGTCTTTTGGCACAAGGCACCAAAATGACCTACACAAGAGTCGGCCAAAAGGGGGCGGCAAACGTGCGGTTAGGTGAGGAGCTGTCGCACCTCTCGGTGGACGTAGCAGAGGAAGTCCATGTAGGAGGCCCCACCGTGCAGGCCCTTGTCCTCCACCAGGAGCTGACGGAACGGCAGCTCTGACCTCTCCTTCTGCTGTGCCACAATCAACTGCCAGGAGCCAGGGAGGAGAGATGAGAGAAATCCAGGATTAGTATCATATCTTACCTCTCCTCCCAATGAAAAGCACTATTTCACCCCTAACGCATGGTTCTGTAAGAGGAGTATTGCTTGATATAACACAGCTTGACCACTCACAGTAATAGACTGAAGGTATGTTAAAGTATATTGTACGAATATACAAACAAGCATATTTTCACGCAGTTTGCCCATTGGGCTTTCCACATTCAGGTGTGATTGAAGAAATTAATAAAACTGGAATCTTCGTATTTAAATAAAAAGACTTCACTGTGATGGTACCCAGTATTTACATAGTTGTACCCAAAGCCAGCGATATTCAGTTCATTTACATTATTTTTGTCAGTAAAACTTACCCAAATTACAACACTTAACGGCTAAACTTAACAGTTGCTTTTCCCATAGAAAGAAATGTACAAAAATATATCCTTTGAGAATTTTTTTTTTTTTAATTTGGAGCTCGATATATATGATATAGAAGAATTTTTCCAGTAGCAGGGCATTTGTCTGAACTGAAGGATTAATAACAGTTTTGATTCTGTACAGATACATGCAGCCTCTTGGGATAAACACCAGTCAGCCAGTGTCGTTTACCTTCATTGAGTGGAGTCTCTGCTTGCTGATGATGTCGATGATTGACCAGAGCCTCTTAGAGTGAGGATTGTCCAGTTTCGCTAAAGTCTTCTACAAAAAAAAAAAAAAAAACAATTCTTACATTTAGAATTTATATATAAGCTTATATTTAGGGTTTCTGATTAGACTGTAAATCAATACACCACTGCCCAGCCTTCTATACGTCAGTTGAAACATGTTCCAACCTGAATTTTGGATCCGAAAAAAGAGATTTATTTTTTAATCAAGGCAGCTCAATGCAATTTATCAGGGGCTAAGAGTCGAGCCTGAAACAGCTACTCCCAAGCAATTGTGCCCCAAAAACCCCAAGCTAATCAAGAGTTCATTTGCAGAATTTTACTCTGGTAACAGTAGGCTTTTTCTTTCTTTCAGTCTTCTTGTTTTGGAGTGAAAATGTAAACATACACCGGAAATTGTAGGAAAATAACCATTAAAGAGTAAAGGCAGTCAAACAATCAGAGGGGTGTACTATGAAGTGAGATAAGTGGGTTAGCAAGTTAAGTTGTCCCAAAACCTGGGGTTTTTGATGTCATGACAGAGACTCTCTCTTCACCTGCCATGGTAACTTATGGTTTAACCTAGAGAGACCCAGGCTAAAGTTCAAGTACACCCTTCTGTTCAGTCCAAGATGAGAACATGCAATTATTTATTTAGGCTCTCAACCCCGCAAGGGTGCAATCCCATAGTTCTCCTGCAGGGAGCGGTGTCTCACCCCTTCAGTGCTGACGTGGGCAAAGGATGGCACATTGAAGAGGTTCTGGATGAGGTCTGGGGGGCAGGCCTGTCCGAGCCACAGGAAGAGCTGCTGCCCGTTCTCCAGCAGGAAGAGCCCAGCCTCGGAGAGACGGTCCTCGGAACAGCGCACTGGAGCCGGAACACCCTCCCCCGACACGTCCATGGTGTGCTGAGGGGGCAAGATAGAGTAATGTAAAGGCAGGGATAGGAAATAGGAAAATATTCCACCCACATAACGTATATCATTCAAAACCCCACCTAGTTATCAGTGAATAAATACTTAAAAAATAAATACTAAATTTAAAAGGACAAGATTTCTAACCAAACATGATAACTCAAGCCAGCTTCACACACATTTTACAACAAACGCAGTATTATGCTCTATTAAGGAATAAAAAAATAAAAAAAATTGACTGTGACTGTGGTCAGACTCCAGACAGAAATAAGCTATAATTTATTTATTTATCCATTCATCTTTACATTTTCTCCTGCCAAGCAAAATCTAACTTGATTTAACTCATTTCCTACGGCAAGCCACTGCCAAAGGCGCAGTGAATTCTACCATTCCCTACGGTAAGCCGGTGTCAGCGGCGCGGATGATCATTCGCAGTCCGATGAAAACACAAAATCAGTTGACAATCGCGGTCATGGGCCACCTGTACTTCAAAACTTTATATTGTGTAATTTTTAGGAAAAGTATTCCATACAAATGTGACAATTTCATATAAAAGTTTTCTGTAGGAAAGGAGCTAAAGTTGAGAAACAAACTCAGACTTCCCTGGTTCCCTGGTTGGAAGACAAAAACCCATAATGTTCTGTTGGAACTCTTACTGTTGCATTATCTAAACGATACTCCTGGCTTAATGAGCTTCTGCGCATGATCAATCCAATCACTTATTTTCCACAGCTCTCACCTCCACACGTCAAGGAGACGGGAAAGAAAAATACAACCAGGAGGTAAAAGGTGAGACTAAATAAATGTGAATTACGGCAATAGAACTCTGTAGCCCAATCGAAATTCAGCGGCTTTGAACAAAGAGACATCAGTTACAGACCTGGAATACTCAACATACTTAACCAACAGACAGTGTCCGTGGTCTTTGCACATTTCAACTTGGGGGAGCCTATTATTTTCATCATCTTATTCCACTGATAAAAATCTCCTGAATTATGGCAGACCTTGATAAATTGCTGGGCAAAAAAAATAAATGAGTGGATTGAGATTGGTGGTAAGTTCAGGCATGGGGAGCCAGTTTGGGGAAAAAAAGGATGCGGGGGTGGGGAGCAGGGGCGGTTTGTGACCTCACCAGCGGTATGAGGCGAGGGTAGAAGTATGCTTGGGTCTCCTCAACCCCCATCCCCATCAGCAGCAGCCGGTGGGAAGCCCGCTCGTCTGTGCACAGATCTGCACTGCTCACCAGGGCGGGGCTCTTCATCAGACTGTTCAGGTACACGGGGAACACCTTCATGGCGTCCGGCAGGATCAGCTGCAAGGGCAGACGCACACCCACAGGGGGGCGCTGTCACTCACAATCTCATTTTACTTCATTATTTTTATTTAATGGGAGACAGTGCCCATTGGAATACATGCGCCAGAGTTAGCTCTGTCGCTAATTTTCATCTGCAGTCCCTGGGCAGGTGAAATGCAATGCAGGTCACAACATTAATGCAGTACATTAGAATTAACCTTGCCAATAAGACAAGGAGGGTGGAAAGTGCGACAAAAAAAAAAACACCACAATCCCTCTGGTGTGTCATTTCAGGCATGTCTGTGTGTGTGTGTGTGTGTGTGTGTGTGTGTGTGTGTGTGTGTGTGTGTGTGTGTGTGTGTGTTTTTGTGGACATGGTTCTGACCTGGCTCACAGTAGACGGGCTAGCACAGTTCTTCCTGTAGCATGCTAGCATGTGGGCCGTCTGGTTTACCAGGATCTCCCTCACAGTCTTGAGGGGCTGGTTTAGCATGCTGCGGTACGCTAGAAACACACAGGTCAACATCAGTAATGTACTTCTGAGCCGAGCGCTGCCCTTCAGCTACATTGTAAAGCTCCTTTGTGGCAGACCCTCAGTGAAAAGCACTATACACATAATTCTGAATTAAACTGAAATGAATATATCTAGGTTATGTAACGGAAACCCAAAAGCCTTGACGCAGAATCCTCCATGTTATGTGCATCACTTATTCAGGCACTTTGTCTAACCTGCTCATAATACTATGAAAAGCTAAGCCTTTACACAGTGAAATAGTATCCACTTGTATTCAATACAGTATTACTGAAGTTCATAACCCCAGGCAGAATGGCATAACAGACAATGACTAGAAACACTAGATTTCTGTCCATTATGAGTCATGGACTCAACAGAAATGGAGAGACCCTGTGGGACGATATTTACCTGACTTGGCGAAGAAGTTGACGAGGGCGTCGGTGTCGCAGCTCCTGTAGAGTTCCGCCAGCTGGGAGCTGCAGTTCAGCGAGATGTTATGGATGCGCAGGCGCCGTTGCCCGCCAACCGTGGTGTACAGCAATGCACACTGGGTAAAATTTAAAGAGGAGCCAGAGAGGGCACCGTGAGTAGAGGAAATTACTTAAGTGTGAGCAAACCCATGTCTGTAAACTGCAGCCCAGAGGTATTTGGACATTGAATCCATACATGTTAAATATTATACTTGCATTGTTTCCCAAATCCAAACGACTGAATCACACAGATGATATAGAAAAATGTCCAATGTTTGCTGTATCAAACGCTGATTGGCTAATGGCTCAATAACCACGCTGATGGGCTGAGTAGCTCTAACCAGTCAGGAATAAAGATGCAGGAATCACTACAGACTGAAATGACATTATTTAGGCACTGTAGGGACACGTGTGGGATTTTACCTGTATGAGGGCACCTGCGTCTTCACTAAGCGAGTCATCGTGCTTAAACTCCACAGTCACTGCTTTGTGGCAGTCCGCAGCGGCCATCTCCACATCCGTGGTGTTGTTCATGTATATGGCCCCAAAAAAGTCTGTCGCTCTGAATCCTACACGCATAAAAACATGTGAATACACACTCGTAAAAACATTCCCATGTGCATGAAGTACACACAGACACAGACACAGACACAGACACAGACACAGACACAGACACAGACACAGACACAGACACAGACACAGACACACAGACACAGACACAAACACATTCCCACTTGAACATGAAAACATACATATGAGGACCACAATGGAAAAATAATCAGTCATTTTTTTACGTTGCAAGGAAATGGATTAAAAATTCAAAACGATCTTAGAAACAAAGCACTAAGACAAGATAAACAAGATAAAAATATATATAATAATATATAGTAATATATTATATAAATATTATAATTATAAAATATACAAAAATACAAAATTTGGACTCAAAATTTGATTGTTTCATATACATGCAAGGACAAGCATAAAATGCACATATATACAGACTTAATCACACACGCAGCAGCACGTATCTAAGCATGCACGTAAATATGCACACACGGAGTGCATGGGCACAAAAACATGCTAGCATATACAGACACCTGTATGCACTAGTATAGAGCACGGACGCGGGTTCGCGGTTTTGTCCGCACCTGCAACGCTGTACCCACACCTGCGGGTTCCAGCACCGCACCCGCAGTGGGTGCGGTGCGGGTGTGGGTCCAAGCATGCGGGTGCATGCTTTTTTTAAGCATGTTTATTGGTTTTCACTTTCATACAACAATTACAAAATGGCTTTGTTAACTCCCCTATGGGAGTCATACTCTGCAAACAATACTTCAAACAAACAAATACACACACACAAAAAAAAAAACCTACTAAACTGCGGCTCAATTACTCACATACAATGTGATAATGAAAATTGAAAGAAAAAAATACACAGCAAAGCAGTCTCCCTTAAGACCTCCCTCAGAGAATCCCTGTAACAGAATATCAGAGACACTGGGGTCCAGATAATTCAAATAAGAAAAAACTGATTTGATTTTGAATGTATCACACATGTCAAGTATTCCAAAGGTACCAAATCAAAAAGGACATTATGCCAGCCCTTAACAGTGGGCCCTTTATCACTAATCCACAGCAATAAAATATTCTTCCTGGCTGCATATGTAAGAATACAGAAGTCTTAATTTGGATTCTTAAGCATTACAAATCTAGCAGGTAGACCGAAAATGAGGGACTTCGGATCCATCTCTAGTTTCAGACCTAATATCTTTTCCATTTCTGTAAGAACATTAGACCAGAATCTTTGCAGTTTATGGCATGACCAAAGGCATTGCGTCAAAGTACCAACCTCTGTTTTACACTTAAAACACATTGGTGATAAAGTGGGGTTAAAATGATGTCACCGGTTAGGGGATATATGCATCCTATGCAAGATCTTAAACTATATCACGATTACAAACTGAGACTGATTTAGCATAGGTCCAAATATCCTCCCACTCATTTTCATTGATTGAAACGGACAGTTCAGTTTCCCATTTTTCTCAAAGTACTTGTTAGTCTATACTTGGTTTAGCCCGCATAGCTCTATAGCGTAGACTGAGATCGTCTCCCAACTGTTCCAAATAACACTCTCAAGGGGAGAGACCTCCGGGTCGTCAGTTAGAGTTGTGCCGTGACATACAAAATGTCTCATCTGTAAATTGTAGATTGTTTGTTGTTTCTTTTTTGTCTCAATTTAAGTACAAAGAAAGTCTTACACCTTATTGATTTTGCAAAATTAATCTCATTGTTATTAGTTTACATTTATACCTAAATGTTTAAATTTCATACCTAAAATAGCAAGTTTTCAGACAAAATTATAGGGATGATGTCGGGAAAGATAGGATACAGTGCGGGTGCGGGTATAAACCTGCGGGTGCAGGTGTGGGTATAAACCAGCGGGTGCGGTGCAGGTGTGGGTATAAACCTGCGTGTGCGGCGCAGGTGTGGGTATAAACCTGCGTGTGCGGCGCAGGTGTGGGTATAAACCTGCGTGTGCGGCGCAGGTGTGGGTATAAACCTGCGTGTGCGGCGCGGGTGTGGGTATAAACCTGCGGGTGCGGCGCGGGTGTGGGTATAAACCTGCGGGTGCGGCGCGGGTGTGGGTATAAACCTGCGGGTGCGGCGCGGGTGTGGGTATAAACCTGCGGGTGCGGCGCGGGTGTGGGTATAAACCTGCGGGTGCGGCGCGGGTGTGGGTATAAACCTGCGGGTGCGGCGCAGGTGTGGGTATAAACCTGCGGGTGCGGCGCGGGTGTGGGTATAAACCTGCGGGTGCGGCGCAGGTGTGGGTATAAACCTGCGGGTGCGGCGCAGGTGTGGGTATAAACCAGCGGGTGCGGCGCAGGTGAGGGTATAACCCTGCGGGTGCGGCGCGGGTGTGGGTATAAATCTGCGGGTGCGGTGCGGGTGTGGGTATAAACCTGCGGGTGCGGTGCAGGTGTGGGTATAAACCTGCGGGTGCGGTGCAGGTGTGGGTATAAACCTGCGGGTGCGGTGCAGGTGTGGGTATAAACCTGCGGGTGCGGTGCAGGTGTGGGTATAAACCTGCGGGTGCGGTGCAGGTGTGGGTATAAACCTGCGGGTGCGCTGCAGGTGTGAGTATAAACCTGCTGGTGCGGCGCAGGTGTGGGTATAAACCTGCGGGTGCGGCGCAGGTGTGGGTATAAACCTGCGGGTGCGGCGCAGGTGTGGGTATAAACCTGCGGGTGCGGCGCAGGTGTGGGTATAAACCTGCGGGTGCGGCGCAGGTGTGGGTATAAACCTGCGTGTGCGGCGCAGGTGTGGGTATAAACCTGCGGGTGCGGCGCAGGTGTGGGTATAAACCTGCGGGTGCGGCGCAGGTGTGGGTATAAACCTGCGGGTGCGGCGCAGGTGTGGGTATAAACCTGCGGGTGCGGCGCGGGTGTGGGTATAAACCTCCGGGTGCGGTGCGGGTGTGGGTATAAACCTGCGGGTGCGGCGCGGGTGTGGGTATAAACCTGCGGGTGCGGCGCAGGTGTGGGTATAAACCTGCGGGTGCGGTGCAGGTGTGAGTATAAACCTGCTGGTGCGGTGCAGGTGTGGGTATAAACCTGCAGGTGCGGTGCAGGTGTGGGTATAAACCTCCGGGTGCGGTGCAGGTGTGGGTATAAACCTGCGGGTGCGGTGCAGGTGTGGGTATAAACCTGCGGGTGCGGTGCAGGTGTGAGTATAAACCTGCTGGTGCGGTGCAGGTGTGGGTATAAACCTGCGGGTGCGGTGCAGGTGTGGGTATAAACCTCCGGGTGCGGTGCAGGTGTGGGTATAAACCTCCGGGTGCGGTGCAGGTGTGGGTATAAACCTGCGGGTGCGGTGCAGGTGTGGGTATAAACCTCCGGGTGCGGTGCAGGTGTGGGTATAAACCTGCGGGTGCGGTGCAGGTGTGGGTCTTCAATAAAAAATTCTGCCCGTGCGGTGCAGGATTAGCTGGTGCAGCGTGGGTGCGGGTAAAAAATACGAAAATCTTGCAGGTGAAGTGCGGATGTGTATACTAGTTTGTGAGTATGGTGCGGGTGTGGGTAATGATTCTCTACCCGCACTCTACTCTGGAATGCATATACTGCACATGCACAAACATACACACTCATACTGCACACAAATATACATGAATACACATATATACAACTATATGCACCCAAAAGCACAGATTTACACACACACACACACACACACACACACACACACACACACACACACACACAGCGATTTGGAGTGCCTCTCTTTAATCCAGAGGGAATATTGGCTCAAGGTTTTTTTTTTTTTTTTTTTTTTTTTAAACACTGAACTCAAGCCAAACAAGGACGCTCAGTAATTAAGAATTACTTTGTAGGGTAATTTCTCAGTGTAAAAGAAGTAATAAAAAGACTCCTTAATTAACAGTACGAAACTCCGGCTGTGATTATAACTCACCAAAATAACACACACCATGTAATTGAGTATGAAATGCCTGGTTTCATGAATAACCTATGGGAATAATTCAGCTACACTCTCTGAAAAATCATTAGAGAACATCCAGAGGGCACTGCATGCTAAGCCAGTCGCTGTACATACTGCAGGAAACCCATCCATCAAGTATGATTAACCCTTCCAGCACTGAAACAAATTTTCAAAAAATTATAAATTAACTGGTCTTGTACCGTTGAAAACAAACAAGTCTTTTGTTTAATATTTCAGTTAAGCTGAGTAGCATTGACAGCTGGACTTAAGTGTCTACATGCTCATAAGGAGGAGGGTTCTCACCGGTGCTTGTTCTGACCCGCATTATGCCGTCGAATGCGATTGGCTTCTCCACATCCTGCCGCAGGTCATTCAGGAAGAGGTTTCTGTCGGCTTCCACCTGGGACACAAACAAAAGTCTTCAAAAAAAAATCAGAACCCGTACCTTTAAACCATACAAAATTATGTTTCAGTTAGAATACCCAACTAGAATAAAACAGCATGTATGCCCTGCTATTCACTGGAGCACTGTCCAGGGTTGGTTTCCACCTCGAACGCAGTGCATGCTGGGATGGGCACCGGTTCTCCTATGATCCAGTCCAGAAGTAGATGGGTATGGTAATGGAATTAATGACTTTTTCCAAAATGAAAATATTGTAAATGGCTTCAATGTTCATCTCTTATAAAGGCAAATTGTGGGAGAACATTAATAATGATTGCTGCATATGGTAAATGCTGCAAAAGCAATGATATGCCACCCACTTGGGAAATCAATATTTCATTCAAACAAGATTTGCTCATTTATGGAATAAGGTCAGTTAAAATTAGATGAACACAATTTGTTATACCACTGATTACATTATCATACTGAATAAACATTCAAGGCCAATGTCTGCCCAAAGGGACTGATTAAAAACAAAGTTCTACTCCTTGAACATGTTTATGCATCTCAATTTTACTGGCTGGGAGCCATCTTAGAAAATGGTAGTCGCCGTTTTTAGCGGGAATTGATTGCCTTTTGCCAAAAAGGTCTGTTTGACTCTACAGGACTGACGTATCAAGTGTAGTGCAATAAATCATTAAATCAATTTCATCAACCAATGAGATATCAGTGGACAGCAGAGGGTGTGTCCTAAAGTGATGTCACAGACTGCAGAAAGTCATGAATCATGTGCAAAAGAGGGCACGAGAAATGATTTCCAAGACTTGCCTAAACATTTTCAGATCCCTCAATATCGTCAACTGACAGAAATCTTGGTTTGAGCGTTAATTTAAAAAAATACAAAATTAAACACAAAATATAAAATTTGCGATTATGAACAATGACTCGTCAACAGAAACTGAAAAATACCTGATTGTTGAAGAATTGCAAGTCAAAACATGACAACAATTTAGGCCATTTAAAGACTAACAAGCAGAAAAATATGCCACTTCGAAAATTAAACATTCAAATTCTGGGATAGCACACAGAGCAGGATCAAAAAGCTGGATGCACAAGCAGAAAAATATTACCCAAGTGCAATGATATACCTACCACTGTAATCCGGCTCTGTGATTCAGACCTGTGTAGCAATTCCTTCTTTGTGGTGCAAGCTCCAGGACCTCTGTGATTCCTGCTTTGTAAAACAGTCCCTGAGGCCTGCAATGTGATACAGTCCCCAGGACTGGCACTGTGACGCTTGCGCATTAGCACACACCTGAAAGTTGTTGTATTTGTAGACAGAGCCGCCGGTGTGCAGAGGGACGCAGCCCATGGTTGCCATGTCCACATACTGGTTTGGGAACAGGAAGAGGTCCACGCTGCAGCCGCTGGACACACACTCCTTGGCCAGCTGCTCGTATGTCCGCTTAGGCTGGAAGAGAGTCTGGGAGGACAGCACAAACACATGAATAGACATGAACACCGACTTCCTGAGCTCAACTTCTTTTTAGATGCTCTAGAACAAGGGTGTCCTGCATCATCTACTAAAGGCTGGTATGGAAGCAAACATTTCTTTTTCAGCCCAGCAATAATACACCTGAGGGCCTTGACAGATCAATCAGTTGTTTAGCACGTTGTGCTGGGATTTAGCCAACAAACGCAGACACACAGAAACACACAGAAATACAGACACAAGCCTTTTGAGCATTCTTGCTGTTGACCATTCGACAAAGGCTGATGTGTTTTCAGATTTTTGTTCCAACCATTTGTTTATAGCTTTTATAAATTCAATACTGGATCAGATTTTTAGACAGTCCTGGTTTAGACCTCTAAAAACTTCTACTTACAGGCATGCATGCAGCCAGTGGTTTAATCAAAATTTCAAATTTTTACAAAAAATAAATTACCAAACTTATTAAAAAGCATGGAAATAAAGCCAACACAAAGGTCACCGAGTGACAATCTCTGCAGAACCATTGATAAGTTCACCTGAGGAAAATGTAGGGCCTTGTTTCACCAAGCAGAATTAGCTCGTTAGCTGGATAACCGTGACCTGGATAACTGCACCGAGAAATGTGTAAGATATGCAACATCAACTGCAGATAAAAGCGCTGCCAGGGGATTTGTTCAGTGCAGTTATCCAGCTATATAAGTAATTCAGCTTTGTCAGCAGAATTTTGACCACAACGAAATGTTTACCCACGGGATGCGAGAGCAGTTAGCAGGAGGCAAATGTTCATATATTTAAAGACAAAAAAAGAGGTCTCCAAGAGCAAGGTATAAAGCCTTCTGCTTTGGGTCATCAGAGGAAATCCAGCAACCTGCATCAAAAAGCAGGAGCACGCAGTTAACTGGATACCAACACCATGCAAGACCAAGAGTGATCCAAATTTTGAAACCTGGACTGAATTGAAAACTACTCAAGCAAACTCAGTAATTCAGCTTCGGGATAAAGAATATTGTGAAACACAGATGTAAAATGTAGCAAGAAAAATATATCATGTTTTAGTTTGTCATGTCCTGGAGGTAGACACCTTTTCTTTGTCAGTGTTAAGCAGCTTCTTGTCATCGCGGTTCTTCAGCTTCCCAGGAGCCTCGGCAATGGGCAGGGAGGAGTGGAAGATGAACAATTTACCGCTGCATTCTGCAGCCTGTGGAGCGGACACAGGGGGGCGACAGTGAGACAACTAAAATCAGCTTCAGAAACAAACATCAAAAATGTTTCACAGAACGGCCATTCATCTCAAATTTGTCCTACAATGCTTAGGCACTCATATATTTAAAAACTACAGTTACTCATCAGTAATTTATTAAAACATAATTTTAAACAAGGGCTGCCATCATTTTTATTTGTAAAGCAAAAACTCAGTGCGCAAGTGTTAAATTATGATGAGCTCATGTGAGATCCCTCTTAACTCTTCACTCCCCAGTAGCTATCTTAGACTGCTTACCTAGCAGCCACTGACCCCTGGTGCCCTAAGGCAATATGGTTGGCGTAGCTTTCTTAATACTTAATATTCATTTACCAAATTTTCAGAACTTGTTCCAAATAGTTTAATCCTTATTCACACCAAAAACTAATTAAAATTAAATGAAATTGAATTGTCTTTTGTCCAGTTCATCACAAACTATTTTCAAGTTTGTTTCTATTCAGTGTTTTACATAACATTGTGATATCTATTTGTTTCATCGGCAAATGTTTGGTATAATGAATAGTCGACGATCAAATGGAAAAAGTCCATTTCCGTCTTAGTTTCCTCAAGAATTGATACTGGTCCGGGATTCCGAACAAAATCGCCAATATCTTTAGCGGTGAGCTGATGTGTCCACATATCTGCGTCTGGTTCCTCAGCTTCATCAACGCCGCCTTTATCGGCACTGTTTTGTCGAACTCAACTCAGAACTCAGTCTCGCTATGGGTACATCATCGTCACTGTCGTCTAGATCGTCTTCAAAGTCACTCAGATCGATGTCTGAAGCTTCCTCTAATAACCTATCTAGTCTATCCTGAGCTAACTCCAAATCGTTTTAGTAAAACCATCAAATTCTGACCCACTACCATCGCTAAAATCCATGTTCGTTTGTAAGAAAATCGCATTCATAAATTGTGTGAGACTTCGACCTTTATATTGTAAAATGACCAATGAAAGAACGGCATATCGTTTTCGGAAGTTGTATAAAGCTTTATTAGACCCTTTCTGATTGGCTGGTATTTGAGGTTTTCCTCTGGAATGTCACATCTAGGCCAATCATGCATCGTTTCACAACAGTTAAATATCCCGACTGCAGTCGGGATTCGCCGGGGGAAGCGATGTGTTTATCATGCCTGTAGTCGGGACTCGCCTAGACAGTGACCAAAATTATCACGACTGTAGGCGGTATCAGGGAGTAAAAGGTTAAAGATTTTTTGAATATATGGATAACAGAGTCTGTATTTCGACAGACCTTATTTTTGCTTTTAATTCAGCGCATTGGTTTTAAAAACCAATATGAGGTCAGTACAGAGACTGCCACACAGTAAATGCATCCATACCATGTGAAACATTCAGGAATAGCGGCTTAGGCTGGAGATATACTTGCCTTTTAACCACGTGTTCACGTAGACAGCCGACTGAGTCATGAATGGAATAGTCTACATATTTTCCTATGTACTTGTCGGGTCACTGCAGGATTCCCCAAGAAGGCACAATAGAAAACTGATAGACCAGACTGTATCAAGCCTCTGGATTTGCAAGTAAACTCCAGTCCCCATGTCATTCCCATGCAGCCCGTACCACTGACCTTCCTCTTGCATCTAGCGTTCGCATAGCATTAATTTCTGAGGCTCTGCACCACCATCGCATCGTGTGCATGAACACAGATACACAAGGCAGATGATATGAGTGCACAAATGTGCAGTTAAAAGCAATTCTTTACCCTCCTCATACTTTTGTATTGTGTTGTATATATAGTTTTTTTAACAAATGATTGATTTTCATATTTTTGTCTTTTTTGCATAAAAACAATGCCTTGATTTAGGCATGTTGGTCCAAACAGACTGAAAATCCACCAAAGTCTGTTTTTTGATGGTTTCCGTGGATATAAATGGTTTATTTGCTTATTTTCACACAACACATGACTCTCACCTTCAGGGCCTCCATGCCAGCCTGAATGACCGGGGCGAAGACAGTCTCGCTCTCATTGGTGTCAGCAAACATGTCTGGAATCTGATCCAGCAAACTGTAAGAGGGACAAACGAGAGAACACAAACTCTTTATCTCATAATTGCCCAAATTCAAATACCTTCAGCACAGTTCATCTCAGAGAATCAGGTTTGAATGTTACCGTTATACACTACATGGCCAAAAGGAATGCAAAGGCACACCGAGGTGTCTGGCATCATATCATGCGTTATTGATTCAAAGCGCTATTCAGCTACTTCAGTGCTAATAGCTCTCTCTTGTGGACAGTCTTTAGACTGCTAAAAGCCAACCAGTGCACCTCGGGCTCATGGGGACCTTTTTATGCAGGATAAAGGGGGGCGGAATCTGAAATCAGTTGACACTGCAGACTAATATCGCTGACCAAGCCATGTAGTACTCAGAGCTTTGTCACTTTTTGTGACACTATATTCCAATGTCACGCAGTTGCCCTCACAGTCAGACTCACTTGTTGATGACGGGTCGAGACTCTTCAAAGTCGACCAGGAATCCGTCGAGCAGCGGCACGAACATCTCGGCCACGTCTGACACCACCATCATCTGGGGCTGCGCAAGGCCGCTCTTCACATTGTAGAAGTGCAGGATTTTACTGTAGGTGACGAACCCCACCCGGACCACAGAACGCTCCGCACCTTCCTCTCTGGAAACAGGAAAAAGCTTGTGATGCCAGGAAGTATTTTGCACTCTAAAGTTCTGTAATTCCTACACAATTCATTGTATATGGATGCATGCGACAGGGTAAAAATGAGTCAAGCCAAAAATGGTAAAACATGAAGCTTTTAATTGCCATAACAACAAACTGGTCAAGAAACTAGCAAGAATTCAACAAATAGATAGAGACAGGATGGAAACCTTTTCCTTTGATTTCTTTAAATGGTTAAGCCTTGTGAGTGAACAAGTGAACAGCTTTTTACAGAAAGAGAGGTAAATTTCATTCCACTCAGTGTTGATTGTTAAAACTGTTGAAACACATTTCTCCTTTACTCAGTCATGAGATCAAATATTCCCAATAGAATTCAAACCTAGACTCTGGCGAGGCCAAAACACCAGCCTGATGGACTTGTTCTAAAGACGCTTGTTCTTGAGTTCTTAGGCCTCAGAAGTGCATTTGCTTAATCCTTGTTAATTTCCTGAGCAATGATTTCTGAAGTCCATTAAAAGCTTAATATTCGGCCTTCTTTGGATTGGCTCATTGTCTTGCACAGAAGTCTACATAAATTATACTAAAGCATCTAATCTCAGCTCAGCTTTAAACAGCGTGATAAATAACCCATATTTTCTGATTGCCTTTTTAGACATGGGGGTCTTTGCATGTGGTCCAAATCGAAGCTGTTCTTTTACAAATTCCCCCAAAATAGACCAGCCAAAGCCACAGAGCTGCAGGATAAAGAAAGGTATAAACCAAATATTCCATAATTGATTTTTGTATTACTGGTCAATTTGGCTCAAACACCACTCATGAGGACTAACTGAGCCACGTGGAGTGATTTGTAAATCCCTTCCATTTTAACTCCTAGATACTAAGTAGCACAACCCAGGTCCTCAGTCCTTAGGCCAGTGCTAAACTTAATAGCAATAGTTAGAGTAAACCTTTCCTCATATCTTCTGGTCTGGGAGGATATACAGGTACTATGGAGACACAGGGGTGACATAAACTCCACACAGTGAGCACCCAGCCGGCTTAAAACCCACGACCTCCTTGAAATGCAACCAGCCTGCCCACCGTACCCCCACATCCAGGTGAGTTACAGCCCAATTGGCCAAGAAATGCGTATTGTCTTTATCTCATTATTGAGTTAATACTGGTTAAATACACTAGTTTCTTTGCGAAATGTGCTCAAAGCCCAGCCATGCTTTTGCTAGTGTTTTTGGTGATCATATGCACACTAGATTAAAAAAAAAAAACCTCCAGTCATTGTGGCAAAGCACTTAGTGTCTAGGATGTCCATTTTGGAGCCAAGTTGTATAAATGCTTCACCACTTATACTCCCAGCTCTTGCATTAACAATGCAGGATTTGCTGCATTAACTTTAAGGCTCTGCAAAAAACCTATTTGACTTTGCCAACAATGAGTACCCAGAAGTCGCAGCTTTCCAACAGCTCTGGCAATGCAGATACACAACTCTATAATGCAGAGGAGCTTCCCCAGAAAGCCATTGTAGCTTCTTCCACCAGGCTGTTAATCAAGTAACACTAAAAGCATCAGGACACACCTATAAGCACAAAAGCATACATATAAAACAAACTCCTGCAGCATAATACTGTAAAATCCCATAAACCCCATGGAAGAGTAATGTTTTGCTACTTTTTCTCGAAACCTCAAAGTCAATGTTCCAGAACTCCACTGCGATTTTGGTACATTAACATTAAAATGCTCTGAACATTCTAATCACGTATTTGTGATGTCACAAAGGTACTGCCACTGCAGTCAAAAGGCAGAGAGGTCAATCAGGAAGGAAGGCTTCATTTTGGGCTTGAGGGGAAAAACAGCCAAACACTTCAGCTCCAAATCCCTGTCCTGGTGCCTTCATTACAAAGCAGGATTACCAAATTAGCTGTATAACTGCAATGAATGAAGACCCAAAAAAAGCTCATTTTAATTGATCCCACATTTTATAACAAAACCCTGGTTCTCCAGCACTCACACACTTTTGAGCAGGTTCAAAGGACGCATGGAAACATTGTTTCAACAGTGTAACATTAGAGCAGAGCAACGGTTTAAAAACGAAAGCTTCACATACTTCCCCTTAATATGGTCATTTTAGCACCACCTTGGAATCTCCTGGTTCCACACAGCCAAAAGAAACAGCGCCTCCCCTCTGTAGACCTAAATCTGATTCGTCAACTCCAGGAAAAAACCTGGGAGTTGTGAAATGAAACCATCTTCATAAACAAGGCTGGTATCTACACCGCATTCAACACCTGAACAAACAAACCCAATTTTTTATATGACTACTGCAGCATTGGTTATGTAAAGTTACAAAAACAATTTCAGCGAACACCACTGGGACCAGAGGCAAGCAGACCGAAGCCAGAACCCTATCAGCAAGCCAAAACCTCTTGAACTCAAGGTCGTACACGCAGTGCTAGCAGCATAGAGATAGCAGCATAACCACTTCAGAATGCATAGCTCGTAAGTGGCCCGCATCTGGCGGGTTCAACCCACATTTGAATGGCAAAACCCGCAGACCCCCAAGCGAATGAAAAAACCCGAAATTTGCGCATTGCTGATATACGCGTTATTTCTCCATCCACACATAATAATGTGTTATGAATCAACAAAATTAAAGGAGCAGTATGTAAGAAATGTTGATTAATCATGAAATGGCCCTGATATCACCAGACATTAAGGAATGATGTTAATTTCAAATAATTACATCACTGACAACAGTTGTCCAGCTAGAATATTCTCATTACAAAAGCGAAGTTGCAGCCCACAACTAATGCTGATATTGTCATTTTGTGTTTTGGCCTGTTGCGCCGCCCTCCACCAATCTCCCAACCGGCGTTTTGGAGCACAAATGTCTTACGTTACTAAACCTAAAAGGCCTTGTTATGATTCCGAAATATGTTGTGACAAAGTCAGAAAAAAAACAAGAATCTGTATAGGACATGCCTTTGAAAGATGGAGACGGCTGAAAGCAGAGAAAATTTTGAAGACCGACGCCGAAGTTGCTAATATTCTCCTGGACAGGAAAGATTCAGCCAAGTTTGGCTAACTTAATTCTATTCAATGTAGGCACAGACATTTCAAATATTCTCAACAGTCAAATAACGTTATGCATGTTTGTTCATGGTACGTTAGTGCGTATGCAGGCGAGTCATCGAATTGACTCGGTAACAAATTGTTTGAGAAATAAAATCTGTGACTCGTCATTGCTAACATTAGCAATGCATTATTAGAGTCCGTTTCTCTGGCATTATGCGGAGATGCTGTGGAAACCATTCCAACATCAGCACAGCCATTATGGCAATATGAAAAGTAATTGAGTCAGTACATCGGTCAAATGAGTCCTCATTCATTCTTTATGCATATTATAGTATGGGCTTTAGTGGGCTATCCACACAGAAGAGCGAAGAGCAAGTTGACCAATATGACCATCGCTAAAGTTAGTTTGTGATTAGTCTCGATCTTTTCTGAACTGGGGGGTAAACCACGAAGCTGGCTTTGTGATTGAGCCTGACCAGCTCTTCGTAAAACCAGGAACCTCTGCAAATCTGGACTAACATGGACTAAAGTAAAAGGAGCTGCTCCGGGTTTTACTTAAGCTTAAAGTCAGGCTTAGCCACAAAGCCAGCTTCATAGTTCACCCCCCTGAACTGAGCACAACCCTGTGAGAGCAAATCATTGGTGATATTGAAACATAGCCAGAGTAGCTCCGTGTAGTCGACGTTCTTACTGGATCCAGCAACCTAGCTGGCAACCTCTCGTCTGGGCTAGAGGAGGATGGAATACTGCGCTCTGCACTATTTTGAATGTGACTGCACTACCAGTTTTGGCCACAAACTTGCATATAGCTCCTTTAAAAGCAAGTCAATATATATAAAAAAAAAATGAACAAATAAATAAACAAATTTCGGTCCTTCAAACTTGAGAGGTATGAGAATGTTTGGAATATAAATAAAATAATGTGCAGTACAAAAGGTCAAGAATTCTGGAACCTCAGTGCATTCACTCAAAAGTAGTGAATGCAGACTTGTGGTACTGTTCATTTAGTTGGACTATATGCAGGCGCACAATCATATTAGTCTAATTAATACTCACTTTTCCTGAGCACTCTTACTTACAGCTGGTATAACTCCAGTGGTTGAGAAAAATGCATGTTAAAGCTGTTGAGGAGAAAGACTGAGCCCTGGATTTAAACCAGTATTTCACAGTAAATCAGGTCTTTACCTCTCAGCTGCATCCCATAACAGGCCCAGATCAGGCCCATCTGCTGAGAAAACAACCACTCAAGCGGAGGACAGAACTGAGTCATACTTTTCACTTTAACCCCTGACCCCATATTCTGGACATCTGAGGCAATAGGAATGTAATATTTGTGTTTCGATAGTAACATCCACGCTGGCGCAGGATCACTGCATGTAGAACCCAGCCAGTAGATAACAGTGTGAAAAGCAGTGATTTAATGGCACCATCTGGAGTGGGGGTGGGGGGGGGCTGAATTCCTTGGATTTTTTTCCTGAGAACTTACCACCCAAATATTTCAAATGTTCCAACTGTATCCCTAGAAAAGTGGTGAATCTTCAACAGTGCTGTTCAAAGCTGAGTATCGGGGTGGTCTTCGGCAATAATACCCAATCATGAGCCATAGAAGGCCGAGAGTCAGCAGGTTTTAATTCAAACCAATCACAACACCAGCTTATTTCACCGGTGAGCACACCTTCAAGCAGAGAGGGTGACACTGATTAGAGTAATGGATGGTTGTACGGATAACCTGCATACTCTCTGCCCTCCATGGCACATGGTCAGACACCACTGGCCTGAAGAATGCTTGATTAAAGTAAAGTGATAAGATGTGGCATTGCAAGTCATGTGACCAGTTGTACCAAGGAAAGTTGTATAACAAAAAGTGGCAGCAAGAGTCATTTGACAGGATGCAGCAGTTCTTGCTAAAGGATGCAGCAGATGTCATCATGTAACAGGACAGTCATTACAGGATGTGGCAGCAAGAGTCATGTGACAGGAAGTGCAGCATACCTGGGCAGACGGTCCAGCAGCGTTTTCAGTTCCTCACACACTAGCTTAACGAGCCCGCTCTTGATGTTGGCATAAGACACGTCAATCATGAAAATAAAGGCCGGGGGATTTGGCACTTTATTGTTCTAGAAGGGGAGAAAAAAAAAAAAAAAAAAAAAAAGAGGGGTGATCAGATTTAGTGCACTTATGCAATTTTTTGAGTCTTACATTAGGGTCACATGACTGTCCGATGATGGGTGTTCTTCCCATTGCACGGTTTCGCTTTGCCACATAAGCAAAAATTAAGAAGGATATCTGGGAATCCATTTTGTTGAGGAATGTCTGCAAAAGCATGTTTCATTCCTTCAGCCAATGCACATTTTCTTTTTTAGTCACTTAACTGCAAAATACTAGGGAGGATAGTAGACATTTAAAGTAGTATTTAACTGCAGGAAAAAAATGAACATGACACCTCTCAGGTTTTGCTCAAACTTTGTCCAAAAATACTTTATAGTAGTACCAAACAAAAGAATCCTCAGTTACGCGTCAATATCTCTAAGGGTTTTCGTGTGGTGCCCTCTAGAAATTTCGGCGCCCCATCCCCTGTAAATCGGTCATTTTGTTTTGTAGCATTTTGGAAGGACCATAACTTATCATGTAATAGAGATATGAAGCTGAAATTTGATGTGCTGATGTATTCTGGCCCGTATATCAGGATTCTGCAGCCAGAATCAGAGGGGTCAGAGGAGGGCCCCCAAAGAACGAATATTTTTAAGGCGGCGAGTGATTTTTCCATTTTTGGGCGTAACTAGTACTCGGTTAGGTGAATGATACTGTTGGAAATGTGTTAACAAAGTTTTAAGATAATAGTACTATTGGTGGGGGACTTGTGGGGGTCTGAAAACAACTTTGGGCCAAAATGACCCTTTCAGATCCTGGACTTCAGACCCCTGATGACCCCGTGGGCACTGGATGATGGTAATGGCATTTATACCAGACAAATATACATATTTAAACATCCCTTTGATGAAATGAAAACTTTGACTATCAACTTCTATATGAATATGCTTTTTGAAAAAATTCATTCTGAGACCCTTTTTCAGCAGAAATGTCTATGGAAATGTCTGGAAACCAGGTCAAAGATGATAACATAGAAAGAGTTGACAAAACTGTCTAAAATCAGTTATACTTACATTAATACAGGTGTTCAAACCTGAGGTAAGCATCCAAAACTACACAAAATGGGACTTTATAGGAAGGACTCCCAAGTTAAATACAACAGGAATGAAATCCTCCAGATGACTCAATTAAAAATGCAATATGACTGCGAGGATCCAGACCCTCTACAGATGCATTCTGGGACAAGTAGTCCTCTTCAGGGGAGCAACAATAGAAAGACGACATTGAAAAAATGGATATATTCAATAATACCTCTTAAAGTAAGGCATTCCCATTATATGGTACCCATAGAGAGCAGTCAATAAATATTTGTAAATTGACAAAATTCTCACATTTCTGCTCAGCGCACTAGCATGCCAAATTTCAAAACAAAGAGTTTGAGGCTACTGTTCAGCCTGCTAGATTTACTTACGAGTTCTTACATCCATATACCATGGCCAGAGTATAAATAAACTTTCCTAGTCCAAATACGAACGGACTGCATGTGGAGACCCGGTAACCAGCGTCCTTACCCTGCAGTAGTCCAGAGTAGCCATGTACTCATAAGATCCCAGCGACAGCTCCGGCCTCTCATACTGATCCACTCTGCGGCCCATATGGTCCAGATGCTGGAAGTAAAATGCTGGCACTGTAGAACAATGACACGAGACATTCAACTCAGTCCACATTCATAAGTCCACATACTGCATTCTCATTAGTAAACTAAAGGCCAGTTAACACTGACCCAGATGAAGCAGATTCCATGTATAAAACTGAATTCAGCACAGCAGGTGCATGAAACCACTCGAAATGTGATTTGTTTTTTTCTCCAAGTCAATTCATTCTAAGGCCTCTAGATGGCGCAAAAGGCAGCCATACATGCACTTTCTTAGCATTGCGAAAAAATATCAGCAAAAAAAAAAAACACTATCCATTTTGGTTTTTACAAGTTGTTATCAGCACTGCATCATCACACCTCCAGTTTGGCTTTCAAAAAATGGCACCGCAGCTTAAATTATAAGCATAGCAGGCTCCAAATTCCTTCATGATTAGTGGATAGCAAGTTCCCTTTCCCCATACCACACTGAAAAGGAGGAGAGCAGCCATTATAGCCAAAATAAACGCAAAATATATCTGTGAAATAAATCACAACATTGCAACAGCATTTTGATCGCAGTGAAAATTTATATGGCAAGGTTACAAAAGGTCTTATTTGAAAGGTCATATCTTCCAAGTAATATTAAGCAGACTTTAAGCACTATGCCTCTACTGTATTGAGGCTTGGCGTCACAGAGTCTCATGCATTCTCTGCAGAAATTCTTGGAAAGAAGAAAAAGAAATGAAACAAAAAATAAGTGTACAATCACATTTGTCCCATGTTTAATATATATATGACCCTTCTAAACACCTGTGGCAGGCCATGAAAAATTTTACGAACAGCAGGAACCCGGTATTGAACCCTTTTAGGCCCGCACATGCATATTGATGCATTATGCCAATAGACTCCTCTGCCTGAATACCAATTTTTCTGCGTTTTTCGATAGCCTTGAGGTCCTCAGTCATATCCAGAAAGGGCCGGTGTGGGTGTAGGCTTTCATTCCAACCAAGCAATCACACACCCCATTCTCACTAATCACGGTCTTCAGCAACAATTCAAATTCAAACTGATCGAAATATTTGTCAAATCTGCCACATTTTGCTGTAAATAAATGCATCAAACTCGCTCCAATATGTATAAGCAACATTTAATTTTACCATTTCTTACCATGAAATGCTATGGTTAACTCAGAATTTTATAAAAACTTTGAGCATATGAATTGGAAATGAGTGGTCTTAATCAACTTGGGCACAACATTCATGTTTGGTTTTGTAAACAATGGGGGTCAAAGGGTCGAATACTCTATAGTCTTAATGGGCACAGAGACTGGGGAAGGCACTGCAAAGTGCTGGCTTGTGGGGGGTTGAGGCTACAGAGAGGTCTCTCCATTGTGATGTCTTGGGGGTAAAAAGACCTCAGATAGGGGACTGCACTGCGATGTCACAGGGAATGTGAATACCACGGTGTCTTTCATCTACATTAAGGACCTGACCTTCATTAACACAGTTGCAGAAGCCGCACTGGTAGCGCCGCCCTCCATCGATGAAGTGCATGTAGGGACACATGTAGGCCTTGCATCGATTGCAGCGGAGAGGTCCCGTCTCGCCATGGTTCACCACATACAACGGAGCCTGAGAAGAGAAAAGCAGCAAAACTGCAGCCTGACAGAAACAGCAAAATACTATACAGTCCAAAACCTGCGCAATTAGGCTGCAGGCTGTCCCTGTCCACACTTATCACACGCAGTGTATATGATATCAAAAATGCATTGTAAGCCTGGTAAATACCATCTGTGAACATGCAAGCAATGGCTGCATGAGGAAAGCAATGAGACGACAAGAGGCAGAATCCAGATCAGGTATTAATGAACCAAGACTGCATCATACGTTCTCATTCGGCCGATGGGAAAATAATGTTTCTACATTTCCGTGCAGTACCTTTATTCAGCTGTAGGGGCACGTCAGTCGTTGCTGCACGTCATTCTATATTCGTTGGCCATTCATTGCAATCATATTTGTTTGAAGCTGATACTTTTATGTGTTTATTGGCCGAGTCATAGACCCAGGGGTTGATCTTCAGTTCCCTTATGACATCTCAAATACAGCACTAACAATGCTGAGGGAGCCCCATACGAGGACTAAATACCACAGAAGTGCTCTTTGGCCCAATCTGTCACCCATATCGCTGTTGTTTATTTCGTCCATCTTCAAAATATTCCCGATTGTGGCGCCCCGGTGGCTCATCGGTCTAAGCGCGCGAACCATAAAAGCTGTGTCCTTCCCGCAGCGACTTGGGTTCGATTCCAGCTCAGGTCATTTGCTGCAAGTCTTCCCCCATTCTTCTCCCCAACTTTCCTGTCTCTCTACACTGTATAACTGTCAAATAAAGGAAAAATTCCCAAAAAAAAAAATTCCCAATTGTTTGTTCCTGAAAAATTCTGCCTGGTAATGCAGCTATACCCGTGACTCATCTGACAAAAATAGCGAGATGCTGTATGCTGCTCGTATCTGGAATCACATTAACACCACCATACTATACACTCCTTCCTCCTTTATTTCAAGTGACTAAAAGCCCAATCTGAATACACTACAGTTCAAAACAGCAGAATTACACACCCTGCTGACACAAAACACTGCTGCAGAGTAATAACAATGTTATGACACACACTAAACATTGCAGTCACATTGAGGGAATATTTTCTGCTAGCTGGAAAGGCTGCCCGTCATAGTCGGAGAAAGACGCCAAGGCTCCCTCAACATCTGTCCCTTAAGTGTACATCAACAGGAACATAAATTCGCAAGTGCCCTGCAGCGAGATTGTAGAAAAATACGACAGGTTGACGGATCTCCCGCAGAACATAAACACCAGCGTTTCACAGCCATAAAACTTCCTATTGAAACTTAATAAACAGACAAAATGCCTTCGTCAGAGAAACCCACACACGGATATTACCAAAAGTCTGGCTGACTTGATTTCCTTTTTTTCAAAAAAAAAAAAAAAAAAAGAGCCAATTACAGTTTCTAGCAATTAACATCAATTACTTTCCTTTTTTATTGTGTGTGATTATTAAAGATAAAATGCTTTTGAGTATGATGAATGAAAATTACGTACCAGGATAATATCGGATCCATTTAAAAATAAAATTTTGCACAACAATTTCTAAATTAAACAAGTGCACCGCCTATCGACGAATGTCGTATTGCTGCGCAATACTAGTCCCCTACCGGGGTATTCATATTATATTTCCTAAAAAGTAGTTCAAAGTGACCTGAATAGGGTACATGACACACCCTCTCCCCAAGATGCATCCAAACACCAACTTTGATGTTCCTAGGTCATACGGTATTGAAGTTATGGAGCGAACACGAATGTGGACGTACGGACTGACTGACAGACGGACAGAGGGCAATCCTATAGTCCCCTCCATTTCCAGTAGGGGACTAATTAGAGAACAATGGTTACCAAGCTTGAAATGAAACTACCAACCCATACTAAGAATAAGAATAAACTCCGAGAGCCAGAATCTGCTTGGCACCCTTTTCGATTAGTCCTTTCATCGACTCCAGTTCACTTCAGACCTGGAGAAGCTAATTTGGCTCCATGTGCCATGGCTCCCAAACATTGCCTTAAAAGGCTCACTGCTGCTGACATTCCTTTTTTAACGTTAGAATAACTTTGTGAGAAGGTTTTGAGACCACACGCATGCCTGATGTACTGCCACAAGAGAACAGTCTCAACAGACGAAGGCAGACAAATATGAGACTTCAGTACAGAAGTTGTGGCAAAAGTGTTTGGAGAGCGACAATTTATTTATTTTTGGGCTCTATACTCTGGCATACTGGATATGAAAAACAATCAATTTGAGGTAAGCATGGAGATGATCAGGATTCATTTGCATCCATATTGCCCAATACTGCCACCAGGTCAATGCTTATGGACTGCAATGCTTTCACTGCGTTAGGCAGTCTAACATGAAGTGGCAATAAATTGTGTGAACTGATTAACAACACATTGCAGAGAGATTTTGTTTCTTCTGTCATGGAATAGAAATAAACACGTTTGACCCTTTTAGGGGAAAGATCTTAAATACGTGTTACAAATGTGCTGAACTGACGTGACAGTTGCCAATAGTAATTGAAGCAAAGAGGTTCTAAAATGCCTACTTCTGTTTTAAAAAAATCTGAATAACATGAACTACTGGAGATCATAAACATAAAACTGGAGAGTGCAGAGCCACCAGGCATAATCGTGGTGGCCAATGAGATCAGAGCTTTCTCAAAGTTTCTTGTACTTTCGGTTGGAAATGCTCTCTTAAAATACTGAAGAATGTTGAGAGAATTTGACATGTCAGACTACGCGAAACTATGCGTAGTTTCACTTCCCGGTATTTAACTTCACGTAGTTTGGATTGTCTGACCGAAAACTTGCTAACGAAACTTCCCAGAAAACTTCCCACTCAAACTTGAGAAGTTTCTCACTTCCCACGAAACTTCTCGATGTTTTTGTGGAATAACCAGTTTCCACAATAGCGGCTCATTGTGAGTTTAAATGAAAACAGTGGAAAGGAAGAGTACCTCATTCTTGGGAATGGTGGCGAAGGGCCTGATGATGGCAGCCAAAGGCACGCGGCACTGTTTGGCCAAGTCAGAAGTACAGGGGAAGCAGCTGGTTGTGCATCGTACAAACCGTGGACTGGCATTTCCTGAAACAATTATTGACAGAGGTTTTCGAACGCTTTTTAAGGCCATATGCAATCAAAGCAAGTGCTAGTTATGCATGACCATATGTCCCTCGCTGTATTAACCTTGTTTTTACACAACATTTACCAAGACTGGCAGGCACCAACCAAAACTGACTGATTTCAAGGTCTTTGTGAACCCATAAACCAGAAACAAATAATTACCTCCCAAAGTTCATGAGATACCTGACCAGCAAGGTAGAGACATACATACAGACAAAAAAATTCATACATTTTCAATATTACAGTTTTATTATACAGTCCTTTGAGACATATTTCATGATGTCAAGCCATAATTAACTTGACTTTGCTCACTACACAAAGAAAAGAATCAAAATGCTGTGATTGAAGAATTTTAAGATTATCAGTGACAATACCATTTGTAGGTCCACCTCAGAAAAGCAGACATAACATGCTCTACAACCAAAAGAAACACCATTTCCATATTTATGAACCTGGGGAACATCACAGTATCATCTTCACCTTATAATCAAATGAAGAAAAAATAAAACTCACTGCAAAGGTGGCCTTCCAAAATTACATATTCCTGTTTAACAACCTCCTACACCCCACGATAATTATGTTCTACACAGATGGGTGAGGTTACAAGGCTAGCACTCTCTCATCCCAGCAATAAAGATTAAACTGCCGGTGGATAAGATGACCTTGATCATAATATCACATGTTATTGATTCATGATTCATTGATTCTCCTAAACAACATGGGGAGACTGTTTAGCGGTCACCCAATTAGCAGTATGCTCAAAGTGGTTGATTAGACTACCTTGATCCTGGACCACAAAATCAGTGGTGACCAGAGGAGGCACTTGTCCCCTCAGGTTAGTGGTGTACACCTGTCCCCCTCGCTTGGCTTGATCATCTCCAATGACCTGCGTCTGAATTTAGGGGGGAAATTACAGAGATAAACTGAGTGATGCAAAAAGACCTGTAGTGAAATCATACACAGTATATAAGGGCCCACTGTTTACAACCACATACTACAGAAAATCTATTCAACTCTTGCTCTCCAACTCCAACAATCCCTCTGCCTCTTTTTCTTGGTCTTCATCTGTCTGTCTGCTTTGGTATCTCCTCCCACTGACCATCACTCTCTCCCTATAATTCCCCGTTTCAGAGAAATGCGAACATTCAGAAATGGGGGATTGACAACAGTGTAGTAGACAGAATATGTCACTGTGCTGCCTGGAGTTTCTCATTCCTAAATCATTGCCCAGGCAGAGATGCAATAAGCGTAAATATGAAAACTCACAGGACTAGGAATAGAATCGGGGTCCAGCTTCTTCTGGGGAGGTCCGGCCATTTGGGCGGCCCCACTTGGGAACGACCCGGGGAAACCAGGCTGGGAGACAGGCATCGGTCCCCCGTATGAGCCTGTCAGAAGGACACACACACGCACAAACATACACGTGCGCACACACGCACGCATTCACGCAAGTGCACAAGTAGTCACGTACAGATGCACACATCCACATGCACACGCACAAACGTATGCGCCCGCACAGAAGTATGCATTCGTACGAGTGCATACATATGGATACACAACCACGCATGCAAGCAAAGACAAATGCATTCATACACATTAACACACACACGCACACACAAAAATCCATCAAAACAGGCACATACATGCACACACACACACTTTATTCTTACACCTCTCCCACAATGTAAATAGTACTGCCACAACACATTTAATGTTGCCAGGCAACCCCATCCCTCTGGCGTATAAACATCACAGTTCAGCCCATTGAACCTCTTTCTAAGAGCTTGTTCGCTTCCATTATGATTACACTGGAAAGTGTTCTTCCAAACAGTCTTCCACCTGCCACCATCTTTGCAATGTTCAGCAAAACAACATCAAATGCTACGGCTATTACCTATGCCCCACAAATACATATGTTCCTAATGGAAAATCACACCTAAGAGCCCTGCTGGCGATGCGCGGAGCTAAAAACATTTGTTCAGCCAAGTGACGCTAAAATAAAACAGTTAATGACTCACTGCCATAAAATGGGGCTTTGAATGTCCAAAGTCTGTGACTGAAGAAACAAGTGGCCTTAACAATGGAAATGGACCATGTCAAGCAGTACAGAAAAATATCCAGAAAATGCATTTGTGTTCAGAAGTGTGTGTGTGTGTGTGTGTGTGTGTGTGTGTGTGTGTGTGTGTGTGTGTGTGTGTGTACGCGCGCGCGTGTGTGTGTGGGCGCGCGTGTGTATGAGTGTGTGTGTGTGTGTGTGTGTGTGTGTGTGTGTACGCGCGCGTGTGTGTGTGTGTGTGTGTGTGTGTGTACGCGCGTGTGTGTGTGTGTGTGTGTGTGTGTGTGTGTGTGTGCGTGTGTGTGTGTGTGTGTGTATATATAAACATATACATACACATACAGACACAGAAAGTCTTTAAACAGCAACGCTTTTTAAATAGACTGCAAATTCTACACGGGAAAGACAAAATAGATGAGATTCCCACAAATTAAAAACCCCCTCGTGCAGATATAGACGCTGGCGTCCTTAAATTCCCAAATTTAATTGCTAAATAAATGAGTAATTGAATTCCCAAATGTCCTGTATCACTGGAAAAAATTTTCCACAGTGTCTGTGACACTAATACTGAGTTCTAAAGCCTTAAACAGGCTCATGCACAACAGGGAAAATGGGCATCATTTGTATTCTGCACAAAGGAGTTCAAGTTGGTGGCCTCCATTTCCATAATAAAGTGATGGTAAACCAAAATCTGTACTTAATGTATTGATATGATTAGGTCTACAGTGGAGTATGTTCAGTTCTCATAGGGCTGCATGGGTTGACCGCGCCCGCGCGGTTCGCGGGCCCCTGGAACCACAGGACCCCGTGGGCCACCCACCAAAAAAGTATGTGGGTCCGAAGGGGTCGTGAGGGCAAGCATAAATTGCCCAAGCAGGTGGGCAAGCAGGTGTGGGTACCAAAAAATAAAATAAAAAATAAAATTGTTGGTTAACCGCAGGTTAAAAATAAATAAATAAATAAAATTTGCGGGCCCATGGCAAATTTACAACACGTGAGACACGCGTTCAGTATACTTTTGTATCTCAAGCTCAAGTATGTCACATTCAAAGCAATAAATGTCAGAAGCCAGTATGGCTTCTTTTCAGAGTAGATGTCATAAATGAGTGCTAAATACTACTTACATGTATTGTCAATTGCAATTAGCCACCCCATTGCTGTCAGCTGTAACTCCTTTCCATGTGTAATCAATTATGTCAATTGCAATTCTCCTCTCTTTGGTGTCATTAAAAATTTTGCCTTTCCTGCTATAATCACCACGTGATTGCAATTGAGCACAGTCCAAATGCAAATTATTACTCAGGTTGTGGCTGTATGAACTTACTATTTAAGCTATTTAGATCGAATACACAGCATGCTATTTACATGTACAGGTATTGCATCTTGGTTGAATATCAGTTCTCTTTCTTGATCTTGATGTGACTATTTGTCAAATGTAGCCAAGAGAATATGAATTTACAATCTATCAATCATGAATATTGATGCTTGATTTATTTCTTGAGATATCAGAGTACTTGATATATATAAATACTATGTAAGTAAATAGGAGATGACTCCTATCTTTTGTATCAGAAAGATGTATCAGAAAGATGTATCAAAATGCACTGCTTGCAATGTACATATCATTAGTTATTTATAAATAAACAATTCAAATGAATCTTATTGTTGTGCATTTCAAAAAACTCATACAGGCAATCCTGGCATTCCATTAACTAGGTAATGCATATGTGCGGGTTTAAGTGGGTAAGATTTTGAAACTGCAGGTAACTGCGGGTACAAGAGTCATGGTACATGCGGGTGTGGGTGCGGGTGTGGGCTAGTACGTGCGCGTGTGGGGCGGGTGAAGGCTCAGATCTTGGGTGCAGGCATGGGTGTGCACTGAAAGTGTGGGGCGGGGTGGGGGTAGAGAAGTTGGCCCGCGCAGCCCATGTCAGTTGTACACAAACATGAGAAATCAAGTGAACTGCAATCAACCTCATTTTTATTAATTTATTTTTTAAAATGGTTCAGTCACCTTGCTGTGGTGGAAATCCTGCCGGCCCAGCTGGAGAGGGTGGCTGAAACCCAGTACTGCCAGGAGGGGGCGGGCCTGCAAAGCCCCCAGCAGCCATTCCCATTGGTGGAGCTGTAGTCATGGCGCCCATGCCGCCAGCCAATGGTGGGGAGGCTAGCTGAGGAGAGGTGGGGCTTTGGGCGGCATGAACCATTGCAGGAGGAGAGTGAAAGGAGGGTGGGGCAGCAGAGTTTGCAGAGGAATAGGGACCCTGCATTGGTCCAGGGCCTAGATAGGAAAAACAAGCCAATTATTACTCTATGACAGTCTGGCTGTCCTCAATCCACCGAAGTTAGGCTGCCGTCGCCTCATTTACAGTGAGGTCAGTAAGAATTTGGATACATCAAATATTTTTAAAGGAATGCAACTCCTGCACAGTGGCCAAAATCTATACGCGCATAGACCACACAAAGTGTAGGCACTCCGCTTTTATAGGAGCACATGCAAATCCACACTGAGTGGACCTTTAAATCTGTGTAACTGTTCAAATTATCTGTGGCAAACCAACTGTGCTACTCTGAAACACAAATATAAATAATGGGCTCCGATAGCTGTTACTAGAATGCCACAGAACCATAGTTCGTAGTTCTGCAGCCCTAAATGGTGTATTTAACTGAACTGCTTTGAAACTTCTGAGGTAAATTAGCTCTCTCTACAGTGCTCTTGTCCCCTCGCCCTCTCCCTCCCTCCCTCCCTTTTTCAAAGATTCAGCTCAAATTTCTTTCTCCCATTCACTTCAAGCTCAAACATGTTCTATTCAGCCTTATTAGTAGGCCACAGCTAATGCAGTAAGAACATTCAGCAAGTTTACCACACCCAAATCTCCTGACCTCTCCACACGCACACGCACACACTTCTACTGTCCTCTCTTCACATAAACACAAATACATGGGCGCACACACACACACACACACACACACACACACACACACACTTCTACTGTCCTCTCTTCACATAAACACAAATACATGGGCACGCACACACACACACACACACACACACACTGACACACCACTCTTTACACAAATACACGCACACAAACACTCCTCCTTCACAAACACATGGACACACACAATTCTCCTGACCTTTCTCGCGCACACACACACACACACACACACACACACACACAAACACGTACATACACAGACACATGCTCGCATACAAGCATGCACGCACAAATGCACACACAAAAGCACACACACACACACACACAAACAGTCCAGGCACAGCCCATCTCAGCACCTCAGGACAGGGCACATGAAGAGAATTTATGAATTTTCAGGGCTAAAAATGTAACCATGTTAGACATATTATCACTGTAATGTATGACATGAGGTCCAGTGCTGAATCTGTAAATTGGTTTTCCAATGAGCCAGCGTTGCAATGGCGATTCTCTATCAAGTAACATAAGACTGCTACTTTCACAGTTATTTACATTTTGCAGCGAACTGCAGTTGAAAACTTGCTACTAGGAACATTAGCACATGTAGGAACAATTGATCCAAAAGAAATGTAGCACATGTGCGTACCGTATCCGCCAATTTGCATGGCGCTCATCTGATTGGCGAGCTGCTGGGCTGGAGGCGGGGCCGCGGAGGTGGGGGTGCGGTAGGGGGAGAGTTGGTGCTGGGGAGGCTGAGCAGCCTGAGTGTAGGGAGTCACAGGGGGACATGAAACAGCTGGAGCGGTGAACCTGGAGCAAAAGATTTGGAGGGGGAGAGGGCAAGCTGTTAATCTTTAGCTCACATCTGCACAGGAGGATGCTGCTCTTCTTAGAATGGAAATCAGCTAGATAACTTTTCACAGTGATTTGGGCGATTTCGGTGAAAAATACTACAAAATGACACCATCTCTCATTTTTCTAAAGAGAGTGATATTTTTTCTTTATTTTTATTCCTCCAATTCCAAAGGTGAACCAATTGGTATTTTACAAGATTTTTACAAGTAGACATTGATTTGGCTGATTTTTGTCACAGTTTCATCTCATTGAAGCACGCAAATAACTGCACAAGTCAGCTGCCCATGACCAATGTGTCCCCAAACACTTGTTTTATTTGTTCACACAGAAAATACTGAAATATTATCATTCGCCCTTGATCCTAAGGTCAAAGGTGAAGTCCAAGGTCATCAACTAAATAACAGTAAACAGTATACAATTTCCCTTCAGTTCCTAATACACATCTTAGTTGTAAATGTTATAATAAGGGACATCTATGGCATTTTTCTGTGTGACCAAGAACCCAAGGTCAAAGGTCCAGTCCAAGGTCACCAGTGACGTGCCGTTGGAGGTCAGTTAGGATAGGCAGAATCCTCACCGTAAAACAAACTATAACTCTATTACTTTGCTCAATTAGGAATCTGAGGATTGATTAACTAATTCATAAGACTAAACGGCACAATGGCTTGCCAGTTCCATCCGTGACATTATTGCTCAGTGCATTGAACTTAAAATCTCGAGACAGCAAGTTTGTTCATATTTTTCTTAGAGGAAGGTAACGCAATGCCATTAACAAATTTTAAAACCTTTCTTATTCATCGATCAATGTGTGGTCAATATGTTTACGATAATATTTCCATTCTTAAACACGTACTTTTTAATGTCATTTTTAAAAAAATAGGGAGTTTATTTTCAGTCTCCTTTCATAATCCGATAAACAAACGATCAAAACAATTCACGGAATTACCGAGAGAGTTGAGGATTTTCCCAATTAATAATTCCAGATTTACTTCCTTGCAGTCTCGAATCAAAGTAAAAAGCTCAATTAATCTTTTTTCACCATCACCTCTTAATCGTTACAGGCTTAATTGACCAGAAAAAAGGTCAAATTGATTGCTTGACAATCAGGTATAGTACATGGAAACAGGTTGACAAAATCTGGCAAAAAAAAGGAGAAGTCACTGCCTATCCTGACCACACATCCCTGAAGGTCACGAACTGTTGTGCAGTATACAATTTCCTTTCAGTCCCTAATACACTGCTGTCTATACAGTTGGAAAAAGGTACACTTTTTCTCCCAAGAATAAATCAGATTGTCACAAAGATGTCATGAGAAGAGTTAAAAAATATACAACCCCAATTCCGAAATAGTTGGGACAAAGTGTATATTGTGAATAAAATCAAAACGCAATGACTTTAAGATCACATGAGCCAATATATTATTTACAACAGAACATAGATAACATTTCAAATGTTGAAACTGAGACATTTAACATTTTTACCCACAAAATGAGCTTATTTAGAATTTTCTGGCTGCAGCAGGTCTCAAACTTTGGGACACAAAAAAGGGCTGAAAAAGCAATTAATATCTAAAAGAATCAGCTGAAAGAACATTAAGCAAGTAATTAAATGAACCGGCATCAGGTGTGTAACACAACTGGCTATAAAAGGGATGTCTTAGAGAGGCTGAGTCTCTCAGAAATAAACATGGCCAGAGGCTCTCCTACCTGTGAAGGTTTATGTAAAAAAAATTGGGGAATACTTAAAAAAAAAAATGTTCCTCAGCGTCAAATTGCAAAGGCTTTGAAGGTCTCATAATCGACAGTGCATAACATCACCGAAAGATTCAGAGAAACTAGAAAAATCTCTGTGCGTAAGGGACAAGGACGAAGACCTTTACTGGATGCCCGTGATCTTCGGGCCCTCAGACGCCACTGCATCACTCACCAACATGATTCTGTCACTGACATCACTAAACGGGCCCAGGAATACTTCAAGAAACCACTGTCTATAAACACAGTCTGCCGCGCCATCCACAGATGCCACCTAAAACTCTATCATGCAAAAAGGAAGTCATTGTTAAGCATGATTCAGAAGCGCCGCCGTGTTCTGTGGGCCAAGGCTCATTTAACCCTCTATTAACCAAGTACCTTTCCAACTGTGCAAAAATAATTTCTCTATGCAAATATGTTGATTATGGGCCAATATTTGGAAAAGCAGTTTAAAAAAAAAAAAAAAAAAAAATTGACCCTTTGGCCCACCTCTCCAAAATGTAACACATCTGCTACATTGGGTAATAATGTGAATGGAAAAATTAAAGTGACGGACCATTCAAGTTATTCTCAAATGTTTATTAGGCAATAAGAAACAAAATCAGCAGAGCGTCCAGGCTGTTAACCCTTCCACTTTATGTAGCAGATATGCTATGGTGGTTAATAGAGGGTTAAATTGGACTGTAGCAAAGTGGTTAGATGAGTCCAAATTTGACATTCTTGTTGGAAATCATGGGCTGTCGTGTCCTTCCGGCTAAAAAGGAGAAAGACCACCCATCCTGTTATCAGCATTCAGTTCAAAAGCCAGCATCTCTGATGGCATGGGGATGCATTAGTGCATATGGTGAGGGACAACTGCATGTTTAAAAAAGCACCATGAATGCTGAAAGGTATATAAAGGTTTTAAAGCAACATATGTTCCCCTCCAGATGACATCTATTCCAGGTAAGGCCTTGTGTATTTCAGCAGGACAATATAAAACCACATACAGCAGCTATTACAACAGCATCACTTTGTAGTTGAAGAGTTTGTGTGCTGAACTGGCCTACATGCAGTCCTGATCTTTCACCGATTGAGAACATTTGGTGCATAATTTAACGAAAAGTCTGTCAAAAGAGACCCAAAACTCTCCAATAGCTGGAAGCCTGTATTAAACAAGAGTGGGATCAAATTTCAATGGTTAAATTCAAGAAACTTGACTCCTCAATGCCCAGACGCCTCTACTCTGTGTTTAAAAGAGAGGATTAAAAGAAGAAAGGATGCTACACCATGGTAAATAGGCCCCTATCCCAACTTTTTTGAGACCTGTAGCAGCCATCAAATTTGAAATGAGCTCATTTTGTGAATAAAATTGTAAAATTTCTCAGTTTAAACATTTGCCATGTTTTCTCTGTTCTAATAAAATACTGGCTGCTGTGATTTGAAAGTCATTGCATTTTTATTTCATTCACAATTTACGCTTTGTCCTAACCATTTCAGAATTGGGGTTGTATTTTTTTTTTTTATTCTAACTATGTGCAACAATATAGAAACCTAAGCTGTAAATGAAAAATAAGCGAGGTACAGGGTATTCGTTTCAACAATAAGAAGTCAAATTTAAAAACGTTTTATTTCCAGCTTGTTATTTCCATTATTATCATTGATTATTAAGCCTGCAGTGTTTGAGTAAAATGCTGCATGTAAAACGCATGTAAGCAAATTACCTTTGGGGGTAGCCATTCGGCTGGCTGCTCGGAATGAATTGGCCAGAACCGGGTCCGGGAGGGACGCTGGAGGGAGCAGATGTGGGAGACTTCATCGCACCTGAGAAAAAGAAGCAACACGGTGAAAAACTGAGTGACAAGTTTCAGATACTGCCAGTGATATTTCCAAAGACACAAAGCACACGAACATCTATTAAACCCAATGACCTTCAAGCACAAATTAACAGAGCATTAAACAGCACCATCAAATGTGATAGCATTTCCAATAAAATGTAAATTTCCACTGACATTATTTTTCCCCCCATACTTCACAACAGTTCCAAAACACTCATTCAGAGGAAAATACAAAAAAAGACAGGGTTTAACCTTTTTGTTTCTTTAAAAAAACTAGGATGATTGCAAGGTTACATCTTACAACTTGTACTTTATACGTCTTTGAAAGTGTAATAAAGCCAGACTTATTTCAATTGTGGTTTGTAGTATATTAGCAGTATACTGTTCAAATTCAGAGTTAAGCATCAAACCAATTCCAGAGAGTCTTTCTCAGTTCAGAGCAATGAAATAAGACCCACGTCAAAAACATAGATCCTGTGTGCTAAAATGGCATTTGTTTTGGATTCAAAGACTTTTCTATGCTGACCTCATCTTGCCTAGTGCATTTGAGCCCTTTAGGTGGGGCTGGTAGGTGAGGTTTACCCATCTTTAAGAGGATTTCATTTGTTTTAATACAGCAGGCAAGGTTAATCAAATGCAGAAAATCCATACTTGAATCAATGACAAATACCATCTGAACACAGGCCTGTCATGCTCACCAGGGGGCGCAGTAGGGAAAGACTGGGTTGGGCCCCCATAGTGCCCGTAATGAGGCGACATGGGGACCCCACCGAGACCAGAGGGGTACCCCACCATCCCGGGCTGGGCCTGAGAATAAGGAGGTGCAGCGACATAACCCTGATGACTCATTCTTTCCGCTTCCCGTTATCCTCTTCTCATTCCAGATAGGGTGGGATTCAAAAGACTTACAGACTAAGGAAGCAATGTTTACCATGTTAAATGTTTGTGCAGCATAATATAACATACAAGACAATATTATAATATCATCATTTGCGTAGCTGATGCTTTTCAACAACACAACTAACGTTTTACTGGACAATACGGAGGGCAATTCCCACCTAGGAGTTCAGAACCTTGTTCAAGGGCCCTACAGCTGATCTGATCTTACTCTAGCTGCACTTGGGCTCGAACTCCAAAAATTATTATTCAGTCAGACTGCTTATCCACGTGGCTCTGGGCTAGAGGCACTAAGCTGTGACATAGCACAGTCCAGGAGTATTATTACTTGTATGCACTTTGGCAATGAATCCGCCTTCGCTGGGAAATTTGCAAATTTGCATTGAATGATTTTTCCCATTCACTGACGACAGCTATTCTTCGTAAACGATTCCGTGCATTTACTGAGAATCCAAATGACGTTTACTGACAATTATTTTTGACTCTTACAAAAAAAAGCTTTGTTTTTTTTTTTTTTTTGGATCGATGCTCTGTCCATCATTAATCATAATGTACAGCCAGATAAAGAGATCAAGCTGACTTGTACTAAATAAAGGTCGGATCCAATAGGGGCCCTCCTTATTATCTCATCTTAATCTCAACACCAGGCATGCAAGGCACCGAAGTCGAACCAAAAAATCGCTCGGATCGCCCACAGAAAAGTAGAGAACCAACTGAATGTTTCAGGACATTTTTTGGTGCCGCGCTGGATATTTTGTTGCCCAAGGTGTTCTTGAATCATTCACATCAGTCAATTTGCAAAACAATATAAGCACAATAAACAAATACCTAGGATAATAAAGGTTTCTGAGGCTTTATAATAATGTATTATAAGATGGATATCTGTGAGTATTGATTCCTTTACTTCGTGTTCGCCGTTAACAACGCAAGATTGCATCCAGATGCTCCATTGCCTCAACACAGCTGGTTTAAGGACATGTAACCCATCAGGCGCGATATCATCTTAAGGACAGCGGTAGACTGCTCAAAAACAGTTTGAGTAATGTTGCTGCTTAGATCAACTTCATCATACGAGGGAAATACAAAACGGTTCGCGAACTGCGTTAGCCCAGGTCAGCCAAACTCGCCCTTCCTTACTTGCCACGTCAAAAACCGTTATGATGGCTGAAAAATAAAGCATCACGAAGCAAATAGTCTGCAGTGATTGGGGCACCTACTTCACCTACTTCAGAAATTAGTGCACACTACGGATAAAATCATAACAGCGAGCATGCATAGCGCAACTATTATTGCATTCTATTGTAGCTTGCTAGATACTGTAACGATATATTAGCCGTTCTAAGTTACTACCAAGAACGGAAATCACCCAACATACAAAGTAAAGTTTACTGGCAGATAGAATTGTCGCTACTGGCCATCCATTCGATAGGGAAGAGTACTCTCTCGTCATGTTCAGAGGAATATAACATTAATTCTGGAATTTACCTGAGTGTAGAAGAATCAGCTGAAAGCGTTCCTATGAGAATCTGGATTGCTCTAAATGCGCATCACTGCGAAGTGCCACGTCAAACTCCAGAAGCATCGGGCCGGTTTCCTACGTCCACCTTTCAGTTCGCTGCCCCTTGCGCGCATGCGCAATATTGTGGGAATTCCTAACACGTCAGCAAGCCGATCTGAGCATCACAGCCCACCAGTTGGAGCGTGCATGCGTATGAGTGATGGGGGAAACATACGGTTCACATCCCGCAGCGAAAACGAAATCGATTATCTACTTGCATTCATTAAATCAACTTTGATTTCACGATAAATCTCTCCCAAAGTACTTCTAAATAAAAACTGCCGAAACGTTTTGAGCAATTCTGCTACTGTTTCCATGGTGAGGACGTTTCAAATCGGCTGTAAAAATGGTATGAGCTTGGGCTTCACTGAGAGAGTAGTCAGTCCAAAGCGGCATAAGAAATCTTCAAAACGATCAAATTCTGAGACTCAGGTCGGTTCAGTATATGGAATATACATATATATGTGCTATCTTCTATTCTTTAGTTATTATTATGCATCATGATTTCATCAAGGGATGTAGGGATGAATGTCCTCTACATTAATTAGTTACCTATAACAGTTCTTGACACCAAGCTAACAGGATATAGTATACTTCACCATTACTAGGCCTATAACAAGCCAATTGACCATTATTTTGTGGAAATAATAATAATAATAATAATCAACATTAAAAGAGGTTAATAAACCTCTGTGGCGAACACAGCTGATCAGTGGCCTGTTGATGTTTAGCTGGTGGTACTTTTCATGACGTTTTAAAACGGGCTGGACTTCACGGTTTGTTTGCGTGTAATGCCAGTGGTGCTGTCTCACAGTCTGTAGCTGCCGCCTCTTGTTCAGTTTCACTGCGCAGCTGTTTGCACTCCCAACTTCTGTCCTGGAGTTCTGAATGGTGGACCACAGCGGAGTAGGTCCGCCAGCATGGTGATTGCGGATTGCATATGTATTACAGTGCGTGGAGGACCACCGTGGGGCTTCAGTTTGCAAGGAGGAGACCATCGTGAGCCCCTGCTTGTCTCCCAGGTAGGGTCGAAGGAGTGAAAATGAATACAAGAAACAAACAAATTCAAACCGTTATTTTCATTTCGTAAATTCTTTATGACAGTTAGGCTAATTGATTTGCGGCAGCTGCAGCAGCAATAAATCCGTAAACATCAGTATAGGCTAGTTCTCCTGAATTGATGTTCAATCAATTTATTTATCACAGATGTTTAAATTGCATATTCATCCTGCGCAGCCTTTTTCGCTGTTCAGTTGGTCCCCAAGTTGTTTAATTCTGGGGAAAATTCAAGAGAAGAGGTTGTGAATTTAGTTGTAAAAAAATGTTTGCCATCAATTAATCTTCTGATTGCATAGTAAGAGTAAATGGGAGCATGTTTGGCTTAGTGTGGCTGATATCTTTGACTGGCATTGGAATGCGTGCAAAGGTAATGTGTTATTGTCTGTTAAGGTGAGACGTTACTATCACTGACTGCTGACCGGTCAGGAAAAGTTGCGTGAGGTATATGCTACTTGGAGAATAGTTCCAAGTGCCTTTTTAAATCTAATATTTGATTAAGTTACAGAAGATGAACCGGCTACCTGCATTAAAGGTAAAATATTACGTATTTTTACACGTTACATAATTTGTCTGATCGTTAATGCTTAAACACAAGCTGTGTATCATTTACCTAAAGCCAACTGCCCAACCAAAAAAATTTTTTTTTCCCCAGCTCGAATTGGCTTATAAATTACTAATCGTTTGTGATTTTGATCCAGAGGAAGCTTACATTCTTTTCTGAGAAAATTTATTCGTCCTGAGCAAATACCATATATGGTAAGAGCAGAGCAAGCTTACAGTAGCGCGCTCAGCAGTCTGCTATCAAGTTAATTTCACCGGGGACATAAATACGATCCGTTAGATTTGAGTACGGGGCTCACTGATTCCGCTCTTTGGCCGTTCAAAGAGTAACTGACAAAACTAATTATGCCCTTTTAAACTTAACACTACCAGTTTGCATTAGTATCTCATTACAGAATAAGGATGCAGCTGTAAATGGATGCATTTTATAGTGGTAGTGCACATATGGCCACTGGTTTTGAGCACACTGAGTTTCATTAAGACTGAACATTTTACTGTGTTTGGAATACCCCGGTGAGGTGTGTGTGTGTGTGTGTGTTTGGGGGGGGAGTAGTTGGATTTCCAAGATATTTTACATTCCTGATATTTTGTTAGTAAGAAGTGCTGATGACAGGATCAGCTCACTCATGAGCCGCTTTGCATAATGAAGCCCTCTTTATGTCTGGCCGAAAGGTAAAGTCACTTCAGAAAGCATTCAGACCGTTGTACTGTGCCGTGTATACTGTGTTTACAGTATGAGCGTGTGAGTAAATGTTGTGTCTCCTACTGCCGATCGACAGTCTGTCTGTCTGACATAATAATCCTGCCGCTTGCCTTATACATGCATAAACTGATCCCCCCCCCAAGAAAGGAATGAGTGGGTTCCATAATGGATAGGCGATAAAAGGATGTTTTTCTCCTGGTCAGGACATCTGTGAAACAGTTGAACCCACAAGTATTTTAATCCAGCCTTAGAAGATCCAAATCTGAACACTTACATTGTTTACCTTGATTGGAAACAGCTGGTTGTTCAGCAAATGTGTTTATGATTTTGGTCTCTTGAACATCTAGATAAATGGGTATAAATAAATTCCTTCTCACTATTGGGTGCAAGGTCCTATCTTAGTCTAAATAAAGGCTGCATCCAAAATCTTTCAAGGGCAAGGACCATTGCTCACGAAAGGACATGCGCCAGAATAGTTAACAAGTGGCCATGACAATGAGTGTCCAAACTGTGTATTTAATGAAGTAAAGGCAGCAATTAGCTCCTCCATTGCTTCATTTCAGCCATGAAATATGTACCACAATTCTAGCACACTGTATCAGTCATTCATGTCTCAAAGTTTTTTGATAAATTGTGGAAGCCCTTAAAGCGACACAACAGTCATGTACAATGCCCACTGTACAATTCTCTGGAGGCAGTGTTATGAACAGGAGTTGCTTCAGTGGGTCAGGTCTATGCTCAGCAATGTTCTTCAGCAAAAAAAACTGAATTAAGTAGACTACCTGAACATACTGAATAACCAGTGACGCATCACTGGACTTTTTATTCCCCGATGGCACAGGCATATTCCAGGATGACCATGCCAAGACTCATCAGGCTCAAATTGAAGCACCTATTACAAAAACCCCATAAGTCACACTTGACTTGACCTGACTTGTGGGGTTTTAATAATCAGTGCTTCAATTGTGGAAGTGAGGTTCACTGAGCATGAGGAATCATTTTCACTCATGAATTGGCTCAGAGTCAGGACCTCAACCAATTTAAAGTCTTTGGGATGTGATGGAGAAGACTTAACGGAGTGGTTTGACTGACCCATTGTCAATACAATATCTTGGCAAAAAATGAATGCAAGCCTTAGCGGAAATAAATGTTGTAACAGTGTATAAGAATGTCAAAACTATACCACGATGAATTTGCACCGTGATCAAAGCTAAAGGTGGCCCAACAAAATATTACAGTGCACAACTTTCATTTGGACAGGCAGTGGTCTTCATACGGAAGTTTTCCAACAGGCTTTTTGCAGTTCATTTCCTCCTTGAGCTATTTGGTTGGACAAACATGTTAAAGTGTGTGTAATTGCAAGAAGGACTTATTTTCATAAATGCATGTTTTCTTTATGCAGTTGTTTATAAATGTCTGCAGGCTTGGTGCTTTAAACAGAATGCACTTGGTGAGAGACGAGACAAATCATCAAACCAAAAAAGTAAACTTCAGTTATTTCAAATGGATTATAGTCATAGTGGCAAAACACATTTATAATTTATGCAGAACTCTCTGTGATTTGAGAAAGGCTGTATTGAGAGGCCATTTACTGGAAATCAACTTTATAAACAATCACATGCTTCAATCAGATTTTCCGCAAATTGGGAATTTATTGGATGAAAGCTTGATTGCCAAGGTATTTAATCAGCTGAAATCAATTAAAGGTAAACAGAATTTGTGGAACAATCTACTTTTTTTCTGGGGAACAGTTGTGTTTAGCATACCATGACTTAATTGAATTAATCAATTGCAGTTGCAGAGTATTGCCATTCGCTTGAACAGCTGATTTTTGAGCTCCAAATGAATGTGGAAATGTGGGAGTGTGTGTCCATCTCAGCTGAAATTGCCATGACAAGACTTTGTTTGTCAAATGGAAACTATTTTCTTGTTCTGTATACTGCAACTCAGCTGGACACAAGTAGGTTTGGTATTTGGAGCAAGAACCCTCCTTGACTGGAAGTGTCTGTGAGATGATAGAATGCTGTTCACAGTTATTTGCCATTTTTTCATGATCCTGTGGGGTTGTGTGCAAAGCTGACTGAAGAAAAGTGAAAGAGGTGACAAGAAAGTGCAGTATTTTCACCTTCAAGTGTGGATTGTCAACAGCTATTGCTAACTTGCATGTGTAAGGCTTTTCCTTTTAAAGGAGAAGCTGTTATTCAAAAACTGCTGGAATCATGTATCTGCAAACAGGAGGCTGATTCCCTTAAAAGGAAAGCCTCTTTTCATAATGAGTTTTGGAGAGCTTGGGTATTAAGCAAAGATTTTGAACTCATGACTCACTTCTTTTTTTTTTTTTTTAAAGCTTTGTATTTTTTCTGGCTGTGCATCATGTAATGCAGTTCTATCTTTATTTTGAGATTATTGAGCTGTGATGTTAATCACCAGTGGTCAGTGTTGGGGTTAAAGCATTACAAAGTAACTAATTACAGTAATCAGATTACATTAATCAGTAACACAGACGCAGTAATGTTACACATTACTTTGATAACTCAAGTAATTGCATTACATTTACTAACGAATAAATTATCTAGTTACTTACATTACTTTAAATTCTTCGACCATCAGCCAGAAAATAATCTTCTTCTTCTTCTTCAGTGTATTGGCGATTGAGACCAAGGACAGAAAAACAAATCAAACTGTCCTTTTTCATATGTGTTTATGCCAGTACTGTAGCCTTGTACTTGAATCACTTTTCTGTGAAGTGCTGTTTGGGCTGATTTTTACTACTTTGTTGTTGGCTTTGCTGTATTAAAGAGCATGAAGGAGAGATCTTGCGAGTGTCCTCCTTATGAGAATAAAAATCTGTTGCTGATCTGGGCATATACCAGGTTTTAACATGATGTGGCTAATTAATTCAGTTATGGTAAATTTCAGATGACGGTGCTGAGTAATCCTAACATAATGTAACTAGCAGTTTAACTACAATGTATTTACTTTCATCAGTGAGTAATGAAGCAAAGTAAGGGATTTCATGTTTTAAAAAGAAACCAGTAAAGAGTGATGCATTACTTTTTTAGAGTAACTACCTCAACAATGTCAGTGGTGCATACATTAAATCAAAACTTATATATATCATAAGGGCCAGTCCATAGGAGGGTTGCGACGCTTAAGTCAGGTCCTTCCCCACACCTCCTGGTCATACGGTGACTCCCTGATGAGAGGGGGAGGGCTGCTGGCCGTAGTTCAGACAAGACCCTCATGTAGTGACAGAAACCAGGATGGATAAAGTTACCAACAACCCCTGACGTCGACTCAGGGCCAGGTTGGGGTAGGGAGACCTTACCAGGTCAGGCGAACTGGAAGGAATGGATGTAAAGCCACTCCAGACAGCTTTTTTCTCTAAGATGCTACACAAGGCCATCAAACAGGTCATTCTGCAGTGGCGTGGTAAGCACATCCACAGTACATGCATAGATTTTTACTTCAAAATCTGTTTGTTTTTAGCATCATATGGTGAAGTTAGCCAAATCAGTTAATCAGTCCCTTAATTCTTGGTCATCATTCCCCCTTCTAATGTCACAAAGGACAGGTGTGAAATGGCTTGTAGTGGCTAATTATCTGTGCAGCCGGTGGCATGATAGCGGCCCTTTTAACTATCATTTTGGATTACGAATAATTTCTGAGGATGATAAACTTTTACCAGGAAGATACTGACTGGTTGCTCAAGGGCATATACCAAGCATCAATCCAGCAAGTTGGACTCTCAAAATAAGGGGTATACTGTATATACACCTACACTAATGTAAGGAAATGGGAAGCCTAATGCATAACACTTGATGGGAGAGGCAAGTAGGACACGAGACAATATATCAAAGAGACACACAAGCTGCTGAATGGATGGAGACACAAAAGGGATTCACACAAGGGTTGTGATACCTATGAAAACATTAAAAAAAAAAAGATTTATCTCTCTTGAGGATTGAAAAATAATGAAGATGGATGAGTTAAATATGAATTATTTATCACATTAAGATAGCAAAAATTTACTTTGCCAAAAGTGACATCAAAAAATACACTTGGAGAATGTAAAAAGGGATATTACCAATCTAAAACCGCTAAGTCTTGGAGTAATACCACATTCTGACAATGGCAAATTTGAAAAAATGCACATAAACTAAATATGACTTTATATTTCTGAGCTTTGATGCCATTAACCTGGACAAGGATGACCCAGCTTAATGAAATGGTATCCAATGCAAATTTTATAGTCTATATACTTCAGCTACAAGAATAAAACCACCACCTTGTTTTGGAATGTATTTATGCTTCTATGCATGTTAGACTGTGTGAATCTACATTTTGCCCTTGTTTATGTAAATATTTGTGCTAAAGTGCATGTTAGACTGCGCAAATTTGTAAGTATATTAGACCCTTGTTTGGGTTAGTATTTGTGTTTCAATGCATGTTGGACTGAGCTAATGTACATTCGGCCCTTGTTTGGGTTGGTATTTGTGTTTCAATGAATGTTAGTCTGAGTCAATCTACATTCGCCCCTTGTTTGGGTAAGTATGGGAGTACTGCAAACAGTGCTGCATATGCTGGCGCCACAATTAAAATGTTCCCATTTAAATCTCGTTTCCCTTGACCTTTGTACAAAAGACATAAACAATACAAGAGCGCATTTGCATGTGCACATCATCAATCAGCAGCACTCTCCCATAAGTCTTGCGCAAAAACCTCTCACGTGGAAAGATCTTTAATTCCCAGGAGCTATGGCAAACAGGCATTGCATTTAAACTGAGTGGGGTTTTGAATATATGTTTTTTGCTAATTGTACATGGAAACATTAACAGCTAAATGAGCTGTATGAGACCCTTTTAACTGTTCTAAAAAATATATATTATAATGTGATAAAGGGGCGAGCAGGAGGGGGCAGCACGGTGGTGCAGTGTGTGTCACTGGCACCTCACAGCAGGGAGGTTGAGTGTCCAAGTTCTGCCTGGGGCCTCCCTGTGTGGAGTTTGCATGTTCTCCCCAAGTTTGCCGGGCCAGATTTCCCATTGTCCAAATTCTAACTGGCCATTGGAATGAGTGTGTGTGAGTGAATGGTGTGTGTGCCCAGCAATGGTTTTGGAACTGCCGAGGGTGTAATCCTATCTGGAGGCTGGGGATAGGCTCCAGCATCCCAGAATCCTCCTGAAATTGACCAAGAAGAAGTTAGATAATGGATGGTCAAAAAGGGTGATGCTGGGTTTCTATGTAAAGCTGATGGTTTGCTGAGCAATCATTGGTATCAATTACAATACTTGCATGTGTTAGGTCACAAATATGTGATCAGAATTTTCTCATCTGAGCATTTTAAAGCTGATGCAACAATCATTCTTCAAAGGGTTAAAAATTCTTACTTTTCCAATGGTTAAATTTCTTTTTGCCTCAGAGTGCTAGTGGCGTTTAGCAATGCGCTCATATAATTTCAGTCATCTACAGGCCTGGGTGTAGCTCGTAATGAATTGGATGTTTGGAGAGGAATGCTTTCATGACGAGTGTCCGCATTCAACTAAAAGGTTCATTCAAATGTTATTCTCATTTGTTTTACTAGCACACAACAAGCGACGGAACGCTGTATCTCCATCGAGATTTTATTCTGAGTTTGAGTTAGTTTGGCAAAGCATACACTTTCAGTAATAAGTGTCATTTTTATTTTTTTTTCTGCTGTGTATGTGCAAATTTTAACAATTGCTATAAATTTGCTGTTTACAAATGGTCTATCTCCCACTCCCAATGGAGAGAACTGATATTACAAAGAATCAGCCATTGATACCGGAATCACAACCAACTTAGTGTGCCAGTTTAAAAGTTTGCAGTCCCTCTTTAAAGAGACAGTGAATTGACTTAGCTTTGAATGGTGCAATAAAATTAATTTAATGCTTTAACTTGTTTTGACAATAGTGCTGCCAGGCCTGCTGTTTTTAAATTTTAACATGAGATCGGAGCTTTAGACGGGGTCCTTACATTGTGCTGCTGTTCACACCGTACCCGTGTATGATCATAATGCTTATCCATTCTGCAACCTTTTATTATAACCTTTATTTATTCATGAGAATCCCATTGAGATAAAGATCTCATTTTCAAGAGACACCTGATGCACATACAGCGCCCTCCATTATTATTGGCACCTCTGATTAAGATGTGTTAAAAGCCTAAAAATAAATTCAGTTTTTTTTTGCAGAAGCATACTTTCACACTGAAAATTGTAGAAAAATGTAACCTTCAACTCAATTGAATTTTAAGGGAAAAAAAATCCCTGACTAAGAAATGATTATTTTTCATGAAATCACCTATTCCACAATTATTGGCCCCCTAACAATTCCTAGGAATTAAATGTAAATTAAGTACCTCTGTCATTTCTACAGTAGTTTACAAAGTTGATCAGAGTATCTAGGAACATTTAATTAGTAAGAGGCCATTTCTCTTATCCACTCTTCAACATGGGAAAGACAAAGGAACACTCCATTCACTTAAGGCAGATGTGTGTCAACCTTCACAAGTCAGGCAATGGCTACAAGAAAATAGCCATTCACTTGCACCTGCCCATATCTACTGTCAGAGGAATCATTAAGAAGTTTAAAACTGGAACAGTGGTAAACAAGCCTGGACGAGGACGCAAGGTTATTTTGCCACCACGCACAGTAGGAGGATGGTAAGAGAAATAAAAAGTTCTCCAAAGCTCACTGTTAAAGAATTGCAACAAATGGTAGCATCTTGGGGTCACAAAGTCTCCAAAACAACCATCAGGTGCTATCTACATGCCAACAAACTGTTTGGGAGGCGTGCACGGAAAAAACCTTTTCTCACTCACAATCATAAACGCAAACGTCTTTTGCTAAGTGGTACTGGGACTTCAACTGGGACTGTGTGCTTTGGTCAGATGAGACCAAGACACCAAGATAGAGCTTTTTGGCGGCAGACACTTTAAGTGGGTCTGGCGGAACACAAAACATGAGTATGCAGAAAAGCACCTCATGCCCCCTGTGAAGTATGGGGGAGGATCGGTGATGCTGTGGGCTTGTTTCTCTTCCAGAGGCCCTGGGAACCTTGTTAGGGTGCATGGCATCATGAACGCTTTGAAATACCAGGACATTTTAAATCAAAATCTGGTGGCCTCTGCCCGAAAGCTGAAGATGGGTCGTCACTGGGTCTTTCAGCGAGATAATGACCCTAAACATGTGGCCAAATCTACACAGAAATGGTTCACTAGATACGGAATCAAGCTTGTCCCATGGCCATCTCAGTCCCTAGACCTCAACCCCATTGAAAACCTGTGGAGTGAGCTGAAGAGGAGAGTGCAGAGGAGAGGACCCAGGTCGCTGGATGATTTAGAGAGATTATGCACAGAGGATTGGTCAAAGATCCCTCTTTCTGTATTCTCCCATCTTGTGAAACATTATAGGAGAAGATTAGGTGCTGTTTCGTTGGCAAAAGGGGGTTGTACAAAGTATTAACATCAGGGGTGCTAATAATTGTGGCACACATGATTTGATGTAAAAGAATTTACATCAATGTATGAATGTAAAGAATGTAAATTTCTTACTGTGGGATTTTTTTTCCCCACTGAATAAATGCCCTTGAATTAATGGTTGGATTTTCCTCTTTTTTTCATTTTGGTCCTATATTATTTAGAAAAAAACAGAATTTATCAGAAGCTAAAGAACACATCTTAACCAGCAGTGCCAATAATTATGGAGGGCGCTATAAAATGAAATGAAAACAAAAATGAACATTCATAACTAAATGATCTAACAACAATTTAAAGTACAATCTAATAGAAATATTGCCTCTTTTGATTGGTTTATGTCTTGAGTCTTCCTTTCACCGACTGTGTTCTGTTCATGTTTAACCCTCCTCACAAGTATGTTGACATTTTTTTACTCCCTACTTTATGTTTGCAAGTTGCTGGATTGTCACTTGCTATATGCCCTTTAGCAACTAGTCAGTATTCGCACGTAAAGGTCTTTGGCTTGTAGAATTGAATTGAAACATTTAAGAAGAGAAATTTACAGTAGTTCTTGTCCTAGTTAATTTATTAGGACCAGGCTTCCAGGCCTTCCTCTCGGTCTCCTGGATTGAGTTGGGTAGCTGATAATCTACTCTTGGTCTGTTCCTCTGCCCAGTTTATTAGGAACAAGCTCCCTATCCTACTACAGTCATCAGGACTGGGATCGCGTTTCTTGCTATTCTTCTCCATCCTGCCATCTGACAGTCTGGTTAAGTAAGCACTCCACCTGGCAGCTGTCCCAGAAAGCCACTGGCTGGGCACAGGACACGCCCACACTATCTCCTGTTACATCTGCACCATTCTCCTCTGATTCTACCTGCGTTGGACTGGCATCCCATCCAGGCGGAGTAGTAATACTCCTAGTCGCTTCATGCCACAGAAACTGGGGTTAAGCACTGGGCCGATGGGTCACGAGACTCGAAACAGGCTTACTTCATTCTCCTCTGGGCTCTGTCCATCTGTCTTACCGTATTTCTATCAACAAACCCTACAATAGGATTATACTCTCCCACTGCATTTTATTCCTGGTCTGGTTCATAACACTCCAGAAATAAATAAATAAATGAAATTGCATAATAGATTGAGAGGACCAACAATATTCTCGTATAAGATACAATGATAGATTCTGTAAGGATCACAAACAAATTGAAGAGTGATACACTGAATCCAAAAATCAGAGAATGTAAGAAGATGCATCCCTATAAATCACATCACCATAATCTAAAACTGACATGAACACTGCTTCAATGAACCTTTTCCCATAAAACATAATAAAGCTGGCTCCATTTCTGTTCCAGTGATCCATTCTTTTATTTTGCCTCAGTTCATACGCAAAATTGTCTATATGACATTCAGATGTAAGGATTTCTTTATTGCAGTGAAGCCTGTCGTCTTGTAGTGTATGGATAGTTGAAATGAGAAGCAAGTGGTTTTTGTAATTTAGGTAGAATGCAAATGTTAATATGAAAAAATAATGGGCATTGTAGAATATTGGCCATTTTTCACTCACTATTCATTTGTGAGCAGAAACAATTTGCAGAGGCAAATTACAAGATGTTTTGAATCCCTGAATCATTTCCAGTTCTACCCATTTTTGGATTTCTTGATAAAAAGTTCATAATTATTTCCCAAAAATATGATTTTTCACCTCTGAAACATCTTAATTATTGCAGTGAAGAAAATTGCTTTTATATTCTGAGTTATTTTTTGAAGTTTTTTTTTCTTCAAAGCAACAATACTTGTTCATTGACAGGTCTATTACATATGCAGATGCATTTGTAATAATTATAGATTTCATAACTAGCGATCATCTTCTGATGACATCACGCCAGCTGCTCCTCCTACCACAGGTGCCAGCTGCTCCTCCTACCACCACACCTGGTGCCCTTGCTGGGACTACTTCCCCCCATACACTCGGCGGTCTAATTGCTGTCTGTGCGTTTAAATTGATTCAAACATTTGCGACCGGTGCCCGTTTTTCGGTGAGCAGATCCATTCAGGGGAAAAACATTATTCCAAATAAGGAATTCTTGTAGCGCTTGAAAGTTCTGAAAACGCCACTGATAAGTCATGAAAATGAATGCACTGAACTACACCACCATTTTTTAAGGCCGGACTTGCAGAGCATCCAGCATTATCCAGCCTCCTCACTGCCACCTAGCTGTAGTACTTTTTCATTGCAAATCACGTACGTCTTCAGCATTCCTCTCTGCCTTACTTGTGCCTAGACATTGATTAAATGAGCCAGGTTTGTTCCCAAAGATAAAGAGCAAAAAAAAAGAAGAGACCATAATTAATGGAAGTATTGATTACTGGAACTGACTGCTCATCGAATGGACATTTGAAGGAGCAAGGATTTTCCATTCACTAATTCACATTTCCCTTAATCATTTGCCTTCACTTCCTTTCCTGAGTTCTTGTTCTTATTTATTTTCTTTGCATTTGTTTAGATGGGGGTCTAAATAAATTATGCAACATGACTCCAGCTGTATAACTGCAACGATAAATTTCAAGAATCATTTGAAAGATGACAGAACAACTATGCAAAGATAATGGCAGTTTTATTTATATTTGTACTTTAGTTGTTAAGGGCCAGTTTCACTGGCATGGATTGAGCATAGCCCTTGAACAAAATGAGTTTTGTGTGATGTTTCATTGAAATTTAATTAAGTTGTGGGTAAATCTTAATCTATGGGAAACTTGCTCAATAAGTATGGTTTGAATCTTCTTTAATACTTCTACTGTTTTATATCTAAATACTCTGGTTTGAATCTCTCTAAATGCTTCCATATGGAGTAGGTACCATCAATTACGGATCTAGGACTAATGTGCTTGACAAAAACAGTGATAAAAGACAGTGTTCATGCGCAGTGCTTATCTAAAAGACATCATTCCTCACAATTCCTCCCACTCTGGCTAGTGCTTGCTTCATATTAAATTGAGGGGCCTGTATCAGAAAACAGAATTACCAAATTTGCAGAACAACTGCACAGAGTAAACCTGGAATAGCATTTCACAATATCTGCCCATCTTCCTTTCTGAGTGGGATTTATTTTGCTCTTTGGCAGCTGACTTTTTAATCCTGCTTTGAGATAAAGGCCTCAAGTTTAGTGTGTGTGTGTGTGTGTGTGTGTGCGTGCGTGCGTGCGTGTGTGCGTGTGTGTGTGTGTGTGTGTGTGTGTGTGTAAGAGAGAGAAGGGAGAGAGAGAATTTTTGGTCACAAATATTTGACAGTGTAATCCTGCCAATAGCTTTTTATGGGTGTGAGGTGTTAGGTTCTCTTCGTCTGCTCAACTACGCTACATGGGAAAAGCGTCAGACTGAAGCCCTGCAGAACAATATCATGTGTCCAAAGGAAAACGCCAAAAAACACGTGCAGGGCAGAATTAAGGCGATTTCCCTTGGTTTTTAAAATTCAAAAAAGGGCATACCAAATTTCCTCAACCTATATGACTCCCAGAAAATGAAAATCCTTCTGGGAGAAGACAGATGCTGCCAAAACCTGGCAGCAGTATATATTGCCACTTTCCACAGCTGGATGGATAGTACCAGCCCTTTATATCCAAAAATTTATACTCCCAAAAATGGTTAATTTCTCTCTATTTTTTTTTTTTTTTTTAGATCATTCCAAATAATGCAATAAGTTTTCAAATGTTCATAGTTATTGGATGTAACAGCTATTTGTTTAGTTCCCATATGTTTTATACAGTACCAGTCAAAAGTTTGGACATACCCACATTTTTCATACAAGACATGTTTAATAAAGAAATAGGTACCGTTTATTTTGCAAAAAAAAGATCTAATTCTAAAATCCATCAAACAAGCCAGCATTTTCTGTCATATTTACAGAGCATACTCACATATTTTTTTTTTTTACAAGAGCAGTTATATCGTTATAATGAGTTTTCTGCTGAGCGGCCGTCTAAGTTCCCAAAGATGTGCTGCCCTTGTGGTTTGCTTTTCATCAACTTGTATGCCCAATAAATTTGAAAACAGCTTGTCTTTAATTTGTCTGTTGGAAAATGGAAAGAGCATGTTTGTCTGCTTACTTTGCAAAATGTCTCTTCTTTGAGAATTCTAAAATTTTGGACACTATTCAAACAAGTCAACTATTCTCTTTTAACTTCTAACTATTTACCTCTTGCCAGATTCCATTTGAGATTATATTGAGAAGTTAAAGGGCATCTAAAGTCGATTCCCATTGTTTTTGTTTATCAGCCAATCAGCGAGTTGCACCTGGGCAAACAAACCGAAATAGAAGGATTATCTACGCAGTTTACATGAATGAAATTGGTCATGTGACAATGCAAAATGTCAACAAAAGCAAGTGATTTGTTTGTAAACATTGGACGTTCAATGTCCCGTCTGAGAATCGACTTTAGATTCTTTAAGCCATATAAATTTCTTTAAATGCAGAGTGCTGTGACATTAGCAAAGTGGGTCCAAACTTTTGACTGGTACTATAGGCCTATACGTGTTCTGTTTCTTTCATGCTTTGGCAAAACATGCCTATGTGTCATGCCAATAAAGCCCTTTAAATTGGAATTGAAAATTAAATTGAGAGAGAGAGAGAGAGAGAGAGAGAGAGAGAGAGAGGTGAGAGGGAAACAGTGAGAGATGTAACAGCCCTGTCATGTTGAGAATTAAGTGCACAGCATCCATCCCCTTTGTTTTTCTGGTCTTCTTGGAGACCATACACAGAGTCCCTTGCAGGCTCCGAGAGCTGCCGAATACCATTCCATATACAGTGTCCCTCGACCCGTCACACAGGGTAAATCTGAGTCCTGAGAGATTGATCATACGGGTCTGAGCCGAAACAGAGGCAGAGTCCGCTCACACGCATTGAGAGCCCGGTCCCGCTGCTATCCTCCCACAGGTGGAGGAGAGGGGAAATGCAGCCCAGGTAGAACTTCGAGAAGGAGACGAGCTTGTGTCCCTGAACGGGAAGAGCTGTGCGGACATCCCTCTCTCAGACGCCATGGCTTTAATGGACTCCGCTACCGACAGCCTCAGTCTGCTCGTTAAAAGGTAAAGCCTTATCCATCTCAGTGGGATGTACAGTATGTGTAGAGCAGTCCAGGTATTTGGACAGCAGTAATTTTCTGAGCTAGCTCTTGACCCAAGGGCATTAGATTTGAGAAGCAAATCAGAGAAGTTTAGAAGCTAAAGAAGTTACTGTCATCACTATCTTACCTATGAAAGAATTGCTGTCCTTAATATACATTTTTACTGTCCAAATATTGATGAACAAATTGGTATTGCTTTTCAAATTATTATTATTATTATTATTATTATTATTATTATTATTATTATTATTAGTTGTAGTAGAAGTAGTATTGTTTTTTTTTATGTGTTTCATTCATAATCTGCCTGATCAAAGATTCATAAAGCAAGCCTCTGTCTTTACCATGGCCCATGCCATCTGCAACCAATTTTAGACTGTTAACCATAAGCAATTATTGTACATAGTAATGCAATAATGGTTTGGAGGATTCATATTAAATATTGCACAGGCGATTATTCAAAGCATTGTTTTATGCATTCAGCATTTTCACGGTTCACTTGGAAGAGCAGAGGCCATCAGGGTGAATATTTTGCACTCTGGAAGGATTCAGATGACAGTGCAGCAGTAAGCTGAACAGATTTTAAAGTTCTGAAGATGGGCTGTAATCATGAGACAGCTCATTTAAGTATTTAGACAGGTTGCTTAAATGTGAAGGGCTGTAGTTCCAACACATTTCACTGGAAATTAATGCCAATACCCTCAAATTAAAGCTGATATTAGGGTAGACATCAGTAAGGTGTTATATGCAGCAGAGAAGAAATCTGGCGCAGATCCACAGAAAGCCCATAGGGAATATTTAATAAGCCAAGTAATAAGCCACAACTGACTCAAACAGAGTACAAAGGCAACACAACTATGGTTATTGACGAGAGCTTGATCATAACCTGTCTGGGTCAGGAGAGGAGCGAACAGTACTGCGTAGGCCAGGGGTAGGCAATCACGGTCCTGGAGGGCCGGTGTGTATGCAGGTTTTTATTCCTATCAATTACCCTGACTAATTGAGTTAATTGATTGCATGCACAAATATAGATTTTTGCAATGATTCGATCAAAGGAAAATGTTTTATGAAGGGAGACAAACTTTGTAGTTTCATGATAATTTAAAGAAATGCGCATGAAACGTCAGATTTCATAAATGGTTTGGCTAATTGAGACAATCAACTAATTAAAGACCAGACGTTGGTGTGAAAACCAGGGACAGATACGGCCATCGCTGCCCACCTCTGGCGTAGGCAATCTGGGGGTCTGGGGCTACGAAATAAAGCCTATTCATGAACTCAGGGATTGGAAAGACCAGCCGACTCGCCAAACAGGAGCTGAAGATGGAAGGGAGGACGCCCCTATTAAAGTGGTAACATGATTTATCTCTGCAGATGAAGGATTTTAGCGCTCTTAGCTTTAACTGGATAGGACACTAAGAGGAGGAACGATCCAGCAGGGAATGAATGTAGACCGTGAACATAAATAAAGACCACAAACAATCAACGATAGAGAACAGGTGGGGGAGCACAGAAGGGAAGGAGAGCAGGAGACAATAATTAAATAATGGCAACCAATAAGGAGGGAACAGACTAAAAAAACTGGACAGGGACTGCTGGATTGTTGGAAAAACAATACAGAAGACTCAGGACGCGATGTGACCCGGGTAGGGCTGATTGCCCTTTAACACTGTGTTTTTTTTCTCATAACATTGATGCACCTCAATGTAATAACACAAATGAGCTTATTCCAAATGCTCTGTATCTAGTTTTGTATTGCAGTGTCTTGGCCTTGATTTGCATTTAGATTGCACAGTTTATGACTTCTGGTATTGGGTTTGGCAGGTGAAGCAGATCATGGGTAATAGGCGGAGAGACTGTTCGTTTACAGTTCAGTTGACCTTTGCTTGCCCTGACAAATGCCTACATAGCAGCTGATGGTGTGTGTCCTTTTCGTAAGGCGGTAGCTTTGCTGTAAATCCACTGACACAGGGTGTAAATCCAAACCACAGCATAGAGCAGTACATTAGAATTTAGACTGTGAAAATTAATAAATGGGGTTACGATCCTCATGTGGTTCACACTATACGGGAACAAATAGCCACAAATGAAAGCCGATAGTGTCTAATTTAAAGGGCAGGTAAAATCATTATGACCAACATTTTAAAAAGCTGGAATGTATCAGGGGAAACAGATTCTGCTGAAATCAGTCCCCAATCAAAAATAATCAATATTATTCACAGCTGTGAACCGGAACTGCTGACCACATCCCGAGCCATTCTGAGTAACTTATGACGGCATCAATGGAACAAGCCGGCACGTGCCAGTATATGAGGAATGGCAAACATTAGATTTAAGAGCGAGAGTTTGTACTCCAATTTGAAAGACTGGAGTGACATCAGATTCGATTATAGTCATGGAAGCGAAGACTTTGGTCTTAGTGAGGCGGAAGAATACGTAGGGCTACAGCCTTATATGAACCTTCAAGAAGAAAGAGGAGCTGTGGGTGCAATGGGATGCACATAAGTCAATAAATGTCTTAATTTATTAATATATCATTTGCAAAACACATCAAAATTTATTATTCAGAATTATTTTGAGACATCCATTCTTAATGACCAAGTCCTTGTTTTGATCAAGATATAATTTTGGCCTTAATCAAAATGCTTCAATCACGGTGTTCACTCACTATTTATTGCAATTCGCTGCACATCCCTACATTACATACAGGGCAATAATACCCTGAGTAAGCGCTCCAGGATCATACTAGTCCACAAAATTTGGTTTTGAAAAATTGTTGAGCAATTGGGCTTCAGGAAAAACCATTTGACTATTTTTATTTTGATGTTATCATCTGAAGGTAAAAGAGCTAGAAATGACGTTACAGCCATTTCTGGAGGGGAAAAGAATTTGCTTAAAATTGAAAGTGCTTTGACAAGGATGCGGTGCTTTATCAATGAAATGTTTATCACCAACATTACTTTGGAAGACCATTTAATTGATCCATGAGGTAAAATCAGATTGTGAAATAGGGTTTACATGCCCTTTAAGCCTTTTAATCTCTCATTGATTTATGATTCAGTGTGCTGGAGGAGTTTGCAACAAAGTCAAAAAGAATCATCAGAAGATGACATATCCCCCCAGCCTCCGCAATCTAATCTCCAAAATCCCAAAATATCAAAAGGCACCAGTCTAGGACCTGATCTATGCACACAGCAGGTTTCTTCAAAAAATATTGAATGGTATTCGAGTTCTACTCCGAAAACAAAATTATTACAGATGGCCGGAGTGACGTACTGATGACAATATCTCCCCGCATTATATGCCGGGGGGATAAAAAGCAAAGGTTTTGCTCTGAGGGGAATGACTTAGTAGTGTGCCACTGATGCGGTAAGTGAGTGCCACATATTATTCTGTCTTGTCCTACTAGTCCTGCCTTGTATTCAGAATGTTTAGTTACTAATGCATGGTACAATAGTACGTCTACAACCAGCCCATTCCTGGTTGCTCTCTGAAGCTAAAGACCCTGAGATGGCTTGAAAGTAAAGCCTGCACGCAGCAGACATAAACATTTCCATTTCTGTTCGCACTCTGTTCGGAAGACAGGTTTACTTTTGTTTGCCAACTCCTGTTATTCTTGCTGCTCATAAGTACCTTAGCCAAATGCTTGCCATGTGTGTGCTAGCATCTCCACCTGAAGCCTGCAGTTGTCAAGTTAGGATTGGAATGACTGGCTGCTGGTAATCTGAAAAAATATTTGTGCCGCCCCAAATAGTCAAGAATCAAGTTGATTTGCATGGGTAAACGAGTTAACTGGTGAGGGTGGGTATGCCCTCCAGCATTCAAAAAGCAGAAACTCTTGCGCCTGCTGGCCGTTTTGAGCACTTGCCGCTTATTTCTGTGCATACAGGTGCCATTCTGCATGTGAGAAATGCTGTAATTTGCCCATGGGCATGTTTTAATGTGCTCACGCCTTTTGAAACAAATCTGGCACCATGCAATATGAAAAAAGTAGCAGGTAGCGATTCATGCTGCTCTTCATATTAACATTAGTTATAGCTAGCTAGCTAACCTCCCTGAACAATGATTCAAAGGGAGCTAACAAGCTTACATTCCGTCTGTGCTGAGCTGTCCATGTTTTGCTGACTCGTTGTGCCCAATTGCATCAAATGTAATTTAGCCCTGAGCTTGTTGATAATACCCCTTAGAAATTGAAAATTGACAGGTTCCGGAATAATATGCATTTACGAATTGGTTTGGTGATGCCAGCCCAGCATTTAGTGAGAATAATCAGGAATTAATTCTCTACATTTACTCTGCTCCTTAGGGCTATTTGGACAACTAATATGCTTCTTGGAAAATTCCCTTGAATTTCTCTTCAAAGCAGATTCTGTGTTTAATATGTCTTGAAGGCTTACTTTATGAATCTTTATTATGTTTTATGACTGCATAATGCTCTGTAAGGTACTTATTTTCTTTATACACAAAAAGCAGCACCAGTGACATGAAAGTAAATTTGCTATTCCCATTAGCAGAAGTTTTATTCTCAATGTTTTAGACAAATTACAATTACTTTGAAGTGACAATCACTTTGGCTATAACTGGGTGTTTAATTTTTATATGTACATACCTGGATTGTAAAAGCACACTCTCTGAGACACTCTCCCTGTGACTATGTGCTCTCTCTCTGTCTGTGCTCTGTCCTGTGGCAGGCACAAGGACTCTGACCCGCAGGACCCTGAGGGGATCGAACATAATTTTGGAGTTCAGGAACCAGATGAAGGGGGTCTAGAGAGCACCACTCTCCAAATCTGGCCTGAGAGAGAGCTATACATCTCCGAGTCCCAGGATGAGGCCTACTATGGCGAGTCGGAAAGTGACCCTGAGATTTCGGGGAAGGCTTCAACTGGCCCCGCCAAAGCAGTTAGCACGTTTGAGGTCCCCATACCTGGTGGGGCCAAGGGGACCTTCAACACAGGGGCTACGGTGGAGCTGCAGCTGTCCCTCGCCGAACATATCCCTGAAGCCTCCATTGGTGGTGCACTGGTTGCAACGGCAACAGAGAACGATGGCAAGGTTGTCCTCGAAACCAGTACCTGTGATGACGCGACAGCAACCGCTGTCGTTACAGTTCCCCACCCCTACCCCATTCAGGACAGGGTGCCCCTGGGACAGAGGGGCGAGATAGAGGTCACCCTGCGGGGACTTGGGACGGGCACCCAGAGAGAGGAGAAGGAGGGGGAGGGGGAGGGGGTGGAGGGCAGGGAGAGGGGGTGTGTTGATCCTGAGACGGGACCTTCAGGGCAGGTCTCCTTCTCGGTCTCTTCCTCTACCGAGGCCCAGACTGGCAACCACTCGGACTCTGAATCTGAGGGGGACCCCAGTGAGCCTAGCAAGCATCGGGCCAGGCACGCACGTGAGTACTGCGCCCCAAAACCTCCCCACCCGCCCCAATCCCATCCCAATCATTGCTATTTTGTCCTGGGAATCACCTGAAAGCACCAGCGTCACTCCAAGTCTCAAGGCTAAGGAAGGCAGTATTGAACGCTGTGTCTATAAGTGAATGTATTTCTGTTTCAGCCTTGAATTGTGTATGCAGCCTTGTACAGGCGAGGGCTCTCGCAATAGCAAAGACTTATTTCCCCTTGAGTAAGGGTGGAGCCGATAGTAAGGGGGGGTTATTTTAATTGTGGCTATGATTTAATATCCTTTGGGTGCAGGGGTTTCCGAATGCAAATGGTTAGTCGTCAACAAGATATAGCGAAGGGGCCTCAGAAAATCTCATTAGCCGGCGGGACTCCGGTGATCATTCCGTAGATGTCGGCTTTGTTCCCCTGGGTGCCGGTTTTTGGCATAAGTGGCTGTGCCGGGTTGCAGCCCGGTTGCGTTGCACTGTGAGGGGATAATAATAAAATGGGAGTGCGCTGATGATGCCTGCAGAAGTGCGTTTGACGGACACCAGCATGTGTGTGTGGCTGCCTGTTACCCGATCCTTTAAAACTGCAAGTCCTTGCTGCGCTGAAAAGTGCACTGCCCTCAGCTACAGCCGGCAGCACCCCAAGGTGAGTAGGAATTAAAAAATTACAATTAGAATCGCTTTAATCGCTGGTTTTGCCTCACTGTCACGTTCTTGTGATTGAGGTGTGAAAAACGTCTGGTCCTCGTGAATTGCCCTGATGTCATTGTGAGTGGGGTTAAAATGTACAGCGATTGAACTGAACTTCATGAGGCTTATGGTTTTACGGTTTTAAGTTTAGACCCTGTGGAGCAGCAGAAAAGGGCTCACTGTGTTTGCATGAGGCAATCCAGTTTTAACCTATTCTGACTTCTGACCACGGCTATTTATACCATTTTTGCGCCTTTGCCATTTACTCGGTTTTAATGGCGTCTTTAAGGTCATGCTCTAACAGTTTTGAATGGCTTTTGAATAATTAAGATTTTTATGATGAATTTATCAAAAATTGGGATCTGGTTGAAGAATAGCATATATACATCAAAGCTTAGACTTGTTGTGTTTTTCAGAGGGAAAAAGAACATTTGCTGAGATTTAATGTTACGATCTCCCCACAGCAGTAGGGTCTCTTTAAAAATGTTTTCAAACTTTTTTTATTAACTTAATGTATCTTTGTGATGACAGCACATGGATAGTTTGTTGTTGGTTTATCTGGAGGAGGATAAATATTGCAGTTTCTTAATTTTTAGTTCAATTTTTGCTTCAGTGCTTTAGGTCATTTAAATTGTAGTTGTGTGTAATGCGCTCTGGGTTAGGCATGGTTGACTTGCTGTGATGGATGTGTGTGATTTACTGGCACTGGATTTGATTGCCAAATTAACCGGAGATACAACAGCCATGTTCTTCCATGATTCACTGGCATCAGCACTAAGAACAGAGTTGAACTGGATTTTAATAAACATATGAAGATATTCTGACAGCTGTACCACAGTGCAATATGTGCTTCTGTTTTTTATTATTTTTTTTCTCATATTTGTGACAACTAATTTGTGTCTGACGCACAAGCTTAAATATACTTGCTTTTTCCTTGCTGTATTTTAGACATGAAACCTTTCAGTGGAAGACTAGAGCTTGATTTCAGATGTTCCAAACTCCTGGCAATAGGTGAAAGGATCTATACTTGTACTGAAATCAAAAACCCTCAGATTTGGATGTGGTGACATACACGCAGTATGAAGCCAACAATGGAACAATTATAGAATAGATTGGTATACTATGAAATGGATCCAGAACCATTTTTGAAATGGTTTGTATGGGTCTCAGATTCTCAGTACTATTTATAAACATAACTTCATGTGTAGTTAAAGAGGCTGACCACAAGGAGAAACCATTTCAAATTCCCTCCTGTTCTTTTTCCTTTTCTCTCTCTCTCTCTCTCTCTCAGCAGTGTTTGGATTTATTTCGTGAAAGAATCTTAACCTAATGCATGACAAGGAGTGTTTTTTTTTTTCAGTGAAACCTCACACTGAAGGAAACTGGAATTATTTTTGACTTGGTTAACCTTGACTTAAACCAGGACTATTTTGTTACAATCGTGGACCTTCAATAGGCATTTGACACATTACGAAATGAGATACTTGTAATGAAAATGACCTCAGTATTCATCTTGAGAATAACCTCAGTAAGTTTAAAACTTGCTGCAAGGTTGAATATGCAGTGGAGCGACCCTGCCTGCAGGTCTATGGGAAGTGTAGTCCCATAAGAGGCAGTGCTGAAACCTCTGTATCGCATTTTTTGCATAAATAAAATTGAGGTTTACAGAATTACAGACGCACTGAACTGAACATGGATGTAAAGAGGAACCACATTTTGAATTTAAACCATCTAACAGCACTTGTCCACTAATATCTGGAAATATTTTAAATGTACAGACAAACTGCGAAAAAGCTTTACATCATCGCAGAAGAGATCCGTGGCCAAGTTGCGATGGAGTACTGGATGCTCTTCTGTCTGTAGGTGACTGAAAATATTTAGAAAGTTGAAGACAGTGTTGCCAGATATTTGGTTTTGACTGATATGCGCAGTACAGATCTCAAATTATTTACCCAGTCCTAATTTACGGTCCCTACCGGGCTGTAATGTTTCGCCCAGTTTGAGCAATTTTTGGATGAAATTTGCTAATGGTTTGTAAGGAATTAGTGGTTCAGTTATCTGTTGTCAAGTGCGATGGCCTCTTTACCTTTACTGGGTTCAAAATCCTCCCATCCCACTGGTCCAGTGTCTGGTCCCATCCCTTTTTGTCTAATTTCGACAAATTCTAAACCTGGCAAGTTATCCCTACTGAAGAAACCTATTCTTGTTAACGTACTGAAATTCATGTTGTGTTGTAAGTTCCGTCCTGTCAAGCCAGATGGCAGATCTGCAAAACAGTGAAACTGAGAAAATTGGCCTTAATGCTTTACCTCCGGCCCTACTTTTGAAGATACTGCTAACTTGCACATCCAGTAACTCTGTACATGTTTATTGATCAGGCTAATCTCAACCAAAAATAGATGGAGCTGGTGCTGTAGAGGGTCAATGGCGGTTTTTCCCAATTTTGAGAAATTTGCAGATACTGCCCCCTGGCTTGACAGGGCAGAGTTGCTGTAGGTAAGAGTGTTTGCTAAATGCCTGCAATGTAATGTAATTATGCTACGGATCAATTTAACACCACTTTGTTGTAATAATTTACTTATTACATTCTTTAGGCTCTAATCTTTTCTTCCCATCTTTCTCTTCTCTCTTCATCTCTCTCTCTCCCCTCACTACCTCTCCCCTATCTAACCCCCCCTCTCTATTGCCATCTCTCAGGGCTCAGGCGCAGCGAGAGCCTTTCTGAGAAGCAGGTGAAGGAGGCCAAGTCTAAATGTAAGCGCATTGCTCTGCTGCTGACCGCCGCCCCCAACCCCACCAACAAAGGGGTGTTAATGTTCAAGAGGCGCCGGCAGAGGGCCAAGAAGTACACACTTGTGAGCTACGGGACTGGGGAGACCGAACCCGAGGAATCGGAGGACGACGAAGACGAAGAAGAGGCCCAGGCTGTTCAGTTCACCCTGCTGGACGCGAGCGAGTCGGGACTTGACGACGACTTCCTGGCAAAAGCCCAAGGCCGCGGCCACATCCTGACCTTGGACTGGGACACAGGACTGCTTGAGATTGAGAAGAAGCTTGACGACGGAGAGGACATGGAGTGTCTGCCAGAGACGAAGGGCAAAGGAGCCCTGATGTTTGCCAAGAGGCGGCAGAGGGTCGACGAGATCACGGCAGAACAAGAGGAGATGCGGAAACGAGGTCTGCCTGTGGAAGCTGTGCCCTTGGAAGCACAAGCCCCTCTGGTATCGATGCAGAGATCCTACCAGGTAGAAGAGCACACCTACACACAGTCTCCAGGTGGCCATATCTACATGGACGTGAACGTTCAACAGCAACAGCAGCCCCAGTACCACCAGTATCAGCAGCAACAAATGCTGCACCAGCAGCAACAGTACCAACAGCAGCAACAGTATGAGCAGCAGCAACAGCACTATCAGCAACAGCAATTTTACCAGCAACAGCACTATGAGCAAGAGCAACATTACCAGCAACAGCAGCAACAACAATACTCTCATACTGTGAATGGTGTAGTTGCCCACCAAGTAGATCCATGCATGGCTCCCAATATAACAGCCAAGCCCTTTACAGGGGTCCAGAACAGAGTTGCTGCCCCTTTTATGCCTTCACAGCCACAGGCCTGGGCACCCGCTGGATCTGGGGAGCAAATTGCCTCGCGCGACGAGCGCATCGCAGTACCGGCGATCAAAACCGGTATCCTCCAGGAGACCAGGAAGAAAACTATGGCCAAGCCCATGTTCACTTTCAAAGAGACCCCCAAGATGACTCCTAACCCAGAGCTGCTGAATCTTCTCAACAGGCAGGAGAGGAAGCCTGGATTTGAGTCTGAGGAGGACTATCTTAGCCTTGGTGCCGAGGCTTGTAACTTCCTGCAACCCTCAAGTGGAAAAAAGAAGGTCCCTCCACCTGTCGCTCCAAAGCCTGCCATCAACCCAACATCACCACCGTGGACCCCTGAACTTGAGAACACCCTCCAGACACCTTCCCAACCTGCTCAGTATGCAGCAGGTGCTCCTGGTGAAGCTCCTACCCCTGAAACCTCACATCCTATGAGTGTAGCTTCAGCAGGAGATAGACCTGCATGGCATGAAGCTCCTCCTACTGTTCCTGAAAACTCTGCTTCTCCTCCCCAACAAGCTACTGTAAGTTCCTGGAGCCCAGCAGAACCTCTAGCTCAGCCAATGCAGCCAGTTGTTCAGAATCATGAGCCCTCATACCAGTCTGTATCTACCTGGGCCCCAGCTCAGAGTGAGGTCCAACCCCAGGTCTCTGTGTTAACTTGGGCTCCTACCCAGAGCGAGTCCCAACCCCAAGCTCCCATATCGACTTGTGCCCTCACCGAAAATGAGTCCCAACCCGAGGTCCCAGTCACTGCCTGGGCCTCAGCCCACAGTGAGACCCAGCCCCCAGCCCTTGTGACTTCCAGTGCTCATACCCAGAATGAGTCACCTCCTGAAGCCCTGGTCACTACTTTAGGGCCAACCCAGAATGAGTCACTCCCTGAGGCACCTGTTTCTACATGGGCCCCAACCCCCAATGAGTCACCTCCTGAGGCCCCAGTCACTACCTGGGCCCCAGCCCAGAATGAGTCACCTCCTGAGGTCCTTGTCTCTACCTGGGCCCCAGCCCAAAGCGAGACACAACCACAGGCCCCGGTAACTGCCTGGGCGCCAGCCCAGAGCGAAACCCAACCGCTGGCCCCTGTGACTGCCTGGGCACCAGCCCAGAGCGAGACCCAACTGCAGGCCCCTATGACTGCCTGGGCCTCTGCCCAGAGCGTGACCCAACCACAGGCCCCTGTGACTGCCTGGGCCCCAGCCCAGAGCGAGACCCAACCACAGGCCCCTGTGACTGCCTGGGCCCCAACCCAGAGTGAGTCTCAGCCATCCTGGGTTCCACCACCGCAGCCACCTCCACGACAAACTAAGCCCCAAGCCCCAACTTATCCTCCCCCGCGGTCGCCGGCAGATGCCCAGTCACAGCCCCCATGGCCTCAACCGACCACACCTCAGTCAGAGCCAGAGACCCCACCTCACTGGCCTCCCCCACCCCAACCCCAACTCCAGTCACCCACTGCAATGTGGGCCCCTCGGCCCAACCATGCTCCAGCAAGTGTTGTGGCCTCTGCCCCCCACAGTCACATTGCAGCTCAACAACCTATTAGGTCGCAAAATCAGTCTGATCGTTCTATGGGTCCTCCAGCACCCCCCCAAAGAATGAACTCCTACACTCGTGTGTCAAAGGCCTTGTCTGACTCTCCGGGGGGCGTGGGCCCGGCTTTTGAGATGCCCGCCCTGAGAGGTAAAGGAGCTGAGCTTTTTGCTAAGAGGCAATCCCGTATGGAGAAGTATGTGGTGGACTCTGCCACTGTAGAGGCCAACAGGGTTAAGAATCAGTCCCCCACCGCTTCTCTGCCTGGCTCTTGGAAGTATTCTTCCAATATTCGAGCCCCCCCGCCTCTCTCCTACAACCCCATTCAGTCTCCTTCCTACCCTCCAGGTGCGGTCAAGCCTGGGGCTTCTTCAAAAACCGGCCCTGCCCCGAAGGCTAAGGCCAAGGGGAAGGGGAAGCCGATCAAACCCCTCCCTGCCCTGGATGTCATGAAATATCAGCCCTACCAACTGAACTCATCCCTCTTCACTTATGGTGCAGCTGTAGAGGCGAGTCCGAAGCCAGCTTCCCCAGCCCCCACCCCTGCTGCACATGCACCTGTCAGCCAAAACCAACCAATCAGATATGAGAAAGCTGCTGCTGTCCAGCCTTCTGGACCAGTGAGTGCTCATTATCCAGCCTCATCACAGCAGCCCCAATCGCCTGTGTACCCCTCGCACGGGCCGCCACCTCCTGATTTCCTAGATGACATGTCTTACCAAATGGCTGCCAATTCCTACCAACAGCCTCCCATCCCTGTATATCAGCCAGGTCATACCCTTCCCTCCGAGCATGCTTCAAGCCCTCCTTATCAACAAGTCTTCAATCCGGCCTACCAACCAGGCCCTGCTCCTGCCTACCAAGCAGGCCCTAACCCAGCCTATCAACAAGCTCCTAGCCCTCCCTATGCCGTTGCTCCTACTGGAGTCTCCCAGCCAGGTCCGAACCCTGGCTCTCCCAGCTCCTATGCAGTTCCTAAGTTCCCTGTCTCCAGCAAGGCTGAGCCTGCAGCTGGGAGTCCAGTTCTCGCTGCTCCAAAGCCCAAGTTCTTTGCTAAAAAGTCGGACGCTCAGGTGTGGAAGCCTGGAGCTGCAGCCCAGGAGTAATCTGAGCTGTTCTGTGGTAGATACAAAATGGACACTTTTGGAGCTCACAAGAGCAGCTTTGGGTTGGCTGCATGGTCATTTTAGGTATATCTTCCACAAAGTCATATAAGCGGCATGCTGAGAACGAAACACAAAATTAAAATGATTATGACTGAGTAGAATTCTAAATGTGTAAAACCATCACTTCAGTATCCATGACCTTAATTATCTTGTTCGGAAGATTGCAAAAGTAGTTTAATGTTATGTAGTATTAATAGGACTCACAAAGTACTATAGATTCAGGACAAGACTCCAGGGCTATTTTTAGGATCTGAATGATGTATGGTCCTTAGAAATTGGCTAATTGTGGTTATGTTCTCCCAGAAAGACAAAGTTTGACTTTGTTTTTCAAGAATTTGTGCTATTTTCATATTCATACTACCATTCAGTTTCCTTTTTTTTGGATCATACCTTCTCTTTCTTCAGTGCTAATGAAGATGAAGGGAATGAAATCCCTGTTATGGCAAACTGACAATTTGACAAAGCTGTGACAGTTTTCCATTCATTTTGTTATCAAAAATGAAGGCTTCACTCTCTACCTTATTATTTAGTCATAAAACTGGAAAGTCATAATAAGCTGTTTTTGAGCTATATACATCATTTTCACCCCAAAAACATGTGCAAAATGGTGAGATGCACATATGCCCTTATACGCTAGCATTTAGAATGAGAGAAAGACAGGAAAAGAGTAATATAATGAATGTTTCAGAAAAGTTTTTGTTGTAGATTGAGGAATGATAAAGTTTACCTAAAGTGGTCAGAGCCCAAATATTCTCTGAAAGGCTGATTCAGCCTAAATACAGAGTGATTCATCCTTGATGTCTCATTCCCTATTGAAGTGAGTGTTTCAAGGCAATCCTGAGGCAAATTTACTGATTTAATGGTAAAGTATTTTCAAAAGGGTTTGTGCGAACACAAGCCACTACAATGACCAATTGGACCCAACATTATTGCACTGCGTTTGGGCAAGCTAAAGCCTGTCAATCTGACCTGTGTATAATGGTTGCTTGAACCAATTTAAAATGTATTTTTAGAACAAAAGCCATCTGATTCACAGATTCTGAAACAGATTCCTGGCCTCTAAATCTGTGCTGAGAAATACATCAGTGTCTTTAAAAATTGGACTGTCACGTGCAACTTATGAACAGCATTTTTCACGCACACTTATTATCTTCCATTGGGGCACTGCATTTGACACTTTCAAAACTTCACTCGCACAGCACGTTTTCTATTGTGATTATAATACTGTTCAATACAGTACATCATGATTTTAACAAGGAATGTCCTTGTGATGTCGAAAACAGATTTTATTCCAAATTCTGTCCAAAAAGGAGCTATTCTCATGTACACAGTGAACCAAAAGCAAAACACTGAACAGCAGAATGACTGCAAGAGATACACAACACGTTTCATTTGTGTCAGTGAATGAGAAACTAATCTAATGGTCTCCTCAATGGTTCCTCTACACAAAAATGATGCTCTCCAGCTTCAGGTTCGAGATTATGTTGGTGTTTATCACAAGCGTATATCATCATGACTTTTGAATGAGAGAGAATGTATGAACGAATGTCAAGTCTAAGCATTGTAATTTTGCTAAACTTGCCACTTCACCAGACTTAAAACAGAATAAGCGTGTTTTACAGGCGTGTAAATTAATGTTAGCAGGTGGAACATAATGAAGTTAGTATATTTCTATCAATGGATGCAGTGCTTGTAAAGTTTTTTGCAGTCTCCTCCAAACACCCTACTTGAGCAACATGACATGAATTCCAACGTTGTTGTTGTTGTTGATGTTAAAGTTAGAGGCCCCGTAATCGACTGCACCATGTGATTGAATATTCCTCTGTTTTGAGATATCCATCTCAGATTGAAAAGGGGTTTGTGTTTGACCTGGTATAAAACTGCAGGTATCACAGTAGCTTTTTCTCCTTTTTGTAAGAGCCTTTGCTTGTGCTTTCCTTCTTTTCCTGTCTTGTCATTTGACTTGCCACTTTCACAAATTTCAACATGCTTTTTTTTTAAAAAAAAAAAAAAAGGCAGCAGAATTATCCAGAGCCGGAAGACTTTACTGAATCTAAATTGAGCCCTGATATGTGACAAAATTGTTGTGTAATATTTAGATACTGTGAGATGTATTTCAGAAAAGGTTCTGTGAGGCCTTGGAGATATTCTGCTGACAATGTTTTTTTTTTTTTTCCTTTGTTTTTGTCTAATTTCTTGTTTTGTTGTTTTTTCCCCCCCTTGGTGAACTTTGTCTGCTTCACCTTTATATCATTAAAACAGGCTCTTACCACGTTTGTTTTGGCTTTTCTTTGGCTGCATCTTTTTCTTGTAAATCAAGTGGATTCACTTTTCATCACTCGCATACTCCCTTTTCTTTATATCACTCAATGCTCACTTTCATCATACTTTTATTCCACATTTTTTCTCATCTGTGCTTTGGCTGCTAGTCTTCACAGCTTTCTGGTGAGTTTCTCTGCTGTATTGAGGAAAACAAAACTAGCTTCAATCTGCAGAATTTCTTTCTGTAAAGATAAATTTACAGAACAAAGTTGAATTATAATTGTATATTCGCCCAGCCTCGCCAGAAAGATTCCAAGTACACTAAGGTAAATATAAATATGAAGAGTTTGGTTCCAAAATGCAATATATCCATTTTAGTCATTTTGAGTAAATCAGCTTTTTCTATCTTGGCGCCTAATGCATCTTATAGAAACTTTGACCATGAAAAAATACATCATATAGTATGCATTTCTGATGACGGGGTTTAGCGCCATGTGCAAGAAGCGCAGGACTATCGCTCTATGGTATTATCTCAATTTTTGTAATTTTGGCAGTTATTGCGTTTTGGAACCAAACTCTTCATATGTTGCTAGAAATTATTGCTGCAATATCAATACTGATTGTAGTTTGTATCAGGAATAATGAGCTCAGAACATCATTGAAGATTTGTGACACTACCAAGAATGTGGAGAACATGGAAACAAGCTCCCTGAGCATTTTCTTCTTTTAAAACTATGTTATGAAGCAGTAATACTGGTCAGTTCTGAGAGGGATTTGTTCATTTTTGTGAGTTTTTCAATACTCTGATTGCTGATTGGCTGTCCAACTGTTAATAGTCCTTCAAAAATCTTCAATTTGTTAGTCACTCAATCTTGACCTACAGCTCCATGCTTTGAAAAAGAGAGTTGTTATGTTATAAGTCATACAAAAACTCCATATGTCAACAAGTACCCATGTTATTGACGTGGTTATGTTAGAGGTAAGTAGTAATGTTTTACTCCATTTTTCTACCAGAACGCAAATGGAGTATGATAATACTCTTTATAGAGTAACCCTGTAGAGAGCACATTGTAGAGAGAGGGGTATTCCGAATAGGATATTATTTTTTCTGGGAACCATAGAAACTATACCACGATCTAGAAGATCTCTCAATGAACTTCGAACAAAGTTTCCTATTTGGTGTTCTGTTTCAAAGAAGTTTAGAAACTATAGTTCCTACTTGAGTATTAAGTGATGGCAGCTCTTTAAACAGGTGTGTGAGCATGAGAGTTCACAGATGCAACTTAATATGCAACTTGAAACTGTAGCATTGGGGAAAAATGAATCTCTCTTTTTCCTCGAGGATCTTGTGACTAATGATCATGAGTATGATTCATTGGCTATTTATAATCCAATCAGCAACAAAATACACACCTCGAGCGTGTTTCAATTCCTGCTAGAGAGCAGGTGGCAACAGGGGCCAACCAATCCTGAATCAAGACAGCACAGCTGAGGGACTCTCTGCAGTCAGTCTAAATGCTCTTGTGATGTCATTGCCTGACATAAATTGCAGTGATGTCATGCTGAGTCACAGAAGCAGGAACATGGAATTCTAAAACAGTAGGATTGACTGGACCACCATGTATATGTGTCAAGCTGTCAGCCATATTGGGTAAGACTGCTGCCTGCTACTACTGGCCTGCCTTAGTAGAAATCTATGGTCTTACTTTTATGATGTCACTGCCATTCACAATGATGATTCAGTCTTACCCAAGATGGCGCCCATTATTAGTAGGTTCCAGATTACATTACCCTATGACAGAGTCCATTCTATTATTTTTAATTTTACGGCCGGAGTTTGAACCATAGATTGTGGGAAGTCACTGTGACAGCTATCATTCTATGATGTCATCTCCCTTGCCTTGCTCACTGCCGTATCATCACCGGCAAGTGAGTAAAATTTATTTAAAAATTGTGAAGTCAGATGCAGGATGTCACTGCAATGAAAATGCTTACTGGAGGCCATCAATGGGTGACATCATTGGCACATCTTGCCCCATGTTTTTTCAACATTCTTTGACCAGCAGTAGCTCTCCCAACATATTTAACATTTTACTGTTGAGGGATTAAAATGTTATAAGATTGATACTGACCCATGAAACTCCAGTATTGCGTGCAGTGAGGGTTGACCATGTTTGTCACACAAATCCCCATTCTGGCTTAACCTTCTGGGATCTATCCCAGAGATGACCTCAGGTTTGAGATTGACCTAAAATGGTAACCGTTAAGGAGAGCCAAATACATTTCCTGTCACTTTGCTGGCAAATAGAAAATAATATTCTATATTCTTTTTCTTGAATATTTTTGTATGTCATTTCTATGTGAATCAATCAATTCATTACAATCCTTCTGCAGACATTCTTTTATTTATTTTTGAGAAATCTCTGCATTAGTCTTAGGAAAACATCAGTGCAGTATCCCAAGCAAGTGACGAAACTGTTTTTTTTTTTTTGTTTGTTTGTTCGTTTTTTTAACGATTTAGAGCAGACTAAACTTAACAGTAATTTGTCTCATAAACATGAGCCTTATAGTTACTGTCTTTTTATGGTGAATTTTTGTATTTCTACCAACACTGCCAGCCATTTCAATATCCCTTTCTTTATATCTGCAGCCTTGTGAAATTGAGGTAAGACATTTTAACTGTCTTCAGCTAATGTGTTAAAGATAAGATTTTCAATGATGTAGAAAATGGTGCTTGTTAAAGGTCCCATCCCTGCTAAAAAAAGCCAGTAGAATACCATTAGAAAAAAAAAATGTTTGGGAACCATTAGGTTTCTAATGGTTTGATAGGAACCATTAGAAAAAACCATTAGGATTCTACTGGTCTCATTAGGATGTAAAACTATTAGAGCCTACTGGTCCCATTAGGATATAAAACCCTTAGAGACCTACTGGTCCCATTAGAATGTAATACCATTAGAGACCTATTAGCCCCATTAGAATGGAGCTCAAACTAGGGCTGGGTTCAAAAAAATCGATTTTCCGATTCAAATCGATTTTGTATTCAAATGTTCAATATCGATTCATTTTATTCAAAGATTGATCTTTTATTAGTGAATTTCCATCTTGCTTTTGAATAGATTGCGATCTGTTCCCCTATCCTTGCTATTCGTTCGTGCTCGTCAATCAACTTATCGGGACTTTCAAGATGGAGGCAACTGGAAATTACCTCAAGGTACTGTTTGCATAAATAGTCTTTTTTTAATAAACTACCGGTGCATTTTCAAAGTTCTCAGTGCCTCGTTTTAAATGTCAGGGCCCTCGGAATTCTGCCGATGAAGTGTAGAGCTACTTTGAGCCTTGTTAATGATGAAAAAAATAGCAGTTTCTTTGCATGGCAATGCTATGCCTCATTCACTACCATTGTAAGCCTGTAGGGAGCTTCGGCTAAAAAACCATTTATTTCAAAATGTTGCGTACGTATGGAGGTGGGGTATTTGACAAAAGTTATTACTATTATGGACAGGCCATTTTTGCAAGATCTGTGGTCATCTCGTGAGTATCAGGAGATCTTATTAGTCCTCAAATGAACCTATTTAGTTTGATTTACATTATTGCATTTTATTGGTAGAATTAGTGGGTCCCTAAGATACTTCGGCTTGCTGAAATACAATATGGAATGAAGATTGATGTTTGTTTAATTAATGAGAGTGGATTGACGCCGTGACCCGGTGCTGTATGGGGAATGAGGGGTTGGTGCGCACACTCGTGGCTGCCACTGGACCCACAAGAGTGTGAAGGCTGGTCTTGGAAGAAGATTCCAGTTTGCCGGCCTGCAACCTACCACCGTTCACAGACACAGAGTTTTACGCCGTTTCTTTTCCTTTAGTCAATTTTCTGAAAGGACATCAACCATATCTTACAGACAAGCGAAGATCCGCGGAATGTTTTAGGGACCTTTAAGAATGCGTAAACTGAACAAACGGATCACAAGAAAGCCAACAGACGCTGCTTCCTGCGCGATTCCCAGGGCCGAGCTGTTCGTCGTTGGGCGACAGGTGCGAGCTGGCCGCGGACTGCGGAAAGCGTCGGCGTTTGACTGAAGCAATTGAAGGTAGCATCAATCTTTCTTCTGTTTCCTGTTGTGTTTTAAGCAAGCCGAAAGTGTATTCGCTGCACGCCGCCCTGAGAGGTGTCAGAGATAAGTTTGTGCATAAGGGCCGATTCATAGTCGACGCGAGTCACACAAGCAAGGGAGGCGAGCGACGCAAAACAGTGTACTCAAGCCGCACGGGCGATACATGAAATGCAATACACCGCTCACACAATAGGGGGTAGCAGCGTCACTGGTGACATTTTGGCTGACATTCCGAGTGACATTCACTGATCTCTATAGAATGACTGGATAGCTGACTGACCCCAAGTCTCTTTCCAGCGCAGCAAACTATTAGCAAGTTATTTGGCAAGAGAATTCATTAACTGTCATCGTGATAGATATATATCGTGAATAACAAGTGTATGTTAAATGGCTATTATCGGTTTACCTTAACATGACACCTTAGCCAGCTATAATCAACTAGTCAAGGTGGTCGTCTCTAGAATATAGTCCACTTCAAATTAGTTACCCTTTGCGTTAGCCTAATTTATACTCAAGATTTCACAATGCATCTGACGTTATCAATGAGACCCATGTCATACGCCTGAACTTTTTTTTTAAGCCAGCATCATTGATACACAAAGCTGTTTTATAATAGAATGGGCTTACAAATGCCGTAAAACAAAATCTGAGCTGTAGATGGGGTAATTGGCTCATTTATGGAAAGCTAAACTTCCACGGAGGTGACTGCTAAGGGTACGTGTACCACTCGACGTCCCTGACTATTTTGAAGCAAAAGGGAGAAAAAAAAAACAAGCTGAAAAAATAGCGACCTTATGCCATACTGGTCCATGGCACTGGTCCGACCTCCCATTGGTCCGACCTCCCATTAGTTCCCTTGCGCGATGAATAAGCATCGGAGTAACGGGAGGTCGGACCAATGGGTCGACGGACGAATGGGCAGTTTCCCGCCATACATGGACTGCATTTTTCCACATAGCTAGCTACAGGTTAATACCAATACTTCGCCTGTTTTGCGTATGATCGTGAATATGTTGATGTTTAGAGCGCACAACCGGTCCATAGGCTGACAGATGCCCGGACGCTAGGTTAACGTTAGGCAGTCTCAGGTTAAATCATCGAGGCTAATTTTAACCAGCTCAAACAAAGCGAACGCCATCGTATCACCCAAAAATCTGATTTGAATCTAATTTTGCTAGGTTTCCAGTGGAAATGTATTACTGTTGAAGTGGCACTATCACTAAAACCCAACAGTATCAGTTTTTATTTTTTTTTCCAGTACAGTCTTCTTCTAATATGTGGGCTTAAACGTGTTTTTAAGTACATTATATACATTACCGCCGCCGTTGGCGACGGATGGTATTACATGCGTTTCTGCGTCGCGTATTGAAAAATCAGACTACACAATCGAACGCATCACGGCGGCCAAAGCGTCGTGAAGCGTAACGATGCGTCTCGATGCATTCGCGTTTGCGTGCCTTTGCGTCGACTATGAATCGGCCCTAACTCCCCTAGACAACGTTAGCTATTGCTGCACGTATTAAAATAGTTTGTTTAATACGGATAGGCTTGCGAAATCTCTGCTCAGGGTGGGCGTGATAGTACTTATTGTCATGTTTCAATATACCTCAAGTCAATTTCACTCCGGAATTCTCCTTTAAGATACCCTTCCAAGCACCGTTGTTCTTCTCCAACACGCCAAATCCAGATGATCCTTAAATGATGAGTTACATTCATATTTTAATTTGTAACGAATAGCGAAGTGGCCAGTGTCAAAGTAACAAAGTAAAAGTATACGAGTAAAGTAGTAGTAGAGTAAAAGTAAAAGTCCTAGTGAAAAAAAAAAACGAGTACAAATCTTCCAAAAAAAAAAATAAACTAAAGTAATGAATTTCCCGACGTAACGGATAATAATGAATAGTTAATTGCATGTAGAGGTATTTTCACTATGTGTCATATCGAGCAGTGTTTCATTGATAGAAAGCATGCTGCAAATGCGAAACTACCTGTTGATGGTAAAAATGTACAGTGATCCGTACATTACTGCTGTGGACATGACTGGTCATGCACAGAACGGTAAATTGAGGCCGGGTTTTCAAGCTACAAGTAATGATGAGAGAACAAAATCAACGTTGGATATACATTTCGGTATCAGATCTTTATTTTAAGCTCAACTACATGTGTTGGGATTTATATTTTCAATAACAGCGTCGGTAGGAAGTTTAGTAATAAAACGTACCAATTTTCCTCCAATTTTCAACCAGTTTTCGAATAAAAAATCCCAATATTATTTTCTTTGTTGAATGTATCGTGATATTTATTTCTTTACAGTCTAACATGTCCATGCGGGGTATTTTGGACAAGGTTTAAGTTCAATACGCAGTGTCACGAGACACGTCAGTTTTTATCGGTCCGGCAGTCGATTTCAAGGGATTAGGATAAGGATTTAGCATTATGGTGAGGGGAAGGGTTAGGGTTATGGTTAGGGTTAGGGTTAGGTTAGGGCAGGGCTTGAAATAGGGACAGCCGTACCTCTCCACATTGAAATGCATTGAAAAACTGCCGTACCTGTAGCAACTGCCAATTCAATAACATTTACTGGAAAATGAACTTGCAAAGTGAAGCATGTAATATTGACCCAGTTTCAGAAGATAATAGTCAACAGACTGTTCAGTCTATGTTGCAGTTTGTTATGTTGATTGATCACATGTGTAGGTCAATAAAAAGTATTTTCAGGAAACAAGTTTGGGGTCACTTTTTAGTGTGAACTTAATATTTTAAATATTGTGTCTAGTTAGAAGGTTTCTTATTAATAATTCAACTGAAAGTATAATTTCTGCCATTAGTTCTCTAAGACTCCCTTTCACATTCAAGCAAAACAGGTACTGTAGCTGAAATATCCTTCAATGAATCGATATTGAATCGAATCAAATTGATTCAGAGATTAAATCAAATCGGGACCTTGTGAATCGAAATCGAATCGATTTAGGAAATCAGTGGCAATGCCCAGCCCTAGCTGAAACCATTAGAAAACTGCTCCCATGAGGATCTAAAACTACAAGAGCAAGTGTTTGCCACTAAAGGTGGCCATGTCCCCCCCCCGCCTCATTAAATACCGCTTCAGTAAATACCACATACTTCAATGATTTAACAAGAGTTAGAAAAGTTGCCAAAGTGGTGACCTTGGAAAGAAGGTCAAGGTCACCCATATCAACTGGTGTCTGCGTAATGCCCCAATGTAGGCTGATGCCAAATTTGAAGGCTCTAGGTGCAACGATTCATGAGATATCACGTTAACAAGACGGACGGACGTACGGACACTGCTGAATACATAATCCCCCGTTCCGCGTTGCGGCGGGGGACAACAAAAACCTACTGCTGCAACAGAAATGATAACAGAGTCCTAACACTGGGCATACAGACATGTCTATACATATGTGTAATTGTGTATGTATTTGGATATTTTCCCCTCCGAATTGGGAACAGGACATATGGGGCGTGACAACTCATTGCAGTTTGTGATTTTAATAAAATTTTTTCAGAACATGAACCATTAAACCATCAGGTTGTGTTCTTTTCCCTCCTCTTGGATGGATGAGTCATGAACAATGATTTAATCACAAAAGGCCAAATATGGTTTGATCACAAATTTAATCACAAAAGGCAAAAGGTGATCTTGGAATGTATTAAATGAAATCACTGAACACTGCAATCTACAAACATACTGTATAGCCAACACAAGGACCCACTAGAAATCACACAGATGTGATCGCCGAAGAAGGCAATAACATCTGTGTTCCTCCATCACATTAGGAACCAATCGAGACCACCACACCCTGTAGTGACCACTAGACCGCTGTATAGTGACCATTAGACTGGTATAGAAACGCCTGTAGGAACCATTAAGACTTCTGTTGGAGCCATTAGACTCCTGTGGGAACCATTAAGACTCCTGTGGGAACCATTAGTAGGGACCAGTTTAAGTCCTATAGATTTGAGTAGGAGATAATAGAATCCCATTATAAAAACAAAACAAACCATTAGGAAAACATAAGTAGCAATTGGAAGCCATGATAAACTATTACAAAACCACCAGGAACCATTAGAAACCAATAGAATATTGTTATGTATGATAATTTTGTACAGCATTATAATCCATTTGTAAATGAAGTTTGTTACATGCTGTTTTGCTGCCTTGCTGGTCAGCTATATTTATTTTGTTCATTGGCACCATCTGGTGGCGTGCTTGTAAAATCATTAAGAAAAGTCTAGTAATTTCTCGAAGCTTCTGGCACTTTCCTGCTTGGAGGGGGCGGGATTTCCCTAGAATCCTGTGGATCTTTCTGGAAGGTTGCTAGATTATAAAAAGGCTGTGATATTAAGCACAGAAGAGACAGACAGACAAAGAGAGCAGACAGCAGAAGAGAGCAGACCAGAGTTTTGTTTTGGCAACAGTTAAATAGTGGCAGAGTGTTACTAGAGAATTTAAATAGTGGATATTTTTTGTGCAACTTTTTTTGTAAAGAATAAATTTGTTTTAGTTGTACTTTCCCGTTTTCTTTGTTGTGATTTTTCCAAGTCATAACAATATGCCTAATGGATTCTCTCACTTTTTTCAGCAGGGATGACACCCAAAATTTAAAAAAAATTGCTTTTAAATGCTTCTACAGTACTTTTACCAAGTGAATTTGAATCTGACGCTAGTTTTTACCCCTCGGCCGACTTTGGCTGGAGGGGTATTGTCGTCACCTGCGTGTATGTCTGTCGTCTGTCGTCTGTCATCCGTCCATGAATTTGCCCGAGCTAGAGCTCAGCAAATAATGATCACAGTTTCACCAAAGTTGGTATAGTAACTCAGTATGACCCATAAATGTGCACTGTCAGGTTTTTTGCTGGATTTGACCATTGACCTTAGCGTTGTGACCTTGACCCTGGAAATCTTGTCCGGGTGACATTGTCCAGGCCAGTACTCAACAAATAATGATTGCAGCTTCACCAAATTTGGTATGATAACTCATTATGACCCATAGATGAGCAACGTCAGGTTTTTGCTGGATTTGACCTTTGACCTCAGCTCTGTGACCTTGACCCTGGAAATATTGTCTGGGTCAGTGCTCAGCAACTAATGATTGCAGCTTCACCAAATTTGGTATGGTAACCCACTATGACCCATGCATGTGCATTGTCAGATTTTTTGCTGGATTTGACCTTTGACCTTCGCTCTGTGACCTTGACCCTGGAAATCTTGTCCGGGTCAGTACTCCGCAACTAATTATTGTAGCTTCACCAAATTTGGTATGGTAACTCACTATGACCCATGCATGTGCATCATCAGGTTTTTTGCTGGATTTGACCTTTGACCTTAGCTCTGTGACCTTGACCCTGGAAATATTGTCTGGGTCAGTACTCAGCAACTAATTATTCTAGCTTCACCAAATTTGGTATGGTAACTCACTATGACCCATGCATGTGCATCGTCAGGTTTTTTGCTGGATTTGACGTTTGACCTTAGCTCTCTGACCTTGACCCCGGAAATCTTGTTCGGGTGACATTGTCCAGGCCAGTACTCAGCAACTAATGATCGCAGCTTCACCAAATTTGGTACGATAACTCATTATGACCCATAGATGAGCAACGTCCGGTTTTTTGCTGGATTTGACGTTTGACCTTAGCTCTGTGACCTTGACCCTGGAAATCTTGTCCGGGTGACATTGTCCAGGCCTGTACTCAGCAACTAATAATCGCAGCTTCACCAAATTTGGTATGATAACTCATTATGACATAGATGAGCAACGTCAGGTTTTTTGCTGGATTTGACCTTTGACCTTAGCTGTCTGTCCTTGACCCTGCAAATCTTCTTCGGGTCAGTACTCGGCAAATCATTCTCACAGCTCCACCAAATTTGGTATGGTAACTCACTGTTACCAATAGATGTGCAACGTCAGGTTTTTGCAGGATTTGACCTTTGACCTTAGCGCTGTGACCTTGACCCTGGAGGTCTTTTACGGGTCAGTACTCGTCAACTAAATATCGCAGCTTCACCAAATTTGGTATGGTAACTCACAGTGACACATGAATGTGCAATGTCATGTTTTCGCTGGATTTCCCCTTTGACCTTAGTGCTGTGACCTTGGGGCAGGAAATCTTGTCCGGGCCGAGGGGTATTCAGCAAAGCGTTATGTTTCATACTTCTTTTCATGAGAGGAATAAAATGCATATTAAAACCTTGCATGGGAACGCCCCTTGAAAACTGCAAAAATTACATGAGTCATCTCCAAAAGTACAATGCTCTGGGCAGAGTAGGGGGAAGGGGGTTTTGCATGCAAGACCCCACATATTCTTTCTTTTTTTTTACTCCAAATTCAAGAAAAATCATGTGCAACACTCCCAACAACAGTAGGAAGACATGAGAAAAAAATGCTTTGTTTTCGGAGTTCGCTGAAATATCAGATTTGTCAGTAGATTGTGAAATTCAAGCTGGAATTCAGGCAGCTGGAATAAGTCGGCTAGACTGTTGGGTGCCCAAGCTGGAAGCAGGTTTTAGAAACTCAATGCAATGTGAATATGATGCAAAATAAATAATTATAGAGTCTTTTTTGGTGCAGTCAGCAAAAGTGGGGATTTATTGGGGAAAATTGGTGAAGCACACACCATTCCTTGAAAATAATGGTTGGTCCTGACCTGTTTTAAATCATTAAATTAAATTGACTTTACATGAACTCTGAAAAAGTAGGCACTATCGGGTGTAGTCAGTTCTGCTTGTTAAGATAAGACAAGCACTTATAAGCCTTCATTTGTTTCCCATCATTTTCGTTGATGAACACGCTTTCCAATGGTAAAACAAGACTAGGTGCAACCTAGTATTAGGCTGGGCCACCAAGAGCTGTATGAGAATGTGTGCCCAAGAAAAGGGTGCTAAATGAGGCACACTACATGAAGTGCAACCCTGCTGAAAATTCCAGCCTAGGATGGTCAGGCTAGTTTAAGCTGTGTTTTGGACAGTTTTAGCTGGTCAACCAGCCCTTCACCAGCTGACTCCAGCTGAAAATACCAGCTTAACCAGCTTTGACCACCTTCATCAAGCCATAGAGACCAGCTACACCAGCTATGACCAGCTAAGAACACAGCTCAGACCATCTTAAACCAGCTTAGTATTTTAGCTGCAAGAATTCTTAGCTGGCGACACCCAGAAAAAGACGGACTGTCCTGTCCAAGCGGGGATAGTCCGTTGCTGGGTCAGACAGTCTGTCGTGTTTTTTGAAACAGCCCCCTAGTTGCACGGGCATTGGCTTGGTTGGAAGGATCCCAATAGCATGGCAGCTCTTAAGTTCATGATTCGCTGCTGATGCTCTTCACGAGAGCGACAAGCTAACTGGTGCCCGGTGCAAGCTATTGCGGTGGTAGTTTTGTTGCTTCTATCATCTGTAACACTATTTTCATCACTGTCCTTGTGTCCACGAGTAACTAAATGTTTATATCAGTTGCTTCAGTTTTCTTTGAAATATTGTTTAGTGCTGAAAGACAGATTTCCCTCTCTGCTTGCTGTCGTTCGCCGTCTTTGCTTCCCACTGTGTTTGTGTCAGCGCCTTCCGCTTCCTTGAGAAAGCGTTCCCTCACACAATCTATCCCTGAACTTCTTCTCCGCCGGCCAGCCAATCGTTGAACTTGAACACTCAGGCAGCTAGTCAGTCACTCACTCACTCACTCACTCAGCGACATTCAAGTTTGTAAGCAATCGGCAGTTAAATGAGTTAAATGCACAGCTTCCTTCCTAATGCTATGTTGCACCAATTAAAGAGAAAATGTTTTATTCACTTACAAAAAAGAGATAAACTACAATGTTAACTTTTGTTTTTACTTTAGCACATCCTGCTCTATCAAATCTTAGCTTCATGATTGTTTAATTACAACAAAGTAAGTGAAAATTAGCAAATTCAAAATGAAATAGAAAGGAAATTTCACGTCAAAATGATGCTTTTCTGTGTGTTAAATTACTGACAAAAACTAGATGAATTTTATAATTTTGAGTGTTTTCCAGTTTGCGTGGTGTTAAAATAAATTAATAATGAGCACAGTTGAAGACCTAAAATTATTTTCAAGGGATGTTCAGCGCTTCAACTATTTTTGTATACCACCCATCCCTGGTGTACTTTACTTTTATGACCATGGCCGTGTCTGTGCAGTAGCTAGCAGCAGCTCGCTGAGATTTGCAAAGTTACATTACTGACATTTGACATTGTTTATTCTTGCTGACTGACATGTGACATTACATATTTTTACTTGCAAAGTTGCATAAACCTTTGCCATTACATGTAGACTGCTATACATGCCAATGGCCTCTCACTGCCCAGTCATGTAAACAAATGTTTAAAGGTGCCCCGTGAAAGAATTGAAGTCAAAATATCCAAAAAATGAGCTAGACACAGCAAAAGAATGAGAAGAAATAAGGCCAATGATGCCATAAAAAAGATGACAAGGTATAGTGCTGCAAAGATATCAGCCTGAATTAGCACGGTAAATCACTAGCTGCGCACCGTCCTGTGTCATAATACCAGTTTCTGCCATGGGTGGCAGCATGCGAGCAATATAATAGCCAGCCAAACTGCAGCGGACAAATAAATCGCATGGCTTGAGGGCGTACTTGAACCTGATGTCAATGTGGAAGATATATTGGCTAAGAAGGTTGAAATGGCTTCAATGATAATGAGCCCCAAATGAATGCACAAAACATAATGGAAAACATTGCATAATGTAATGAAACATGACAATGTTTAGTTGTGACTAATGATACTTGATGCTAGAAGAGGTCTTGCTAATGAAGACTGCATATCAGGCAAACTGGTGAAATTAGCTTCAGGCAGGCGGCATGCATAAAATTCTAAAATCATCTTGTCCCTAGTTTTACTCATACATGTGAAGCTAAGATTACTTCTAAATTTTGAACTCTGCTATAACCGTTTTGACTACGTACAGTAAAGCGATGGTCAACTAACAGTGGCAATCGACTGGCCAGCTGATTTTGGGATCAGAGACTAGTTATGGTAAAGTCTGGCATTAAATAGATTTATTCACGCAAATGTTGGTTCACCATTAGTGTTTAACATTAGCTATCGTTACATTGACGCTAGCTTGCTCAACAGCAGTGAATTTCTAGCAAATAGATTTATTTCAAATCAAATTTGGAAATATTTACTGGATCGGGTGAAGGGAGTAGCTTGAAGATGTTATAGTACAGAATCAATTGACGTCAACTGACGTTCATTCATGTGTTTATATCTCAGAGAATTTGGAGTCAGAGTGACCCGGTTTGGATTGCAAATAGTCGGCTATGGCTCTGGGGTCGTTGGGAAGGTGTTGGCGGAGCATGTACAGGAAGCTTGATGGGAGGGGGGACTATGCCGTTTCTCGATTGTTACGCTAGGGTAGACCCACTCACTTTCTGCAGGTATACTACCCCCATTTTTCTTGGAGTGCGTAGAGTATGAATTTAATTTTTGGCTGCCATTACACAGGGCACTTTTAAGTACAGCATGCACCAATAAGATGGTAGTTTCAGGCCATCATCTATGCAGCTACTAAGCATGAAATGGCTTCCTTTTATGTTCTACAAAAAAGAAAGAAATCTTTTGCTGGATGCACTATTTCGATATGCTGACTTTTTTTACCGGTTAACTTCCCTTTCTAAGATGACTTATATGGTCACAAAATGCACATTCTTGGTAAGTGAACTTTCTTTAAGGGCCGGGACTTAGAAAGTTAAAAAGTACGCCCAAACAAACCGGAGAGAACTCTCAGTTTATTTCTCAATTTAGTGATTTCACAGACAAAAGATGCAAAAAATTGCTAAATGAGCAAAATTATTTCAATTGCATGGGACCTTTAAAGTGCATATCCTGGATCAAATTAGCCTTTTTTTGTCTAGACTCTAAAGGATTGTTCTTTTATACACTAAATCCTAAGGATTATTTTGCCGAAGGTGGTCCGTGCATAGAACAATTTTTAAAAATAACTAGAAGCGTCTGGAAAAATCCCCCAGAGAGTCCATAGCCATATTGATCCTGTTTGGTTCCCCCATATCTAGGGCGCTGAGAGACTCATCGCCTGCATGGATCAGTGCGCGGTCACCAACATTTACCAGTTGCAGCTAAACAACAATTACTGTACTTATTAGTGCTACTGCACCCTCCCACAACACACCTGTTGACCATTCCGGCCAAATATTTCCAATACCACCTAGAATCGCAAAAATAAACACCATAAACAATAACGCAACCTCCGAGTATATCCACGTTCAACAGAATGACCAGCGGCGCCTATGGGTTGTGGGAACCGCACTTGACGTCAGAGAAAGTAATTTTCCCCAGGAGATTCAAATCTCAAGCTTTTTTCGCGCCAGACGAATTCTGCCTAAAATACTTATATTAAATTAGGTATATCTGACACTGCCCGATGTGTTATATTGGTTAAAATGCGTAAAGTGACTAAAAATCCTATATATTATCGCAAAATAGGGTGCATTTTACGTTTTAAATCAACAAAAATATTGCACTTTAAGCATGACCGACGTTTCTTTATACTGAAGTGGTTGTTGCATTTGTCTACCAGATGGTGGCAGCAAACGCTTCCCAGTTGACTTGAACAGTCCAGCTGTGGTCTCCTGCACTAAGCCTACAAATGATTATGTTTCCGTCTAGAACTTACAATCCTTGCTTTACCTGGGATAAATTTGGATTCAAGGTCCACTTTTAAGGCCCTTTGCTCCAAGACTATGGTGTTCTTTTCTGTTAAAGAAGAGCCGCAGATTCTGCTGATTTTTCTATTTGCCTTGATGGTTACAATCCATTGAGGCCCAATTAACCAGCTGAGGTGAGTAATCTATATCATAGATAGTATGAATTGATCAAATAGGCACTGAGTAGTAACAAAAACCAGCAGACACTGTCACTCTCTGCGACCAGGAATGAAGATCGTAACTCTAAGAAATCCATGTTTCAGTTGAGTGGTATAGGTTCTGCTATTGACATGTATGAATGTGAAATAATATTATTATATTATTACATGTTTGTTATAATATGTTGCTGCTTAGCCCTTTAATGTCCTCAGTAAGAAAAAAGCAATGAAAAACTTGGCTTACTCTTCCAAACAGTTAACATAACATAATAGTGCTCTGTACTTAAGGTATACAATCACTTGCCATGTTACAATTGCAGCTTGTAAATTCTTTCTACTTTTTTTATCCTTTATGGTATAAGGTCATAAGGTCAAATATATGTTTGGAATTTCAAGTGCTTATGGGACAATAACTGCTGGTTACCACTTTGAACTGTGCTGTTCTAGATTGTTTAAAACCTTTTTTTAATTCAGTGCAGTTCTAAAAAAAAATTTTTTAAACAAAAAAAAGCTTCGTTTTAAAATTCTTGATTCCAGAGGCCTAAGCTGGCAAGTACTTGTTTAAATTACATTGCAGTTATTTAACTGACACTTTCCACCAAAAAGACTTACAGTTGCTTAATCAGGGCTGAACACCTGCTCCCCACTCCCCCTGCCAATACCCCTGAAGCAATGTGGGCTTAAGGACCACTAACTGCACTGAGACTTCAACCTTAAACGGCCATCTTTTTGACTCTGAGCTCAGCACCGTAACCACAAGGCTTTAGCCCCTATGAAAAATTACTATAGCTCCAAGCTAAAGTTATCCTATAGTAAATGGACGGTATTTTCGCCACCATAGTGTAGTATTATTATAGTGATACTGTAGTTATTCAAACAACAGAATACAGTTGTGTGGACTATAGTAATATAATTGTACTGTAGACTGTGGTAATACTATAGTTACGTGATGGCCATAGTACTACTCAAGTTACTGTAAACCCTGACAAGTGTGGTGAACTCAAATGTTTTGTGGGGACCTAAAAAAAAATGGAGTATGCCAATTAATGATCTTGTGTTTAGACAGCACTTAAAAATATGAAAAGTAATTTTTCTTTATTTTCTTTAAGTTCTTTCCACACGATGCAATTAAGTTGGCCAACACAATTTTTTTGGAGGTAATCTGTTTCAAGAAATATTTGAGTTCACCTATCAGGGTTTACAGTGTATAGTAATATAGGTATGCCATCAATACTTGAGTATTACCAGGAAAAAACTATAGGATATTTTTATAAGGGAGGCCACTTGGCCTCTGTTATCTTGAGTAAATTGTTGCACTGCTAGTCCCTGCTGAGTACAGTGTCAGAGTGATAAATGAATAAATGAGACTCAGCACCGGTGGGAATAAACAAACAAAATGCTTTTCTCATTTTAGGGACTCGGTAGGGCATACATTAAGTCCCTGTCCCAGATGAGGTCGGAGCGCGCGGTCACCCAGGCGTCCGCGGCAGGAGCTCAGCCTTTCGGGGGACCGCGTCAGGTGTCTTGGCTGGAGAAGGGCTACAAGCCGCCCACGCCCTGGGAGGCAGCCTGCCGAAGCCCCTTCGGGCTGGTGGAGGAGGCCTTCTCCCTGCGCAATCTGCAGCAGTCCATCGCGTACACCGTCAAATCCGCTGCGCATCGGAAAGCCCTCCCGGAACCTCCCGAGGAGTGGAAAGCAAGAGTCTCCTACGACCGCCCGGCCAAAACTCACATCCCCGGTTTCTCCACCCCGCCACCCTTCATGTCTCCGGCTAAGAGCACTGCGTCAGCCCCCCCGGCTCCAGGCCCTTGCACGCCTCCTCTCTGGATGCGGCTGCCCCAAAGATCCGTGACAGAGTCCAGCGTCTGGTCCTCAAGTTACCCCCCTCGCCCGGGCCTAAGATCCACTCAAAACAGGGGCTGGAGGTGGTAACAGGGCACAGGCAAGAGGATGGGTTTTCATTTTATTTCTCCTTTGCTGTAATACCAAAATAAGAGAATAATGCTTACTATTTCTGCATATGTGTAAAATATTATAATAATCTAGTGCAGTGGTGCCCTCTCCACAACACTGTAAACTGAGACAAGTGTGGTGAACGAAAATGTTTTGTGGAAACTGATTACTTCAAAAAAATTGAGTATGCCAACTTATTAATCTTGTGTTCACAGCACTTAAAAACATGCAAAAAAAAAAATAAATACTTTACCTTATTTTCTTTAAGTTCCTTCCACACAATACAATTAAGTTGGGCTACACAATTTTTGAGGTAATTGGTTTCCACAAAACATTTGAGTTCCCCACTCTATCAGAGTTTACTGAGACAAGCTGTAAAGCTCTTCGTCAGTGGCATCAATGTGCTGCTAAGATGGAAAACATTAAACATCTGCATCTCACTGGGGCTTCATAAGGAGAGGTTTAGAATCTTTGTCATTGATCCGGGCATTTTGAGGGATATAATAATGTTATTGTGGCTGTGGTTATATAAATTCAGCAAAATTGACTATGAAGATGTTAAAGCACATCAACCAGAGAGGTAAAGCCATATGTTGGGCATGAAATCTCCAGGAAACTGGTGGTGACGGAATTCTTTCATATATGTATTTTTGTGGCACATCCAAAGGAGACTTTCCTTGAAAGTTACATTTCCAAGCAATTTGGGGCCTAAATATTTCCAATTAATTTGCAGTCATCCAAACACTGAAGCAAATTTCAATATATTGTTTATGTATTTTATGTTTTACGTATGTGTGGTTCACATGAAGTTGAGAATTATGTTTAATTTCTTCATAAATGTGTTCTTCTTGGATATGTGTTATCAAACAGAATGACATCTTTTTTTTTGTTTTTTTTGTTTTGGGAACACTTTGCATCAGTTGGGCTGTAACAGAACATTCCACAGGCTAAAACTTTGTCCTTCTCTCATGACTGTAAAAATGCAACACTAGGAAGCTTATCAAAATTTCTAAATAAATAATATCATTTGAACTCTGAAATTATGCACCAGCATTGTGTTGAGCAGAATGAAATCCACAGACAGTGTGCAATATTCAGTGATACATAATGAAAAAAAGAACGCAAAATATCAACTCTCACTGGGTGTTATGTTTTGTTATGGCCATGAGTTTATGAAGGACTTCCTTTTTTCACATTATATGATATTTGCTTTGAATTTTATACTTCACTAGCTTTTAGCATTTTCCTGTTCTACCTACTACCCCATAATTATGCTGAAGTATGTTCATTCATGGGCAAAAAATGGGCCAATTCCAAAAAGACAAAATATTAAGCTTTTAATGGTCCTAAGAACAAATCAGTTATGATAAAGGGCAGGAATTAAGTGCAGAGGCAGAGTAGAATCCAGAAGTAAGTTTTGCTGGTAGTAATACAGTGACAATAGGATGGAACCCAGAGGAGAATAGCCTGTTCAGTACAGATGTTGCAGGCAGAGTGAGGAGGCATTGCCAATCTCCAGCCAGTAGTTTTTGAAGATGACTTTCAGGTGGAGAGTATACTTTGCCAGAGCCGAACTGTCCGAAGGCAGAAAAGGGTAGCTTAGGAGGAACGTGGTTCCAATCCCTATGACAGTAGAAGGATTGGGAGCTTGTTCCTAATAAACTGGATGGAGAAACAGACTCAGACCGAGATGAAAAAGAATATGGTCCCGAGCCCAGGACCCTTAAGGGAGGCTAGGGAGCTTGTTCCTATTAACTGAATCAGGAAGATAGCTTCCATAAATCACGATCATTAAAGCTAACGTTTTACTTTCAAAAGACAGAGTTTAACTTGTAAATACTGACTGGGTTTAAGAACACATAGTGAATTAGAATTCAGCAACTTGCAACTCAGAGGAGGGGATATGAGTACATGTCACAGAGATAAAGAGTAAGATAACTAAAGATGCACGCAAGACACAAACCCATCTAAGGAGACATTACCTCTCCTAGACACGCAAGTTGCTGAATGGGAGGAGGCACAGAAAGTATTTATGACCCAAATTTATGCCCCAACTCATTGGCCAGAAAATTTGCTACCTGTTTATGTATTGCTGGAAACAGGGAATTCCTTTTTTATTGTCTTGTGTACACAAAGGTAAAATCACGATGATTCGAATGGTCAACACTTGCCTGGGTGTACATAATTTTCTAAAAAATATCTTTTGGGATTTTATTTTCTAAAAATATAAGGTATTATTTTGTGATCTTCTACATGATGCAGCCCATCAAAGGCCACTGCTCATAAATGGAACTAGGAGTCAGAGCACTGGGAGAGATCCACAATTGGTAGTGTTGACAGACTCAAGGTAAAACAAAGAGTGAAAACTTGCTCAATAAAGCAAAATATTATGCAAGGGTTACTGTCAGAAACTGCATAGCTGGTCTCTGTCAGGCCAACTGAAGATATTGTGAAATTTACAAGAACTTTAAGGCAGAGAAAATCCTTATTGCTTTATCAGTTACCAAGAAAATAGGTCAGTGCTTTAAAGAGGTGATGTTGTCAGAAAGAAAGGATCTGGAGGGGCGTTTTCATGCAGGAATGACCACCTGCTGAAATTTACATCTCTCAAATACAGGAAAAAAACCGACAAAAACTGTCAACAGAATTCAAGACCTAAGAAACAAAGTTTCTTTCAAAAAAAGCAGCGAACAAAAAGCAGGTTTTATGTCTTGAAGTTGTGTTAAAAAAGGAATTGTCTCTGAGAAACATCAAACGCAGAATGAAGTTTTTGACAGATTGTGGAAAGTTTGATTCATAGTGCTTCAGAAGAGTTGGTGGGGGGATAGTTCACAGTTTGAGTTGCATGGTGAGGCTTCACGGGTGTGCATATGGAAAATCTGGAGAGAAATTCGATAGTGGATGCATCTCAACTGCAGTTATTCTTGGAGGAAGTGGATTTGTGATGTAGGGAACCTTATCAATTTCTGGTGTTTGCAAGGTACGTCAGTGTGAAGAGTCAATGAAGGCTTTGCACGTGAATATTGCAGTAATGCTTGCCGCTGTCAATTTTAAAGTTGTATTCTAAAGAAGAACGATCAGATAATTTTTACCACAAGACAATGCGCCTGCCCACACAGCACAGACCACCAAGAAGTGGCTTTAGAACAAGTCTATCGGGCTTATGGTCTGGTCAGAGTCAATATTTCACCTCAGAAGAAAATTCTTGGTCTAACATTACACACAAATTACCCAGCAGTGCTTTTTAAATTACTTATCAATTGCTTGAAGCAATCAACACTGAGTGGAATGACATAGACTCTTCATTCTGACTCTTCATCCATCTGCAAATGTACCCACAAGACTTCAACATTTAAAGTGATCAAAGGGCAAGAACTCTCATACAAATTAATTTTATCTGTTTGTTTAATGCTCGCCAATTTCCTGATGAATTTATTTGCTAGTGAGACCATTCAAAGCTTCATATTTTGCCCGTTTTTTTCCAGCAGTCTATGTGCGCTGTGTGTGTGTGTATGTGTGCGTGTGTGTGTGAGCACACGCGCGCACATGCATATGTGTGCGAACGTGTATTTGTGCATGTGTGTGTGTGTATACCTCTGTGTAGCAGGTTTATAGTAGCTATCAGGAAATAACGGTTACATGGTAGCATACAAGATTATGCATGTTGCAAAGGTGTAAAATCTCTGTATAGCAGTGGGAGCCACCAGGATTCAGAATACCACTCGATGTGCTGAGCACATGGACACAGAGTAAAACATTACAGTATAGTTATTCAGCCGTTAATCTCTTTTATCCAAAGTAATTTACAGTTGATTAGACTAAGCTTGGGTTAATCTGCCTGGAACAATGCAGGGCTTATAGTCAAAGGCCAAACAGCTGCACTGATCTTACTGAGAAACAGATGGAAAAGGGAGAGAAATATTGATACATATTGACAGTTGATCATTCCATGTGAGGAAACAACATGCTTTGCTTTATTAATTGAAGTGGGAAACAATAACATTATTTGAGGGCTGGAGTTTTTCATGAAGTCAACTGTTAAAAGCTGTGATTGAGGCTTCTCAGTTTATGACTAAATGGGAAAGGCAATTATCTTCATAAAGTATGGAGAGATGTATAGACAATCGATAGGACAAGGTGCCTCGCTTGTCCTAGCAGGCAGTGAGAGTTGATTGCAACATGTCAATATTCCTTTTTGTCAAAACCAGATAGCATGCTGGGAAACCCCTTATACTTATAAGACAGGCAAAGACACAAACCTATGAATACATGGTTGAGGGTTTGAAAATTATGTTAAAGGGCATATGAGGCTGTCAGAGTGAGTTTATTTACTGATAAAGTTATAATAATGGTTTAATTTTTGTAATGAGATTTACATCTTAGTTTCACTGGCATTTTTGCTTTCTAAGTCAAAGGTTTACCCCATAGGCATCATCTTGATTTCCCTTCGCAAAAGTGTAATATATGGAAGAGGATTAAGATCATCCAGAAATAAAATTCAGATTTTAATTTCTGAATTTTGAGTTTAATCTCACTACTATAACTATGATGTCAAAATTCTGTGTGTAACATTAAACTCTGATCATAATATCAGAAATTCTAACTTTAATATCAGAATATTACATTTAATTTTATAATTCTCTCAATAATATAAGTCTGACTTTGAACAGAGAATTCTGATATTAATCTTACTGTAGAATTCTGACCACAATATCAAAATTCTGACTATAATCTCAGTGTTCTGTGTTTAATTTGAAATTTGACCATAATATCTTATTCTCAGAAATTCAGAATTAAAATATTTGAGATTAAAGTCAGAATTTTTACTATTTTTTTTTTTTTAAGTGGCCTCATCCTAGATGCACAAGAAAGAGCTATAAGCGAGAAGACATTTTTATCAATATCTCCCACCACCACAAAAATCCCATTTATGAACCCAATCAAGTTCATGACTTGTAACATAAACATACAAAATTGATTTAGTAGTTTCTGAAAACTACGGATGGATGGGGGAGCTCCATTGGAATATCCCCATTCCACTTTTTAGTGGGGGATTAATAAGATTTAGTCTAAATATGAGACTAATACACTTGAGAAGACTGATTAATTGTTTTAATGCATTTTGAAACACAAAATTTAGAAGTTCAGAGAGTTGCTTTTGAAAGAAACCTTTTCATCATTCCATGGATGTTCTGCTTAACACGAAGCCTAAAACAGTTTCATGAGCTGGGGATAGACCTTATATTTTTATGATGGAAGTTTGGGTAGTTTTGGGTTTAGCACTGAATCATGTAATGGATCATTCAGGTGACAAAAAATTGTTAAACAGTTTCATTGATTTGGTGCTTATAAAATTAAACACATGATTAGGCCTTTGCAATTGGTCTAATAATTTTATTGATAGCAACAATGAAGAGTTACAGATGGGAGCTTCAAATGCGTGATTTACTTTAAGTTTTTTTTGTGATTCTTATTTAGCATGGTCTTCAATTAAAGTGCACCCTTGTTAAAGCTTTAATATCTCTTTTGAAGAAATGATGTCAAATGATCAAATTACAAAACCCAAAACCAGTGAAGTTGGCACGTTGTGTAAATCGTAAATAAAAACAGAATACAATGATTTGCAAATCCTTTTCAACCTATATTCAATTGAATACACTGCAAAGACAAGTTACTAAATGTTCGAACAGGTAAACTTTGTAATTTTTTGCAAATATTAGCTCATTTGGAATTTGATGCCTGCAACATGTTTCAAAAAAGCTGGCACAAGTGGCAAAAAAGACTGAGAGAGTTGAGGAATGCTCATCAAACACTTATTTGGAACATTCCACAGGTAAACGGGCTAATTGGGAACAGGTGGGTGCCATGATTGGGTATAAAAGCAGCTTCCCTGAAATGCTCAGTCATTCACAAACAAGGATGGGGCGAGGGTCACCACTTAGTGAACAAATGCGTGAGCTGATTGTTGAACAGTTTAAAAACAACATTCCTCAAGGAGCTATTGCAAGAAATGTAGGGATTTCATCATCTACGGTCTGTAATATCGTCAAAAGGTTCAGAGAATCTGGAGAAATCACTGCACGTAAGTGACAAGGCCGAAAACCAACATTGAATGCCCGTGACCTTCGATTCCTCAGGCGGTAATGCATCAAAAACCGACATCAATATGTAAAGGACATCACCACATGCGCTCAGGAACACTTCAGAAAACCACTGTCAGTAACTACAGTTCGTTGCTACATCTGCAAGTGCAAGTTAAAACTCTACAATGCAAAGTGAAAACCATTTATCAACAGCACCCAGAAACGCCGCCGGCTTCGCTGGGCCCAAGCTCATCTAAGATGGACTGATGCAAAGTGGAAAAGTGTTCTGTGGTCTGACGAGTCCACATTTCAAATTTTTTTTGGAAACTGTGGACGTCGTGTCCTCCGGACCAAAGAGGAAAAGAACCATCCGGACTGTTATAGGCGCAAAGTTCAAAAGCCAGCATCTGTAATGGTATGGGGGTGTATTAGTGCCCAAGGCATGGGCAACTTACACATATCTGAAGGCACCATTAATGCTGAAAGGTACATACAGGTTTTGGAGCAACATATGTTGCTATCCAAGCAACGTCTTTTTCATGGACGCCGCTGCTTATTTCAGTAAGACAATGCCAAGCCACATTCTGTACATGTTACAACAGCATGGCTCCGTAGTAAAAGAGTGCGGGTACGAGACTGGCCTGCCTGTAGTCCAGACCTGTTTCCCATTGAAAATGTGTGGCGCATTATGAAGCGTAAAATACGACAACGGAGACCCCGAACTGTTGAACAACTTAAGCTGTACATCAAGCAAGAATGGAAAAGAGTTCAACCTGAAAAGCTTCAAAAATTGGTCTCCTCAGTTCCCAAACGTTCACTGAGTGTTGTTAAAAGGAAAGGCGATGTAACACAGTGGTAAAAAGGCCCCTGTGCCAACTTTTTTGCAATGTGTTGCTGCCTTTAAATTCTAAGTTAATTATTATTCGCAAAAAAAAAAATAAAGTTTCTCAGTTTGAACATTAAACATCTTGTCTTTGCAGTGTATTCAACTGAATATAAGTTGAAAAGGATTTGCAAATCATTGTATTCTGTTTTTATTTACGATTTACACAACGTGCCAACTTCACTAGTTTTGGGTTTTGTATATGAAGGTATATCTATTTACATATTTTTGCCAGTAATGAAGGAAAGATTTCCGTGAACTATGATGTTTGTACAGCAAGTGCTCCAATATTTTTTTTTTTCGCTCTATTGCACTGTCAATTAACAATGGGCTAGCTTAGCTGCAATTTAGAACAGTTCCACTCAAAAAGTTACTTCCTTGAGTTTAACACTCAGCTGCGTGTTATGATTGCTCGGTAAGAAAATGCATGGGTTCAGCTGATCCGCTGCTTTACAATAGGGAAACCCTAATCTGCCTGAAGAATGGAAATTTGATCAATACAGAGCAGGCAATGTAAAGGAAAACCACATAGGCCCATTAACATGATTTATGATTCCTTGCACTTTGGACCTTGGAAACATCATTATGATTGCATCCACCATCTAATGTAAGATTTTTTTTACTCAATAAATGCACAATAAAACTATTACTCTGTCTTCATTGTGCAAGTGTTTGATTATCACAATCTGCTCGTTGTTAGAGCATTTCACTGAAATATTTTACATAACGTAACGATCTCAATGGAAAGTTGGCTACAACTTTACTGACATCCTCATTGTTTGATTTATTTTATTTTGTTTTTAAGTAAGCTTCAGTGTAGCCCTCTGTAAAAATAAACCAGTCAATAATCAGATCTAGAACATGTCCGCCGTTTTTATTTGTGAGCATGCTATCGGACCAATGGTTTCAGGTGGGGAACATAGGTCTATTATGGCCATTCTGGCGTCCGACTTTCAACTTAAAGTAGCCTAATTTCATATCACTGGGGGTTTCTGATGCAGGTAAATGACTATCAATGTCACTGCTCCCTCAGTCATTGAGGTTTACCTAACTTGGATCTCAGACTTATTGTGAAATGTATAGTAATCCTGACCCAATTACAAAAACATTCTTTATTAGGAATATACTGATAAGTCATTGTATCACTAGTGGAAATGATTAAATGCATACATAACTAGTGAAAGACACACCCTAAGTTGGTTGACGTGTCCTGAGGTGAAGATGGCAAGTGTTCAATATTTTAGCAACGAGTGAAAGTTTTCCCAAAAGAATGCATTTGAGAGTCCTAAATTGCACTGATGATGCATGTAAAGACGCCACTACCGTCCTTCGGCACAAGACCGCATGGATCAAAATTGTAAACTTGTTCAACATGAGATTTACGAGCAGACGGTCAAGCAGCAGTGACAAACAGAATAATATATGGAAGGGTATGAAAATGGATGCACGTTAAGTGCTCCCGGAATGCACAGCAGGCAATGCACTGGACCCAATCATCTACCAAATATCGCAGTACAGAGGGTACATTAGACAGTGATAGCCTTTGCCAATAAGGTAGCCTATTATCATTTCTCATTTTATGTGCGTTTTTGTGTGTGTGTGTGTGCGCGCATGAGTTTGAGTGTGTGCGCATATGCGTGTGGAGAAATTGGCCAGTTCTCCACAAAATGTAGACAATGAATGATGTCAGCAAATCTTACCAAAAAAATGGCAACAGTAAAGTAATGGTTTAGTTAAACCCCAATTAAACAACGTAGGCAGCAAGTTTAACTTAAACTGCAGTAATAGTGGCCTTTAGCAGCAGGTTGGTTACTTCTACAGGACACAGCAACTGGGTTAAGACTAAACCACAGGGGGGCATTAAACCATTGATTCTGAGGATACAGCTGTCAGGTTTAGTGATCAAATGGTTTAAACTCATTTTAAACTCGGTACTGCAGTTAAGCTTACTGCAGAGGAATAGCCCCCATGTGTTTGGTGTGTTGACAGATTGTATTTGCATTTTATTTATGTATAAATAAAATATATATATAAATTGTACTTCACTGTAAAATATATGCTGATTTGCACGGTAAAAACCCATTTATGCCCTACAAAGGAAAGGATGTGAAAATTTTGTTAATAGCTATCAAATGACTTATTGTTTACTCAAGAACATTTTTGAATGGAAACAATTTTACAATTTAAAATATCTAATTCACTTCTAATTCACATATAAGTGAACAATGATGAAATTTTAGAGATATGTCCACTTTCTATGAGGAATGTTTTCTTTCAGCAGAATATTCACACACATAACTGCACATACAGATCATTTATTGCAATTATGTGGCATGCAAACATGCTTTTCTTTTTCACAATATTTGTTTCCCATAGTAAAAAATAATTTTAAAAGAATTAAAAATAACGTTGTCTGAAGCAAACAATGTGTTTATGCTTTTCATGTCAACCTTACATATTCAATCCAATGAAATGTTGTGCTATGACTGTAGAGGTCAGCTCAAAATAACAGCTACTAGCAGCAACTGTAAACAAGATGAAGTATGCATATGGGCTTTGACATGCATTCGTTTGCTTTAATTGTGTTCAAGTATTGAGCTGATGTTTCACAACAACATTTCCAACATATAATGATCAATATACCAGTCAGTCAATCAATAGACCTTTTCTATCCCTGAGGGGAAATTTAGTTGCTTGCATGCAAAAGTACACACAATTGGGTTACAGGAGCAAGTACATAAGGTACATAAGATCAAGAGCAGCACTAATGTCAAGGAATAAATTGCATAATGGTGGTAGAGTACCATTGGAAAAACTGAAAATGTATGCATAATATGAGTACAATCTAAAATATGTTGTATTATGAAGTCAGAATAAACAAAAGCCTAAGTTAGCACATCAGGGCAAATAACTGCTGCCTTATCTGTAGTCATAAGTACTGTACGCCCTGGGTCAGGTAGTATGGTTTCAAGCCTTCATTTTGACATTCTTCGGTCACACAGATGTTATTATAACTCTTTCGGGAAATGAATAATAGCTATTTTATGAAAATAATAAATACCTTACACATGTTTAGCATCATTTACGTTTTAAGTATAGCACTGAGAACTGAAATTGATCAAGGGCTGTTCACCTTGTAGTATTGCATGAAAAGTATAAGATATGAACTAGATCATAGGAATGTGTACGATAGCATGCAAAGGAAAATTAAACAGTATAATGATGTGTATTGTAACTATAGTACTTGAAAATAAATCTTTAATTTCGGGATCGAAGAACGTTCAACCACTGATCTCTTCAGACAAAACGCATAACACTCTTCTCGTCCGCCAAACTCCATATTTCCTCTGACACCCTGTCACGACATGTACCCATGGTCTAGTTACCAAGGAGATTGTTACATAATCACGTTGGGGCAGAGCAGAGACTGGTAGTGGCCGATAACAAAGAAGCACTCTTTTTGATGTTAGCAGCGTACAGTCAGGGAGGAATGCCAAAATGTCAGAAAACACTGGAATTGTTTACTTGGAACCACTGCCAGATACTGACCTCAGACCAGTGGCAGAGGAGTTAAGGGTTTCAGAAAATTACCGAGCTGAGTTGAATTGAGGTGTAAGTGATATGAATGATATCCTCGAGCAATAGTTCTCGACCATGTTCCTAGAGATTATGGTCCTGTATTTTACCCTAATTTGGCAAACCTGACTGTACGTATCAGCAGCTCATTAAGATCTCCAGCTTCTGAATAGTGCTTTATTTGAGTTGGAAAGAACACCAACATGAAAGATATCTGGAAACAGGGCTGGGGACCATTGATCCAGTGGATGGTAGAATACAGAAAATTCAGCATGAGAATCCCGACAATGAAAATGATTTACTGGGTGATTATTTATGATCAGATTCCGTTTCCATGTTGACAATACCATCTAATATCAGGCAAGATGAAGGCTGCATTTCTTGGTTGAATTTGAAAGCATGTTCACTATGGAACAGCTTGCAATGACATAGCAGCCTAAAAATACAGCCTTTGAAGGATAGTCTACACATTGAGAAAAAGCGCTTGTCACAGCCCAGGGCTACATCAGCTGATTCAACTTATCAAGTGATCAGGGGGTTCAATCAAGACCTTCATAAATAGAAGCAGGTATATTCATGTTGGGCTGTTACAAAAACCCAACAACCACACTATACCGTTCTCGACAAGATTGGACACTCCTGCCTTAGACAATCAATGACATAAATCAAGCACTTAATCCCAGGGACAAACCTAAATCCAGCGGACACACACAGGGGCCCCCCATGATTAAAGACCCCTGCATTAGACGATGCAGCACATATGCTCGACATTATCTCATTGCATGGGGTCTCAAACTGGTCTGTGAAAGGGCCAAGGGCTTGCAGATTTTCAATCCAACCAAGCAGAAGCAAACATGACACATCTAATTCAGGGGTCCTCAATCTTATCCAGAGAGGGCTGGTGTGGGTGCAGACTTTCATTCCGACCAAGCAGTAACACATCTGAATCTATACTGATGGACTTTAAAAAACTTATAAGTCTGACTAGACAGAAATAGTATTGTTGGGTTAGAGGAACTTTAATTATATGATTACATAATTGATATGCAGTTGTCTTTGAGTAAGGAGACACCACTGTGCGTGAGGCCATGACCTTGTTTGTGTCAGTGTAGCAGGATTTGAGGAATTAGTGATGTAATCTCGTCCGGCTTCACTGATCACTATTGCAATGCTGTAAAATACTTTAAAACAATCCTTGAGGTCATTAAGGCCAGAACCCGAGAGCATTAGTTCAGACATTACGTGTGCCATGCCTCGCCTTTCCAGACCCCAACGTGATCATGCCATTGGGCTGTGGAAGGCTGGAAAATCCCAAAATTGCATCGCCCAGCATTTTGGGGTATGCCAACCCTCAATCTCTAACCTTGAGGCTTGTTACCAGGAGACTGGAAGCACCAATGATCTACCACAACTCGCTCAGCCAAGGGTCATGACACCAGACCAGGACAATCATTAATGAAATAATAAATAAGGTGGCAAAGTAGGGTCATTTTCTCAGACTTCAATAGCATTGAACTAAATTTCTGCAACCACCGACGCTGCCATCTGCCGGCCATTGAATATAATGCAAATTTTTGAGATTTACGCATCGGTCTCACTTTTCAGACCCCGGTGCTGCATACATCTTTTTATACTGTCTATGAGTATGTATTTGGATCCATCTATGTTAACTTAGAGTTAGTATTGTTTATGTATATGCCTGTTTTATGTTTAGGGGAACCTTGTCCCAATTTCGTTTAGTATTTCTAAGTTGTGCCTACTGCCCTGCGGTTGGGCATTTTAAAAGTTCACCAAACCCCATCCTTACATTTGAGTCCAGCCCTTTATTTTCTGCTCTCCGTGTTTGGGTTTTGTGCAGAGAATAGAACTGTCACAGGTATCGGGTGTGTAACAGCTTGGTTAGAATGAAAGCCTACACCCATAACAGCCCTTTCTGGATAAGATTGAGGATCCCTGATCAAATTTAATCAACTCATCTCAACCCGCACAGTTGATTACCTGTATCAGTTGTGCTTCTGCTAGCTTAGAATGGCAACCTGTTAGCCCTTTATGAGACCCTCATGTTATTGGAAGAAAATTTTGATTTCGCATTTTTACATTTAATTACCTTTGGCTAGGATTAACAATAGCGTCTGCGAAGCCTATTCTGGAGTCAACAGTAGTGGCGCTATTGAGCAAGGTCTTAAAAGATCAGAAAATATGGAGAAGAATATGTACTCAAGTACTTGTATTCTAGTTAGGTGATTGTGCTGCTTCAAAAGATATTCCAAATTGATTGAAATTTTTTGATGGGAGATATTGGGTGTGATTTGCATTAGAATTACTGCAAACTGCAGCAAACAAGGAAAAATACACAAACCCTTTTCTTTGCTTCTTTTTCTTTTGTTACAGCAGAACAACAAATCCCTGTTTTGTCTTTCTTTGGAGATTCCTCCATTGTAGGGACACCACTGTCTAGATCTGAAAAACCCAACCGACTGACAGACTTGCTAACATAAACAATCTGTAACTGCACAGGTGGGCGGCGAGCATGTTTTACCTCTCAGCAACTAGCAGTCATCGTGCCGTAACACAAGAAGAAGAAGCGAAGAAAAGGGGATGGTTTGTGTATTTTCCTTTGTTTGCTGCACTTTGCCGTAATTCTGAATGCAAATCACTCATATAATTGCCCATCGTGAAATTTCGCTCAATTTGGAAGACTGTTGGAAGCAGTACAAGAACCAGGCTACAGGTACTTGAGTATCTTTTCTTCCCCATATGACCCACGATAACATCCAATAGCAATTTGCTATTCACATGCTTCTGCAATGTTTTCTGCTAATTAACAAACTTCACACAGGTTTTTCCCTGGTGAGTGAAGAAATCCCTTTTCTGCATTTCCAATACCAGTTGAATCATTCAGAAACATTTACGGTTACCAATTACTTTGTGAAAACACCAGTTTAATACGGCTAATGCTTTTGGCTTGTTAACATTATTCACCAATGGTGTAAACATGAGAAAGGGACAGAGGGCAGTTTTGATCTGTGGGAGGTAGGATGGGTGGGGTGTATGGAGTCAAAAGGGTGTGTTTCTGGAAGGACCCTGTGAGACTGGTCATGTCCCTTTTAGCTCAGCCTATGGAAGGGGCAGGTGTATTTTTTGGTGGAGGCGGGTATCTAAGTTTAGCCCGCTGATGTCAGCTGCATACCAGGCGCTGCAGAAGCATTGATTCCTCCCTGACTTGCCTCAGAACCGGGGTGAGAACCGTGAAGACTGGGGCAGAGTGACCCCTGCCCCCTTCCCCCCCTCACTTATTTACCTGAGGATTCCAGCAGAACCAAGAGAGAAAGCCCTGCCACAGGTACAGATACCATCCATACAGGTGTGCCAGTCAATCAGGTATGGGGCTCTGATATCATCCAACCAGACTTGACCATGTACTGCTTTGGACTGTTCATACTGCAGCCATGATCTGATTCTCCCATAGAGTTTAAATTGTTATAACTCATTTTAAGCAAATATAACACAATTTTTTGTTAATTATACACTGCTTATTTAAGTATTAATTATATAAGTTCTTTATTGCATTTCAAGGATTATTGGTTTTAATGCAAGGACTTCTGATTGAATGAAACTGATTTTTTGTGCATTCTATTTGAGCTGCTTTAAAGGGGGAATAATTGATTTATTTGTTGTCAATTGAACTAATTACATTTGTTTTAGTTGAAATGTTTGGGATTGCATTTGGAATTTTATTAATTCTCAGTGGATTTGAATGCAAATTCCACTGAATATTTACTTCTTCTGTAGTGCTTGCCAGTTTGGAATTTACCACTCAGTGATTTGGCATGTGATTTTGGGAAAAGACAATAATATAAAATGAATAAACCGTTTGAGCCTGTGTAACTACACTCCAGAAATTCCCTGGGACTCACATTATACATTAGCAACGTAAAATTGCTTTAAGTGAACGAAAACTTTTGTCTGAATGGAACTGCAAACAAAAAAACTTCCTGATAGATGTCACAAACTGTTTTTTTTTTTTTTTTTTTTTTTTTTTAAAGTCAAAGCTGAACTCAGTGGTAAATACTTCAACATCTGGAACAAAACACTCAGAATTTTTGCGTTAACAGCAAGCTTCATTGATGTCAAATATCCTATAGCTCGTTATTGGCAGGAGGTAAAAAAAAAAAAAAAATCCCTTGAGACCTGAAGTGTCTGCTTTCCCTGTCAGTATTCTGACACCCAACAGTGGAACACACCAGCAATTTGACGATCTGTGAGGAACTGTATCTTCCAATGTGACATATGCTCTGCTGTAAAACCAAACCTCATACTAGTGCTTTTAAAACACTGTAAAAACAACTTGTTAAAAAAAAAAAAAAATCACAAAAACTCCGGGCCATAATATTTGGACTCCATATTGGTAATTCTTTTATTTGACATAAATTTTGCATGAAAATTATCTTCCACTAAGTCTGAACCCAAAAAAAGACTGTCTTCATAAAGAAAGATGGGATACCATTGCAGTACGTCATTACAAGATGAATTAATTTCTATCCTAATTTCTAGTTATCAGGGAATTCCATTTAACGTTTGATAAGTGAGCATTTTTCATATACAGCACGTATGTCCAGCTCATGTGCTCTTCCAGTTGCTGAACATCCATCTTGCTCAATTCTTCATCATCACCATCATCATCTTCCCCTTTATCTTTACCTGGAGAGTTCTTAATTTTCCAGTATCTTCAAGTTACACCCTTATGTCTGAGCCTGCAAGTACATCATTACCAAGGTATCATAGATCATCAGTGAATAATTACTGGCCCAAGAACCCTCATTACATGGATAGTCACACATATTAATGGTTCTGTATAAATGATCTTTACTCCACTTCATAACCGCATGATAATACAACCGCCTGCTGACAAATTATTCTCCTGGAAATGACTGTTTCGCTTTGGGGGATGCTAAGGGGCTCCAAAGTCCGAGAGAAAAAAAAAATGTAATGGATGGAGAATCATGTGCAGTCACTGGCTTCAGAGCATTTATTTATTCATTTATTTTTGCAAGAACAACGATCCAGTTCTCGCGGGACAGTCAGTTTTGTGATGTCCAGTGGTCCAAATAAAAGGGTTTAGAAAGGGCTGACATTGTGGGATGCCTCCCCTACAGCTCGCGACCCAAGGTTATTTAAAGGGAAGTGCTAACTTTGCCCTTTCCACAAATCCAATAAATTCTACCTGCTGAAGTCAGACGTTTTTTGCGGGCGGATGAGCGTGCTCAGTGGTACAGATAGTGCTCCAGTCACCCGGGCAGAACACTTTGCTGTGTGTTTGTGAGTCCCTTTTGTGGTCAGAACGAGGCGTCCGGGGTGATTCTGTGTCCTTGTCTGATTTCAGAGCCCCGAGGAGAGTGATGTCTCTGCACTCGATGATGACGATGAACGAAAGGAAGCTGCAGGCGGCGGCCATTTGCAGAGAGGTCATTGGGTCCTGCGGTACGATGGGACTGTACTTCCCCAGCTGAGTTACACACACACACACACACACATATACATTTGCTTGCGTGTTTGTGTAACTACACTTGTGAGGACATTGAATTGACTTGTATGGATTCTGTACACCCTTTCACAAACCCTAACTGTAACCAACTTGTGAACAACCATAACCCTAACTTTCACCAAACCGTAACCATAACCGTAACCCTAACTTTAACCAATTAGCAGCAATCTCCTGTAATCCTCTGTGATGGCAACCCAAAATGTCCTTAAAACACCAGCTGCCTTCACATCTGCGGTTGTCAAGAATTGGTGCTCTTAAGTATAGCTATACAAACCTATGTACATACATAAACATGCACTTACGCACACGCACACAAACATCCACATGCATGTAGAAAGACACACACACGCACACACGCACACGCACACACACACACACACACACACACACACAGCCTGCCACCATGAAAGCGTCAATGGAGATGGTTTACTACCCCGGGTAACTAATCCTTTTGTAGATATCCTTTTTTAAAATGTCTATTTCTGGTTTGAGGAACAACTGTGTGAACGGCTATACAGCATTGGCATGAGACACCTAAACAGCTGAGGGGCATTCCACTGGGCTTGCCTTTCAGTCGCACTGGACTTTCTCTCTATAAGAAGCACCATATTGAAAGTATAAGGCCTTCAGATGGAGAAACAGTACAGATTCCTTAGCCTAGTATGACACTGTCTAGGCATATTTGCAAGATAACTTCCAACTTCTGTTTTTTTTCCCCCCCCAATTTCAGGTCTTTTGATTCATCAGTCCGCACTTTGGTTGCTTACTAAATACAGCCTTAATGAGTGATTTACTGAGGTGTTTGCCATGTCATGCATGCAAGAATACCCTGTTCTTCCAACATGAACACATTTAATCTCTGTGATACATATTCCTACATATGTCCCTTTTGTTAATGTAACTTACTCTTTCATAATTAAAACAGTTTTAACTGTTTTAGATGGAGGTTGTGGGTAAATTCTTTGTTGCTAGGGAACTTGTGCTAAGCAGGCCCTACAATGGCTGGTCTGATTAGAAATCATCATGACCATTACCCAATTTGAGAAACATAGAGCATAAACCATATGAGTCACCTTTGGTTACTGGAAATAGAGAATAATGTATAAACTCAAGAGTAATAGTGTCATTGCATTTGCAATAGCATTATCAAGCAGATTTGTAGTGTTCAAATTCTATGTTACTCTTTGACCATCTAATAACTAAAACTTCTAACTTTGTTTTATCTGAAGGGTCCGCCATTCAGATTTCAAATTCATTTGCATGGCAGAAGTCTTTATTGAAAGTGGCTAACGGTGAGATTACAAAGTCAGTTCCCCGGGGATTACTTAGCGCTGAGTCCCTTGTTCAAGGGTGCACCAGTGATGGTGTTTGGTGTTCCATGGTGGGACTTGAGCCAGCAACCACTGGGTCATGCGCAGTGGCAGCTGGTGCTTAAATTCTATTTTCTCGGGGGGGGGGGGTTTACCTTGGCGCAGCACACCTGACAGCTGCTTTGATGTCGACACAGTCAGTTATTAAGAAGGAAAATGCAGCCAATAGATTGTATTAGGGTTTGTACCCTTTTTTATTATGAATTGAGGATGTATCCCGTATCCGTCCTTACATTACTTACAGATTGATTGTAAAAGTGGTCATGTTAAAGATAATCCCCCCAACTAACTGGGATTTTGATGTTTTGTAAAGATGCAAACAATAAGTGGAACATAGTTAAACAGAAGCATTTTCATGCTTTTCCAGTACCTTACAGCTGTGGTAAGTTACATATTTAAATACATAAATCACAGATTCCACACAAAGTGTGACCAACAGGTCCCACTGTACTTAACAGGATGAAATTAAAAAGAAAAAAACTCAAATGGTGACAAGATTGTCTGAGCCAACGCCAATAATGGTCCGATGAGCAGAGAAAAGGGAAGGCACACCAGTGACCAATCCGCTGATCCACAATAAGCAGGGCTTTGTTAAAGCCTGAAAATCTACTCTTGAACAGTGACCAGAAATGCAGTTTTTACTCAGAATTATTTTGTGGCAATAAAATTCATACTCTGAATAATGAGTCAGTCCTGCCCACTCATTTCCATTTTCCTCATCCACACTGGAGTTCTGAGAGGAAGGAGGGACGCTTTTTTCGGCCTCCCTGTAGTATGGATGTGCCAACCCCTTTAAGTCAAACCGAGGCTGGCTTGATCCATCCAGGGATTAGAGTGAACTCGCCCATATAAAACTGTGTTCGAACTCGGCTTGCTTGTGAAAATTCAGTAACTGATCTGGGTGTGCCATCTAGTGATAGAATACTGTAACTGCGTGCATAAATCTGCAGCTCCGTGTCCACTGGCGGACACATCTGCACAAAAGGGTTTCAATACCCTGCCAGCAGCCGCCCAAATCTCATTCACAGCTGTGCTGTACTGAGATTACAGGTTGTTGCTAACGTTATCACTGTGGGCGGAAATTTTTACTTTTTTGATGAGGGACACAAACGCGAGTGGGTGAAAATTCTAGAAAGCCAGGAAGTGAACATCCGCTCGCGCATGCACACAGAAATGGAACATTTTATATTGGTTCAAAAATAAAAGTTGTCAATTGGTCACACTTTCTGGGGAATCTGAAAAACTGGAACGATAAACAGGGAAAGCAATAAACGGCACAGCTAATGCTACATCCAGCTAGCCAACTCCGTTTGTCGGAACAAGTGCGAGAGAAGCCCTGGGAGTCAGCTCGTCCACGATCACTTGCCTGCTGCTGAATCTTTAAATCGGGTCGCTCCGGGCCAAGCTTCTTTACTTTCCTATGTTCTCCAGTGAACGCCTTGAGAAAGGCTGTTTTTGTAAGGTAAGAACCGAATTGTGTTCACTTTCCGCGCTTCCACCTGTACAAGCCATCTCGCTCAGCTACCAGGTTGAAAGGGCGGTGGATGATTTGACAGTCGAGACGAAGCGTTGCGGTGGGTATGAACATGATTGACAGCCACGAAAATTGTCCAATTACATTAATTTAAAACATTGAAATAATACTGATTCGCTGCCAATAAAAGTGGGAGTGTCTGGGGCACACAGTGGCCTCGGATCACGTGCTCACCAAAACTTCGAGAGCTTATATTAAGGGTGCGCTCGAGCCGAACAGGTCTGCGAGTGAGCCGGCTGCGGGAGATTCCCGAAAAATTACGCAAGAATCTCGTCAAAGTTGCGCGAGAAGCCTTCCAAACCCTGCGATAGCTGCATCGCAGGGTTTGGAGGGCTTCTCGCGCAACTTCGGCGAGATTCTGGTGTAAGTTTTCGAGAATCTCGCGCAGCCGGCTCACTTGCAGACGCGCTCGAACGCACCCTTGGTACCTTTGACCAGCGCCCCTCACCCAGGAAGTATATGCATACAGAGAAATCAACCAAATACTATTTGGGACTGATATTTAGGGTCTGTTGACAGGAGCTCACAGACTTAAAAACACGTTTATTCAATAATTATTTGCATTATACGACTAAATTATATTAAACATGTTTAAATAAATTTTTATCTCTTGATATTTGAATGGGGGGGGCGGCACCCCAGCGCCCTCTACTGGCCGGCCTTACCCACTTGGCCAGGAAAACTGCAAACAAAACAATACCTGCGTACTGAGCTATAAACAGACAATTTATCAGCCTGCAGATCGGTATGTACATTGATAAAGACCCAGGGGGTAAGAGGTCATATTCATGTGGTCCAATAAATGAAAGCAGTGACAACAAAACAATTACCCAGCTGACCAATATATCCAAAGTGATTTTCAGTCGATTAGGGGAAGCAGGGGCCAATTATTCCGAGAGTAATGTGAGGTTTAAGGGCCTTGCTCAGGGGCTCAGAAACTGCTCTGATTCAATTTTGGCTGCACTGGAGTTTGTACCACCAGATTAATGAGTCTCTGTCAGTCGGGCTCCTTAAAGGAATAGTTGGGGTTGTATGAGCTACAAATTGCCACTACTTACATTAGATGCAGTAGAAAGCTCTCTGATCTCCTCCAGGTAGCCGCACCAGGGCAGAGTGCAGGGTGGAAATTTTGGCGATACACTGTTGTGAACAGAAACACAGGAACAGCGTATTTTCGCGGCCCAAAAGAGGTCCTACCTGAAAATAATGCAACATTTCAATCGTATATATAATTTTAAATATATAAAAGAAATAAGAAATAAGAAATAAAAAGAAAAAAATATTTTTTATATTTAAAAAAATTACAGCACTTTAGCTGCTCGGAAAAAAGCACAGTTGCTCTTCAACTAACCAACTGACGTATTCCTGCGCGAGGTGCATTGTAGTTCACTGCGCACTGTAGAGATCAGCTGTTTGGGTCACAGTAAAGCTGCTTGCACAAACGCTTGTATTCACGTCTTCGCATTGACTTTGAATGTAATCAGTGTGCGAAAAACTCGTTTCGCGTCCAGTGTGCAAGCGGCATAACTGCGGGTGCGAGGTCGGACGGCCGTTTAACTTGTGCACATATTTCGAAAATGGTCCGTGTGTGTCGCTTTTTTTGGACGTGAAAGCAAAGCTGTATCCTGGTGCACTTACAGTTTCCACCGCATTTCTCTGCAGAATATTGGACTTGTAGCTGTGGCTAGTTGACTCAACACGGATATTGATACGCCACCCGTATCCCTAAAAGAACGCTGTGTCTGCAGTATTCATTTTTCCAAAGAGGATTTCGTTCGATTACATTCAGGGAAATCTCAGTGGTGCACCCTGAAGAGCACTGCTGTACTCAAGCATTACGTAGAAGAGTGAAACACCTGTGAAAAAGTCTAATGTAACATTGCAGCATAAACTGATATCGCATAGGGTCTACGCAGCCACATACTGTGTGTCTGCTGTGTTGGTTATTGAAGGGTTTTTTTTTATTTTGAGACGTGATTCTATGCCATTGAAAATCTGGCTCTGCCGCAAACCGCTCCGAGTCTGACCCAAACAGCTGATCGCTACTGCGCGCAGTGAACTACTAGGAATATATTAGCAACTGTGCTTTTTTCCGAGCAGCTAAAGTGCTGAAATGTTTTAAAATATGGTTTACAATTGAAAGGGTTTATTATTTTCAGGTTGGACCTCTTTTAGGCCGCAAAAATACACTTTTTCTGTGTTTCCGTTCACAACAGTGTATCGGCGAAATTTCCACCCAGCACTCTGCCCTGGTGCGGCTACCTGGAGAATATCAGAGAGCTTTCCACTGCATCTAATGTATGTAGTGGCAATTTGTAGCTCATACAACCCCACTTCAAAAAAAGTGAACAATCCCTTTAACCTCAAGGTCACAGGAAACACTAAAGTGCATCGTGCAGGATTTTGACTTGATGTCACTTATTTCTGCAGAAGCTGATATTAACTTGGGGAAGAAGATGAGCACCCCAAAAGACATCATGCTGGAGGAGCTATCGCTCACCTCCAACAGGGGATCCCGCCTCTTCAAATTGCGCCAGATCCGCTCCGAGAAGTACACCTTCGAGAACGTCCAGAACCACGCCAACCTGCAGATGAATGTGCGTTATGACAATTTTACAGTCAGAGTACTCAGTTTTAAAATAGGTCCCACCTTTTTACAATAACCATATATTATTGTTTGAGTGTTTTTATATATATATATATATATATATATATATATATATATATATATATATATATATATATGTTGTCCTCTTGCAAAGCCTTATAAGTCTAGTCGGTCCATTTAAAAATAGAAAAATCTGATTTTTAGTAGGTATAGAAATTGCCTTCCATAGATACCAATTTTCACTATACTGAAACTACTAGTCTTGCGGACATAATTCATGAGGCAATTCTTTCTTTTTTTTTTTAAAGAAATTACTTTGATAATTCAACAGAAAGTTTTGACTTAGCAGGTTTTGAAAGTGGAGTGAAAATTTAGCAGGTTTTGCAACTGTTTAAACCAGCCCCATTGCTCAATGTCGGTCAATGTGCTTGTGTATTCCATTATATATATACAGTATATACATTTTTTTTTTTGCTCGGGATGTTTTTGCACATTCTTGAGTCAGTGTTGTAGCTGTTTTTAATTATTATTACGATTCTTTACATCAGCAACAGGTTAGGTTGACCTAGGTATGAACATCAATACAGGATGGAGGTAAAGAGGTAGACAGAGAAAAGCAGGGAGTGAGTATTCCCTTTTGTATTAATATTCAAGAATGTATTCTCTTGCTATGTTGATATTGCCAATAATGCCAATTAGGCCCATTTCAATTGAATTGAGAGAGGTACTGAGAGAGAGGAAATGAGGTGGCTAGAGAGGGCGGCACTAGAGAGAGGGAACGAGTGGAGAGGGACAGGGGTAGAGAAAGGTGGAGGGAGGTGGAGAGAGCTCTACAGAGAATGGAGGAGAGGTGAAGAGTGAGGTGGAGAGGGTGAGGTAGACAGAGCAGTACAGAGAGGTGGAGAGGGACGAACAGAGGGAGAGAGAGCATGACCAAGAGGTTGAGAGAGAGAGAGTTAGGGAGAAGGACAGAGGTAGAGGGGCAGTATAACTGCTGGTAGCTCACAGGAGCTGAGTGGACATCTGTGCTGTGTGTCCTGTCCTTCTGCTGTGGTCCTGCATCTCCCTGCCCTACAGCTATCAGGGGCCCAGAGCCCCACGGACGCTCTCAATTCTCACTACTGTGTGAGAGAGAGAGAGAGAGTGTGTGTGTGTGTGTGTGTCTTTCGGTCATTTTTTTTCCAATCAGTAGCTAGCGAAGACCTTGAAATTTACACTCTTCACTTCTCATATTTTGATGAATTCAGTGGTTGTTCTGGTGTTTAAAGGATCCATGGGAAATGTTAGAAGTGTTACATTACAGGCAAACGGAACTGAAGTGAATGAATTACATTTTATATCATCTCTCCAGAAGCGCTGGCAGAGAACTGGAGAGAAATAAACTTTATCTGAAGCCTTAGCCTGGATTTGCATTCAAATAACTACTACCTATCCTACTAAATTAAATATATTAAGCAGGAAAAATGCAAATAAAACATTTTCTCTAGCAGATTGTCTTCATGTTTTTCTGGCTGATGTTAGTGCAAATATTGTCAAATAGGTCCTGATTGCAATTCCTCTCCCCAGTATGGTGAAGTTTCCAACGGCGAAATGACGGAGGAAAAAGTCGACGGCTCAGATCAGCCCCCTGAAACACCACCAAACACGCCGGATGCCAAGACCCCAAACCCAGACACCGCCGCTGCAGGTTTGTGGGGACAGTGAACACCATGTCCGGAAGCGTGTACATTGAGCTGAGTCAGCACAATCACGAAAGGACAGAACCATTTATTAATGAAGTGTGACTCACAAGGGAAAAGCCGTCACTTTTACAGCTCCGAGGCCACTATGGATTCATTATTGAGGAAAACGCACTCGCCAGGCACTGTAGTCAATGCTTATAACATCTTACGGCTGGAGGAAATGGTGAAAAAGAATCGTCCATCCAAAGTTTCCGTTGTTGTCAGTTCAGCCTGGCTTCTGCCACCATTAGCACATTCCAGAGCTTCCCACAGAATGACAGCTTCCAGTGGAATGCCATTTGAATTTGTCAGCTCAGAATGCGAGCGAGCAAACAGTGTGAGATTCCGTGGGCACTTTTGTGTATTACTGCAGTAGCTATTCAGCAGGATGTGTGCCTGGCATTTCCTGGGCCTTTAACAACCAATTTGTGAATCCGCCTTCAAGAAATCTTTTTCCCAGCGCTGTACTAAAACGATACAGATAGCCTCAGCCAAAATTCCCCGCCTATTTAAGGTCCCTGTTACTGTATATACAATTTCACATCTCAACGTCCTGTCAGTTTTGTTCCAGAGAGGCAGATCACACAAACTCGCACACTGCTGTCAGGCATTTTTTATTCTTCATCAGCAGGCTTTAGCTGAAATTTATTGCACATTTTCCGTAGTCATTTTTTGACCCTTCCTTTGCATTGATGGCTTCCCAGATAGCAAGCAGCTACACTCCGGATCTGTGCAGACTCCAGCTGATCCGGCTAGAATCTGGCCCATCTTCGCCAGCTATCTGGGTTTGATTCTCCGGGAGGGAATCTGCATTTAATCCATTCATTGATGTACTGCCTAATTACTGAGCTATCGGCCCAGTTCAGTGTCTGTTATAATTTAAGCGCTGCAGCACCCCCTTACCCTGGGCATGTAGTCAGTAAGATCGCTCACATTAGTGATTGTGCCCTGCAACTGTGCTGTCACTTTCTGTTGAATCCACCCAGTAGCTTAGGAAATCATCAGTGCTCTCTGGGGCTGTGCAGTCATATTACATTCCTCAGCATTGCCTGTAAGCTGTGTTTACTGTACAGTGGCTGAATGAGCAGCCAAAGGAAGTCTGTGTCTGGGGTTTCACATATTTGAGCAGAAAAATGCAAATCATCACCCCTGGGGTGTGTGTGCGGCTCCTTCCGTTTCTATGGGAGCTGGGCTAATTCAGGAAGGGACTTGTCTTCTGTAAGGAGGGCCAGGCGTGCTATATGGTCCCTGCTTGACAGTACTATTCAGGGCCACACGCACACCCACTCTCATGCACTCCCTCGCTTTCTGAAACTGCTTACACATGCAAATAAACACTCTCTCTCTCACACACCTCTCTCCGTACTCTCCTTCTGCTTACACATATGCATGTACATGCACACACACCCTCTCTCACGCACTCTCGCTCTGCTCACACACAAACACACGCTCCACCACTCTCGCACACCCTTCTCACACACACTCTCTCTTTTTACACATACACACACGCATGGACACAAATGCACACACCCTCACACGCACACGTTCTCTCTTCTTCCATCCACAACCACACACACACACTCTCTCCATCCCACTCACTCATTCTCTCAGTCTTTTCCTCTCCCTGCCTCAGTCTTTCCTCCTCTGCCATCCCTTTGCTGCATCCTGACTCCCTTCTCTCTCCCTCTGCTCTTTTTTTCACCCTCTTTCCCTCTTTTCCAAAGAGCAAGGCTCAACTCCAACAACAATATCTCGGTTGTTATAAATGTTTTCTTCCATCTCAGCTACCCAGGTTTTCATTTCACTGTAGTTCCTGAATTAGAAATGTGCCAATAAGAACCCAGGAAACACCACTTGATACAAGCTAGATGCGCAATAAATTTACATTACAGGCCTGGTGACCCCTGTAACTGAAGATAGGGAGGGAATGTTTGATATTTAACCAAGTTTAACAATGTTTCTCTCAGGCAACGGCGAGTCTGTGAAGGACGTTGCTTTGGAGAAGTGTAACAGCACTGCCATGCCCAGGTCGTACTTCTCCCCATGGGAACAGGCCCTCATAAACAACCCCAACCTGGCGGAAACTCTGATTCCCAAAGTACCCAGCCCTGAGCCTAAACCGGAGGCCCTCGAATACAAGAGCTTCAACAGGTTGGTGCAACTGCTGTTGTACTTTTGGCCCTTTGAGTCCAAAACACACCAAAAAAAATTGCAAAATATAATGGGTTTTACTGCAGGAACTTCCTGCCAGGAAGTATACCAACTGAAAACTCTGATTCCCAAAGTGGCAATCGCAGAGCCAAAACCAGAGGGCTCTTAGTATATGATCTTTAAATGGTCGGTGTTACTGCTAATATGGTGGCCCCTCCAGTCCAAAACACACAAAAATGGACTAAAAAAAAAAATACAGTTCCATTTCAAAGTGGTTATTCCCTCAACCGTTGGTGGTACAGGTAAAGTAAGTTGCTCTTATTCCCCCAACCATTGGTGGAACAGGGGCAAAGATTGCTCTTATTCCCCCAACCATTGGTGGAACAGGGGTGAAGGTTGCTCTTATTGTCCCAACCGTTGGTGAAACTGGGGCCAAGGTTGCTCTACTCCCCTAGTAAATCTGAAACACCATTCTAATGTTGCCAAAAAGGTTCACTGAAAGATGTCACTCAACGGTGGGGGAATAGCCTTTGCCGTTGCATATGCGAAAAAGCTTAAGTACTTGAACATAGTTCCCTAATTGGATGTTCAGGTGGGATTAAAGATGTCAATTTTTTTTTTTTTAATTTGCAAACAGAAAACTATTCATTCCCAAATGGCCAAGCCCTAAGCTGAAACCAGAGTGTCCAGTGTATAGGATCTTTGACTGGTCAATTTTACACTCAAAACTGAGTACCTCTTTGTGCTTTCTCTATAGCCTTAAATTTCATAGAATCAGACGTCAGAGGATACCAATGGGATCAGTCTCATATTTTTCCGTCTGGGAGGTTTCCGCGCAGAATTGGCATTTGTCTGACCAGTTTTGCAGTATAATCTAATTCTTTAAGCCAACCACTCAAATCAGGTTAATTTCTTTACGTCTTCTTGTTTGCTGTAGTTTAGTCGTCAATGTAGCACTGTGTACATTGGAAGATTTCTGTATACCATTCGTGTTCATGTGACTGGCCTCATCATAACACTGCATGCAATCAGACATAAAAAAATATCATGTTTTCTCATTTATCACATATCTTCTACAATTTTCGCAGAGTTGCTACTCCTTTTGGCGGATTTGAAAAGTCCCCCGAGCTACCCATGTTAGACACCTTGGAACTGGAACTGGGCCCAGCTGACCCTCCCACACCAGAGCCCCTGAAAATCAAACGGCCCTCCTTCAATAGGACGGCTCTTGGGTGGGTCGCAGAGAGCGCCCCCCTCATCCTGCCATTGATAGACCTTGACGGAGCGGTGGTCCCAGAGTCGGACGACCTCTGAACTGCTGTTTATGAAATCACAGGGCACGACTGACCAAACAGGGGAAAGAGCAAGCATATATGAAATGGGTGCAATCGCTTATCACTGTCTGTTTTGTTTCATCCTAGAATAGCCATAAGAAGTGAGACTTTCCGGAGAAAAAAGCCTGTTTTCCAATTTTGTAATTGCTTTGGGAAATGGCGTCACAGAGCTTTTGAATGGTTAACAAATGATTACTCTGGCCCGTCATTCCTACTTATCATGTGTTTTAATGAAGTAGCGATAAGGATAAAAATGAAGCCTGGCACTCACTCCTCTGTTCGTCAGAGTCCAACTGAGAATGCATTTGTGAAACAGTTTTACTTATAATGAATGTGGCAGGGGCAGCTGTCAATTCGATAACTGAGATTTGATTTGCCCAACTTAACAACTACTAAACCCCTTATGATTGCTTAAGCAACAAAAATTTACTTTTATTTCTGTATATCAATTATTTTGACACTTTGAAAGATACTGACAATTTTCAGATGCTATTTCCAGCATATAACAATGTATATGCACTCATAATATCGACAAAAATGCCATGAAATGTGGAATAATATATTGCTTTGCAATATAATTTGACTATAAACAAAATGTGTCAAAAATTGTCATCGCCATGTCTTAATATTGCCATGGAAAATACTTTTGGCCAGCCTCCTTATGTTTAATTATGTTTCACAATTAATTGTGTCACTGAATTTTTTTCAAAATATATTTTATTCCTTAGTGGATGATTTTATCAGATCAATGTGTATTTTTAGAAACACCCCATAGCCTGTAAATATAATTGTGCATCTGATAGTTGCTCACTTGTTTGATGAGCTGACAGTATTATATCAGATATATTTTTTAATGTTAAAAGTACACATTTAAGAAATTTTAAGAAATGTTTAAATTTTAAAAATAAATAAGTGTACAAGTAAAGTGCTGTATATGTCAGGTATACCAGATGCAAGTTTGCTTGAATGTTTGGTATGGGGTTGAGTGTGAGTGCAGCATATACGAACTGGTCCTGCCTGCACTGCTACTGATGGTTACAGGGGCTTGAGAAGAATTTGAATCTGTCCGTATTCTTGGATCTATTGATATATTGAATGTTTCTGATCAGGCTGCAAATGCTGAAGAGGTATTCAAGGAAAGATGTGTATTTAATTACATTAGAAAACAAAAGTTTGTTAATTATATATTTATGAAGCCAAATTAGATTAATAATTAGCAATGGCATTATTAGAGTACACACTAATTGCAAACATTTTGAATGAACGATGTGGTTAAATTTAAATCAGGTTTCATGTGCTCATGTTCTGAGAGGAGAGGATGTCCGTTCTGGACCCATGTTGGTTTTAATTAAAAGTGTACAAAGCTTTCTGCCATTCATTCATGTGCCTCGCGAGAATCTACCACTGCTGGTAATAAATGGCTGTCTGTCAATCCCACAGGCAGTGTTTGTGTGATCTGTTTCCACACGCTGGAAACATCCTGAGAAGAGATGACAGATGATGGGTCGTATTGCTCTGTGTTCTGTCAGTAGAGCTGTAAGGTGTGAGGTCACCAAAAGGTCATGAACATTCTAAAGCTGAAATAACAATTGGTTTCGGTAACTGAATGTCTGAATACGATCAGCCTCAAGAACACTGATTTTACTTAGGAAAAAAAAACGCTTCATCTGAAAGTGACTGAGCCAGACTTGTGATCATGATGATCAGTTTGTGACAAGATTATCCCTAATAGCTTGCGAAGAAATTTCCTCCTGAAGCATTGAATTTTAGAGTTCGCAGAGAACTTGATGTCGACCGTGACTTTTTTTTCCTCCAATGAACAATATTTATAAGCACGTATTTTGTGAGGCCCATTCAAGTTCCTCAAGAGCGCATCAACAACACATCCAGATGGTCACAAAAGGGCCTGGACTAAAATCTAAGGGACTGCATGCCTCACTTGCCTCTGTTGAGATGATCAGTGTTCATGATTCCACAATGAGAAAGAAACTGGGCAAAAATGACATCCATGGGGAAAGCTGCAAGGTGAAAACCACTGCCGACCAAATGAACACAGAGGCTGGTCCTAGATTTGCCAAAAAAAAGACCCCCAAGATGTATGCAAGCATGATGACTCAAAGCTGTAACTTATTGGAAGACAGGGGTCCTGCTGCATCTGCTGTAATGCTAATATTGCACTAAACAATCAGAACATTATACAATCAGTCAAGCACAGTGTTGGTAGTGTGGGAAACTCACCGCAATTGATGGAGCTATGAATTTTGCTCTCCAGAAGGGAGAATATCCAGCCATCAGATTCTGACTAAAAGCTTAAGTGCCGGTTTTGTAGCAGTAAGATGTTCCAAAGCCCACAATTAAGTCCACCCTGAATGGCTCAAAAAAGCTAAATTATGGTTTTGGAGAGGCTAGTCAAAGTCTTGACTTGAATCCAACTGAAATTCTGTGGCATGATTTAAAACAGGCAGTTCATGCTCAAAACCCATCCAATGTGGCTGAATTGAAACAATACTCGAAGAAGAATGAGTCAAAATTCCTCCACAGGGATGTAAAAGACTCACTGCCAGTTACTGCAAACATTTAATTGCACTTGTTGCCACCAAGGGTGGCACAACCAGTCATTAGGTTTGGAGGGGGGAATGATTTTTTCAGATGGGTGATTTCAGTTTTTATTAACTCTTACCATCAAAAAAAGCAATGATAATGTAAAGCTGCATTTTGTGTTTATTCAAATTGGTTCTGTCTTATATTAAAATCAGTTGGATGATCTCGAACATTTAAACATGGCAGATGAGCAAAAATAGAAGAAATCTAGCAGGAGACAAACTTTTTCACCACAAATTAGAAATCAATGTCTTGTTTGAGGAAATATTCAGAGTTCAAACAAGATAGTGCAGGGCTAAAGCAAATCTCATCACTGGTTCGATTCTGAAGACAAAAACCCACAGGAGACTGTAGATGAAAGATGGTTCTCACTGGCTATATGGCCATGTCTCACCATGATGTGTTCTTTAGCCCTTCACTAGAAGAATTTACTGTTTTTTACAGAATATTTCCCCTTGGTGTGAGTATTCACAGAAATATACTTAGAGTTAAATCAAGACAAGACTGGGCTCCAATGAACTTTGTGATGAAAAATACATTGAGTCTGGAAGAGAGGATATTGCTCCGATCATTTTACTGCATGTTTCTTGGCGTTTTGATGATAGCCAAAATCCCGTAAGGAGCAGAAACACTTGAGAGCGTGTGGAGCTGAATGACGGGCAGGGAAAAATGAACATGGGGTCAAATTTGTGACCGTAAAGTCAAAGGTGACTGAACCAAATTCGCCCTCAACAGTTTGGCCTTTGCCCTAGTGAAACTGTAGATGAGCAGTTTGAGAGCAAGTGTGAATGTTCACAAGGATTCAAACTATAAGTGGCTCTAACACTAGAAAGCTGACCTCATGCAGACGGTCGAGCTTTGGTTCCCTTCACAAAGACTGGCATTTTACCAAAGTACCCGATATGGATGCGGCCTAAATTTAATATAGGTTTGGGACGGCTCACCAGCAGGAGTGCATGACTTGGGGAATGAGGGATTTGGCCCAAACTAGTGTGAGCAAGATCAAGGCACATTTCTCAGCTGTGATATATTTACGCTTTTAATGTGCATCGTGAAAGCGTGAGGAAGATTGTGCCAATAATATGCATTCCTTATCACAAAAAATGTGTGAGGTGATCGCCCTTCGTGAAGGCAGAATACCGTGACCTGAGTATTATAAGGTTCTATCACATATGTGTTTCTGGGGCAGATAGAACCTTGCAATACTTAGGCCATAATATATATGGTTGTATACTGTACACTGAGATTAAATGTTCTGTCAATCACAAAAAAGATGTCACAACACTTCATAAAAATGTAGGTGAGAATTTGGAATGTGTATAATAGGTAGTAATTAACAAACAGCACAATGCATTGCTATTAAATATATGCATCATAACAGCTTTTAAACTGTCTGTTCAATTACTCTGTATTTTCCTATACTGTAAATTGCAAAATATTATCATTTCTGTAATTTGTTGAAGACTTTGCCGCTTCATTTCTTTACCTTCAGTCCTGAATGTTCTTGGAGTATGATTCATTGGTGTGCCGTCCATTTGCAACCTTAGAGATTGTAAGCCAGGCCCTTGCTTTCCTTTTCTCATAATCCTAAAAAACGTGGTTCAGATTTTACGCAATATAATACGCCAAAGCCTCCGATCATGACGATTATTGTTCTAGTCTGATGCCTCATCGAAGGTGGGGCGACTCAACTTTCTCTGACCCAGACCATTTTTCTGCAGCTTCTGATTGTAAAAAGGAAATGTTTTAGTCTGTAATTATGGTGAGTATCACTGCCTCTTTCCTCCACACAGGGTATCAGCCAATGCCAAGATATCTCTGCTATAAAAGTGCTCAAATCTCAGTGGCTTTGATAAAGTGCGCTTGTCACTAACTACACCAGTGCAACTATTAAACCTTCCACATCTGCCAAAGCAAGGCTGCTACCACATAAATGTAAGTCTCACTACATCATCCTTCATGCAAATAGATTGCAATATTTAGAAATAAAATTTAATTTGTTTAAATCGCAGTTTAATTTGTGGGAAATGGCAATATATTTTATTGTATTATAATTCTGTTTTCTCTCTTTTAACACATTTTCCATAAATTATGAAGCATTAAGCCTTCATTATCCAGTATCTGTTTTTCATGGCATGTACATATTTTTTGTCAGTGTATTTTCTGTACATTCGGTTTGTGCGGTATATTCCTCTGCTTTGCACCTTGTCAGGAAAACCATCCACGGATGATTCTCACTGGACTGTGGTCCTGAGGGGCTACACTGACTGTGGGGTCAGGTGAGGGAGAGCTGATGGGGAGTTGATTGGGGGGGGGGGGGGGGGCGAAGAGTGAAGAGGTAGTGGTTCTGATTGTGACCCTTCTAACTTAATCTCCCTAAGGCTGATCTGTTTTGCTGGAGTCTGTCTGCTGAAGATCCGCCCCCCCCCCCTCACACATCCACCTCCCCCCCCCAACTTAACCACTGTGATAAATATAAACTGCACTCAACTACAATTATAACTGCACTTTTTGTAATCTTGCTGTTCAGTCAGCCCTTTTGCCTAAATAAATGATTTCATCAAAATAAGAATGTGCCAGGATTACAAGATACAAGTAAAATCCACAAAATGTGCTAAAAATTTGAATTGGTGTTGTCAGTACATAAACCCACCATCGATGATTTGTCACTCTGTCTGGTTATGACGTGCAAAATGTAAAACGCTCCGCAGAAAGGTTGATTGTGGTAACTCGCACCAGGATTGGACACACCTTGTCATTTCAGTTACAAGTTTACTTTTCACACCGTCCAAAATTGTTTTTACCCCCAAATAGAAATGAAGTAATTCCGCAAATTTGGTGAGTTTGCTTGAAGAAAATTATGAACCAACTGAATGGAAAAACAAACAAGCTGCCAAATACTTTTGAGACTGAATTTAAATGGAAAAAGCCTTTCTGAAAAGTCCTGGCACTCCACTACTGGAAACAATGCACCATCAAGGCCATATTTTTCTGACTGACAGAATATGAAGAGCATGAAAAATAATGTCATCAGGAAACATGCTAAACCAGAATTAAATCCTACAGTTGTCAAAGATTTACCCCTCACCCCCCTAAAAAAAAAAAAAAATCATGATCATGCGTTCATTACACCTGTTGAAAGTGTACAGGCATGAATGTATTTGGTTGCCAAAGGATCCAACAGGAAGCTAATTTGAAAATGCACAAAAAATAAATGATTTTTAAAAAATAGTTTAGCAATTAAGTTGCGGTATTTTTTTTTTTCTTGCCGATGGTTCATAGTTTTGCACAATGCTTGTTGTATTTTACCATTTTGTGACTCCAAGCAATTAAATCTTGCTCAAAATGGAGCCATCAAGCAGCACTCGATTGATCTTTTTTTTTTCTGTTATTTTGGATGACCTTCCTGAAAGGGCGTGACAGTAAAAACAGATATCACACACATTCCTTTTTTAAAAAAAGCAAATAGAATTTTGAGGACAGGTTAAATTCAAACCAGAAGTACAGAATCCAAAACATCCTCTGAGGAAATGAACAAAGGTGTTCACTTTTTTCTTAAGACAAACCTTCTCAGGAAAACAAATATCCTCCCAGCTAAATGTTGAGACAGTGTTCGTTCTCGTTCAGAGGCTAGAAATGAATCATGCTCTGCACAGATGGCTGAGAGGCTGACTAAAGCAGTTGACTCAGACAATGTCAACTGCTGGGAAACTGCGATTATGTCATGCTGCACCTCTGCATTACTCTTACAGATGCATATGCAGTAACACTCCTATCATTTCCACAGAGCAGCATGCAAACTTCTTGAATGATATCAGTGTATCCAATGGAGTTCTTTGGTGCTTTGGGCAAGTCAACTGTTGATATTTGGATTATTTGTAGGAAAAAGAATTAAACATTTTTTCTTGAAAACAAATTTGAGGTTTGTGTGGATGTCAAATTCAGGACCTCATGCTGCTTAAGTGGAAAATTCAACTTCAATGACATCATGAATGGCAAGTCCTTTTAAAGATTTTGTGCAATTTAGTACAGCACATCAGCATTACTATAAAAAAAGAAATATAGGAATATGGGGGGTAAGGGTAGATGCTTTTGCACATCACTATCCGCTTGGTCCCATCTGCCTCTCCAGTAATGTTTTCATCGAAAAGGTATTTTTCTTCTTTTCTGATTACTGGTGATGGCAACCAGTGTACATTTTCCATATCCTTTGGCTAAAGCTTAAAATGGCGTGTTGAATCATCGAATTTCCGTAGAAGGCTTTTTAATATAAAAAGCATCATGCCAGAGTAGCAATGACACATGAATACATGCAAAATGAAGATGGATCAGCAAGGATGGAATCAGATTATGACTTGCAGTAAAGCAGTTCCAGTTTCTTGGGATGTAAATTCTGAGTGTGCGCAGTAATCGTGACACAGCCACAGTAATCTTGACACAGCCACAGTAATCGAGACACAGCTCCTTTACAATGTGCAACTTTCTTTTAGCTTGGCGGTGTGGTATTTGTGTTTTTTTCACTTGCTGTTCTGTAAGTTTGTTTACAATTAGATAAAGTGCTGGTCTCATGAAATTGTGCTTGCAAAAAAAGATGTAAAAAAATTCTTGCATTTGTTCAAGAGTCAAGGTTAAAGGCATTGTATTTGCACCAGTGCTTGGTCACTCATTTTAGTGTTTCTGAATACTACTCAAATATTACATAGCTGAACTGGTGCTTCTCAGTCACTTGTAATCACTTTGAAATCAAATGGTTTGGGTAATTAACAATGTGCATTGTGCCCATAATTACTGGACACTTTCATTGTTCATAGGCAGTTCCGTTCAACAAATGTCTTGTTATTCTTTTATGTGAAATCTGATTGTATGCCTCTGTTTCCCAATGATTGTAATTAAGAGATTATGAGTCTTGGTAAAATAAGCCATTAGTAACCTCATACAGTGGGAGTTGTCTGCTCCATGACTGTCACCATGACAGCAAGTTGTGAGTATTTTGCCTCTTATGCAACCAAATGTGCCAACATTTTTAGGAGAACGTAATGAGTAATTAAATTGTGGAGGGTGGGAGATAAGAGTGACCTTCGTCCCTGGGATACTGACCCAGATAGCAAACACCAGTTCTGTGCTGGCTCCGGCTGATCCGACTACAATCTGATCCTGAGTTGCCTGCTATCTAAGGAAATTTTGATTTTCCTGGGCGTTTGATAGGCAGCATGACTGATGATTTGTACTGCAGTTCTGAGCTTCCCTTTCCCTCGTTAATCTCATATTTCAAGTTCGATAAGAGTCACGATGAACATTGTGCCAGTGGCCCAGACTAACAGGAATAGCTGGTTCTTGCATTACAGCACCATATACAGTAGTTTGTACGTGACGAAGGTGGAATGACTCTCTTGGCATGCGTTGCACCACAGCTAACTTTTTTTGAGGGCTTTCGGGACTGGGGTGGGGGGAGGTGGAGGGGGCAGTTCTTTCATTGAAAAAGTTGGGCCAAAGCAATATATTATCAGGGGTTGCAAAATTTATTGTTACGGCCCAGGCCCCTCCAAACACAAAAGGGAATAATAGGATTGTTTGGTCAGGTCAAACAAATTTTTCTTAGTAAGCCCTTCTGGAAAATTGGGATATGAAAAAGAAAAATTAAATGAAATTAAATAAATAAATAAATAACATATTAACAGAAAATAATTGAACATTCGAAGCACCAATCACAACACCAATAAGGAAGTCTTTTAAATTTCTGCACAGGTAACTGGAACCATGTAGGTTACGTCCCGAATGAATAGAGAATACTATGCTGACAAGCATGAAGGTCATGCCTAATATGATAAAGGATTACTAGGGCTCTGCAATTGTGGCATTAGCTTCAGTGCTGTTAAAAAAAAATTATCTGTCCCTTCACCAATTTCTTCATCCAATACATTTTAATGTTGGACAACGACAGCATGGTCAAATGCAAAATGCAGCTTTTGAATGACCATTTAATTTATTGAAGGTAAAGATTTATATGTCACCCATGTGAAAAAATAATTGCCACCCTAAGTCTTGTAAATGGCTGCCCCACCCTTTGCAGCAACGACTGCAATCAAACATTTGCGGTAATTGACAAGGAGTTTTTTTACATTGCAGTCGAAGAATTTTGGCCCACTTTTCTTTGCGGAATCGTTTTAATTAAACCACATTGGATGGTTTTCAAGCATTATCTGCCTGTTTTAAAGTGGCCAATCTTTCCCAGCGGGAATAAATAAATGTTTTCTTCATGAACGCTTGCAACCCCCGGAATATTGAATGTGAAAATAGTTTTTGTGACCTGCAAAAACTCCCCGCGCCATGAGCGTGCAAAAAAATATGTCATGCGAACGCTGATGTGCGCGATGGATGCAAAAATGAAGAGAACTTGGCCAACAGCAACATGCCGTGGCCAAATAAATATCAAACTGATTCGGCCAGTCAAAAAGCAAGAGAAGGCCAGGAAGAAGATCGATTGAAGGCAAGAATAAATATAAAAGGCCAAAGTGATCACTGGCAAACTTTTAAAGCCAGGTTTGGAGGTATTTCCGATGAAGATGTGACCAAACTTTTGCTGGATACGTCAGTAAACTTGATGCCCGGTGCAAAATGCCCAATTTCCCTGTTTCTAGCACTTTCAGATCGTAAATATACTTGAAATAGTCCCATATTTGTAACTAGACATATTTATAGTAATGAATTTCTAATGCATTAGCATAATTTATTTACTAACAGTCGAATCTGATGACTGATCTGACGTGACTTTTCATGTGAATCTCCCATGCATATTAAATTGCAAGCACGTCGAAATGGCCGCGGTACCGCAGCTACAATGGTTGGTCGGAACGGTCAAGTGATTGCTTTCCTTCAGAGTTAATCCTTGTTAGGGATCGAGGACGACACTAAAACTTAAACACAAATCTTTTCATGGGAACAGCCTGTCAAATTATGCGGTAAAAGACATTAAGGGAACAAATTGGCTTTCTTTAAGTTCATACCACAGCATCTCAGATAGATTCAAGTCAGGATAGTGACTAGGCCTCTCCATAATCTTAATTTAGTTTCCTTTTACTCATTCAGCGGTGGATTGCTCGTGTGGTTTGGATCATTGTCCTGCTGCATAACTGAACTACACTTGAGCTTTAGGTATGAAAATAATCGGCAGACATTCTCCTTCAAGACTTTTCGGTAAAAAGCAGTGTTCATTCACCCGTCAAGTATGGCAAGTTTTGACTCATCAGCCCACAAAATATTTTCCCAAAAGTCTTGAGGTCATCAAGTCATTTTAAAGCAAATGTGAGATAAGCCCTTGCTTTCTTTTTGGTCAGCATTGGTTTTATCCGTGCAAACCATGCCATTTTTGCCCAGCCTCTTTCTTATTGTGGAGTCGCAAGCAATGACCCCTACTGAGGCAAGTGAGGCCGGCAGATCTTTAGATGGTAGCCTGGGCTCTTCTGTGACCTCCTGGACGAGTTGTCAGTGCGCTCTTGGAGGAATTTTTATGGGCTGACCACTTCCTGGGAAGGTTCACTACGGCTCCAAGCTTTCTCTCTGTATGAGTCGCTGGGGTCCCAGAGCCTTAGAAATGGCTTTGTAACCCTTTCCATACTAAAAGATGTCAAGGACTTTGAAAACATTGCTTTAAATGTGACAAATATGCAAAAATATAAGAAACTGGAAGGGGGTCAAATACTTTTTCACAGCATTGTATATACAGACATCCTGAGGATACCCTATGTACTTTTGAGATAGATTTAACATGCTAACAGTGCCAGGGAATGATGCTGGAGTATAAAGTAGACATGGTGATACAGGGTTTTACTGTGCCCCCTGATGTCAGACATTTCAGTGTATGAGAAGTAATGCTTGAGCTGAGGTGGGAGGCCCCTGGGACAGAGGTCAAAATTCCCTTCCATGGACTCTTTCCTCTATTAAATATATATAGCTGATATAGCTGAATTCATGAATAAATTTTATTTTGTATTTTATATAATGTCTCCTGGATTGAAATGCAAAGCAAAGTCAGGTGATCTGAGCAACACAGTGGAGAGGCATTTGCTTTCTGGGCCTGGATTTTATACCTCTAGTGTGGAGGTGACTGTCTGCCGATGATCCCAGAGCCTGACACAATTATACAAGACTTTTCAGTACATAGATTGTGCCCTGACAAGGACCCTCTAAACCAGGATATGGTGTACCACTGTGTTATGGAGGTTCTTACTGGAATGTCCATATTTTCTGAATAATTTCTTGAATATTTAACCTGGAAAAGTGTAGGGATCAGAATTCTTAAACAATCCCCACCCACTAAACATAAGCGTATGCTTTGTAAAAATGAATGTTCAAAATAATAATAATAATAATAATAAAAACTCAAAGCTATAAATTTACCTTTTTCTCAGAATTTTTTATGGTGGACTGGCTGTACCTATCCTGACAAAGTATCTCTGCTATGAACTGAAAGTTCATCCAAAGCTGGGGCACCCTGCAAGGGAGCGATGCTGAGAAGTCCGTTCCTCTGAGGCAGCCTAAACAAGCCTGAAGAAAAGTGGATGATCACTGGCAGCAAAGGAATCTTTCATAAAATATTCTCAAAAGCAGAAGAAGCATTTTGCATTTTTGTTGGCATCAGAAGCTTATTTTGAGGACAAAGTATGATTGCAAATGAAATATTTGGATATGTAGGGATCAGAATTAGACGGCCTTTGATGGACTGGTCAATTTATTTTTATTTGTGTAGATATTTATTTTTGTATTTATTAATCAAATTTCTTGTCATCATCAGAAAAATACCTTGAAAGACAGTAGAAGGTATAAAAATATTAATGATAACAGAGACAGCTGCTTTGTTTTCTTAAACCCTGATGCTTTTTTTGTGGTTCCATAAATCCGAGATCCTCTTTATCGGCTCAAAAAATGAACTTTTTATCAGCTTGTCATCTAAGTGTTACTTACTTAATGCAAACTATTTGTAAACATGTTTTTCTCTTGGTAACATGAATCGGAAGTGTACAAAAAAAATCTTACATAACCTCTGTTTGTTTATTTCATTGAAGCTGATTCCTAAATAACAGGAGGCTTGGACCTAGAGCTCAGTTAAAGAAATGGTAAAATCAAAATGTGGTGAAACATGACTCCTGAATGAGAGAGCATTTTTGGACAAGTTGGCTTCAGCTAATTCAAATAATGGCAGAAGTTCTTTCACTCTTAATATGACTCTTAATTATAGCTGGCTGTTCTGACCCGCTCAATACAAAAGCAATACAGAAAAATCAATCCATGGATGTTGGTCAGTCCCCCAGAGCATGTATGCTATCTATACCTGACCTTCTGATCGCATAGTCTAAAAATAGAATAGCACAACGACTCTGACCTCAACCTTGATTCTGACCTTGGAGTGACATCAACAATGCTTCCCCAGATGTTCAGGAATTGTTCAATCACAGAATGATACAGTCCACTAAATCCCAACCCTTTAATAAGGTTTTTCTATGTGCAAGGAAAACAGTGAGATCTAATCTGACCCTACACTGAATTCAAGTTCAATTTCACCTTTGTATCAGTCTTTATGTTAATTATGAAACACTGAACTGCGAACATACCATTTAATGCCATATTTTTATGCAAGCCCACAACCTTATTGTGGATTTACAATTCACCTTTCACTATGGAGGCAATGATCATATGCACCAGACAGATACACGCTGGGAAGAAAAAATATTTTGTTTGCCATTATAGAACAAGGTGATCTCTTTCTCCTTCAGAAATGTTGACTCAGCTCTACATACAGCCATCACTGGACACCTGTTGGACAGACATGCAATGCTTGATGTGCCTTCATCTTCCATAGGTTTCCTATCACCTGTCCTGTTTTCTGTCACAGGCAAAGTTTTACAGGAGAACTGAACTTAAATGAGCAAAGTTTGCAGGCACAGTACATGTCCTCACACACTTATTTACATTAACTGGCAAATGCAGCCCTCTTAAAATGGATGCCGACAGAAGTGAAGGAACTCCTAGAATATTTTACAACTATCAGGTAGTTTCTTTAATTCGTTCCAAATACAAATCTGTAGGTCCACTTATTGCTTTCCTGCTGCCTTCAGAATTTCGCATAATTCAAATTACATCGTTGCTGAGGAAATTTCTTATTTTGTTTCAGGAGTCACTTCTTTTCATATATGGGTGGCCTACTGCTTTTGAACTTTGTTAGACGGTTTTGAACTTCTGGCCGAATTACCTTGATGTGTGCATTAGATAGTCATTGTCTGACAAGTGTTACATTCATAGGTAAGCATAGACCGAGCAGCAGGGTCTGCTGATTGTGGTGGGTTGAGGAGGGGGTTGAAAGGCAGTATGAAAATGAAATGTAGCTGTAACAAGTGCGGGTAGATGAATCACACGGTGACCCACAGTGAAATTGATATTTCCATTCAAGCATACATGAGCTAACTCTTGCTTATCTAGGAGCAGTCGGTGCCCTGAGGCATTTTTTAGAGCCTGAAATTGAAAAATCAACTGGATTACTGGTGATGGTATGCGAACCCTGACAAGTGCTCTAACCAGTTTTTTTTTTTTTCTCAAATAATGCTTTCATTCCAATGCCATCGTAGCTTTTTGCATGCACAGGCTAATTTTTCCCAAAAAAAATCAAGCTCACGGTGGTTTTTTGAAGAATGATATGCATCATAAGGATTAATGAGCTCCAAAAATAGTTTTTCATTGCATTTTTTTGTCTGATTAGTCGAACTCTTACACTATTTTTTGGCACTTACAGTGACGTCTGGCTTATTTATGCACAGCTCTCATTAAATTATTTTTGTCTGCTTGTAAACTATATGGTACAAAACCATGCTTCATTGAAAGTGTATTATTATTCTCCTATAACTGCATTTTTTACTACAGCAAGTAAGAAGAAGCCAGAGCAATGTGTCTACATTGTCAGAGTATTGTTTCCAAATACATGCATTTCAGGCACATGTGGAGACCAATAGGTGTGTGTGTGTGTGTGTGTGTGTGAGTGTGAGGTTGCTGCAACTACTGTCCAGGGTGCATTCATGTCTGTCACCTAGTGTGTGCTAGGATCGGCTCCATCCCTTTCTAACTTGACCCAGCGCAAGCAGTTTGATAATGGTCAGATGGATGAAACTGCAGTTCTTTGCTAAAGGACTGTCTGAGGGTGAGAGGTCACAGCCAGTGACATAGAGCCTTTGGGAGTTTAGAAAAAGTCTGTCTTTGCTCTTTGTTGGCTTAATTAATTGATTTTTAATTAAAACAGTCCTTTTAAAAGGACACAAGCTGACAGTTCAGAGCCTTAGTATTGCTCGCCCTACCCTGTTTAATTAAGTGGCCAAATAAATTGATATCTTATAATGATGTTGGAAATTAATAATTGAGATATTTATATGAAAAAAATCAGTATACAAGGAACCTGGGTCATTGAAAAACAGCTTGAAACCAATAACGGGGTGCTGTTTGGGAATGCATGCACTTCTAACACAGAACATTTCATGAAGTGAATGTGCTCTTTTTGCCTGAGTTCATCCCAACGTCTGTTCATCCATACCACATGTGCCAAGGGATGTGCCTGCTCTTCAGATTTATAGTCTGCAGAATGGTTTCCAAAATTAGGCAACAAAATTCCTTGAATTGAGCCATTTCAGAGAAAATAAAAAAACATAAATTTGAAGCTGTCTTTCCACTGACATTCCTGAAATCCAGTAACACCTGCATGCATCGGATACAGAAAAATAATAATAATTAAAAATAATTTAAAAAAAATATTGGAAATGTTGTGAACTGGGCAGTAGGGGAGCCAGTTTTAGAATCAAATTTGAGCCATTATGGCATGTTAATGATGAGAGGGATGAGGAGAAATGGAGGAAGGCTTGAAAAACACAGTGTACCTAATAATATGCTCACTTACTATTTTTCTACCTAGAAGAGACACCAAGGCCCGTATTCAGAAATGACTCTCACACTAATTGAGAGTAAGTGAGTACTAAAACTTACACTTCCTGACAAAAGTATTAGGACGTCACTATTTATGTGTGTGATTTTCTTACAGTGCAGTTGAAAATAGTGAATGTATCATATTTGGAAATAGTTGTTTATTCAAATAAAAATACAGACCCCATTTTGGATACACCAAACTGAATTATTCTAAGTCTTGACCCTCCTTTTATAGAGAATCAAAATCACCCCATGTGCCACACCTGATCATATTGATTGAACTAATAGTAGCCGTGGTCTTCCATTATAACAAAGACACAATTCCAAACTTGTTAATTTGAAGATTACCATCTTGCAAGCATTATTTATTATAATATCTCTTATTTATTACAGACCCAAAGTGAGAGTTTTTTATGCAGAGAAAAAATATGCCAATTTGTATATCTGTAGCATCCCCAAATGCTCAAATAATGTTCTGTGATGTTTACATGTACATTTTAGGACACCATTAAATTCCTACAACGCTCACATGTGTAATATAGCACGTACATCAAAGGTTGAGTGAGAATGAGGATCGTCCTAATACTTTTGTCAGGTAGTGTAGTTAGTGTCAGGTTATACTAAACGAGTCAGAAGTTACCCTAACACTCATTTGCTTTCAGAGACCTCACTCACCCTGAAATTAGTATCCCTACCTGAGTGAAGGTTGAGTGCAGGGAACACCTCCCTTGAGCAGCACTAACTTGCGCCGGTATTTTGTTGTCTTTGCTTTCAGGTGGTTACAAACGTTACAAACTTTGGATCACTTACTGCCACATGCTCGACACAATCGCAAAAATGCAAATTTTAACTTTAATGATGATAACGATGCCGGTAACCTGGCTTCAGAGGTTACGAACTACACAGTGATGAACTCGAGATTAGCATTTCTGTACCCACCAGTGGCTACTGGTGAACTGGCAATAGGGGAGGCTCAAAACCATCCCTTAAAAATAATGATGGGACATGACCTGTTTTCAATCATTTAATAAAATTTTATTCACTTGAACTCCAAAAATCCTAATGATTATCATGTGTCGTAAGTTCTACTTGTTAAGTTGTGAACAGGTGATAGCTTGACCGCAGTCAGAAAGAGCACTGATAATTATTGCAGTTTTCAATTCATTAAATTACCATTGCAGAAACTCCGAAAACTCTCAACATTATCAGGTGTGGCCAGTTTTCCGTCAACCGTCAACTCTCACGCATTCGGATATCTCTGTGCTTTTCTTTACTGATGGGTTGGAAAATTCTGCGGTCAGCTGGCTTGTGGGGCGCTGTGTGGATTGGTCTGCGAGGCTCATGTAGCTGTAAGTCACGAGAATCCACCCCCCCCACAAGGGTTGACATCTGGTTACCCAAAGAGGGGGAAAAAATGGACATATGAGGAGAAATTCAAACCAAAATTCAGGGCTTGAACCACCACAGAGAAGGTCAGAAGGTGACAGTGGCAAAAATAAATTCTCCAGTGGGAACAAATATTGGAAAGTACTCGGCTCCTTAAAGGAGGGGACCTAACTGCCTAAGGTTGGCCCTGGAGTGAAAAGGAGACGAGGAAGAAGACTGGGCAGTGTAACACCCATAGGACAAGGAAGAAGGGGTGGCAGGATGCCCTCAGTGGACGGACGGAAAACTGTAACACTAGGTGAATAAATAACTTGTTATGCTAGGTAGGTGGCCGGGTGGCCCCCCAGGAAAGGACAGAGCAGCAACAAAATTGTAATGCTGGACAGCTGGTACCTAGTAACGCCTGCCAAGCGGAGGCCGTGTAGCGCTGGGAGAGTGACTGAGCAGCCCCGAGATCCAGGGCCAGGCAGCATATACAACCCCAATTCCACAATTTTGTAAATTGTGAATAAAATCAAAACACAATGACTTTCAAATCACAAATGATTCTCAGATATATGAATTGCTTTTTCAGCCCTTTTTTGCCTGTGTCCCAACTTTTTTGAGAACTGTTGCAGCCAAAAAATTTGAAATAAGCTCATTTTGTGGATAAAAATGTAAAATGTCTCAGTTTCAACATTTGAAATGTTATCCATGTTCTATTGTAAATAAAATATTGGCTCATGTGACTTGAAAGTCATTGCATTTTGATTTTATTCACAATTTACACTTTGTCCCAACTATTTCGGATTTGTACTTTGTAAGGCTTAGCAAGTGAGTCAGAAACTGGACACAAAGGAGAAGCAGTGTATTCAAAAACATAAACGAAAATAGAGTGGTTCGCTGGCTCTTTTTCTGGCGGGATTATCCTGCTGTGAACTGGGCAGAGGGGTAGTGAACTGCAGGATTGACAAACAGCCGCAAATGTGCATTAATATTGAGGAGGACGAGGATGAAAGGGAGAACTGGAAGAAGGCTTGGAGAACCTGGTGTACCGGATAATGTGCTAAAAAGGCTGAATTTGCACCCGCAAGGGCCTCTGGGCACTGAAGCACATGCCTCTTTCCCACACACACACATACATGCACACACCCTAACCCCTTTCCCTGACCTTAACCTTCAACAGTACATGCCTAACCCTGACCTTAACTCTAACCTCAACCCTTAACCCTAAAATAGCACAATTTCCAAATAGAGAGCTGAAAATGTTCTTATAAGGATAAAAAAATCTGGAAATTTCATGTCTTATAGGGAAATTATGTCCCCACAAGGGTTGGCAAACATGGACCACACACACACTCACTCACACAAACCGCACCCACTCGATGTTACTCATCCTGTTCACTAAAGTCCAGCTGAATTAATTTTGAGCTTCCAGTGAAGCTGACATAGAAATCACATACCTATCGGTCAAAAGCTGAATAAACAGTCAAGCTGAGCAGGAGACAGCATGAGGCCTTTACAGTTCAATAAACCGAGTACTTTTATTTTACTCACAAATCACAGGACAAGGGCACAATGGATTAAATAATCTTAAGGCAGTGTATGACTCAACACTCTGGTGATAATAGTGTTCAATGATAACCACCCAAGCAGACCACATACTGGGGTCCAACGATTACTTTATTCTAATTGGATAATTATCTATATCAAGAATCAAGATTGCTATCAACAGAATATCTGAGTGCATTAAATGCTTGCAATGTAACAGCTTTTTTTCCTTTTAATTTTACAAGCAGCTGAGTTGTTATCTGGCTTTTTAAACCGACAACAAAGATGGGGTTTCTCTGTCACCTGGGAATGGCTTAGCCCCCAAGCCAATAACAGTAAAAAAAAAAAAAAAAAAAAAAGAAAGATCGTTCTTAGAACGACGACTTGCCAAAATTGAATTTTGTATGACCTTGACCTTCAACATAGAAACTTAAAAATGTATAGGTCTGCGGTGAGTAACGTGTGCTGACATGTCTGTGAGGTAGCATTCAGGAACCAGTCGCGAGAATCCAGTAGTGCAGTAAGAGTGATTTTCTTGCGTGAGGGGGTAAACCCCCACAGGGCAGAAGGCAACAGTACAAAGTCCATAATCCAAAAAACACAATCCACAGGGCAGAATCCAAGTCGAAAAACCAGGGCAGCAAAAACAGTATTCGTAGTTGGGCAGAAAAAGGTACCAAAACAGAGCCAAAAATCAAAAGTCGAGGATGGTCCAGTCAAAAGAGCAACACTAAGAGTACGAAGCGAAAACAAGAGCAGCACAGGTAAACTAGAGAAACGTTCTGACTGGGAACTGCTGTGAGAAAACTGCTAATATACACATACGGGAGGTCAAATGCTAAACAGAAAACAGGTGTAGGAAATCAAACTAATTACAAAGGAGCAAACATGAGGGAGAACCTAATCACATGAAATAGGCAAAAGCCAAAACGCGGACAGGGATCACACGACAACCTATAGACAGACATACGGCTCCGGTTAGGGAGTTCTAACGTGCACAGATAATGAGAGGACAGAGTGAGCAGGTGTAGAAGATCCACTGAAATGCAGCAGAGAAGATTAGGTAAAGGCAAGAGGAGGAAACTAGAACAGGGCGAGTGCTGAGAACTTGTTAATCAATTAGTAAGGTGTAGCTATACCATCCCTTCTGCTCGTTAGTAAGTTAGTATTGCATACAAAGTTAGTTTAGGTTAGTAACTTTAGCAAAAATAACAAACTGTTAGTACTGGTTTGTAATATAAAGAAGCAATGGGAAGGAAGTAAACGAGATAGGAAGGGATGGTTGAAATCCAGAAACCATGAAATCACTCAAAAGAGTGGCACACAATAGCGGGGCTGTGAGCAATCACAAGACATGAGACCAGACAGGGGAGGACAAAGTGCAATGCATGGGCAAAAACAAAAACATGGCCCGGAATGAAAACAGAAAAGTGGATGATGGCAAGGATTCAAGACGTGGCAATAACAAAAACATGGCAAAACTAAACTAAGACAAAACATGAACATAACCAGGCAACCAAATCACAATACACAATACAAGGCATGGTCAGGCAAGGCAGAGATCAAAATACAGACAAGAGAGAATCATAACAATGTCTCCCAGTTTCATTAAGATTAGCGCAGGATAAATGGAAAAAGGGTGCATAACTAATGAACTGACAGACAAACAGACGTCTGATGCAACCGACTGATATACTTTCCAAAATTGTGCATTTTCGGAGAGTAATAAATGAAATTAAATAAAATAAAGAGTGCACACATGTTTTCCTCCCAACACCGAGGGCCCTTTCTATTCAAGGGTCCCTGAGCAGGGGTCCAGATTGCCTGTATGGTGGACCCGGGCTGCTTAATTTTGCTTTCTGGAGTAGACACCAAGGAGGAAAAGTAGAATTTAATGTTAGAGGTTTAAAGAAGTTAAAAAAATAACACACCGAACCAAGTAGCCCCTCTTGTAAGATGATCCAGCCCTGACTGAGACAAAATCAGAAACCTATATAGACAGGACAATTAATGACTATAGTTCATCTCACTCAGGGAATAATGAGACAATAAACAAATAACAGCCAAACTCACAGAAACCGCTGGAGCTAATTAGGCAGACAAAAAGGATGTGAACAGGAATATCAAGGGCTGAATCCTAATCAGAGCACTTTTCAGTAACTTCTGTTGAGTATACGAGTTGTGCACATGCTGTATTCACTTCTATACTCAATAATAGGCAAGTGTGCTGGTTTGGACCTCATTCGTGAAATAATGGGAAAGGAAGCATTCAATGGTTTGCACCCCTTACAACAGTCAGCCTACATGAGTTTATTTTCCTGTATCAGAACCTTTGCCATAGACTATGGGTACAGATGAACCAAACATACCCATTAGCAAATAAAAAATCAGTTAATTAATTTTAGCGCAGTTGAACACAAAAATGCCAGAGTGGTTCAGTTGTGCAGAGGAACAGGTTCTTTAGGTCAGTAGCAGGTTCTTCAGGTCAGCATTCTTCAGCTGTGTTTCTTCAGTTGAAGATCACAGGAAATGAAAGTAGTCTTATCAGCTCCTCCTCTCCCTCTGGATCATCTGTGTAAACACTGGAATAAAAGGAGAGGGGCAACGCCCAAAGTATGTGTGACAGACTACTTGTTTGAGTGAGTGTGTGTGTAGGCATGAGTCTTAAAGAGCGGAGAAAGTGTGTGTTCTTGCGTGTGAATGTATTAAGGTTCATGTGCGTCTGTGTGAAAGAAAGTATGAGCGTATGTATTATTGAATTTGTATGTGTGTGCGTATTTGTGCAAGGCTGCGTGTGAATGTGTCTTGGTGTAGGTGTGCGGGAGTGCGTGTGTGCATATGAGTGCATCTTTGAATGTATGTAAGCATATGGAAGTCTGGGCCCGAGCTCATTTAAGACTGATTGTGGCAAAGTTGAAAACTGTTCTGTTGTCTGACCAATCAATATGAGAAATTTATTTTGGGAAATCATGGATGCTACATCTTTCAGGCTAAAGAGGAGAGGGACCATCCAGCTCGTTACCAGTGCTTACTTGAAACCCTGGCATCTATGATGGTATGGGGGTATATTAGTGCATATGGCATGGGTGACTTGCACATCCCTGAAGACACCATTAATGCTTCAAGATACACTGCCCGGCCAAAAAAAAGTCACCGTTTGGAAGTTAATGAACAAATTCTAAAATTGGATCATTATTGCGGTTATTAATATGTTTCAGATGGCAATAATCATTTTAACCCTGACTGATGAAGTGCGTCGCTATTCATTTCTGACAAAATCATGTCGGAAAACACACTCCCTGATGGTGGAAAAGATGTTACAGTATTTCAGAATGGGCAAGTTATTGGCCTATATTTAGCAAAGAAAACCATGAATGACAAAGCCAAGCAGGAGGAATCATTTTCACAAACAAATTTTCCACCACAAAGCCCTGACCTTGAACATAATAAAAGTCATTGGGATGTACTCAAGACCACCGAGTGGTTCAACCATTATGTCGAGAAGACAAGATCTTGGACAAAAATCATGGCATTTCTGATCAAAAAGAAATTTTCTGGCATTGCATATAGTTGTCAAAACAATGACAAGATGAATATGCTTTGTAATCAAAGCTACAGGGGTTCCAACTAAATATTTGAGTGTGCGACTTTTTTTTTGGCCAGGCAGTGTATTTACACATTTTGAAGCAACGTATGTAGCCATCCAGATAATCTCTTTTGCAGAGAGGTCTTTGCTGTTTTCAGCAAGACAATGCCAAAGCACAGTCTGCACATATTAAAACAACATGGCTCGGAAATACAAAAAAGAGTTTGGGTGCTGATCTGGCCTGCTTGTAGTTCAGACCTATCACCCAGTGAATATTTGGTGCATTATGAAACAAAAAATATGACAAAGAAGGCTGAGAAGAAGGCAGCTGAAAGACTACATTAAGCAAGAATCAGAAACCACTTTGCTTTCAGAACTACAGCAGTGGGTCCCCTCAGTCCCCAAATGCTTCCAGAGTGTTGTTCAAAGAAGAGGTGATGCAATAGAGTGGCAAACATGCCCCTGTCCCAACTTTTTTTGAAAGTGCTGTGGACGTCAAATTCGAAATAAGCATATATTTTTAAAAAAATGATAGTAAATTAATGACTAAATACATAAAACATTTCAAATTTCTGATAAGTTGTCTTTGTTCCATTTTGAATGAAATATAGGGTTTTCATTGTTTGCGTATCATTGCATTCTAGTTTTATTTGCATTTTAAACAGCATCCCAACTTTCTTTGAATTAGGGTTGAGTATGGAACTCCAGAAATGTATGAACTACCTCCTCTCTTTTTAACAAAACTTCAGTGATACAATCAAAATGAGCATGTTTATCGTTTCTCATGGGACAAAGGAGCATTCCTACCATCAGGAGATATGAAAATAGTGTTATTGTCCACCATCTGTATGCTCATCTGAATTACACCCCTCTGTTTCTTAAGCTGCGAACAGTTATAGATCCTCAATTTGTAAAATAGGGTTACAGAGCCATCGGGATGACATTGCACAGTGACTCCGGTCCAGATGGTTCTTTCAGCCCATGTCCCAAGTTTGGGAGGTCTTTTTGTTTTACCGTACTTGGTTCCGTTATCCAGCTAACTCACTATACTGCTTAATACTACGAGTCCCTTTCTTTGGCCAATCCTTGAGGGCTTCTATTCAATAAGTGCCAAAACTATAGGGGATTGGCAACTCCAGTCCTGGTGGGCCACAATGTTTACAGGCTATTCTGGTCTATATCTTTCCAATCGGCAGGCAGTTAATGCCTTAGAAGCAAGATGGTTAGACTTATTAGCCAATCAGTAACAAATAAATCCCACCAGAAGACTGCAGACGCTGTTGCATGCTGGATTTCCCAACCATATCCCTGCTATCGTGTGGGCCGACGTGCCTCTGTTGCCAACTATTCTTTGTGTGGTACACACCACGATAGAATTTTCCCCAACAGCTCTCCTTGACTTACAGAAGAGAGCTTTGTCTATCAGGTTACTTCTCACAAAATTATGCAAAGGACAGATACTGAAGAATTTAAAAACAGCGAAAATCTAAGTTAAAAATCAGATACAAGTGTTTACATGAGCACAGCTTGCACAGTATTAAAGAATTCCATTACAGTTGAGCTTTTGCATAGCTTTGTAGGAATGACCTTCTTTGTGCTTTTTCAGGGCAGACGTGCAGCTGGTTCCTTTGAGAAAAGCTCCTTTGGGGAGCAAGCATTGTCGTTGCTTTTGTGCTTTCATGTGCTTCCTGGGGAAAGCCTGGCCCACTCAGATACACTGCAACCCTTTTCACTGCTTGCTTGGATAACCTGTTTGATTTCCCCCCCACCTCCATTGTGTTTTCAGGCTTTTGACACTGATGTTTACTTTATAGAGAACTGCACACCCATTTTCTCCTGGTGTGAAAATTGTGTCCCATCTTATACAATATCAGCAGCCACTATTTATAATCCTTGATTACAATGTAATATGACTTCACTGAGAACCACATCACACCTCTTAATATCTAGGGATATGCAAACATTTTCCTCAGAATATTAATGATAGATTTAGATTGTTCAAATAATTTAAAAATTGTCAGTGACCAAGAAGAGTAGTATCGTTGGGTGAAAATATTTTAAACAATATTCATACCCCGGTCATACAGTGTCCTTTTGTTTGCGAATGACTGATCAAAATTGAGCAGTTTTATAAGTTATGAAAGGTATTTGCAACAATTTATTTTGCGTATGAATAATTTTATTATGCTAGGCAGAGCGTTTGTGTACAATTCAAGGCCATTCGGTTTAAGTAGAAAAAAGGAACAGATGGTGGTGAAGTTGGATTCTTTGATCTCTGGAAGTGTTCTGCTTCAAATAGGACATCTGTATTTTGGAAAAAATATTTCATCTATTTCTTCATTCAGAGAATATGCCATCAGTAAAGTCTTTATCTTCTTTAGTTACACCATCAATTTCAGATGCAAGGTTTGGCTCAGGCAGTATACCATGATCTACAAGGATTAAGGAGACCGGAAAATATATATATATTGTTGTCCAAAGAGAAAATGTGCAAAGCAACAACTTATTTCAATGCAATACGGACCTTGGCAGCAGGGGTGTCAGTAGCCCCGGGCATTCCCGGCTGAAGCCCCGAATGATTGGCCAATTGCCCCGGATCTCCTGAAGCCACCTCCCGATCAATAACAGTAGCCTCGCCTACTAGTGTCAAATCACTTTGGATGGCTGACGCACAGATGCGGTAGTACCAGCTGCAGGTAGTGACGTGACATTTGAAGCGAGGCGTCGAAGCTTGTTTCGAGCAAAAAGGGGCGTGCCAGATGAAGCCCCGATTCGAGACTGGCGTTGTTACCGTAAAAATCACGTGACTGATGACAAACGAGGCCTCGGATTCTGTGGGACACTTCATCGGTTCATTTTGAGCATCACCACCGCATAAAGAGGTTTCGAGCGTCGCGGCACTTCGTGGGTTTTGAGTTGGTGTTTGGTGTTGGTGAGAGGTAGATTGCGTTGGTTAAGTGTCAAGAGTTAGAGATTAAAGTTCAGTTACTGTATCATAGATTATATCAGTTATTATTATTATTAGTAGTAGTTGTAGTAATAGTAGTAGTATTAGTATTATACTGAAGTAGACTATATTATATTATTAGGTTAGAATAGTGTTTAGTAGGTTAGTTGACTTTAGTGATAGATAGATAGATAGGTGGGTTGGTTGGTAGGTAGATAAATCTATCTATCTATCTATCTATCTATCTATCTATCTATCTATCTATCTATCTATCTATCTATCTATCTATCTATATTACCTATACATCTATATTATTATCTATATTAGTTTATGATTATCTATATTACTTTATAGAGTTTAGGCTACTTGTAGGCTAGTTGTAGACTACTTGCAGGCTAGGTGTAGGCTAGGTAGGCTTCTGCCTGTCACCATGTAGCCACCCAGAAAGAGGAGGACTTCTCCTGTCTGGGGACATTTTGAATTAGTTGCTCAAAACAAGGTAGGTGATAATTGTATTTGAGTTTCATAGAGCCATCATTAATATTACCTCCATAGCCTATATATATAATCTTTCCTTATGTGTTTCATTGTCATAATGAAGGTAAAGTGCTTGCTGTGCCATAAGGAGCTCACTTACCGCAACAACACCTCAGCCATGATCAGGCATTACAGAGCAATCCATGAGAATGCCCAGTCTGCTGGCAGCAGTCCAGACACCAGTCAAAGTTAGAGATACACTTTGTTGAATTATTTCTATCATGTGGTTGGCCCATATTATGTCCCCTATTACATTTTGTTTCAGATTCCAGAAGAAGATGGTGGATGACGCCCTTGTAAATATGGTCATAAAAGACTCCCAACCATTCTCCATTGTGGAAGATATGGGTTTTAAGGAGCTCATTCATGTGCTGGATCTAACATACGTTCTACCAACCAGGCAGGTGTGTACGGTATGTGTATTAAGTGTTTTATTGCTACTAGAACATGAAATGAATATAGGCTAACTGTTCATATTTGTATTCACAGACCGTAAAAGCAATGGTGGACAAATGGTATGAGGAGGCAAAGGAGAAAGCCAAGGAAAAACTCCAACAAGTTGTGTCTCTCAGCCTCATATCAGACATGTGAACGTCCATCAACATGGAGGCATATCTTCCTGTGACCTGTCATTTCATTGATGGAGAGGGCCAGCTTGGGACCATTTTGCTTGGGGTAGAGCATTTTCCAAGCGCCCATACAGCGGAGAACTTGGCTTTGGCTCATACGAGGTTCATGGAGGAGTGGGGCATACAGGACAAAGCCAAATTTCTCGCAACAGATGTTGCTGCTAACATGATTGCATGTGTGAATCATTTGAATGTTGGACATGCTCTCTGTATTGCACAATCTTTGAATTTAATAGTCAAAAAGTCCTTTGATGAAGTTCCAGGTCTGAGTTGAGGGCCAAATGCCGCAAGATGGTTACTTTTTTCCTGAAGCAAAGGAAACACTGACCCAAGTACCAATGCAGATGGGGAGACCCGTTATTAAGATGATAGTAGAGGTGGACACTAGGTGGAATAGCCCATACAGCATGCTGAAGCACCTGTATGACCTTAGAGAGTCAGTTGGAGCAGCTCTGGCCTCTCTAAGGACTGGAATTACCCCACCAACATCTTTGGAGGATGCTACCATCACAGAGGCTATTCAGGTTCTCGGTGCATTTCAGCAGGCTACCGTAGAGCTTTGCGGGGAGAAATGGGTGAGTGCATCTAAGGTAATACCCATGCTCAAGATGCTAAGTCACACTACCCAGACTAAGACTGAGAGCCTAACAACAAACATGGCAAGGCAACTTGGTGGTACGCCGGGTCATAGAACGATCGTTGAAAACAAAGGCAGTAACTGTTATGACCATGCCCACTCTCCTGGACCCCAAATTTAAAAAACTGGGACTCTTCAGCTCCACAAAACTGGATGAAGCAATAACCAGGCTGAAAGGGAATTGTGCTGAGATTATTAGAAATTCTCTCTGTTCAACCCCCATCCAGCTACCAGAGCCTGCACAATTGGACCAATCCTCTGACAATAGTAAGTCTTTCTTCGAATTTAGTTCATATTATGTAATATCAATCATTGATATTTTCCCCCCTTGTACGCTCACAGGTGACCTTTGGCATCTGCTGGATACCTCGGTGGGACAGAGCAGGCAGAGCTCAAGTGCAACGGCTGATGCCTCGATAGAAGCTGACCGTTACATGTCTGAAGTTAACCTGGCAAGACATGAGGATCCACTCATATACGAGAGCAAACAAAAGCACCAATGTCCCCATTTATATCAGCTGGCACTGACATTTTTATGCACTCCGGCTTCCTCAGTGCCATGTGAGAGGGTATTCTCCAAGGCTGGGGAGACTGTGTCTAGGAAAAGGAATAGTTTAAAACCCAACACAGTTGAAAAGTTTCTTTTTCTGAATAAAAATCAATAATTTCTATTTGTTTCTTTTCCCATACTGCTCTGTTGCAGGTTGTCCTTCACTCCAAGTTCCATTAGCACTTTTGCACTCCCAGTTCCATAAGCACTCTTGCATTCAGTGTTAGTGTAGATTGATGCATTTATTTTGAGTGTTCAACATCACAACACTCAACTAATAATATTTCCATGCATATATTCATTGAAACACAGTGGCAAAAATGGTTTATTTTTTTCATAGACATTCCAGGATACTCTGGCTCAGGGTTAATATAGTCTTTGCACAGCAGGTGTCACTAGTGAAAACGATTCACTGAGGCTTCGGGTAATGAACCTTTTGGTGAGCCTTTGGGCTGGAAAGTCTCATTGGTTCATGAAGCCTCGTTTTGGCACGAATAAATGCGAGCCGTCTACTTCTCTAAAAAGTTCACTTTTGACCCTCCAGAGGGTGACCCTTCTGGAGGCCCGAGCAACCAAACCATTCACTTTTGGAACCTGAAAATTTGGGGATTTTCCTGTCTACCCAAAGGCCTTCCACTGGAAAAAAAGTCAGTCAAATATCTTACAGACATATATCACCCACCGCCTGAACGGTATAAATTCTGGCAGTTAACCAAAAGCAACCACAACTTTTAAGCAATATAAAGAAGGCAGTTGCTACGGGTACAGCAGTTTTACAATGCATTTCAATGTAGAGAGGTACAGCAGTCCCAGTTTCAAACCCTGCCCTATCCTAACCCTAACCCAAACTCTAACCTTAACCCTGACCCCTAACCATAATCCCTAATCCTTATCCTAATCCTTTCTAATCGACAGCCGAACCCATAAAACTGCCATATCTCTATACACTGCGTATAAAGAAACTTTGCCAGTAAGCCATATTCCCATATTTACATGCTTGGTGGCTACGGATTTCCCTAACTTTAAACTTTTCAATTATATTGATGTAGTCTTTCATTTTTGATTAACGACTAAAAGCACAATCAATTTCTCCCAAGATAATGTGGTTGAACAAATTGAAGTTTTAAGAGTCTGAGAATGTTGAGAATGCAGCGATCAGATGAACGACATTGAGATTTTACAATGAAGTACGGTGTATGACTTTGAACCGTTAACCGTAATGTACCGTTACATTGCTCTGCCTTCCAAATTGCTTGGGGTGGCATAGGGAATCTGATGACAATGGACTGAGATATTGACACTAATGCATTTATAGACACATTCACACTGCAACGTGAAACACCTGTTTAATTTTGTTATAAAATATGCATCATGGATATTTGGGTGTAATAAAATTACCAAAATTCTGATCCCATGGATTTGTTTTGTTTTTGCGCTGGAAATGTTTTTAAAACAAGTGGCAGACTTAGCCTATAGAAAATGTGTATTGTATTTGGATAAAGTTTATAGAAAATAAAAACAAGTAAAATTAAGAATGAAAATAATGTGTTTAATTTAGTATAATTACATTGTGTTCTATCCTATCATGTATTTCCTACATTTCTGAGCAGATTTTCAATGGTGTATCAGTGGCATAGCCAGCGGGTGTGCCAGAACACATCCCTTTATGACAGCAATTAGTCCTGGCTAGTTCTCAATCATTTTCTTTTATTGACGCGTTTTCCAATTATCGTAAATGGCAACTGAAGACTCAGTTTCTCTCCATATGCAATCTAACAGCAATGATCTTATGGGCTAAATTCAGTACAGTGGCAGAACCAGAACTGATAATTGGGATGCACAAAACATCCATTTAAAACAATTATTAGCCCTGACTCCTGACATGTTCTCAGTCATTTTCATGATTAACAAAAGGTTCACTCCGAGAGCACTCCACACTAAACAGGTGCTGCTTGTTCTCCTTGAGTAGGTAAGACAACAATATTTCATCTGGATGCGTATTTTGTTATTCAAAATTGCATATCTGACCAAATAGCTTGATCCGCATGCTTTTTATAGCCTATTTAACTTGCCGAGCGCCACTTTTTTTATCAACCCATGCAATACTGAGAGTGAATGGCGATATTGCATTGGAATGCGGACCAGTTCAATCAACTGGCCAATTAATCAGTTAAATATTTTTTTAACTGAATTTAGCCCATGATTTAATCGCTGTTAGATCGCATATGGAGATAAACCATGTCTTTAGTTGCCAATTACGATAATTGGAAAACGCATCAATAAAGGAAAATGATTGAGAACTAGCCAAGACAAATTGCTGTCACAAAGGGACCTGTTTTGGCACACCCGCTGGCTACGCCACTGTGGTGTATTCTGATAAAATTTACCCCCCCGCCCTCCCAGTCTGATTATTAATCCCCCCTGTGCCACTCCACTTTAAAAATCCTGGAACCGCCCCTGCTTGTAAGTGAGGTTGTCCACTTGAAATTGCCTACTTTAGTGATCTGAACATTATGCCTCATTATAATGAACCGAGAAAGTCAATTAAAGCACAGCGAAGGTCATGAAGTAACAAAGAAGGGTATTAGCCTGCATCTGATCACACAGTGTCGACTCATCGGCCAACGTAAAAATAACTTTTCAACTAAACAAAGTCAAAGCTGCCTCAACATTTTCAGTGAAGTGCAGGCTGAGAAGAGCACTAATTATCTCCGCCAAGGAGATAATGCGATCGGGTCCCTTATTTTATTTATTATTTATTTGTCTGTTTGTTTGTCTGTCTGTGGACAAGATTTCTTGGAAACTACTGGATGGATCTTTATGAAATTTTTACCACAGATAGATCTTGGGCCGAGGACGACCCCATTACATTTAGGTGGTGATCAGGATCCAGATCTGGATTCTGGATCCAGATCCAGATCAGAGCTATTAAGTGGAATTTCTCGGAAACAACATAACAGATCTTCATGAAATTTTTACCAGTTGCAGATGATGATCTGGGAACAACTTCGTTAAATTTTGGTGATGATCCGGATCCACACCTGGATTCTGGATCGGATGAAATTCCGGATCAAGAACAATAAGTGGCTTCTCTCAGAAAAGACTGGACAGATCTTCATGAATTTTTAACCAGAGGTAGATCATGGCACAAAGATCACCTTTTCTGATTTTGGTGATGATCCAGATCAAAATCAAGAATCTGGATCTAGATCCGGATCCGGAATTCTGAGGCAGATATCTCGAGAACTACTTTGCGGATACTGATTTAACAGGCGTATCCTGGAAACTACAGTAGCAGATGGAACTTAAATGACATTTTTGAAATTGCTACGCCCTCGAGAAATAGATTTTGTTTTACTATCCACGTCATACCTTGGCGGAGATCTGAAATCTCGGATTGATCTTGTTCACTCTAATCCCATAGGCGAATATAAAGTTCACTTATCTTAAGGCAACATGGGTACTGTTGTTTACATTGCAAAGTCCATGGGTTTGAGTCTTAGAAAATTGAGCCCACCCCTGAATTACCATTATTTATCATTCGCTTGTGTTCACTGTTCAACATCGAGCCGTTTATGAGCCAAATTACAAGCAGTGATTGAGTTAATGCACGGCGCTTTCCTGAAGAGTTCACGTCTGACGCAAAAGTACTGGACGGCCTAGTCAGGATCAAAGTGAGTTTAGCTAAGCTAGTGATGTATTGGAGTGCGCTCTATCCTTGTCCAGCTACGTTAAAATTGCGTATTTCACAGCAAGATTTTCAAAATTTTCTCGGGGGAGAAACCCCCGAACCTCAAAAAAATGGTTGGGTCGAGGGGGCTGAAGCCTCCAACGTTTTCAAGTCCTAACAACGCCCCTGCCCTGCAGTGAACGAAAAATGCTCTGAACTAAATTGATTCCTGGTCAGTTACATCTGCTGACAGGAAGACAGAAATAATTGAATCAACCAAGACATTTGTAAACTTTGGTCAATCTGACTGTTAATCAATAGAGTGAAGTCGGCCTAATGTCTTTAAAAAAATGTAATAGCAAGCTCACTCTGTCAGTTTTAAACTCCTCCAGACAATCATTAAAAAAGGCTTGCCACTGCCTTCCCATCGCTGGTATGATTTCGGGTTCACATGAATAAATTATGCGTCTTAAGTTACTCAGATGTCACGTGCTGATGTTTTTACGTACCTTTCTTACGTAATTCAAATGCGATGATAAACTTCATTCGAGCAAATTTAAACAAAGCCAGCCAGTGATATTGCTGATAATGTCACAATAGACTGTATTGACACCTGAGACTAGAGCGACTCTCCCTTCTGGACGCAATATACTTCTACTAACGTTACTATCTGTACTTAGGGTGCAGTCTAAGTTACATGGATTCTTGTCGGGTACACTACGGGGTAGAACCGAGACTAAGCTGCTTTCACACCGGGCGCGAAACGAATTTTTCGCACGACAGATTACATTCAAAGTCAATGCAAAGACGCACACATTCAAAGACATGCGTCTTTGCATTGACTTTGAATGTAAGCTGTCCAGCGAAAAATCCTTTCCGCGTCCAGTGTGAAAGCGGCTTAACCCCTCCCTGATCGGTGTGACAGCAGAGTTAACGTTGGCATAAGTGTGCAGACCGCAGCGTAGAGTACACTAGAGGCGCAGTTTGACCACTCAGCTCCGAGAACATCACTATACCAGTATTTCAGGTGCTTGGAGTTGATCGCGACTCACTACTGCCGCTCGTCAACAAATAGATCATGACTGAAGCACAGTACTCGAAGAGACTGGAATACAGCGATTGAAACACACCACCCCTGGAGCATTCTGGAATAGTTTGCTTAGGAAAACGAAAAGGCTGTGAAGTGCTTTCTACAGTTTTAACTGACTTTTCATATGTTCTTTGTTTTTGCAGTTTTACCTCGTATTTCTAGTTGTTGGGGCTGCTGTGAATAATTTAAAAAGCGCTATCGCCCTAGTTCGTCTGGGAAGCTCCTTTTCCCCTTCCTCCTACAAAACTCTTATCGGGACAAACGTTTTGAAGCGGAATATTGTCAATCAAAAAATTTTTTTCTCCGGTTGCGGATTGAATGAAACTGTGGAATATCCTGCTGTCTGTATTTTGACATGGTGAGTATCGTGATCAAACGACTGAGTTCAACTTTTCCTCGCCATTTTGCCGTTCAAACGAACGACCGCGCATGTGGCGGAAATCTCACCTGAATTACAGGTAAAATGGGTTTGCGAGTGGATGTCTTCTGGTGAAACTATATGCCGATTAAACCGCTAACACTTCATTAAAAGTAAACATTTGACCATCATTTTGTACACGGTGCTGTTATGTCAATTAACAATAAATGATGCGCCCGTCTCCGTATTTGTAGCCTAGGTGTCATTCTTTCAAGTAGCCATACGCTTGCTTGGCGAACGTAACTAGTTAGCAATCGACTTTAGCCAATTACACTACAACCGGTTTGAAACAAGTGGCATAACTGGTAAACATAAGTTAAACTTTATAACTTTGAGACGGTCTGGTATCGGAGAGCTCCCTACATTGTTTACTTGTGAGATAACCGGAACTCAGGAATTGGCTGTGTAGGCTACGTGCTTTATGTTGATCAGTTACAATGGGTTTATTGGTGGGTCGGTGTCACCAACAGAAACCGGAATTTGAGGTTAATGATTCATTTTTATAAGACTAGAATTAGTACCAACGCAGAAATGCACTCAGTGGGTTTAGCGCTTTCTTTGAAAGCGATTTACTTCGTCGCGTTTCTTGATTTTGCCTACGAAGTTGCTGGCACGTCAGTGTTGCTCCTCTCAAACGACTTGGCCTCTTTGCTTACTAACTTACATGCGGCAGTCATGAGCACGATGTTCACAACATTGTGTTGATTTTTCACTAATATGGAAGGCCTCATTTTAAGACTCTACAATGAGCGCACTGGTTTTATGAAGAACTGGCGAAAAACAGTGTCTTCATCATAGAAAAAATGCATAATGCTGTATATTTTTCAGAGTCAGGTTTTTCCTTCAGACACATTTGCATAATTGGGTGCTTTAGACCTAGGCCTAATTCTTTGTTCTTAGTGGGTATGCAATTTGATAAAACTGCATTTAAACAATTGCAAGTGTGACTTAAGGGGGAAGACTCAGCCAGGTGCCTTCCTTTGAGAGAAATGGTATTTTGGGCAATTTGTTTTATCTTTTCCACTTTGCAAAATAAAGCATGTTTCCCAAAGAATGTTTTCTGTAAACAGTGATTATTGCCATTGCCTGTATTGCTGCATGACAGGTAGACTACGCCTAGAATAATGCTGGAGGAATTGCTTTTGACCGACGGGTTTTTCTTGCAAAGTATGTTGTCCTTTGATTATGCCTTGGAGTATAGACCTGAAACAAACTAAGTTTTCTAAACCAAATCTTGCAGTTTCCTTAATTATCAGGTGTCGAGGGAACAGAATACCTATAAAGTAGGTTATTGACTGCATGTAATGAAGTCCACCCAAACCTTTCGCTGCGCAACTCATTCACGCATTTCTGAAAACTGTTTTATGTTGCTCCAACTGGCATTGAGTTCTCTGATGTCGCGCAAAGTAGAAATTGAGGGTCTCTTATTGGGTAAAATACATCTGGAAGCCTTGCCAGTTAAACATTTTCATGGAACTTGACATGCTCGGTGCTTTTTAGTTGAAGTGATACTGTTCTGCTGGCATTGGATGTTATTTCTTCTGTTGAATTTGTGTTGTGCTTTGAGGGGACTCGTTTTGTTTTTCTGTGCTGAGATATCCAATGTATCTGTAATATTAGATTGAGGATTTTCCCTTATCATTTGTTCTTTTAATTTCAATTACAATTTGTTTTTTTGGGACTATTGGCATTACTGTGTGCCCTGAGCTAGTGAAATTTGGCTTGCACGAAAGTGGATTTCAGGGCAAGTGATTTACTTTTGAATTTTGGCCCTGAAAATCCCTTGTTTACATTTGCTTGAGGTCATTATTCTGCAGGAATGGGAAGTGCCATTCAATGAAATTTGTGTAATTTAGTTCAATCTGATCAGATGAGTGTGTACAGTCTCCTGGATTTGTCCTTTTGCCACTATCAGCAACCATATGTACTACATCCACCATGTCTAGGAATTTCATTTCCAATCATGAACATTTACTATCTAATTTACTCCCACCATTGATTTGGTGCTGATTACACGATGGTGAGCATTACCGTAGCATAAAGGTGCAGGTCATCTTGCTGACTTTCTCACTCACCTGGGAGAGATGCTGCTGTCAGTTACCTCCTGAAATAACATTACATGAACTTTGGAGAAAGTTTTAAGTCTTTCCTCTCACTGAAGGAGGTTATCATTGCAGAGCTGGATAAGTATTTCGGCAGTACGCGGCATGTTGAATAACCTGCTCTTGCCCCAAATGACTTGATGACTGATACTGAGGAAGACATGGTCGAGAGCAGTCGAATGGCATGCTTACGAGGTTTCGGGAATGTGGATTTGAGGCTGGACGGGACAGGGAGTGGTCCTCGGTCAGGGGTCATTGTATCTTTCCCTTGAGGCTGGACAGGGGGGCTGTTTCAAAGAAGTTGTTGCTGAGTTAGCAGAATAACTGCACTGAGGAGAACCAGGAACTCTCTCCAATCTGGACCATTTTGTGAATGCGATTTGGTCTGTTTCTGAATGCAGAATTACTGAGTTAGATTGTTAACTGCATCGATGAAGACGTCAAGTTCTCCAAAAACTGGACATGGACTTCTCTAATATGTTCTGTTCTTTTCTTTACTCTACGGTGCAGTTATCCAGCTGACTTCATTGTCCTGCTTTCTGAAACGCCACCCCAGTCATTATCTTCAAGCACTGGATTTAAAATGTTTTGTTTTTGTCATCCATCCTGTATATGGGTACCACTTCCCCTGAATGTTAATTTTTATCCAATTTCTCAGCTTGGGTTATTTTGTTTGGCATTATTTAATGCCTAAAGATGGAATTAATTGGTTGAATTTAGAATTTGTGTTTGCGTTTTGCTTCTGTAAGAATGCTGAATGCTACCTGTGCCGTCAATGCAATGTGCACGGCCAAAATTTATAAGATCTTCAGCATGTGCAGAATATTCTCACATATGCAAAACCAGATATGACCAGTCTTTGGTTAAGGCATTCTTTTCCACCAATCACTGGTAGCATCACTGGTGCTGCATGAACTGATAGGCATCTTTTCTGGTATTCCTGCGCAAGATTCTCGTTACAGGACCTTCAGTGCACACAAAACCTATCTCACATAGCTGAGAGATCTACACACTCACACACTCACTGACTGTGTTGAGGAGCTGTCTTCAGATGTCTTACTCCCCAAGCCTGTTTGCCTTTTTGTCTCGGTCTGTGTTATGGCGTATTGTGACTCAGCAGTCAAAGGTATTCGGCCTAGTTTGGATTGTTTGACTCAAATTGACGTGACTTGGGATTTCTGCTGAAGCAGATCTTGTTAATGTTTTAATGGAGGGGTGAGGGTGTTGGCAGTTTCGTGGCCCTCGCGTTTTGCCAAGTGTGTGTGGGTGGGAGGGAGGTGGGGGGGGGGGGGTACCGGGAACAATTTGGGAAGTTGTGTCTGAATGGGACATGTAGGCCGGATACATGTCAATCCCTGGTCTCTCCCTTGGTTAGTCTTTTGGAGCATTTCCAGGTGCAGTGGCAATGTGTTGGCCTTTGGCGTCTTGAGCCGTTGGCATCATTGTTAGAAAGCGAGTGATTCAGCCCGGGTGTCGCCAACCCCCTGCTCCCCCCGTTATGTTGCACAGGGTTTTGAAGTGTGGAGAGCGTGCGCTGGGAACGAGGAGAGGCTTGCCACGGCCTATAGGAAACGACGCAGGAAACCGCCGCTGCATTGTTGCGCTTTGGACGTGTCGGCTCTGCTACACAGCACTGCTCGCTTACTTTTGCACCCTCCCCCACCACCATCATAATTTAGGGCCAGGAGGCAGTGGAGAGTAATTGTCGGTGAACTTCTGAGCCTGGGAATCAAACCCATAACCTCGCGTTTACAGGCAGTGCACAAAATCACTTCTTTCTGGTGCACTTACACCTTTCTCCTCTCATGAATTACTGTTGGCAGTAAGCTGTGAACATTGATATACAGTGGGCTCCAATGCCACTGGCGCCCTTGATTGGTAATGCACAAAAATACTTAAAAAATTCTAAACACTATATTTATAGAGAAACCCTAAATAACAACATGTGAAAAATACTACAATGATACAAAGGAACCTGCCAAAATCTTTTACTGATTTAATTAAAAATCAGTTTTTTCCAAATCATGGTTTCACAAATAATGGCACCCTATTCTAAATAACATCTAGCAAAATTTAACCAGGATTTAAATTCCACTAAAGTTTTATTTAAGTGTTAAGGAACTATACAGTGTTGAGCCATTACGTCCCTTCCTGTTTCACTAGGGTATAAAAATGAGGCAGCACATGCAATATCTCGTTTTCATCCAACACCATGAAGAAAACAAAACAACTGCCAGCTGAAAAGAGGTAGATGGTCGTAAACCTTCATAAATCTGAAAATGACTACAAGAAGATTTGCAAATGATTGAATGTGCCACTGAGCTCTGTCAGGGCAATTATTTAAAAATTCCAAAGAAATGGTACTGTTGAAAACCTCAAGGGTTGAGGACGCAACTGAATTCTGCCCCCACCCCCAGGATACTGAGGAGGATGGTGAGAGAAGCAGCATAGTGGCATAGAGGCCATAGTGGCATCTTGGGGCCACCAAGGTTGTAAAAGCACCATCAGGCACAACCTCTGCAACTACAGGCTCTTTGGAGGGGTTGTCAGAAGAAAGCCTTTTCTGACCAGAAGACATGGAAGCAAGCGCTCGAAGTTTGCCAAAAAGCATTTTAAATTATGACTGGAATTAGGGGGTTTGGTCAGGTGAGACCAAAATGGCATGTTTTGGTCAGATATAGCTCAGATATAGTACTGGCATGTTTGGCGTCAAAACAGAGATGCATGTCAAAAAGCATCTCATCCCCACACTGAAATGTGATGGTGGGTCAGTCATGTTTTTGGGCTGTTTTAATTCAAGCGGACCAGGGACACTGGATAAGATTAAAGGCATGATTAATTCCATCAAGTATCGGGGTATTTTGGCTGGCAATCTGGTTGCCTCTGCCAGAAGGCTGGAACTTGGTTGTCAATGGACTTTCCAACAAGAGAATTAACTGAAGTATACCACAAGATCCAGACAGAAATCATTTGGTGACAAAAAAATCAATGTTCTGCAATGGTCATCTCAGTCACCAGACCTCAATCCATTTGCAAACCTGTGGGTTGAGTTGAAGAGGGCAGTTGGAAGACGCAAGCCCAAGAATGTGAAGTATCTTGAAAGGATCTGCTTAGGAATGGTCCAAAATCCCCCCCAAATGCGTGCCTTAGCCTTGTCAAAAATGACTGAAAGAGACTATGCTGTTATCCTTGCCAGAGATGGTGGCATGAAGTATGAAATGAAGGGTGCCTATTATTATGAAACATTTATTTTGTTGGAATTTATTTTGCATTAGACCTAAATGATATTGGTTGTTTCCATTGAAACAATAAATAAAGTATGTCACAAATGTTGGTATATACCATTTCTTGATGACACTTTTTTTCGTATTGTTGGCGCATTGCCAGTCAGGGGTGCCAGTCATTTTTGAGCCCACTGTATTGTCCAGCTCAATGATTGTGCGTTTGATTTCCAGGCAAGGTACTGTTGCTGCACCTCACTTCAGCCTAATGTTGCTCTGGATCAATTAGTTTAAAACTTAGTTAAAAAGTCTAAGAGTGAAGTTTAACTGTTTAAAAATGTGATGCTCCTTGCCCTTTGGTTATCCAATAGCATATATTTTGTGTGTTGTTCCTTGTCTGAATAATGCTAGCCTGCGTGCACTGTTTTAGAACTGTCCCTGCTCCTGGGAGGTAACATAGTTGAGGACCCCTGCTTTGAAACTTTGTTTCGCTATGTCCTGTTTTCAACTTAATGCTATCCTTCTACTAGCCTGATGATACATGTTTCACTATTCTTCCAGATGGCTAAATGTTGCTTTTCACAAAACATTGATGTCGTTTTTTTGCCTACAGATGTGCAATTTTAATTGCTGGGCCTTTTCTCCATGTTGAAAGTCAGCGAGGATGAGTCTCTTGAACTGTGACGTGAAAACAGGGAGAACTGGTTCAGCTTCTTATTGGATAATGTCTGATTTTTATCAGTTTTAATGATCACACAAGCTCATTTTCTTATTCTTTAAATCAAGTGGTGTTTATCAAGAACTTTACAATTAACAAACTGGTTTGCCTTTTATTTTTTTCTTGTCCTTTTGTCCAACTGACCATGATTTTTGAATTGAGTAAGAGAGAATGACGTAGTGTTTTAGCATGTGTCATCCGATCTGCTGGTGTTCCAAGTAATTAATTGGAGAACCACACTGTTTTTTTTTTTTCTGAGTGTGTCAAGCAATACTAATGACTAATGGAACCCATTGTCATCTGTCTAGTTGTAGTGGGTGGCTAGTTTTATTTTTTCCCCATTTCTTGACTTGCCAGAAGTGGCGCAGGAAGTGCTTTGATGCGGGACATTTCCTCTTGGTAGAAAATGTTTCCTTTTCATCTTTAATGATTTCATTTCAAAATTTGCCTTCTCCGTGGTTTTTCCTATTGTTAGTAAATGCTGATGTATACAGAAATTAATTCTTGCCAATTAGCAATATTTCTCCATTTATAGGATCGAGTATTGGGATGGGATGTTTTCTATTTCGGTGCAATATTTAAAAGCGGTGATTTGAAATTGAAAGACAGTCGTCATATGAAGTGAACTGCAAATAATAGAAATGCTCCTTAGGTGTCTCAAAATATGTTTTTGGCCATTTTAAGATGAAGCTGAATTGAATTATTTATACCTAAACATCTGAATCAAAACATTCACATAGTTTGCCATTTTCCCATTGGCACTGACATTAGACTTCCTCAGCTCTTTCACCACGAGAAGTAAATAAAAGCTCTCGCTGACCTAATTTGTCTGCTTTCCTGTGAGACACCCAGCCGCTGTGCACACCCATAATTTAATGATCAGTGAAGAATCATATCCACCAATACAATGAATGCTCTGCTATACAACCAAACCAATTGTAGCTCTAAGTTGCTTGTTGCACCTGCATTGTAATCTAAAAATGATGCCAGCTAGACAAACTGAAAACATAAATTAGTTTGCTCAGCATGTGTGCAGTGTTAAATGATCAAATCAGTGGCAAACACCTAGATCACAGAAGTACGAAAGGGGCAACATGCAGCTAGAAACAATAGCTGCTCCGATGTAAAAAAAGTGGGGATTTGGTATTAAATGAGTTGAGACTCCACAGAGTTAGGTTTGCCTATGCTTCGTCAAAATCGCTGTCCTGTGGCTGCCAAAGCATTCCTGGGCCTCTCATTGGCTGCATCTTTTTGAGAGATTAAAGAACGGCCCACTCCAGAGTTTTTATAATTTGGTCGCATTTTCGACATTGAAGCTTTGTACAACTTAACAGAAAAATTCCAAGGCGTGATACTTGAACTCCATATGGGTAATAATTTGATTTATTGTTGGCTTTATGTGAAGGTTGTCTTTCTCTTTAAACATTATATCCGTAGAATTTCCATGCATAAAGATGTACATTGTTTTTATTTGTGGGTTTATATTACAAATAGGGCCATTTCATGGTATTTGTTTTGTGTCGGACAGGACATTTGCAGGTTTTTTTCCACCATAGTCATTACTCCGGGGAATGATAAATAAGTTTGAGCTGGTCATAAGAAAGAGCCATTGGACCACTTTATATGGTAAAAAACGGAAGTCTTTTGATTTTATTTTTCCAGTTCAAAATGAAGCCAGAAAGTTTGTGTCGGACAAGGCAAAAAGTGATGTGGTATTTTTGCCATTTCAGAAAACTGCAAAGTTCTGTCCAGCCACATGGCATTCATAGCATTTAGTCAAGTAGTTGTGTTCCCTGATATCTTAGCTAGGTTTTAGAGGAAATTTTGGTCTCTTAACTCAAAATATAGCTGAAGGGGGGCCAAAAATTCCTGCGTGGTCAGTGTGTCGGACAGGACACTTTTTCACTTGGGACCAAAATGACAGAAGGTATGATTACAGGGTTCTGCTGATGCTGGTCGGTGGTTGGTCGACGACCAACTGTCGACCAGCACTGGGAATGCACTGTCCATCACTCCGTTCAGATAGCTAGTGCTTTTCCCGACTGGCACTATTTTTTCAAAGAGCAGTTAAAATGAATACATCCAGTGTCCAATAAAATCACTTGAAACAAAACATAAATGACCCTAAATATGCTCCCCCCTTCTTGTTATTGTCAGAATAGCGAACTTTCGTTTTCGACTCACGCCTTGTCTGCACTGGTCTTCATTCATACTGAAAAACCTGCCCAACAGTGATGGAAACACCAAGGGCCATCCGAGCCCGCGTGTGCTGGGTATTCATGGCGAATTGAATCAGTGGCTGTTGGGAAATTATTGGTTGTCTCAATCTAATGAAAGACAGGCAATTATAATCGGGCAGGGTGAATGATTTCTGTTGCGCTGTACTTTGCATGTCGAGAGAAGTTTTCTTGTTATATAAACGACGGCTAAACTAAACAAGTGGTGCGAGGCATAACAAACCTGGCCCCTCGCTGATTTGACATGGTAGCTGACATGGTTTCTTTTGAGTTACGCAAACTTGTCAAAACACAAACACACAGGCAGAAACCACTTCAATTTAAAGCAATCAGCTCTTTCAGAGTGGTTCCTCAGTTTTGCTCACTGTCTTTAAATTTGTCAGTTTGGTACCAATTACATGTACTTAACACATCACCACTTACTTAACCCATCGCCAATTACTCCAACATATTTAATGACAGGTGCTAATTAGGAAGTCATCTCTCTAATTACTGGCAATTAAATCTGCCAGTGTTTTCTGAACCCAAAAAGAACAGGACAGCCTTCAGTCGCTCTGCTCCCGAACTCTGGACCTCCCTCCCACCAGACATCAGAAACATTGATTCTTTACCCCTCTTTAAATCAAGACTTAAATCTGTTTCAAGTTGCATATCCTCTGTAACTTCACTGATTCATTTTTAGCTCGCCGGGACGAATGTCCGGAGAGCTATTGTCATACCCCCGGCGTCCGCGTCCGTCCAAATGCAGAAAAACTTTAACCTTGCCCCGGCGAGCTTTGTTGTCTTTCTGACAACTCTTGTTATTTTGTGCTACTTTTGTTTTTGTTTTTTTTCTCTCTACTGTGTTGTGTTTTTAATCATTCTGTAAAGTGTCCTTGAGTGCTGAGAAAGGCACTTTTAAATAAAATGTATTATTATTAGTTGCAATATGAACTCTAGAATTAGCCATTCGTCCATTACTAGAATACTAGACACCTGTCCGACACGGTTTTTGTCCTGATCGACAGACAATTGTGTCGGACAGGACAAAAAAGATTTTGAATTTCCCATGAGGTGTGTTCCATTTCTTTGAAAAAACCTTACTCGCATTGTTTTATACCATATTAACAAAGAGAAAAAATGCCTTCATAAGTCATTTACTTTTGTACTTTGGAAGTAAATTAAACTTTTTGTTCGTGAATCATGTCGGACAGGACATCCAACTCCTGTGAAGTGAAATTGGCAGGGCTTTATACTTGAGAAAAAACATTACTTGGTAGGTTATTTGCTTTGACTTGAAACTTGTCCTGTCAGCTAGAAAAAATTGTCAAAAATTAAATGCAACGGGAGAGAGATGAGAAAAACGTGTCCTGTCCGACATGCTGATTTTAATCCTTTCCTAATCAAATCCTAATTTACATAAGCGGTAAAAATTTTGTCCCATATTTGTTTGTTTTCTAATAATTTCAGATGTACATCTGACATATTTGGTATTTTGCTCAGATTCAAATATTTATATTTTATATTTCTTATACTCCTTCACAAATACCACGAAATGGCCCAATAATAAAGTTCAATGGTCAGTTACCATTAACTCAGGTTTGAGATTCTTTGCAGTTCTTTGAGCAGTTTTTGTCTTTTCCTGACCCACTTCAGCACAGTAAAACTGCGTCTGTGTAGCCTTTGAGTTGTGACTGTCGTGCAGAAGAAGCGGAGGTAATTAAACTTGTGAACTCTCTACAAGTGTCAACAACACCACAGTCCCTCATTTCCTCATTCACATGTGAACGCTCCCTTGTTGACGAAGGCTGTGGGAAAAATGTTTCAGGGAGTTCACAAAAGTTATCGGACCAAACGGGTGGAATAGCTGCCATTTGCATTAAGCGGTGCTTTTTATTGTTCCTACAGCTCATTTTTTCTGCAACTGTCCTTGCAGTAATTTATAAACCATTTGTTCTTCGTTCACCCATGTTGCAGCAGCACTTCTGCTATTTTTCAGAATGACTGGCATGGCTGTTATTTGGTGTCCGGACAGGAGAGTCCTGGACTGTCCTAAATCTTTGAATTTGAGTCAAGTCTTGTCTTTTTAGAGGGTAACTTTGTGTCCAGACCAATTTCTTTTCTGGTGAAGTCAAGATGACCACACTTTATTGTACCCATGTCTCAGGATATGACAGGATATTGTCCCACTTAATATAAATCCTACAGGACATGTTCATTTGCTGTTCCTTCCTTATGTTGGAAATGGCTTTTTTAAATGGATTTGGCACACTAAAGGGGCTGTTCCTCAGAATTTTTTGAATGTTCTAGAACATCATTCCCCTGAGTTACTTTGTAGTCATTGTTGGAGCAACGTTAGAATGGTCCGATAACGACGTTCTGATCATGCGTCTTGAGGAATATTGTCAAATGTTAGTGTCCACATTTTCCTACAGAAGGCGAGCTTGTAACAGCATTTTTTGGCGTAGATGTGCTAAAATTATTTGCATTTGTGGTTGAGTAAATGAAGATGGTGTAATTCATTCTGGGGCCTGGGAAGCAGGTGGTCTGTGCTGAGTAATACAGTTTCTTTTATTCAGTTTGATCCAGGGCTTTCCAGTATTGAGTTTTAAAGCATCAGTTTTAAAGCATGACTGCAGGGTTGTTGGGAGCGTGCAAGTGTTTGGCTGGGAAATGGTCAGCCTTTATCTCTCGGTGGTCTAAAGTGGCCGCAATCTGGTGAGGCTTCGCTTCCTTTGCTGGGACGCCACAGTCATTCACTGCTGTTACTAGATTTTGAGAGAAGGGAGCACTCCGTACCCATGCAGAACAGCCAACGGGAGGTGTTTGCTCTAGTAGGGCAGCCAATGGGAGCTTCTGCACTTGCAGGCCAGTCAGTGGGAGGCTCCGCTCTAACGGAACATCCAATGCGAGGCTCTACTCAGGCAGATATGCCAATGGGAGGCTCCCCTTTAGCAGAACAGTCAGTGGGTGGTTTTGTCCCAAAGCAGAACATCAAATGGGAGTTCCACTCTTGCCGAGCAGCCAATGGGAGCTTCTGCTCATGCAGAAAAGCCAATGCGTGTTTCTGCTTTAGCAGAACAGTCAGTTTAAGGGTTTAATCTGAATAACTGCCAATGGCAGTTGCTTATTCTTTAGCAACAACTGAGGGCAGATGCTCTGCTGTACCTGTTGCTGTAAATGTGAATTATTATACAGTGACCTCTCTTATGGTGATGTTAATGTTCTCACCTGACATGGCCATCATCTTTGCTGTTGAATTGTATATGTTGCGTGGTTTACACAAGTATTTTCCTCATCAGACTCCAGAAAGAGAACGGACTGTCTCTGTGGTGCTGTCATGCAGTTGCTTCTTTCCACCATTTTGATTGAATGAGTTGAAATGGAATTTTATAAACTCCTGGTTTTCCCATGAACTGTACTCGGTCATTTTTGGTGTTCCTAGAAAGTGATTGTGAATAAGCACAATACTGCTGCATGTTAACAATGGTAAGTAGTCAAACTTAATTCAACACAAGGGTATCACACAGTCTCGGGTATCATCTCTGCTTAATTAGTGGTTCTTGCTGAATGAAATTAGATCATAGTTTTGGTGCCAATGAGATGATTGCTGAAAGTGACTCTGAAAGTCTGAAAGTACAATTTGAGCGAGAATTTGATGGACTGTAGGGAAGTTGTGAGCAGCAAAGGCAGGGAAAGCTTCATGCTCTGCAGGAGAATATAAATTGCAGGAGATGGTGTATCTTGGAGAAGGCCCTCAGACTGCTAATGACAGGGCACAGTCACTCCGGTATGATTAAATATACCTTTCCCAAACACAGGAGTGCTTTTCGCTTTAAACATGTGGCCACATGCTGAGCTGCTTGAGGTGGGTGTAGATATTCCCATGACTGCCTTTTTTTTAAATTTTGGTTTTATAAACATGCTAGTATTTCGTTTCATTTCTGTTATTCTCCTAGAATTAGACAGGCCTTATTGAAAATTTGAGGAGAGACAGGATGGCGTTTCTTGTACCATGGCGACTGTCGTCGTTTTTCAGCTGATGTTGTAGGTACAAGATTTGTCACTCCCAGTCTTTGGAGGGTTAATGATGAATATGTGAGTAAATTTCTGATGGGCTCATTCTGCTTGTACTGCTGGTAGAGAACACGGAACCTCCTATCGCCTCTCAATAGACAGAATGGCTCAATATTTGATTGAGTCCGACAGAAGATTAGCCATTCAAAAATCCCACTAGGTGTTTGTTGTTGGGCTGTGTAATAATGAATGGTGATTTTATTTATTTATTTATTTTTTTAATTTCATTTCCATGGGCCATATAGGTCCCTCTACTCGAAGTCGCAGTCCTCGAGCTCTGAAAACTGCTGGGCAATTCTACATTAGAGTTGCTAAAACAGCTTTTTAAAAAGTGTTTTATATTAGAAATGTATAGATTTTCAAGTAGATGACTCATTACCAAATCAGGCACTGAATGCCATTTTGAAATATCTTTGACAGTCTTCTCAATATTTAGATTTGAATCTTGTAATTTTTTTTTTTTTTAGCTCCAGGACAAGGATCAAAGGTTATTTTTCCAAAGCTGACAACTCCTAATAGATATGTACCTATTTCCTGGTATTTACTGAATTTCCATACATTGGTAGCCAAAATATTTAAGACTCTTAAGTCATTGCAGGAAATTGAAACACACAAATCCAGTGGCTCATTGTGAGATTTGTCATTTTTCAACGTAATTCAGTTACCGAAATTGCTGTATAGTTCTCTTCAACTTATTTCTGAATTAATTTTATTGTTATTAAGAATTTGCTTCCTTCTTATGCCTATGCTGAATTTCAGACATTAACCTCTCTAATACTTGGCTGTAATCCTGGAAAATTTGTGGTAACGGAATCACATGGTAACGGAATCACACCAGTTACGGAATTGCAGAATTATTCTGAAAGCCAGTGAAAAACAGAAGATGGCACAAGGTGGCAGGAGGACTTTATGGAGCATAGTGGTTCATTGTTTTGGCCATCTGTTGTTGATTGTTTCTTCCTGTGAATTAAGTTGCCAGAAGCTGCGCATGAATTATACCATGGCCCAGCGGCAGTTGCCATGGTTGCCCTCCTGTTTGGCCTTCATGCCCGACTACCCAAACGGCCAGTTTGGCTTGCCCTTTTTTCAAGTGGTCATGGTGCCTGAGAATTACCCAAATTTGCAATTTTCGACTCAGCGACTGAGCCGTGCGGCTCCCATTGTCACGCTGTACTCTACTTCTGAACAATTTTTGCGCCTAAAGACACTCCCACTCAATCACGAATATGGTAATGTTGTGTGAGGTTCATTTCCTACAACCATACATCCTTCCTTCCTTTTGCCCAGACTTGATGATCAAAATTTTGGTTCAACAGGAGGTCAGCAGCACAATCATCATTTATGATACCAATTTTCAATTGCTTTGTTGGTTTGAGTACAATAACAGCTTTGTTCGTTGCTCCAGCGCCTCCTGTTGGCCAGACGGGTGCTCGTCAGGAAGACTCCGGGTTGGTTCATGTCCGGGTATCCTCCGGCCTAGTTCTGAACTTGCGAAGATTCAACTAATGAGTGTATAGGAATCAGTGGCAGACAGGCACGTGCTTCGGAGGAGAGCCATGAACTGTCTCACTATCCTGAGTTGGCAGCAAGGGGTCGCATATGAGCAAGCTTTGTACATAGTTCCCCAATTGGGCATTCCAGATTCGGGTGGGATTGGAGATGCCAAATTTATAAAAAAAAAATAAAAAAAAATGACATGAAAATTAATCTTGATCCTAATTCCGTTATCGTGGAATTGCCCTGCTGGTTTCTCGTCGTTACTTTACCTGACAGTCCAGAGATGGTCTGGCCAATCAGAATTCCTGATTCTCCTAATTGCTTGGAAGGAAAGAAAACCATGGCTGGATCTGAATTACAGAGCCAGATTGTGGGATTATAGGCCATCTTGTTGCTTTTCTTTTTCTTGATTATATCTGCCATACGCACCGTACCTGATGCAGTCATAAAGAAAAGGCCACCCAATGGCACAGACCATTTGAAATACTTCCGGGGAAAAAAACTTTCATTGATGTCAGTACCTATGTGTGCAAATGTGTTTGACTGGCTAGCTGTTCGTTTTGCCAGGTTCTGCGAATCCGACGATAAATAATGTCATGTTCACGTGGGCTCTGAGGTTTTATTAATGTTTGTTTTGGACCACGTTCAGTATTCTTGAATAAAAAGAAAAGGCGCAGGATCACCTATTCACCCCATTGCAGCAGTTGGTGTTGCTACTCTTAGAAAACAAAAATTGCTATTCAATATTGCTCAAGCTTATTTGGATAAGTCATGTAACTTCCTCTCTTTTCCTTTTTTTGGAAAAAAGCCAAACATCAATACGATATTTAGACTGTGAGTGAATACAGCAATTTGTTGTATTGGCAGGTAATGATGGGCATTCTGATGGTCCAATCAAATAACTCGCTGCTGTAATTCCTCCCTGCCTCCAGGGTAGTATCACTCTGATTAAGGATGACATAATGCTTGAAAAGCATGACATAGTAGTTTCGGGCCTCGTCCTTTCATATGGTTTCATCCTTAGCTTGAGATGCATCATCAGTCTAATGACTGGAAGATGAGTAGGGCCCATTTGTAACTCCTGGAAGTCCAAATCTTTTCACCTGATTGAACTGTTATTCACTGAACTGTTATTTCACATGGGGAAAAAAAAGGATACTGTTCAGATGAATTAACAAAACAAAACTTTAAGTTAAGAATTCCATTCACTAAAGCTGAAATAAATGTCATTAAAATGTCAATTAAAACCCTTAAAGATGATTACATCCTGCCGTTGAGACTTCATATCAAAGTCCATAGCCTCTAGACTCTGAGAGTTATGTGCCACGAGATGCCGAAAGATTACAAATTGTGTTATTGGAGGGTAAAATGTGGGGGAGTACCATGGGGTCGTCTGGAACTCTGTGGCTTATGCTGGGATTATTGTAGTTCTTGGCCGGTCTTCTGTCCGCGTAGAGCCGCGGCCTTGTCATTCTGCATTGTTCAGGCAAATTATTCATTACAGTAACAAGTATGGAGGTCAGATGGCTCCATCAGGAGGGCATCCTTTGTTTTAATATGAGATGGAGGACCCAGTCTGACGGACCTCTGTGAGGGGAAGAAGGGCTTGCGCTTTTAGTCCTGATAAATGTTGACTGTTAACTCTGTTTGAACTGCTAATTAACTATAATTAATAGTTAATTAGTGTATGTGTGTGTGTGTGTGTGTGTGTGTGTGTGTGCGTGCCCTACATATGTGTCCATCAGTTAAGTTAAAAAATGCGCTCCTATTTTAAACAGGAAAATTGCATTTAATCTTTGCCACAATAAGTGCTCAGTTCTTATCGGAGGGAAGGTAGCTTTGGTTGTGCACACAACGGCATTTAGTGTATCGCTTGGCCCCCATGGCCCATGGACCACCCAATTTTCTGCTTGTAAGGATATAAGCGTCCATTGAGATGTCAATTTTTACGGATGTAGACCTTTTTCAGGTCTGTGACCAGCGGAGATGAAATGTCCTTACTCATGTGAAAAGGCTACAGGATATGATGTCATTCACACCCCTGGGCTTCTGAGGTTGGGCAGAACAGTTGTCTTTTGAGTCACTCAAAGACAGGGTCACATCATCATGCATAACCTCAGGCTTTATTACCGTGGCAATGTTCCTTTCATCTGTCAAGTGACTGAGGGAAGCATTTTATGTCAGTGCAGAACAAAGTCACTGGGATGAGAGAATTTATTCTCCTATTGACTTTGAATTCTGAGTGTTGGCTTGAAATGACTATTCTGGTGCCCTGATGTTGAAACCATACCCGATAGAGTGCACTAAAATATTTGTAATTGCTTTAATTTGAAGCTTCTTTGTTGTTAATGATTCATTAAGAAGCAGGATGACTGTAGATGAAATAAATGTGATGGTGCAAGTGTAAGAATTCTTTCAGTATAAGAAGTGTAAGAATAATCTTGGTACATTAAATGTATTTGTGCATATCAATTTTGTTTAATGAGTGGATTTACTGAAGGACAAGTTTACTTTTTCAAATGTTCAGTCTCCAACTATTTGTTGAGAGAATCCAGGAATCTGTGTGCAGTCTGGAATTTCTCTCCATCTGACTAGAAACAAGTGTTATGAACTGTGAACCCTCCTTGTTTAAATTTGATGTCATGTAATCAAACAAAAAATCCTAAATCACGCTGAGAAGCTGTTGTTTCGGAAGTACCCTGGTATGGCTTGTGTCAAAATACTTGAATGTGACCCAAGCACATGGACAAAATTCCTCTGTCACTCTGATGACGCACTGTCTGTGTACATGGCTAGATAATACTTAATGGGAGTGGTTACATTCAGGGCTACACATGGCCTGGAATTATTGCTTCAGGACTGAATGTTAGTACAGTTTTTGGTGTGCTGTCTACTAGAGAGGGGTTTCAGTATAGTGTTCTAATAATGGAGATGTTTTATTTATTTATTTTTATGCCCCCGTAAACGAAGTTTCAGGGGCATATAGTTTTTCACCTGTCCGTCTGTCCGTCTGTCTGTCGGCACTTTGCCATGGCGATAACTTTTGATCGGCTCATGATAGGACTTTGATACTTGCTTGTGCATTATGCATTGCTTGTGAGAAGGCATTTCAGATGGGGTCATGACTTTTGACCGTCTGACCTTGACCTTGGAGCATGACATTTGGTGACAAAAACTTTAACATGGGCCATAACTTTTCACTAGGTAGTAATAGGCATTTGATACCTGGCATATGTATTCCTTAGAATAAGGCCTTTCTGGTGAGGTAATGAATTTTGACCTTGTGACCTTGACCTTTAACCTTTGACTCATGATAGGCTATTAATGGTTAGCATGTGCATGTTATGTACGGGGGCATCTGTGTTTCACAAACACATCTTGTTTATTTTCAGTCATTTACAGTGTCTGGGTTTACTATTGCTGATGCAGGGCAAGTTGTCAGTTAGTGCAATATAATATCCAAATCACTGAGTCGGTTAGTATATGAATATTTGGTCAGTTTACTTGTGCAGAATGAGTTTAGACATGAAAGAAACAAAATTTTGACTTGATTTTTCTGCATTAAAAAAGTTTTAGTCCAGGACTGAGCGAATTCTTTTTTTGTGAAAGTGGCCCATAGAGAAGTATATGGTGCTGCTTATTTGAAAGCCATTTATATTAACCAGACATGTAGAGCCCCTGCTGGAGATGAAAGTCGCTCATACTTGGGGTGAAAAGAAATTTTGAAAAAGTGATTTGAAGCTTCAAGATGACCGTTCCTCTCCCTTGTTATTTAGGAGTGCTGTTATAATTCCACAGTACAAGGCCACTTTAAAAAAGGGAACAGACCTGAGTTATTGCTTTGGAATGTTGTTGCCATGGAAGGCTGTGGCAGGGTTGCAAATGTGCGGAGAGTCATTGGAAGTGTGTTTTGCCGAATTTTTTTTTTTTTTTATTTAACTCTTGTTGTTCTTGCCGTGGAGAATTCCTCATTGCACGAAGGAGTTGTCAAATAGTCTCAGAACCAGTTTTGCCGCAAGGCCTCAGTCCTCCCATTGTTACATCTGCTGAGAATTTTTGGGATGCCTAAAGTACAAGAATTGTGTCATCTTTTTGTCCCCTGCCGCGCGGAACATAGTATTCACGACCGTCCATCTGTACGTCCGTCCGTACGTCCCGAATCCTTGTCAGCGAGATATCTCAAGAACGAATTGATGGATTTCCTTTCAATTTCATGTCAACATGTATTAGGGTGATACCCCGGCGCCAGTCGATTTTTGGTGACCTTCGCGTCACTCTCAAGGTCACACCGAGAGATTGCTCATTTTGACACGATTTCACATCTTGTGGCAGGGGACAAAGACACGTTAATGGCAATACTTTTTTTTTTGATGTGTCTCCAAGGGTTTTCTTAAAGGAGAATTCCAGTGTGAAATTGACTTGGTGTATTGAAGCATGATAATGAGTACTAACTTTTGTGGAATACCCCACCTCTGTACGCACGCAACTTTTCAAAATAAATGGATGTTTAGCCGAAGCACCCAACAAGCTTACAATGGTTGTGAATCGGGCATAGCGTTGCCATGCAAAGAAATCGCTATTTTTTTCATCATTAACAAGGCTCAAAGTAGCTCCACACTTCATCGGTAGAATTCCGAGGGCCCTGACATTTAAAACGAGGCACTGAGAACTTTGAAAATGCACAGGTAGTTTATTAAAAAATAAGTCGATTGACGAGCACGAACAGATAGATTGCAATCTGTTCCCCTATCCTTCCTATTCATTCGTGCTCGTAAATTGACTTATCGTGACTTTCAAGATAGAGGAGACTGGAAACTACCTCAAGGTACTGTTTGCATAAATAGTATTTTTAATAAACTACCGGTGCATTTTCAAAGTTTTCAGTGCCTCGTTTTAAATGCCAGGGCCCTCAGAATTCTACCGATGAAGTGTGGAGCTACTTTGAGCCTTGTTAATGATGAAAAATATGGCAATTTCTTTGCATGGCAAAGGTATGCCCGATTCACTACTATTCTAAGCCTGTTGGGAACTTCGGCTAAAAAGCCATATATTTTGAAATGTTGCATGCTTATGAAGGTGGGGTATTCGACAAAGGTTAGTACTCGTTATCATGTCTCAATACAGCCCAAGTCTATTTCACTCTGGAATTCTCCTTTAAAGTACCCCCCAAATCCTGCCTTGAAGGTATGGGCTGCTTGGTTCATGCTGGACATCAGACTTTCAATCAGAGAAGAAAGAAAATGTTCAGTTTTCCTCCATACATGCAGTGATTCAATTGGGAGTTTTTGAGAGAGTGGCCGTATTTTCCAGTATAATACTGTAGCAGTTGACTGGATTCAGTTTTGTAGGAGTTTTCTGGGATTGCTATGAGATGAGAAACTTGCCTCAGGAAACTAATGGGTGCGGCAAAGCGAGCAGTCATAGTTTTGTGACTCGCCTTTCCTGGGTGTTGCATGCGCTCAATCACAGTGCAGCCCTGCTATCTGAAAGACTGCATGCAAAACGGAGGCAGTTACACCTGTTTTGATAAATCTGATTCATCAGTGGCAGGATTAATCCTAACTGAAGGTTGCATAAATCTTCAAAAGTGCCCTTTGGAGGGCTTGTGTAGTGTTTCAGTAAATATGCATTTGAAAGAAATGTGTGTGTGTGTGTTTTTTTTTTTTGGGGGGGAAGGTCTCCAATGCGGCTACTCGACTATATGTGTGGTCAGACCCTCAGGTTTTTACCAATAATCACTTGAAATGTCTGAATGGTTGGGTACCTAATTGTTTTTGAGAGTGAGAGTGAACTTCACATCACAAGTCCACCTCAGCAAAGCTATCGCCATGAGCAACAACCTTATTCTCCGTGGACTCTGCGATTTGACTGATTTAGACTTTGTTTTTTCATCAATTTCCAAGGACTCAGTTTAGTGGGCTGATGAGTGGGTTGTGTAGCTAATTTAAAAATACTTGGTCTTGGTGTTTGTTCGGCACCATTAATGGGATACGTTATTTACACTTGTTTTTCATTCATTTGACGTCGTGGTAGATCAGCCCCTAGATCATGTTAATTAATCAATAAGATTTTGTTCCTTGTTGTAGTTGCATTTCAGCATGGAGTGAAGTCCATTATATTTAATTTGTGAAAAAGTGAAAATTGAGTCTGCAGAATTTGAGAACGATCAAACATCGGCCTTAAAAAAAACTGATCCCCTGGAAGGTGTGATACTGTCGATTCCGTTGTGGGTGGGGGGAGATGTTTTTGTATTTGAGGGGAATGACTAATGGAAACTACAGCTCACTGTCTTTATTTACTACCGATGACAAATCTGACTTCCTGTTGTATATGCAGCAATATCTGCCTCTGTCATGACTGCCGGAGGACAATTTACCTTTCGGGTGGCAAAAGCCGAAGAGTTCTTGGCGATACGATAATCAAAAATTAGTTTGCTTGCACTACATTAAAAAAAGACTGCAAGCTTTCAGTGTGTTACAGCTGTTACTTTTGCCGTTACATTGACACATTTAACTTTATCTTGTACTGTGTCAATTGGAAAGCATATCGATGGAGCCAATTCAATATGGTGACAGCTAGTTCTAAGCCATCAGCTGTGTAGCCTAGTCATGGGTGTTTCTTTACAGCTGTACAAATGCTAGCTGGCATGAGCCCTGCCATTTCTCACGGACTCCCATATTTGTGAGTTCAAACTTGAGAAGTTGAGAACGGGAGAAGAACTTCCAAGAACGCGAGGACACAGTAAGCTGAATCTGCAGTTTGAGACGGTTGCGTTCTTGTCTACTTAACAGTTCATCGCAAGAATTTATCAGTTCACCTTTCTCACCACCATTTTAATATTGTGAACTGTTTATTTTAAACAATATTTATGTGCTTTTTCCTCTGCGGATGCTGCTGTTGCTGACTGTCACCAGAGAATGCTGTCATCAGGGGCTCTGCTGTCACATTAGCAGCAAAAGCCATAGGGCAAAAGCAGGCTATGCTTGCCGCCGATTGCCGCTTGCAAACTCGGCTCGTAACATTACTTCGTCGGTAGTTGGTTACTAATGCAGGTGGGGGGCTGGTTGATAGATCGTATATCACCACTGATGTATTTTCTGGTTACAAATCCTATGTTTCCTGATTTAACAGTCATCATTTCTCGTCTCGTTTTACAAAATATCAAGTCATAAACCCCAAACTTATTAATTTAAGACAATCTTTCTCGGCTGGATCTCTTCAGGTTAGTGGGAAGCTGCTCGCGTTCTGCCACCCAGGAGTATCTTGACACATATTCTTTACAAACACTTTGTATGTGCCCATATGCCCTGTACGCATATGCAGTAACATTCCTCATATATATGGAAATACTTCACATAAATGTATCGTTGACTTCTATGAAATATAAGAATTTTGAAATTTACATCCCGTTAAAGTTCTTGAATCGAAGAAGCTTGAATTGTGCAGTTTATGTTCATCTATTGAAATCAAAAATCAGAAATGACACTGGATCTCCCAGACATGGGTTTACTACCTGCAATTTGGGGTGAAACCAAATATTGGCTGGTGAAATTTTTCATTGTGGCAAAATATTGGATAGATCTCTCTTACTGATCCGCATGTTAACTCAAGTGTTGCAAACAAGCATGAGATGAGGTGGGGCTTTTTTATTGGAACGCAGCATTGCAGGACTCGTAAGTTTTTTTAGACTGGTTTGACATTTCTCGTTTACTTCCTCTTGCAGGTCACAGAATATTTTAGCTGTGTTTGTGCTGAACTGGCAGTCTTCAGGTACAGAGAGCCGCACTACTTCTAAGATACTGTTGGATACATTCAGCTATGGTGCAGCAATGGGGTGGCTGCAGCGATACTAAACACAATAGAAGAGGTAGATGCATTATAATTGTAGCTGGAGCTGGAATAATAGTCTTAATGGTAGCAGTTGAAGTAGCAGCAGCCTAGCACTTTTGTTAGCTATTTTTCAATGGCATTAGTACTTGTTTTAATGTCATTGTAGAAGCTGCAGTGGTTCTGCAAGGGGCTATAATAAAAGCTATGCTGGTAGCAGTAGTAGTGTTGGCAGTTATTTAAAGGGTGGAGAAAGTATTCATTCAAGTTCTCTCTGCAAATTTGATAAGGCTGTTCAAAACGGATAATTTGTTGAAACTACTAATGCTTTTATTGCTTTGCATAGCAATGTTGGTTATTCAATTCAATCTTTATTACAGACACATAAACAGGTCCATATCGACATATAAAATGAAATAAAATGAATAAAATTTTCTTACCTGCTTTCTTACCCTCTTATTTTAGGGAACCATTTTGTATTGTGATTTGTTTCGTTGTTTTCTTTCCCTTATAGATTGGACTGTTTTGATGTCTGATGTTGAGGCCGGTCGCTGCAGGTCCAGAAGTTCCTCTTGGCTGTATGGGGGGGTCGGCCCCCTTGATCCTCCTCCAGTGGGCCCCTTCCACTGTCCAGCTTCGGTTCATACAGATGAAGGAGAATGATCGTTTGGTTCTTCACCTGGTATACTGCTAACACCACATTTCCAACCTCTAGGATCTTCGAAAAAACCTCTAAGGTTTTTTTTGGATTTTGGGGAAATTACCTGACTTGCACGTGACTTCTCTATCTGACTTGCTCTCCTGGTCTATTTTTTTGCTGTTTGTTTAATTTGTGGTATTTTATTTGAGCCACTCCCCTTGGATATTTCAAGAGGTATAGAGGAGTAGAGGGTTACGGTGGGGGTGGTCAGCCATGTTGAAATCTTTGGATTGCTGAGCTGGGTGGAGAAGAAGGAAACTGGTGCGAGGAGAGAGAGCAGAATCAAGACACCATTTTGGAATATTCTTTAAGGCTTTTTAAGGCCTGCTTCGCTCCTCTTGACTGAACTATTCATCATAGTGTAAGGGTGGACCTTCACTCCAATGGCATGGGTCAGGTTCTTCAGGAGACCGGGGAGAAATTTGGGGGAATCCTTTCAGCCGGGGAGCATGATGTCCCTCGCCCCCACCAAAGGGCTGCTCAACGAGCCGGGGCAAAACAGCTGCTTCCTCAACAGTGCTGTGCAGGTAAGAACCCCCTCCCACCACCATAACTCCTGTACAGGTGAGAACCCCCTCCCACCACCATAACTCCTGTACAGGTGAGAACCCCCTCCCACCACCATAACTCCTGTACAGGTGAGAATCCCCTCCCACCACCATAACTCCTGTACAGGTGAGAATCCCCTCCCACCACCATAACTCCTATACAGGTTAGAACCCCCTCGCACCACCATAACTCCTGTACAGGTGAGAACCCCCCCCCCCCCCCCCCCCCCCACCACCACCACCACCATAACTACTGTACAGGTTAGAACCCCCCCCCCCCCGCCACCATAACTACTGTACAGGTTAGAATCCCCTCCCCCTTCCACAAAAATAAAGGGTTTTTTTGTGTTTTATCAGTTTGATATTGACTACCATACTATAAATTTATATTGTGCCAACAAATGTATGCAGTCTGCATGGCCTACATATGTGTGCAGATATGTTGATGCTTTTGTTTTTGTGTGTGTGCTTTTTGCATGTTTTTTGTGTATTCGGTTTTGATTGTGTGTGTGTGTGTGTGTGTGTGTGTGTGTGAGAAAGAGAGAGAGAGAGAGTTGAAGCATGTTCTTTGTAGATGTTTTGTGTGCGCCACATATGTGTTCGTGCATGTATGTTCATCACTGCTCCTATTCATGTTACACATTTGAATTCATGCTCCATAAAAAAAAGATGAGAAGAAACATTTTTTTCCCCTCTCCACCTGAAAAACTGGAGAAAAGCAAACAAACCGCCAATTTTTGACTCAAGTGGTGACACACTTGGCTACTGAACTCGTATCAAGATTTCCTCCCTTACAAAAGCAAATATTATAATACTATCGCTTCCGTTTCATGGTGATATTTTGTGTTATTAACATTACTTTTATGGACTAGTTGGCTGCACATTCTGTGTCTGCACACTTCGACTGCTCAAGGATAAACCATTAATTATCCTGTTTGCAGTGTTTCTTGTAAACAAACTGGTGTTCTCATGTAATTGGAGCGCTCCAGCGGATTAGTATGTGAAAAAAGGCTTATAATGGGTTCCTGTATGAGACAAAAAGTGTGAACGAAAATGTGCAGTTAATTTCTCATGTTGTAGAAATAGCTCTCAGGACATTTGATTTTTCTACTTTTTACTGGTCAATTGAGCGAAGCTCTTAAAATTTGTGAGGACTGTACGGCACTAGTACACAATTGGTATGATTATCCAGGTTTTTTTTTTTTCTTTCTCGATAATCAGGTCATATAGGTTTGTGTATGTGCCCCCATTTGGCTGCTCAGAAACCTTTCAAAAAAGGGAATGGATTAGCAAAACTAGAGGCACTCGTAGAGTGCAAACCTCCCCCAAGGCAGCACAATCCAAATCTGCATGAGTGGGAGCAAAGTTGAGTTATCGCGTGTAATAGGATTTCAAGATGGCTGCCGTGGCGGCCATATTGTTTCACTGATCAGGGTCAAAATCAATAGGGTCCATCCTTGATGCAATAGTAATCCACGCACAAAATTTCAGACAAATCCGTGCAGTACCTTTTCAGTTATCGCTTGTGATAGGATTTCAACATGGCTGCTGTGGCGGCCATATTGTTTCAGTGCTCACGGTGAAAATCAATAGGGTTCATCCTTGATGTAATAGCAATCCTCAAAATTGTAGACAAATCTGTGCATTACTTTTTGAGTTATGTTGTTCTCAGACACAGACAGACAGGCGAAAACATAACCTTCGCCCCAACTTCGTTGGCGGAGGGAATTATGAAATAAAAAATTAACAGAAATTTTACAATGTTTAACTCTAATATTTGTCCATCATTGGCATAACTAGAGCTAAAAACGGAACACTCCTTAAATCCTATTATAAATCCTGATTTGCTCTGTCAGTTTTCTTAATTAACTGTACATTCATCCAAAAACGCTGCTCATTTTAAGTTGTTTCCAGTTCTCTTTGTGAAGGTTAGACGAGAAGCAAAACGCCTCATTTGAACACTCAATATTTGGTACATTTCAACTGCCATCATTCAAAATTGTGGAAAGTGTTTCAAATCTTTGTTCTCATAGATTTCATTTAAACAACCATAAAGCACGTTATAATATGGTGAAAATGTATTTGCCCCGTTCCCGATTTCATCCATTTTTGCCTATTGGTCACATTTAAGTTTATTTTAAAGTAAAATAAAGCCAACACGAGTAAACACAAAATGCACCTTTTAAATGATTATATCATTTTTTGAAGGTAAAGAGTTATTCAAAACCTATATCACTCATCCAAAAAAAAATAAATAAATAAAATAATAGTAATAATAATAATTCCCCCCTAAACCTTATAACTGGTTGTGCCGTACTTGTCGGCAACAGCTGAAACTACCAGCCTACAAATGCCCATTCACTTGCATTTAGTCATTTTTGCGTGGATACAGTTAATGGTTAGTCATGCAGATGGTGAATTATCAGTGTAAATCATTCAGTGTGTGTTCCTGTTTGGTGCCGTTTTTTGGTGAGGGTGGGGTGGGGGGTGGTCAGTCTGTGGGAAGTGGAAATGGCTGGTAAAACACAGGGTGGGGGGGTTGTGTTTCTGTGGCTCCCATCCTGTTTGGGTCTGAGTCATTAGGACACACACACTGTGCTCACAGTATGTTTCTCTAAACCCAAATATTTACTGGGGGGAGGGGGGTCCACCCTTCCCCTGGCATGGTTTGTCCCTTTGGAGGCCTGCTCCCTGAATCTGGCTGCACACTGCTACCTCACTTTTCTGTCCTCGCATAGCTAGCTTTGGTCCGTATTTTAGCCATCTGTCCTGGATTAGCTATGTTGGCAAGGTTAAATATGCCCCCTGTGTTAGCCACGCTCTGTTCATAAGCTGTGTCTGTTGCTTGACATGCAATATTAATTAATTGAACTCTGTCTTCCCCATGTTAGCTGCGCTAGCTGCACTAACTGCCTCTGTTACTCTAATGTGTTTGCTCAGCTAGCTGTGTTAGCTATTCTAGCTCTGCTTGCTGCTTTAGCTGTAATAGCTATGTTGTCTGTGTTGTACACTGTCTACTGTCGAGTAGTGTTCCTGTATGTTGAGACTAATGTATTGGACTTCGTGCAGGTGCTGTGGCAGCTGGATATTTTCAGACGGAGCCTGCGACATCTTCCTGGTCACTTCTGTGTCGGAGAGGAATGCATTTTCTGCGCACTGAAGGTTGGCTAACCCCTTCAACTCTCTCCCATCATCTCATGGCTAACCTCTAACTCATTGATTGCATCATTTATTCCTCCGCCCATTTGTGCCACCAGCTATGTTATGTGTTCTATATTAAGCTCACTGAACAGAGCTGCTCTAGGGCTTAATTTACTACACCTTGTGTGTATGAGGTGGAGGATATCAAATGATCAAGCTGAGGGTTGAAGAGTTTAGGAAACCACAGGTATTGGTCATATAGTGGCCTAAGACTGGCTATACTATTGATAACATGGCCCCTCTTTGTCCATGCTCACTGCTCTAGATTTTTTGCTGTTGGAAGGCTCTCTTTGATTTTTCGTACAAAACCTTACTTGCCACCATGTGTGCACCCAATTTCATGCCTAAGGTATGTTTTTGGACTCAGGGTGCAGTTCTGGCCACCGGTTTGTTGTCTGTCTATGTTAAAACATCGGGCCATTAATGTCTTCATTCCAAAACTTTCAGCCTCGGTGTTGTCCCCTTTAATCATCTCATTTTCACTCCTGCGCACCCATGGCAAAATATATTTGGGATTTTTGTGCCCAGTTTGACTCAAAAGTTTTCTGTGGTTTAGTCCTCATGTCGTTGACCTTTGGCTGACCTTGTTGAAAGGCTTACAGTCTGCGTCCTTATCCACTCCCGCAGGGAATCTTCACGCAGTTCCAGCACAGCAGAGAGAGGGCGCTGCCATCGGACAACCTGCGCCACGCGCTCGCCGAGACCTTCAGAGACGAGCAGCGCTTCCAGCTGGGCTACATGGATGATGCAGCAGAGTGCTTTGTAAGTACTGCCGCCTTCTCTTATTATGCTCTGTGATTGGATGAACTAAGAGGCTGCCCTGCCATCATCGGGCTGTGTCATTGGCTGACGCTTGTGTACTGTCCAGATCCCCACCCCATCCCCTCAGTCCAAAGAGGGGCTCAAGTTCTTGCCAGATAGCACCTTATTTTAGAGGCTGTTAATTGCCTGGTATGTATAGTGAAAATACTGGCTTCTTATGACAATTTTGCTTTCAGGGGTTCATACTGTGACATACTATGGCGGTAAAATGCATTTCCATTTTTTGAGGCTCTTGCTTTCCTCTGAAATAATTACCCAATAATTACAGAACAATCCTTATTTACTTAGTTGCTGGTAATTAACAGCCTGTTTGGGGAGGGAGGCAAAACATAAACTCCAACTGTTACCCCCTTCACTGGCTTGTTCATTGTTTTCACATCCAGCGTGCTGGAGGACTGGGCCAAATACTAAAAACTGTGTCACCGTGTTAGTGTTTATGCACCATAGTCAATCATTAGCCTGTTACTGGCAGCGGTGTGTGGTTTCATCTCTTGGATCTGGGCACATGTTGCCTCCTACACCAAAGATAAGCAGTAAACACAGATTTTTATTGCTAACCACAGCAATGTTAAACAAACATCTCAGCAGTGGTGCTTTAACTCATGCCTTTTAGCAAAAATGTGATATAACATTCATGTCTGTCTCATCTTAAGAACTGATTTTTGTGTCTTAACTTGACTGGTATCTTCCTACTGGTCATGGAGTCTGTTAATGGAGTTGGCAGCTTGAGAATGAGAAAAGGTTACATCAGGTTTCTCTAACTCACCCAAAAGAGCCTATAATGGGATCCTAGAATTTTACACTGCGCAGTGTCACACCTCTCTCGACTTTGCTCTCGCATTTTATTAGTTTCACTGTGGTACTGGCTGTGAAATTACCAGAAAACTCTTGTTGGTAAGGCCACATCCATTAGCACCGGCGGAAATTCGTTGGAGCTTGATTTTTGCTCCCTGGCCTATAGAGCAGATATTATTTGTACGCCGACCACCTTTCAGAGGTAGCTTTCATCGTCATTATTTTTATTTTTTATCCCCCGCCAACACGAAGTGGGAGGGGGATATAGGTTTGACCTCCGTCCGTCCGTCCGTCCGTGCGTCCGTCCGTCCGTGTGTGCGTCCGTCCGTCCGTCCGAGATAAAGGGGACAGCTTTACTCAGAAACTACTACAGATACAGTAACCAAATTTGGTGTGTAGCTTCAGACCATAAAGGCCTTGATTGAGTTTGAAAATGAGAAGCGCACGATTGGCGGGGGATGTTGTAGACCATGTCGACTTGTTTTTCATGTTTTTTGTTTTTTCATATGTAGATTTCTTGCATTACGGTAATGCAGTTATGTTTGCTATTCACAGTATTTACAGTGGCATGAAAAAAAATTGCCCCTTCCTGTTTTCTTTTTTTTTTTTCTTTTTCTTTTTTTAAATTTGTCACACCTAAATGTTTCAGATCATCAAACAAATGTTAGTATTTGACAAAGGTAACCCGAGTAAATACAAAATGCAGTTTTTAAATGATGATTTCATTTATTAAGGGGAAAAAGCTATCCAAACCTATGTGAAAAAGTTATAGCCCCCTCTTGTTAAATCATGAATTAACTGTGATTAGCCACATTTTTTTGAGTTCAATTTCACTAGCCTCACCCAGGCCTGATTATTGCCTGTTAAATCAAGAAATCACTTCAAAAGAACCTGTATAATTAAGTGGAGTAGGCTAAAAGACCAGAAAAAGCAACACAACATGCTGAAAACTAAAGAAATTCAAGAACAGAGGAGAAACAAAGTAATTGACATCTATCAGTCTGGGAAGGGTTACAAAGCCATTTCTAAGGCTTTGGGACTCCAGCAAACTATGGTGAGAGCCATTATCCACAAATGGAGAAAACTTTGAAGACTGTTGAACCTTCGTAGGAATGGCTGGCCTACCAAAATTACTCCAAGAGCGCATTGACGACTCATCCTGGAGGTCACAAAAGGACCCAGAAGAACATCTAAAGAACTGCAGGCGTTACTTGCCTCAGTTAAAGTCAGGGTTCCCGATTCAATAATAAGAAAGAGATTGGGTAAAAATGGCATCCATGGCAGAGTTCCAAGGTGAAAACCTCTGGCCAAAAAGAACACAAAGGCTCATCTCGCACTTAACAAAATGCATCTTGATGTTCCCCAAGACTTTTGGAAAAATATTATGTGGACTGAAAGGATAAAAGTTGAACCTTGTGGAAGGTGTGCGTCCCGTTACATCAGGCATAATACTAACACAGCATTTCATAAAAAGAACATCATACCAAAAGTCAAACATGGTTTAGGGCTGCTTTGCTGATTCAAGATCTGGAGGACTTGCCAAAATTGATGGAACTTTGAATTGTGCTCTCTACCGGAAAATCCTGAAGGAGAATGTCCAAACATCAGTTCGTGGCCTCAAGCTCAAGCGCACTTGGGTTATGCAGCAACACAACAGCAAGTCCACCTCTGAAAGGCTTAAAAAAAAAAACAAAATTAAGATTTTGGAGTGGCCTAGTCGAAGTATGGACTTAAATCTGATTGAAATACTGTGGCATGACCTTAAACAGGCCGTTCATGCTCAAAAACACTCCAATGTGGCTGAATTGAAACAATTCTGCAAAGAAGAGTTGGCCAAAATTCTTTGACAGCGATGTGAAAGACTAATTGCGAGTTATTGTAAATGTTTGATTGCAGTTGTTGTCGCCGAGGGTGGTACAACCAGTTATTTGGTTTGGGGGCCAATTACTTTTTTACACTGGGCCAGGTAGGTTTGGATAGCCTTTTCCCCCTAATAAATGAAATCATCATTTTCAAAATGAATTTTGTATTTACTCTGGTTATCTGATATTTGTTTGATCTGAAACATTTAACTGTGACAAATATGCAAAAAGATAAGAAATCAGGAAGGTGGCAAATACTTTATCACGGCACTGTAGTTTGGCGCTATTGTTTTGCATACCCGTATGTTAGCATTAATTCAACTGGCTACATTGAGCTGCAGCTGTCCTTAATCTGTTAGGATATTTTAAGTTGAGAGGCCTCTGTAGATAGCACTGTAAATTTTTGGGACACGATCATAGTACTTGATGCAAGTTTTCTGCTTTTTTTTTTGCTGAATAATGTATTTGTGCAAATTCATTTACATGCAATTGAACAAGTCTAACTTTGTGCTGTTTAATTCTGTGTGGATGCGTATTGCCTCAAATTAAAGGATGGGTCCGCTCTGCACTTTTACATATTTTCAGTAGACTGAAACGCGTACAAAACACTGCCTTTTATAATTGTGCTGGTTTCAAGTTAACGTACTGTGTTGAAATATGCATAAACAACCACATTGATATGTAACCGTTTAATTACATATTTATGCTACTCTACAAATGCAGTTCGATTTTTTTTTTTTATATATATATATATATATATATATATATATATATATATATATATATAAAAAAAGACTTTAAGCACTCTAATATGCGGCATGACCATGGAGGACCCTTTGTGAAAACAGATACAATTCAGTAGTTTGAGGGCGCTCAGGTGCCTGGAGATTTCTCTGTACTCGTGTGAATGTAATTTTATATATATACGGTATGCCTGTGTGCATGCACATTTAATGTATATAGGGTATAGACACAAAGAAGTGTAAGTTGAGTTGTGTGCATTACAGCCCTGTTTTACATGCTCCTAGCTTTGGGATGCGTGTCTGCGTGTGAAGCTCCCAGAGTAATTAAAGATGGTCTGTACAGACTGTATAATTGTGTTGTGCTTAGCGCAGCGGGTTTGCAGAGCAGCAGTTACTCCCACAGAGAGGCTATCATTACGGGCAGGGAGCTACGCTAAGCTAAGCCCTCCCGTGACTGATTTCACTGTTCAGACCGACACGCAGGCACAGAGGTGGGTAATGTTCAACACGGCTGAGGCGAGTCCCCCATTGGCCGCCAAGTCAAGTAAACACACAAATGATTGACCCAGATCCATGTCGGAAATGTGCTCGTTTTATTTATTTATGGTTTTGGAACGTGCTCATTTATAACGCCAGCCTGATCCCCCGAGTTTCTGTGTTTTTTCCTGTTCAGTAAATCGTTTTGTGAAATGGTAGAAACTAAATGACTCTCAGAATGCACCAAATTAAACATACACCGTGTCACGGAGCTGAAATCGCGAACAACAGCAAACTAATGCAATGAAAGCCATCCGTTCTTATCTCCAATGTGTTTTCAACAGCTTATGGTTTTCCCTTGTATCAGCTTGGCTTTTTTTTTTTAAGCTTCTGCTCTCTTTCAAAATGGGGGTGGACAACCTCATTCCTGGAGATCTACTCTCCTGCTGGTTACCTTGCTAACCATAATAATGTACACCTCATTCAACAGCGACAGCAGGGCTGCTCAACCTCATTCCTGGAGATCTACTCTCCCGCTGGTTACCTTGCTAACCATAATAATGTACACCTCATTCAACAGCGACAGCAGGGCTGCTCAACCTCATTTCTGGAGATCTTTGCTCCTGCTAGTTGTCTTTCTAACCATAATTATGTACATGCATTCAATAGCATGATCAGGGCTGCTCAACCTTGTTTTAGGAGATAGTCGTTCCTGATGGTTACTTCTCGAACCATAAGATTGTACCTCATTCAACGGCAGGAACAGGGCTGCTCAACCCTGTTCCTGGAGACCTGCCCTCCTTTTTTTTTTTTTTTCTCATATTGCAATGTATCACAACGTCATTCAACAGTTGATGATAAAGCGTTGGATCAGTTGCATTTATTAGGGTTGGAGTGACAATTTACTGGACGGTTGGTCTCCTGGAACTGAGCTTGGGCAATGGTTTTCAACTGAGAATATTACCCCTTGATTTGGTAGTGTAGAACCCAATTTCAGAAAATTCTTCTTCAACTTTTTTTTTTTTTTTCTCCAACTCCTTGGACTAGTGCAATTCTTCTGCCTGGTGGAAGAACTGCTAGTAGAAATCCACTGGCAGATTTGATGGGTGGAAGATATGCATGACAGGAATTTCTTTTGGATGCCTGTTTTCCTCTGCTGATTTGAGCAACTCTAACACAAACCATCTTTGCATCTATCGTAAGGCCATGCAGTCTTTGCATTTTTTTTTCTAAATCGTTATCCTTAAGTTTAGATTTTGCATTATGTTTTATTTTTATATGACTTTTTTGGTATATAAGACTCTTGTTTGGCCTTTACAAAGGATTGCTGAGCTCTAAGAGGGTAGTCACATAGGAAACTGTGTATTATGATGCCGTGCAGTTCCTACATGCTCTCACCTCATTAGCAATTTATAAGATTAAGTAACTGATTTGGTGGACAAAAGTTTCGGCTGACTGGTATCTTTAATGAGTCTGCTGATTTCTCACATCCTGAAGGCATTACATTCTTCAGACGTCTCTAACGTTCTTTGATTTATCCATTTCCCTCATTCTCTGTCTTCTGTCATCAGTGATTAATTGATTTCTTGCTGGTTCACCTCATTAATCCCTTCCTATTAACCTGAGTTTGTCTGATGGCTTGTCGATCTAATGTCCAAGATGTTACCTGGGAACTGTTTGCAAGTAATCACCGGGGGTTCTCCACTATCGTAAATAAATGACCGGGCGGGCCGTCCCTTCAGTCTGACTGATGGCGCAATCGCCGCCCCTGCATAATATATGCACCCGTTCAGAAACTTGTGCTGCCCGGTCAAAAAAAAAAAAAAAAGGGGGAAAATTAGAAAGTACTGGAAGTACTGGGATTCAGTGTATTCTTTCCCCCCCCCGCTCCACAAAATATGACCGCAAAAACACCTACAGCCTGGTGATTGAAAAACTATGTGGAGAATATTGTCACTATCAAGAAAAAATGAATGTGGGTCTCGCACACTTTATGAATTTCAACAGATTTCACTGAACTGTTTTGTAGTTTTTTCAAAATTAATTTTGTTCTTTTCTACAAATGTTTGTTGAAACTGTCATCACCTTGCTGTGTGCCTAGACTGGCCAAACACACTTTTCCAAAAAACTGGAGTTATTTGAAATATATTTCTTTCACCTGCAAACTCCATGTTCCTCCTCTGCAGGCTTTTGAGAGCTGACTGGCTATCAGAAGAAAGTTGTGTAAACGTTCACACAAGCTGTCTAAGCCAGTCTGAATTTTGCACTCAATGTGAAATAACAGATGTGTATATATACTGTATATGCCACATATATATATTTTTTAATTCTAGAGACTGATCCAGTAATGTCCAGGTCAGACTCTTTAGAGAGTTGGTATGATGTTGGAGTTTGAAGTGTCCAAGGAGGCACACAAACATCAGAAATATAAGCAGCTAGAAAAACAGGACTTGCACACTATATGCAGTGCTCTGAAGCAAATGCGGTGTCATTCGTTAATCAGGTTTGTGCAGCGTAGGTCTGTGAACACCATGGGTTTTGTGTGGATTATGGTATAGGATTCTGAGAGTCCTGCTTTTGGTTTTGTGCGGATTTTGGTGCAGGACTGCAAAGGTCTTAATGTGTCCTTCCCAACAGGAGAACATTCTGGAACAGATTCACGTCCACATCTCGCCTGACGAGGACAGTGACAGCTGTACGTCAAAGTCCTGCATCACGCATCGGAAGTTCGCCATGACGCTATACGAGCAGGTAATTGAATTAACCTGAACAGTACTTGGCTACTGACCCCCTCATAAACCACCAGAACCTTCTGGAAGAATACTCACTGACATTCATTATTCCAGCTCTCCAGCCTTAGCTGTCCTTAACCTTTTGAGGGCCGTTGGGGCGGGGGGAATTGAGGATCCATCCAAAATGGGGAGTCTGATATTTTTATCAATGGATAAAGAGAGCAGGAGCAAGAAGTTGGGGCCCTGGCACCTTATCTGCTTATTGGGGTGGGACAATATTATGAGAAATAAGTTCTCCCTCGGAAACAATTTTACCTCCTCTCATCATGAAATCAAACTTTACGATGAATATCTGTTTCTGCCAGAGCGGGAAATAGCTGCTCCTACCTTAGTGCGATTTCAGCTATTTATAACATTCCCATTTGGTGATTGCCAAGATGGAAGACGGAAGACTTCCGGTAGCCAGGGCGACATTGCAAAGCTGGAGTACCACAACCTAGATTGCATAAAAAGGTCAATCGCTTCTCACTGGAAAGGAATCAAGCTGAAATATTTCACTAGGGAACTAAACTTCTAGACTGTTAGTTATGCCACAACAGTTGTATTTTAATCATGCCATCTGGCAACATGCCATCTGGCAACATACCAACAGCCACTGGCTAGCGACAGCAGCCCAAGCATTGCGTATTACTGTCTCTCATCCTGTTGGGGGTTTTGTCCCTACCATTCCTAGTTGTTACCTGGCGTTTTTATGCAACCTAGGTTGTGATACTCCATCTTCGCAATGCAGCTCTGGCTAATGGAATTCTGCCATCCTTCATCTTGGCTGGGAATTGGAAATCACCAAATTAAGAGCAATCCAGCTGCTCAAAACATGTTCCATTTGTAACACGTTTGAATGCAGAGATTGGGCATCCGGCACTGGAAAGCGTTCCTGACATGCCCAACAAACTGCCATGCTGTGCACAATAGACTGCAATTATGTGCAGGTGAAAACCAATTTTTTTGTGACACCAGCTCTGTTTGTAGTGGCTGTATAGGCAGGTCGTGCTGCAGAGCCTTGAGTGTATCTGGGCTGACGGTTGTGTTTTTGTTTGTTTGTGTGTTTTTGTGTTTGCTTGAAGACTGTGTGCTACAGCTGCAACGCCTCATCGGACCCTCTCCCTTTCACTGAGCTTGTGCACTACGTCTCTGCCACTGCGCTCTGGTAAGCTCCACCCCTTCCTCCTTCACAGTATGTTCTCATTGGCTGGCTGACAATTTTATTAGTTTTTCTTTCCCATCTTTAAATTCATCATCGCTATAGTGAGAGTTGTGCCTATATTTACTGGTTCCCTTACAAAGGGTGGCGTCTTTATTGTTGAGCCCTGGGCTGTCTGTTTATGGGTGAATTATTAGTGAATGGTCTTCCTTTTTAAAAAGTCTAACTCAAAACCCCCCCCTTGGTTTCCCAGCCAGCAGGTGGATCGTGTGATCGAGAGGCACGAACGGCTGCAGTTTGGGGAGCTGCTACAGGCCGCAGTCACTAGCGGGGACCTAAGGGATTGCCCGGTAGGTGTCTACCTCAGTACCAGTGAGGTTGTCTCCCTCCCCTGCCTGCCCAGAACAATATAAAGGCAGTCTTTCTTCCTGCATGTTTAGAACACCGCAGCGCAACTAGCTGGCTTACGTCGCACTACATGGTGAGCCCCCTTTGTCCAGTTCTTTAGAAATGAGTCATGAATCTAACTGTAATGGGTCAGAGTACTGACGTTGTAAGAATGACTGCTGAAAGGGAAGTGGTTTTTTTTGCATTTCGTCAGGAACCCCCCTCCATTGCTGTACTGATGGGCAATGGGCAATGATGGTAGCATCACCACTTGTCTTTTGTGACTGTCAGCCCAGATCGGCTGTGATCATGACTAGATGGTGCACTGAAAGTTGAATGGATTCACCACTTAGCTGAGGTCATTTGGTTTTGGCCCATTGAGTCAGGGCACGCTGCATTTTTAATGCTCTGACATCATTGTCGAGCTGAAGCAACAGCCATAGTTCAAAGCTGACAGGTCTGGTGTCATTTTTGGGTGCGTCATGTACAGCGTCCTCAGGATCATTTCACTTGGTACTTTCTGTTCAGGTGCAAGTTGAATCAAGTTGGAGCCCAAGTGTATGGCCGCCTCCTATGTAATCAAAAGTCACCTAATGCAAATAAATTCTCATGTGATTGTACTCTAGTTTATTAGGGTTGTCTAGGGTAATGTAGTTGTATCGCTGCTTGTAATTTGTCGTTGCGGTGAAGTTGACTGAGCTCACATCTTACTAATAGGGACTGAAATGGGTCAAAGCCTGAGTCCCTGGACTGTAATGGATTCTACCCTTTTTGCTTGGACCCTCTTATTTTAGGAGTGTGTGGAAATGGGAACCCACCCTGTCTGTGGATATTGCTACCATTTTGGTTGTCACTCCAGCCAGAACACAACTCCCCTCTGTGCCCTCTTGCTGAGTGACCTCTTTTCAACGTTTCCCTCCACCTTTCTATACAGAGCTACTCCACTTAGATGTATCCCTCCGCCCCTCTGAGTAGAACAACTTAAATATCCACCTTATTCCTGAGGGCGCTACTGTAAATATGATTATGGGTGAAACTTCCGGCGGAAGTTGCTGTTAGTGAGTGGCTAGTCAATAACAGTGGCGGTTCATTCCAAAATAATTCCATTAACTTGGCGATTACAACTTGTTTTTTTTAAGAAATGAACTTGCTTTTCTTAAAATGTCCCTTTGGAGCTCTGGCACCTATTGTGCGGTTCGAGGCTGTACCAACAACCAGAGGAAGCTAAATTTATGGCTTGATCAACGGTGTTTTGAGCACACACCCAGAACATGGGGGTCTGTCCCTGTGTTCAGTGATTCGGTTTCCATTGCCTACCTACAGAAGAGGGAGCCAGAATGTGGCTGGAAAACCTGAATTTGAATAGAGTCCCGAAAACATTAAATGTTTATTTCATTATGTCGATAAACAGCGATTCCTACTTTATGGTGAGGCTCAGGCAGACCGCCGCAGAGGAGACGCCGGGTCCTCAAAAGGAGTTTGACAGCAGTGCCAGGAGAGCAACAAGTATGATTTCTCATGTTGGCCGGAGAGAAGATTGTTGCATTCGTCTGGTAATGCCTGTTAGGTTTCATCCTGTACAGTTTTATAGCTTGCAGTCTGTGGCGACAGAGTCGCTAATGTAGCAAAATACACTAGTGTTTGTTATCTGTGGCCTCTGCTTCTAGTCGTCCCCCCATTTCTTGATAATGAAGAGCAGCGGTACTGTAACGTTATCCCTTCTGAGGGGTAAAAGGTGATGTTCCCTCACGTCGCTTCAAAAAAAAGAGGATTAGCATTAGCCGTTACCATGGTAAACTGTTAAGTGACAGGATGCAGCGGAAGTCGCTCCCATTATTCGCACAAGGGATCATGGGTTGTGGGAATAAGATGGATACTCCTCCTCTCTTTTGTGTTGAGTGACAATACTTTGATGTATTCTTCTGCCCCTCTGTGCAGTTTCTGTACATTAATGTCTCCGTGATATTTAATTAGCCTTGCGCTCATCACAGCCCCATGCTTGCGTATACTGTCCTGTGCACTCGCGGAACTGAAAAGTCACTCGCGAGGATGCTTTTCCGCTCCCCTATACGGTTCTCTGCACTCCTGTAAGGCGCCTGCGCACAGTTTATGTGCGCGTGAGTCTTGAGACTAATTTAATGCAATACAAATCCTTTCGACCCTCTGTGCAGAGTAACTGTTGTGCGACGGGTCCCTCTGCCCTTCAGTGTGAAGTCACTGTTCTTTGATGTATCCCTCCGCCCCTTTGTGCAGAGTAACTGTGGACAGAAGATCAGGATCCGGCGCGTGCTGATGAACTGCCCCGACATCGTCACCATTGGCTTTGTGTGGGACACAGAGCAGTCTGACCTCACGGCCGACATTGTCCACTCCCTCGGGCCTCATCTCAACCTCTCTGGGGTAAGAGACCTAAACCAAACCACGGAAAGGAGGGGGGGACATCTTAGTGGGGTTTCAGAAAACCATATATTAACTTAGAAAGAGTGGAAAAGTTTTCAGTCCCCAATTTCACCTCGTCCTTCGTCTTCAGGGTGATTTTGGATATTCTCCTGTCTGTTCCTCCTCACACCAGTGTATTCCCCTCTGCACTTAGATATTCTTCTTTATTCCTCTTTTCACCTCCATTTCTCTTTACCCTAAACCATTCCTCTTTGCACTTTGGATTTCTCTTTTCACAGATTTCCTCCTCTTTATACTTCTATTTGTCTTTATGCTAAGTTATTCCCCATTACACTCATATTGTTTTCTTTCCTGTAAGTTGTTCCTCTTTATACTTGCATACATATTTATCTGTACACCAATTTATTCTTTTTTGCACTAATATTTCTGTTTAATGCGTTTCCCTTTATATTTATGCATTTTCATTTACACTAATTTATTACCCTGTATGCTTCTGTTTTTCTCTTCTCACTGATTTATTCCCCTTTACATTTTTATTTCTAATCACACCAATTTATTCCTCTTCACTGGGCTGCAGTATACCTGGCTCAGTTTTTGAGGCCCGAGTGTTACCCCCTGAACCCTGACTCGTCCAAATCCACCAGCGAACTTTATGTCTCCGTTCTTCTCCACTGAATCTGCATACATTCCAGTCACGGATTAGATTAATGGAGCCCTCCTGTTTAACAAAGGGCCTGATTCATTCTCCTGCCTTTTGGACATGTGATGTTTTTGGACCGGGTGAGGATTCCATTGTCCAAGTTCACCCAAGAAACCAGCCTTTCATCCGGGGAGGACGGGAGACTGAGCGAAAGGCTGACTTGTGCCGACTCTACACTGCCATCCGAGCAGTGTTTTGTGCTGGGGTGGGATTCAGGACAAAGGCCCTTAGCTGCAACTGTCACATGGCTCCAGCAAACATGCTTTGACGCACTCGTATGCACGTTGGCGTAGACACGTGGAAATGCACATGCTTTTTGTTCCTGACTCTTTCCCCTCTCTTGCTCAATCTTGCTCTCACACACACACTCCTGACACCTTCTGCTTTACCTCTGCGCTTGCATTTGAAAACACACTGGGATACTCTTTAACCAATCTTGCAGACTATCTGCCCATCCGCCAAATTGCACTGCAGTTACTCATTTACCATGCATCTTAATCCAGAGAGATATTAACCCTTAGAGCGCTCAATGCAAATAGTGTTGCTCAATGATGTAAGATATCAAATTCAAAGCTGTTGAAAGCCTATCATGTGGCGACTGGTTTAAAAAAACTCCCGCAGTGGAGCAAAATTAATTTCAGTGCTTTAAGGGTAGACTTGTGTGCTTCTGTGCATCTCTCAGCTGTTCTACAGGGTAACGGATGAAAACGCCAAAAAGAGCGAGCTGCTCCTCGTGGCCATGATATGCTACTCAAGCCGACATTACTGTGCCTTCGCCTACCACACAAAGTCTTCCAAATGGGTCTTCTTTGATGACGCTACCGTGAAAGAGGTGAGTTCCCTGACTCTGCGGGCCTTTTCTGGGTCTGCCATATGGGGTTTTTACCTCCGGGTCATTGCATGAACCAGTGCAGACTAGCACTGTCGCTAGTGCTGTGTTATGTTCTACCGTGACAGAATCTCACAGTGTTAATGCACTTCTCTTAACAGCAACTGTCCTTATGACTTTGACCTGCTGTGAAACAAAAGTGTATTTTGGGGTTTTTAATTTGGTCATTTATAATGACATTTATTAGGGATTTCGTGAATGGTCTTGGGTCATTCCTAATTAGTTTAACTTTTTTAAAAGGATTTTTTCTTTAATCACCCTTGACCTTGTCTGACAGAGCACCGGTGTGGAAAAGCTGGGCTAGCCAACATTCCCAGAGTTGGCACAAGGTGTCTGTGTGTCTGTGTGTCCCAGTCCGTGTCCGTGTAAGAGTACAGTTTCTCAGAACAGAAAGCATTTCTCACAATATTTTGATCGTTAAATATTAAAGCATTTCGTGCCATGTGTTAAGTGTGCGAGTGAATGTGTTGCTATGCTGTGAGTGGGAACCATTGTCAAGGAAGTGAGTGTTGACCCCAGCAAAAGTGACGTCGCACTTTTTCAGCGCATTGGCATGAAAGATGGACACAAAGTTGAAAAAAGAATATGACTTGCAAAAGAAAAACTTGCAAAAAAAATTAAAAAGCAGCGGTGTGGAGCTGCTTTGGGTTCATGATACTTGATATATATGATACTTGATTTCTTAAATGTTATGATTGTCATCTTCGAGTGTGTATGAAACCTTCTAAAACAGATCTCATTCACCAGGCAGCAAGGACACTGGTATCTCTTTTGCAATGATCTAAATGCTGCTGAAGTGCAGTAGCAGAAGTCTATTGCTCATAGAAGTGGACAACGGTAATTTTGATTGGATAGATGGCAACGGCGACATGTAGACAAACATAACACATGATATGATGTCTGATCACATGATCTGCGCTGTAAATTCACGAAAACCGTCACTTTTTGCAGAGAAGCCCACCGACGGAAAAATTCATTAATTGTCGGTGATTCCCGACAACTTCATTAATATAAAACATGCTGAATTGTGGGTGATTAATACATGGTGGTCTGCTTAAAACTGTGATCAGGTTAGCGCAGAGACAAGGACTTATAAATTATAAGTCATTATAAGTCACACTGGTTGTATAAATATGATGGCCTGTTTTTTGTAATTTTACTGAATATTTTAATCAATTAAAGTCTGCATACTTTGTGATGTGTTAGTTGTCATCTTTTAGATGAAATTATTTACTGAAGGCAAAATGCCCATGACTCCATCTGCCTTATCGCTGGACTGGTTTGTGGACAGCCTGCGCTGCACTTGCGGAGAGCCGTGGCGATTTGGTTCGAACACGATCGCCTCCCCTGACAGTTTTGGGATTCACTGCTAGAGGCGCCTAGGCTCGCCTGATATGACATTAATGGACAAATGTTGTCTACTACTATCATTGAGTCCTTGCATACTTCCAGGAGTAATAGACTTCTGGTAGTAATCGTGATCAGACCGCGAAAGCTCTTTGGTCATCTTCTGTTAGCCTGTCTTAACATTCGTTCTTGGGTCTCTTGAGCTCAGCTGAAATTGAGCTTCCTGGGGCCAACTGTATTGTTTGTGGTGTTTGTGGAGTTTCACAGCGATTCTGTTATTCATTTGCTAAAAGCTCACGGCTGATTGAAGACCTTTGCAATCATTTTTCAAATTTTCGCTCTTGCGGAGGTAGAAACTGAAGGTTCGCAAAATGTCCCTTTTGTTCTAGTGCAGCAGCAAAAGTAGAAAGAAAGTAGAAACCTTAAACCTGGCCTCTGCTCTGCTGTAGGTGGGCTCGAAATGGAAGGACGTGGTCACCAAATGTGTACGAGGGCATTTCCAGCCGCTGCTCCTCTTCTACTCCAACCCTGACGGTGAGCCGGTGTCTCCTGAGGACGCGCCCAGGCAGACCACCATGTGGAACCACGACAACGCATCGGTCAACGGAGACCCAGGAGGTGAGAAATTAGCCGAGCAACGACTGAATTTAAAATCGATGCTGCAGTTTTCCCTCTTAGAAATAACGTAGGGTTGTGGACTTGGTGTTGCTCCATTGGATTTGGCTGCCCCTCAAGTTATTACTTAACTTTCTACCAATGAATCCTCTCAAGTGAGGTTGTGTTTGAATAACTCTGTTTTAATCTATTCAGGGCCCCAAGAGTGAATGTCTTCCATGTGATACCTGCTAAGAAAAGAACATGGTTGCAGTATCGTTATATATTTGGCTCTTTTTTTTTTTTTTTTTTGCATCGCCCCTGCACCAATTCAGACACATTAAGTGCGGTCCCTTGTGACCCATCATGCCGTCTTTGGTTCCGGTCTGTGACATTTAAAGTCATAAAAGTTTCCTCACTTTTTCTTTGCTTGTGGCCATGTCCTGGCTTCCTAGTCTTTGTTCAGAAAGGGGAAATGCTTTTGCTAATGTTTTCCACGCTCAGCTAGGTTTTCAAGGAAATGAATCACATACCCCCGTGATATTGTTTCGACTGGTTCAAGAGAACTTCTTGTGCGCTCCAAGTCCATTCATTCAAAACCATGAACATCCAATGTTTACATGTACTGACTCCATCTAAATGTATAATTTTGGCATTAGGCAGATTATTTTGGACTGATTGACTTAACAAAGGTGCTTCTAACATGTGGAAACCACCATTGGAGCAGGAGATTATAAAAGCCACGGTCTATGCTCTAACTGCTGACCATTAGGTGAAATATTATTCATTGAATGGACAGAATATTTCACCACAAAGTTGATGTGACACCAAGCTGAAAGTTGAATTTGACTTTTCTCTGTGGCCTTTTTTGCAGTCTACTTTGGGAGAGGTGTAATTTATGTCACATGTTCCTGGTTTAATTCTGGTGAATTATAAATAAGCCTTAAATATTTGTCCTGTGATTTATCCTTGGAATTTCAGTTCCATGCAAGTAAGTGCGTGCGTGCGTGCGTGCAGGCTTGCAAGCATGCGTGCGTGTGTGCGTGCGTTTTTGGGGGATAGGCTTTGTGAGTCAGTTGTGCCGTTATTTTAACAGGATGAATTTTACCTGGTTTTAGAGGATTTGTGTATAATTCATGATTCTGCACTTCCTGTGTGTCCTACTGAGTTAATTGATCAAAATTATAGCTGGGCAGGTTGGTGGAGCGGGAGCTTCTCATTGGGTGAGATGTTACTTCAGCTTGACAGTAGTGCAGTTTATAATCGTTTTGCTATGAAGACGAAACTCTAATGATTTGAAAGTAGTGTCTGCACTATGTGCTGGAGACTTCATCGATGTTCTAGCTCTCCTGTTGTCCTCGCTTGAACCCAGAGCGAACCGTTTCACCTCGGCACGGAGAAGGCTGCGGTCTGAATCGGGGCCCGGCTTTCCTGGTGTTTCTTTTCCTTTTATAAATATGGGGTTAGTAAATGGAAACCAAATGTTCCTTTGGTGAAAGGCAAGTCTTTTCTAGAAAGAGAGGAGGTGAGGGAGAGAGGGGCTTCTCGTTCTTTTGCCCACATTCTCCTGTGTTACTCACTTCTCTGGTGTCCCATCTTAAGATTCTGTTTTTGGGCTGGCTCTTATTTTGCAAGAACTTGAATGAAAATATTATGAACAAGAGCAACACAGAGCGTGGCATATGCCCCTGCCTGTATGTTGATCAAGGGCATATTGAGATGGCTGCTGTGGTGGCCATATTAGATATCGCATGACGCTGGTTTTTCGAAAGGAACCTTCCTCTAGTCACTCCCAATACGCCATTAAGAAATGGCATCAATCCGATGAGGGATTCTATAGTTATCCCACGGAAACGAAAAGTTAACAGATGACGGATGGACGACGGACGGACATGGTGTCGACATAATGCTCCCTTTCCTCTTTGGAGGCGACATAAAAATGTAATGAAGGAAATTTTTTTCGTAAATTTTTTCTTGCAATATGTTATTTAAGAATCAAGATTAAAAAATAGTTAAAAAAAGCTTTTGGGGGCCGCCAAGCTGTCACGGAATTACAGTCCCATTACATTTTGGGTTGTAACTCTACAACTAAATAAGATAAAATCAAGTATGATATGTCATATTGAAGATATTAACTTGTTCTTTAATATCATTAAGTGAAAATGTATTTTTTGAGAAATTTTCATAAAAGAAACAAGCAAAAACTGCTCCATCACGGAATTACACAAAATTGACGTGGTTTTTTTTATGTTTTGTTTAACTATCCAGAAAGTGATGTTCCTGTCATAGTTAAGTTATGAAACTTCAATATGTTCAAATTTAAGGTGTTTTTTGTTAATGCTGTAAGTTATAGAAACAAATATTGACTTTAACCCTGCTTTAAGGGAAAGAAATTTCAAGAAGTCAATGTCACGGAATTACAAGAGGCAAATTGTCACGGAATGACAACAATAGTATTAATTAGTTTCAATGTATTTATTTTAATATATCATACATGTATACATAATTATTTACATTTTAACAGTTGAGCAAAATATTTCAATGAGTTTTCCACTTATAATGACCAATCATAATACATACTTCAAAAATTTTTTTTAATCTCCATGTCAACATTGTTGTGCTTTAAATGGTCTGTTAAAATGGAATTTTTGAGCTTGTAGTTGGCAAAAGGGAAATAATTATTTTCAGTTGTGTGTACACTCATGGTTTTATTTTGCAAAGCGGTCTGACTCATTATCAGCTTCCTTTGGTAATGAGAATGGTTGTTGATAACAACAGATTAACATGTTTCTGGTAATTATCGTCCTGGATCTGTTGAAAGTTTTGTACTGATCATTAGATTTTGTGTACTGGTAGCCCTCCAGATTATTCTAGGCATGCTGAAATGCCTCCATTTCTGTATGCATTTGTTTATATCTGCAAGTGCATCATGCACGTCTGCATGTGTGTGTATACAGGCACATGTACAGGTCCGTTATCAAATTTTCCAGTTGCCTGAGCAAGGTGTTGGGCAAAAAGCATTTTATTCCTTAAAGCACTGAAATACATTTTCAGTCACTAAAAATGTAAATATCTTGAGCTTTTGAAAACCTATCATGTGGCGACTTGTTGAAAAGCGCTCTCCTGCGGGAGCAAGTTGCCACATGATTGTTTTTCAAAAGTTTTGATTGTATTTCATTATATCAGCGAGCAGCAAATGCTGCGTTTAGCGCTCAAAGGGTTAAAGTCTGATCTTCTTGGTGTTTAAAATAATGACTGGTTTTGCCTCAATATAACAGTGCTGCCACCTCACTATTATGGCTTTCATTATGGTCTCTGTTATGATAATTATCATAATTATAATTTTCTGTCCCGTGGCGCATGTCTGAATATGGCTGAATGACATTGAATGTGCTTTTGTTCTCTTAAAATGGTAGGCTAAGCCATGTTGGATAAGACCCTATAAATTAATGTAAGCGTCTTGGCATTTCCCCGTTAAAAAAAAAAAAAAACAAAAAGTCAACTTAATACAACCATATTGGCCATCCTGCCTGGAAAATAAACATTATTTGTAACCATTGTAACTAAAGTAATCATTACCATGGTTGCACACTCACCTGAAAAGTCCAGTATTTGCAATCATGCTAATACCGCCATTATAGCCAATAAATTCATAATTATGACCATGGCTGTATATTACCACGCTGGTTTGAAAAATATGATATTTTTGGCCATAATAGCATACCCTCTCAACAGAAATCTTGTGTACAACCATGTTAGCACTCCCTCTAAGAAAAAACCCAGTATGTATAGGCATATTTGTATATTCCCCGAAAAGTCCAGTATTTATAAGCATGACTGCTCCAGAAAATAGAATTTTATGACCAAGTTGGCACATCTAGCTGAAAAATCCAGTATTTATAACCATAATAGTGCTTCTTACTCCAAAAAAATGATTAATTTGTGACCTTGTGACATATTTACCCATGAAATCTGTGTTAAGAATTCTTTGAGCACATCTCTCTGAAAAATTCACTGTTTATTACCGTGATGCATCTTCCCCCATTAAACTGTTTATTAGTCACCATATGTTAGTACATCTATCAGCATAATCCAGTGCATGCGGCTGTATATGAGCATCCAGCAGAAAAATCCACCATTTACTACCACAATGGCACTCCTTTACTAAAACATACTCTATTTCTGACCATATTAACACATTTTCAAACAAACTCCGTGTGTATAAAAAAAAGTTTGGAGATGAACCTCCAAAAAATGTATCCTTCTTATTGTTATTATTTTTCAAAGAAGCCCATGTGCATTTCCTGTGTTAACCCCTCAACCCCCCCTGTTCTCCTCAGTGCCTGACAGCCCGGTTGCTGTGACCCCCAAACTGGAGCTGACTCAAGAGAACTTGGCAGCCTTCCTGGCCAGCCAGAACAACTCCAAACAAGGAGCCCCGACCAGATCCACTTCAGGGGGGTTCAATCGAGGAAACGGCCAGACCAGCGGTGGACGGGGCCCAGGTACAGTGCTAATACCACCATCCCCAATGCGGTCCAGTCACCAGAAATGGTTTGGGGTCAGGTCCATTAGTTAGGCTGCCTGAATTCAAGGTTTATAAGTTTGCCATGGTGCCGCATCTCTCGTCTGTTTGTCTGTACATCCGTCCATCTACTTTTTATCCCCCGCCAACACGAAGTGGGAGGGGGATATAGGTTTGACCTCCGTGCGTCCGTCCGTCCGTGCGTCCGTCCGTCCGTCCGTGTGTGCGTCCGTCCGTCCGTCCGAGATAAAGGGGACAGCTTTACTCAGAAACTACTACAGATACAGTAACCAAATTTGGTGTGTAGCTTCAGACCGTAAAGGCCTTGATTGAGTTGGAAAATGAGAAGCGCACGATTGGCGGGGGATGTTGTAGACCATGTCGACTTGTTCTTTCAAGTTCTACTGTACAGGTTAGGATCAAACTAGGCATAAATGTTCCACTCCTCCATCTGATGAAGTGCTTTTTTTTGGCTCCATTTGGAATCCAATATGGCCACCCTCAACTGATTTGCTGACGCATTTTTGACTTTCTCTTCAGTACCACTGATCAGATTTGGATCTGAAATGGTGGATTAATTTATCTGATGGCCCTAACCAAGTGCTGTTATTTTCTGGCTTGATTCAAAATACAATTCGGCTGCCATGGCCTCTGATTTTGTGACATGTTTTCGCTGAATTTTCCACTTCCAATCATCAGATTTGGATCTGACATGGTTTATTTACCTGTTTCATGGCCCTGACCAAATGTTCCTCTTTTCGGCTTGGATGAAAATCCAATATGGCCTCCCTTCTCTCTAACTGGCTGACACATTTGTGATTAGTAAGACTAATGCACGGTGCACAGCTGTCTCATAGCCCTTACTAAGTGTAATTGTCTTTAGGTTTCTACAGGGTCCAATATGGCTACCCTAGCCTGTGATTGGCTGGCACATTTTTCACTTCTTGCCACTTGGTAGATTTGGATCAAACTTGCTACAAATGTTCTAAGTGTTTTCCCCAGCCATGAATGGTTGGGGGATATAGTAATTAGTGTATGTCCATCTGCATGTCCCCCGTCGCGCCTCATTTCGTGTCAAAACCTCTGACCTGTTCAAACATTTTTCCACAAAGTCTAATATATAGATTCATCTTACAGTGCTGAAGTGCCTTTTCATCCATCTGTCTGTCCCTGTGTCAGGTTTCGTTTTTATGCCATAAGACCTAAAATTGTGGCGGTGGATCCAAGTATTTCATATGAGGTTTTTAATGGATTGATTTGCGGTCCAGTATACTTCTTCTGGTTGCTGATTAACCGACTCATTTTTGACGACTTCTCAAGTTGCTGTGAGCAGATTTGGATCAAACTTGCTAGAAGAGTTCAAAGTGCTATTCCATTTGAATTTCAAATGTTGATTTTTTTTGAGTGCGGTGATTAAAAATCTATTTGGTATGAAACTCTCAGGATTGACTCCATGACTTGCATCCTCTTTTATTACGGTGACTTCGTACCGAGATGCTAATGCATTTAGTGCTCCAACTGATTGCTTTCAATTCAACAACGCTTCATTATTTATTGTAGATGACAACACAACTATGTGGGGATGTTGTGCAGTAGACTGATATTTATGTTATAGCACTGTTCACCTGAAAAAAAATAAAAATAAAAAATATATATAATTTTTTTTTTTTTTTTTTTGATGTCAAACCAGGTTAGCAATACTGGCTTAATGGGCCTTTTGTTTTTCTCATAGATTCCACAACTCCTGCTTCATCTGGTCTCCCACAGAGTTAGCTAGTCAAAATTTACTCTGCTAGAGGCCATTGACTTATGTTAAGGTGCCTGTAGTCTTAATGCACTCAACATGAAAAAGAAATGAAAAGAAAAAAAATGAGAGAATAAAAATGCGTTTTGCAAGATATGATAGATGATGATTCACAAAATGTAAAATAATGAAATGATAAAGTATAATAACACAGAAAAAAAAAAACTTATTTCGAGATGCTAGAGCGGGAAATAAAACTAGTCACTATAGTGGTTGGAAAATGAGGAAAAAATTGTTTTAAGTAAATTTTCATAAATGTTAAGAGAAATAGAAGACCTCGTTTTCGTTTTGTATTCAACCGAGTACTTTTCTGTTTTCTGTTGCTTTCAAGTCTTTAGAAGGAGCGCAGTGGCAGGGCTTAGACTGTGGATCATTTGAATGTTTCCAAGGCTCCAGACAAGCTGAGTCAAATGCAGAAAAGCTTTCTAATCCAAAGCCAGTGACGTTTCAACTCCGGTCTGCAGTTATGTCTCAGGATGGTTCACATGGTGTAATGGCGACTGTTACTGTGGCTTTGTAATATTTTCCCCAGAATCCAATTGCTGCTGCTGTGATATACACATCGTGTAGTATTTTCCCTGCTTGTTTTTTCTTCTATTTACGAACTTTGTTGAAGAATTATATTTATTGATTCATTAGTTATGAGCAATGCACCTGGATTTTGTTTTAAAAAATTAGGAAAGTACAATACAGAAAAATGACACCATTGCATAATGTGAATCCTGTTGCATAACACTGGGCTAGTTTGGCCTTGACTAGGCCTCTTTAGTTTGGGCAGACGGGGTTGGGCTGTGGTGGGGGTCGGCTTTAGCAGCCTCTATTATTGCTTTTGCATTCCACCCTTAATAAGGGCTCTATCACCATGGGAACGGAGATGACGCAAAACGCCTTCAATGTGATATACGTTTCCCTCACACAAAGTTTTTCAACAACAGAATAAATCTTTTTTTTTTTTTTTTTCATCAAGGACATACTGGTTGTAAACAAAGAAAATCCTCCTTTTGGCTTGGAGCGATCATTTGCTAATTAATGCGATCTTTTCATACTTGTTTGTGACTAATAAGTGATTCCCTTCAAAAGCGGGCACTGTTTTTTGCATAAGGTGCAACATCAAAACAGTTATATCCCTTGATGTTTTAGAAAACAAGTGCTGTGCTTTACCCATTAAGTATGAAAAATCTGCGAGGAGTTACATGGTGCTTTGACACGGCTTTTACATTTTGTGTTTGTATTTTTCTAAGCACTGTCACTGACCTTTATACTTTTTGAAGCAGAGATGACATTTTGTGTTATGAACTATGCCTACTGTAGGCAGGTGTGTCTCAAGTGTGTGGACTGTTGGGATTATCCCAGCCAGGGGTCGAAAAAAAAATTACAGCACCGCCATTTGGGTGGTTGGATGCAATGTAAAATCTCTGAATGGGAACCAGTATCCCAGGTGCTGTGCTGAGGCTGGAGTTAAATTGAGGTCTATGTTTCCCTCTCCATAGTTAAACTTTTTCCTGGTGATACGAAGGCCCGCATCCGAGAGCTTTCCAGGGAGGTCGCGCAGAGAGCCGCCGCCCACCTGCCCAAAAGAAACCAGGAGCGAGAACCGAGGAAACCGGACACCCTGCGCCGCAGAGGTAGCACAGACTTCCTGTTTCTCTGTTATTCATTAATTCCTGAGCTGACTGAGCACAGCACCTGTTTTTTAGCATCTTTTCCATTTGCGCCATAACCTATTTGCATCCTGTCTGGGATTCTCAGCCAGAAATCATAGAAGTTTCTCGACCATTTTCCACAAGCGTATTGCAACGTTATTGGTCCAATACACTACTCTGTGGGCCCCACTGCATTACACTGTGGGCTTATTACGCTATTGATAAGGGCCCATTATTCTAATCTACGTTATGGCCCCATTACACTGCCCCAAGTCATTTTATAATGCCTAATTACACTACTCTACTGCACTATTATGCTACTTTATGGGCATGCTACGCTACTCAGAGGGCTGATTATACTTCACTTTAGACCTGTTACATCATTACAGTTCTATTTGGACCCATTACACCACTTTATGGCCTAAATACATTACTCTCTGGCTCAGTTGCTGAGCGATAGGCCTATTACACTCAGCCATCTAGCAGGGCTCCCACTAACAGAACTTTGATACATTACAGAGCTCTAAAGTGCCACACATTCCCTGCTTATATGAACTCCTGGTTTAGAGGAATGTGTAAAAAGAGGATTACCATTGCTGATGTGTGTGTAAGTTTCAAAGCAGTCACATCAGCCTACACTATACAGAGGTCATACTTTTGCTCTGCACGGTTCATATATTATCCTTACACTCTCACATGCGCCATTTAATATGCAGATGCTGTACAGATATGATCTAGCTAGTAAGCTTTGGGTTTCTGTTTTACCCTTGGCCTCTATGTTCAGGCAGTAAACCCTCTGAAAGCAGAATATTGTGGGTGTTTAGGAATTGTCTGAATTTTAAAATGCTTTCGTTCTGATAAGGTGCATTCAGTATGGATATGGTATTCATTTACATGAATTTCAATTTCTGCCCTTAAAAATTTGTCTATGTTAAATATTTATGCACCTCACTGCACAGTCGGTTTCTCTGAGTGGCCAGTCCTGGATGATGTTGAGACATCAGTGGTCTTTGCAGTGTTCTAGAGCATAGGCTTCAGTATTATAGATGTGAGCATGTCCTGAGGTGCTGTCATTGCAAACTGAACAAAACATAGGTATTAGAACAGTTTATTTTGCTTTGTAGTTTATTTTCTGCAATGTAAAACAGTTATATCAAGCACTTTTCCTAGAGATCTGCTGTCCTATATTCTTTCACCTGCATCCTAAGAAAGCAAACCTAATTAACTTGCTCGAGATTTGCTTTTGACATCCGCTTAGTAGCTAACGTAAGGTAATGTTAACTTTTTTACTTTTTTTGCCAACACTCCATGAAAATTTAGCCACCTAAATTAATTTAATTTTATGGTGTTGACATTAAGTGCAAGTTCTTGCCTCTCTAATCACAAAGCTTTTTATTCATTTACTTCAGCATCATATTTACCCAAATTGGCATTAGGAAGTTATCGCCGGTTATTAAACCGTGCGTCGAGTCAGGCTTGCCATTTAAGTTGGTGTTGAAATGATTTAAGATGAGGATATCCTCGTGCATATTGTCAGAACCATGTGGGAATTGCAGGGCTCTTTTTAGATTGTCCAAATGCCTACAGATATCCCTGTACCTCAGTGCCAGTGTATCCGAGGGAATCTCCCTTAACGCAAAGGGCTATTAGCTGCTTCCTGAATTACAGTCTCAGCATTAATCAGCAGCTTTGCTATTTGCAATTAGGCTGTGCATCCAACTATTGAGTTAATCCCCTCTCTGCATGCAATTTCTGTGAAGCATCCCTCTCCCACTATCTGTCCTGCTTACACTCTCCTTATCACTCACTCAATCTGCCTCCTGTGTAATTATTCCCCTCTTCCTATAATTTTCCTCCCACCTTATTTCCCCCCTTTCTGTCACTCTAATTCTTTTGTTTTTTCACTCTCTCAATCTTCCTCCATTTATATTGGTATTCTCTCTCCCTCTATTTTGCTCTGTATCTCTGCCTTCCTGGGATAAAAGAAAGCCTGGGCAGGATTAGGAGTCATGGTTCAGATTTGAAGATCTTTCTCCTAGTGTATTCCATGTACTTTAAAGGAGATCAACACCCTGGGCTGCAAAAGAAGGAGTTCCCCACTAATAAAATCTATACCATACCTCATCATCTGTTTCAACCCACTTTCAGGATTGTATTGGCTTAAATTCTGTCTTTTTAATAAAAAATTATTTGCATTTGATTAAATAAGAAGTGTCCAAGTAAATGAGCTGAGTTGTGTTAAATGACCTGAAAAGTGAGAGGACAGAGTGGACCCCCCTCTGTGGGCAGTGTCAGAAAGCATCGGCTTCTCCTGAGAGGCCTTTTAAAGAACATTCTGGAGCAGCGGTATGATGTTCAGTGCTCTTAAAAAAATAAATATATATGTTTGTGTGTGTGTGTGTGTGTGTGTGTATATATATATATATATATATATATATATATATATATATATATATACACTCAGCCCTGACACCCCACCTTAACAGACAGGACCTTCAGCAGATACCTCATTAGAGTCATCATGATAGGGGGCTCATGGGACTGGGAGAGAGAGTGAGGGGAAGGGAGCGTGAGAGCGACTGAGAGAGACGAAAGGAGAGCGGATGAGAAGGAGACGGAAAGTGGCTGTATGTGCGTGTAATTTAAGAGCATATGTTAGGTTGTATTGCTTGAGATTTTTTTTGTATCTGAAAAGAGAAATGTAATGTTTTTGCTGGATTTCTCTGCTAAATCGTTGCTCAGTCTGATCTGAGTTCTGATATTATGTCTTATTTTGGCTGCTGGCCAACTTTTTTTCATTGATTTATTCAATTCGGAAGGATCTTTTGGTACTCTCAAGTGCTTAATTCATAGCACAAATGGACTGAACCCCATGGGAGCTATAAATAATGCTTCATTATGCGCATAAACAGTGAATGATTTTGTCTTGGCCCATTAGTCTGTACCTAAGTTTATTTAAGTCTTAATTTTGAGCCCTCGTATTTTAATCAGAGGCTGCGACGGTTTAGACGGAGGAGCATGTTGTCCAACAACGTGCAAACTCAATCCCTAAAGAGCTAAGAGGCCAATTCTCATCTTTAAAGTGTGTGTGTGAGACATACAGTGCAGTCCATTAGTATTTGAACGCTCCATGGAGCTTTGTGAAACAGACTGCAATTGCTTCTAAGTTGGCTCAATATGGACTTAAATGCCCTCTGTGTGAACACTGTCAGTCTTTGCAAGAAATTATCTTAAAATAGCTTGTTAATGATTCGTGGCCCAATTTTGGGCAGCTTTTCTGCTACGGGTATGACTAAAGTTGGTCGTACATGTGTGACGTATTACCCTGTCTCTCCCTCAGACCCAGCACACGAGAGGACGTATTCCAGGTCCGTCTCGCCGCCGGAGAATGGCTTCAGACAGCATGTAGAGCAGCGTCTGTACAGCAGCCAGGGGAAGGGTCCCACTCGAGCCGAGAGGATCCCCCATAACCCCCCACGGGCGCCCCTGGAACCCCGCCCTCCCTCCAGGGTCCAGGTCCTCCCCAGCGCCCGCGCCCAGCGCCCTGACCTCTCCAACGGCTACGACACGGACAGCAGCCAGGACTCCCGCCCGAGCACATCCAGCAACCGAACCGAGCGAGCTCGGGCGTGGAAGCCCAGGCGAGAGACTCTGAACGTGGACAGCGTGCTCGGCACCGCGGACAGGCATCTGCCGCAACCGCGCAGCCCCCGCCTGCAGACCTCTGACCAGGAGAGGGCGCCGTTCGAGAGGGAGCGAGAGCGGGACAGAGAGAGGGACAGGGCGTGGCCGAAAGACGAGCGTCGGCAGAAAAGCCTGATGACCATCTATGAGGACGAGATGAAGCACGATAGCGGTAGCCTAAGCTCGCTGGAGTCCGATAGCCGCAGCTCTGCTAACGACCGGGAGAGGGACCAGGATCGAGAGAGAGACCGAGACCGGGAGAGGGAGAGGGGCCGGGAGAGAGAGACGGAGAGGGGCCGGGAGAGGACGAAGGGCGGGGCCGCACACAACCTCAGGGTCGGCCAAGGGGAAAACTGGAAGAACCAGCGCACGGAATCCGGGTACGAAAGCAGCGACAGGATCAGCAACGGATCAGGCAGTACCAGCTCTCCTGTGGTGGAGGGCATGAGGTCTATTCCAGAGGTGCAGCCGTCCAGGTGTAAACTTAGTATTCTTTATCTGATTTCGGTGACATTTCTTAGCTATGATTGTTTGGTCATATCAGTGTTACCCTGCTGAAAACTCCAGCTGAAAACTCCAGCTAAAAATTACAGTCAAGACCTGCCACTTCCTGCAGGTTGTCACTGGTGTCTCAGTGGTCGTAGTGGGTCTGACTGTTTAAAGCTGGGCAACTGTCAGCTGAACTGATGGTTTTGCTGACTATAGGATTCTCTGATTAAGCTGTTTTGGAAGTAGAATTTTCAGCAAGGACTAAATTTGGCGTATATCTGCGTAAAAAGTTGAGGATGACTGTCAACTGAGTGAAATCCCAGTGTTTTTCAACAAGGAGATGCTGTCTGGAATGGTTTGAAGCTCCTCTGATAATCATCTCCAGAACACTTGGTGTCTCATCTGTGCATATTTTGATTGGAAGTGGAGAAAGTCTTGGAAATGGGGCCACCAGTTTGAAAAAGCAATTTTCAAATGTGAACTTGTGAATTGAGTGCTCCAAAATGGTGGCTGGTGGAAGCTCTCATCTTTACTCATGGACTAGCAAAGCTTGGGAAGGAGTGTTTTGATGACACTCGAGCATCACTCACTAAACAATCAATCAGTCAATTTGCCCTTAGCACGACCAAGGACAGTAAGATAAATATGATATTGGCCTGGATGACGGTCCCTAATTCACAAATGGCTTATCCAGGAGGAAACGATGGTGGCACTTTGATTCTTCTTGATGTATCATGGCTGTGCACTTTCTCAGCACTAAAACTGCATGAAACATACTTGCTTACATCACTGATTTCATTGATTTCCCGGGTTGTTGAAAAGCATTCCCATTCTCTCTTTATGGAGAATTTTTTCAGACCCCAGTGGTCTGTTACATTCTCATACACTGTGCTATCCAAGCCTTGGGGCTCTTTCTAAATTTAGAGCAGGTTCCACTGTGACATGCTGATTCTGACCGGCAGCCAGTCATGAACTATTTACCCCAGTTTTACATCAGAGATTTGCTTGAGGGCAGAGTTTCCTGGAGCAGACCAGTCCATCTCATTAAAGATAATTACACTGCATTCATAATCACATTTAATTTCATATTACAGATAAGTAATTGTTAGTTAATTGTTTTTTTTTTTTGGTGCCATTCAATATTCATATGGCTGCCATATCCGTATGTCTCAATGGGACACATATATTGTTATGTCATTTTTAGTTGCTTCTCAGGGGAAAGACTGAAGGTTTTTTTGTCGTTATGGATAAAATGGGATGTTCTGGTTTGGACTCTTGCTCAAAGGTCATGCACCAGATTAATAATTTCTAATGACTGCTTACCTTGCGAGCACTGAAGAAGCAAGCCTGTTCGAGCCTAGTGGCCCATCGGGCCGGCGCTTAACCCCGGTTTCCATGGCATTTTCCATGGCCTTACGATCTCAAGTCAAGCCTACTTGACCACTGCGCTACCGGGTCTCCCATTCCAAGACCTTTCTAATTTTCAGTATAGCTGTACAGTCTTTAGCAGGAGAAACAAAGGAAGTTCTTCCATTAGCTCTCCAGAGGTAGGGCCAGCCAATCACGGTTTGAGCTGTGGAGGCTGTGCTGAGATTGGTGGCTCTGTCCCCCTGCTGTATAAACCCACGGAGGCTGGCATTGCTAGGCAGGGGAATTGAATGACTTCTGTTTGTTTAGGCAGCCAATATGCCAACTGACACAAACAAGTACAGGGTTTATCTGACTGTACAAACAGTCTAGCCTGCATGTAACACTGCAGAAAGAATGTTGTATTAATTTCTTAGGGCATTTATTGCAACCATAAGTATTTGGATTATTTGTGGCACAGTATAAAATTGCCATTTAATACTATGTATGCTCACTGTTACCATACCATTTAATACCTAAGAAAAAAAGGTGACAGTCTCTTCTTTAACCTCATGGTCATTGTTTTCAAACCCATTGTGCTGGACAACACAGCTGGAAAGCAAATATATTGTTCCTGTCCAAGTATTTCTGGACTGCACCTTAAGTGTAATCATAGGCGATTAGCATCAGATAAATGCACTGTGAATTGTCTGGACAGCGGATAAGTAGCATATTTCAGTGGTTGAGAGTAAATGTAATCTTGTACAAGGCTTAGAGGAGGTCAGCATGTGTGCTTAACTCAAGGGCACCTGGACACTGTGCTGTCATGTTCATTACAGCCAGTTTCAACATTCCCATGACCACACTGAGCTCTGTGTGTGTATTTCATTCTAGGGACCAGCTTCTTCCAAGCAGGCGCGATGACTCAAAGGCAGACATCTTGCACTCGGCCTTCTACTACGGTGAGCAGCTTCCCCCCAATCTGGAAAGACCCGTTCTCTCACATGTGCTCTATCTCTAACACAAACAATAAAATCTATAGGAGCTGATAATTTTACTTGCTTCAGTGACTTGCCATGTGTAATCATTTCAACAAGACCCCCCGCCCCCCCCCAGTGTACTGTAGTAATGCGGCTCTGTGTGTACTTCTTATTTCTGCTGTGCATTTTGGAAGATGACACCAAAACATTGCAGTGGATCTCAGAATGAGTGTGGAAGATTTCTTTTTAAGCCATACCCTGCCCTCCTCCGTGATTGCTTCAGTTATTCTGCGACGTCCGCCCCCTAGTGGTAACATGTCATTGTTGCGGCTCGCCATAGCGGGAGTTGCTCGGCGCACATGATGCTGCGTGGCAGGGGGTGAATTCCTTGCTACATGCTGAACTGTTGATGTCCATGAATGGACGAGGCGTTCATTTGCTTTTTTAGACTCCGTCCAGTGACTTCAATTCTCAGTCATCACAAAGTTAGCATGGAGCATGGAGTGTTACTTTAAAAACCGCCATCTGACTTCACCAAGTACTTCTGGGTGGGGAATTTGTAATTTTCAGGTATTTGGAACAAAATTCTGGTGAGGACCAGGATTAGATTGGAGTAGAGTCAGTCATTAAGAGCCATATTGTGAGAGAATGGCACTGGTTGTGGAGTTGACGTCTCAGAATTGGCTGAGGCTGGGTGGAAAGTTACTATGGCATGTATGACGGAAAATCCCAAGGTAGCGGGTCCACTTCTGCAACGGTTTGGTGACAGCGCCCCCTGGTAGTGAGGCTGTCAGGGTCAAAATTGAGATGAACAGCAAATTCTGGCTGGAATACTGTGGTTAATTGTTCATATATGCCACGCAAGTCATGATGTCCTCTTATCCTAGGATACTTGAACCTTCCAAATGTGAATGCGCAGTCTGATTTTCACCCTGGTGTGCGGCGCCACCACCAGGGAAAGTTACCACATTTCTTCAAAGTTTCTTACTCCATTCATAACAAACACCAAGATAGTGCCACACTGAATGCTTCTGTTTTAGGCTTCTTGGTGGAGGATGAGTGGAATGAAGTTGCCATACCAATGGCACTTTCATGGTGTGATGACATTTTTGCCTCCGAAAAAGGGCCATAATTAATTCTATAGCTGTTTTTAGGGCTCATTTGCTCTGGACACCAGACGGATATGGAGGCTGTGCTAGCATTTATAATGTCTCCCCCTTCCTGGGGGGGAAGACGTATTGTTTTTGCCTGAATTCCTGTCGGCGTTCCTATTTGTTTCCACAGCATAACTCTGAAACTGTTCGACCGATTCTCACCAAATTTGATATAGTGTCTCTCCATAACATGTAGATGTGCCTTTTGAGGGTTTCAACTGCTTTTGAATTTCATTTTTTCTGTTACCATGGCAAAAATTTGGACTTTTGGCATATTGAAGGGTGGGACTTGTTTCCGGACCATAACTCTAAAATGTGAAATGGGGGAAGGGGGAGAAGTCTGTTTTTACGAGTAAAAACCATTTCTAGTTTAAACCCTCCTCAAGACTTAACTAAAGGCACCAAAACTTTCCATGGCACTCTCAACCATTTTGGTTCAGTGGCCATCGACATTCTAGAAAAATGCTGGTACCCCCAACTTACGCATTATTTGTAAGGATGTTGGGGGCCTCATAAAAGTCAACACCAAACAGCTACAGCTTTGACCCTTGCTCTGGTAGCAGCCCTTCCACCATACTTTCATGGGAATGTAGTGTTTGAATGGCACTTTTTACCACTTTCCCAATTTCCCGGGGCAAAATCGGGTGAAATTGCAGAATCCATCCGCGTAGGTGGCGCTGCCTACCCATGTGTCAGATCTCGCAACACCAGAAAAATGCCACAACAGAATCTTCTGAAATGGAACACTGGTATTGCTATGGCACTTTGCTGGTGTGAAGAGTTCTTCCCATAGGTGGCGCTCCACAGTATACATTGAAGCTTTATTCTCTTATCTCGGAACACCAGACATGTGCCGTGGCCAAGTTTGAAGTTTGTGAGAAAATGCAACCCTGAGACTCTTACAAAAGAAAAATTGGCTCGGCAACTATCCGGTGTAAAGAGATTTTACATGGAGTTCAGTGGGGGTGGAGGGCGAGAGAACCTTTTTTACCATGTATAGAGCATTCAAACAACTGACATGGGAATTTTTCCAGCATGAAATAAAACTCTGAGGGTAAAAACTCTAAATTTTGTAATTCAAGAATTGGATACAGTCAACAAATCTCTTATGAAAACTGTGTTTATGACAGAATTTCAACTACCGGTAGTTCTCTGTATCTAGCACCCGGATAGAATTACACTCCGCGGTAAACCAATTCTGAGATGTCAACTCCAAAAATTGTCTGAAAGGTGCCACTTTCTCAGAATGTGGCTCTTAACCACACACAGCTGACATGGCATGGGCCTGGTACTGGGGCAGGACTGTTGATTGCTGGTGGCACGCAGCCACACAGCTCAGCTAAGGGTAGTGCAGTTATTGCAGATAGTTCAGCTTCCACATCACTGCTCTGTCCATATCAGGTGATAATGAGCTGCTGTATGTTTCTCTTCAGATGGAGAGCAGTTTTGTCTGGCAGGAATGCAAATGTGTTAAGTAGCATTGTATTAATATCGGCTATCAGACTAATGGGAATCCTGCTGTAGTACCATCATTGATTAGCCAGCTTCAACGTTTACTGTAATTGAGCGCTTGTTAAATGCAATTTTTTTAAATGGTGTAATTGTATTTTTTTATTTTGCTGCAATTGCAAGTCAAGACCATCTTCTCGAAGGTTCTCATTGTGCTCTCACTGTCTGAATTTTTTTTCAATTTAGACCATTTGATTTAACCTTTCAAGGAGTACTTTTGTTTTATTTTTTTCTTGGTATTTTTATTTATTTATTTTTTTTAAGCCTGTGGTCTACAATTCCACTGCTTTCAGTCTGCAAGTTGTTATTTTTCCACGAGCATAAGAACATTGTGTTAAGAACATTCATATCACATATTTGTGATCTTGCGCCTTAAGGGGTTGAATTTTAATTCAAGTTCTTGAGGTTTGTACATTCCCTCTCTGTGATTTAACCCTTGAGTGCATCCACAACTGGGCCAATAATGGAACTTAAAGCCCCCCCCCACATCCCACACCCCCACATCTCGAGTCCAGGAACATTCTTCCCTGACTTCAGAAAGTGATTTATTGTATACTAAACAGAATAATGAGTCTGAGTTTTGAGCTTCCTGCTGGACTAAACGGCCCATTTCCTGCATGACTACGTGATGGCCACGTGATGAGGTGTTTGCGTTAACTCTTTCCCTCATAGACTCCCCCTTTCCTTTCCCTATAATGACTACAAAGGACGACCCTGACTGTATCGATGAAGACGACATTTGATGCCTCAGGGATACCCTGTGTTCAGTCAGTGGGGAGGTTTGGGAAAAGGTCCATATAGGCATCATATGTGGTCCTTGCGGAGAAAACGGTGAATAGGAGACTGCTTGTTCCTGGAAAGAGTTGCAAAGTGTTCTTAATTATGTGACATTTGCCCAGCTGATAACATCAAAGAATGACCTTGTCGTTTCTTAGCAATCCATGTTACCATCATCGCTAATCGGAACAAAAATGCGACATGAGTTCCGAATGTTTTGTGGAACTGTTTCCTTTTCAGTTTCAGGCAAGGTCGTAAGTATTTCTGGAATGTTGGATAAAAGCCCCCCCCCTTCTGTAGCTCTGCCAATAGCGCATTGCTGCTTCATCTCAACTCATTCACTTCAAATGATGGTCCTCGAGATAAACGTTAACTGGCCAAAATGGTCTTCTATGTTTATGAGCTGCATTTCTCTCAGTTGTTTTTTTTTAATCACATTGTGTCATTAGTTCTGCTTTTGAATTTCAGTTTCGACAGATTTCATATGCGTGATGTTCAGGTGCATTCGCTCGCCAGAAAGTTAGACGGTTGTTCGTTTTGCCCCAGATCAGAAGCTGATTCTGCTCCAATTAATCAAGGGAAACACAAAGTGACAGTATGAGCAGTAATTGCCTGCTGTTAGCTGATCAAAGGAATTTGTGGTAATTACCAAAACCTGGAGTTCATGTGACTCTTTCCTGGTGTGAAAGCATCCAATAATGGAAAAATCCTAATTCAATTGTACTGTGTCTTTGAAAACCTCTGATGCTGAAGTTTGAATAATTACTACATAATGTTCCAGATTATCCTCAGATGGGCTTACACCATGCGCTAGCATGAACAATACAGTAAACGGGTATTTTTAGAGATGAAAGCTGGTTGTTTTCCGGGCAGAAAACTAGCCGGAACGGGCTATTTTTATCCCTGAGACGAATGGACTGGAGAAGCCCATGGGGGTGAATGTTGGCTTGCTCTTGTGTGGGCTCAGCTGACGCGTAAACCGTGACTCAACTGTCTGGTCAGTCAGTGTGGAGAGGCCATGGAGTGCAGTCTGTATTTCTGGTAAAAACTGCATTGCGTTTTGACAGAGCCAGTGCTAATTGTCTTTGCGAAAGAATGCTAACATCATGGCTAGCAACTGTCTTATCCAGCCAGTGGGAAAATGAAAGCTGTGACATTTAAATTGAACTCATTCAGTGAAATTGATTTACTTTTTTTTTTTTTTTTTTTTAATTGGAGGATTTCACAGTGCTTTATTTGGTCTTTAATAACTGAATGCGCCTAGGCTTGGGTCATATGCCATTGACTGTGTCCTTACCCAATTTTTAATGTGAATATTGTTTTATTGTAAGTTCAGGATGATGCCTTTTATAATACCTGCTCACTTTTTTCTTAGCCAGAACGTTTACTGCGCAGGCCTTTTCAGCAACTGTCAGAAAATTTTATTGCAGAGCTGCTGAATTTATTTAGTCATTTTGGTAGATAATGTCATGTTTTTTAGTATCAGTTTTTGCTGATTTTAGTATTCAATACACACTGAAATCATTATTTAAAAGCAATGAGGAAATTGTATTTCTTTTTTTTAATTTCCGCAGCCCAATGTGTTTATTTCTAATGGATACAGAGTTGACAAGTTGAGCAATCAACCCCTTTTTATGAAGGCTTTGGTTTGTCTGGTTTGTCTTTTGCTTTAAAATACTGATGTTATTCTAAATTCTGGCATCTGAGAATACTGTTTCCTGTTTTTTGTGGCATGAAAGGTTTAGTCTTTCTCTTTCTGAAAGACTCACTCAGACTCTCCTTCTAGACTCACATCTGACCACAGTCTGTGTACATTTTCCCCTGTGATTCTTTAGACTGTTTATAGGTTCAGAGCTTTCAGTGTAGCGTTAGCTGTTAGCTTTGGCGTTAGCTGTTACCTCTGCGTTGGCAACTGTCTCGCTCCTATGCTTATCTGATTTTACCCCACTTAGCTCTCTGTCGGACTGTACCTCGGCACGAATTGGGTCTGGTGCGATCGTACGTGAGTGTGTTAGCAGGCGGTTCCCTTGGTGATTGGTCATGAAATATTTAGGGGTGTTGCTGCCGGAGGTCTTTGCCAGACTTCCCTCACTGACTGTTGTGGCTTCTAGCCTTGCCTGGAGCATCTCTGGACCAACAGCAAAGAGACACTACCAATTCTATTTATACATACTAGAGTTCAGCCCTACCGCTGTCATTTTGTGTGTGTGTGTGTGTGTCTGTGTGTGTGCGTGTGTGTGTGCACGTCTGTCTTGCTCTTTTTATTCATGCCCCCCTACTTCCTTTTATCTCTGTCTCTCTCACTCACTCATTCACTTTCTCTTTTGCCATGTCTCTCCCCTTCTCTCTCCCTCTCTCTTGATCTCTCTCCTTCCCCCTCTCGCGCTCTGTCAGTTTCTCTCTCTCCATCTCCCTCCTCTCTTTTTCTTTCCTCCCTTGTCTGCCTGCCATCTGAGTGAGTCTTTCGAACTTCGGGCTTTACACTGACAGTCCGGTGAATCGTCTCTGCAACATGGTTTTCCTTTCTTCTCAGATGTCGCATGCAGAGCTAAATGTTAAAGCTTTCATTTGTCAAGCAGTTTAAATAAGCTTTCGCTACATTTGTTATTGAAGATAATAGTTTTGGAAAAGTAACCATGACCTGCATCCTCAAAATATTTATTTATTTGTTTATTTATTGTTTGTTTATATATTGTTTGTTGGTTGTGTGTGTTTGCGTGTGTGTGTGTGTGTGTGTGTGTGTGTTGCCGGTGGGGCGGGTGCAGCCTTCACCTTTCTCCATCATGTTAAACATGAAAAATACTCTCCTTGTCACATTCGCTGATGAGCTCTAATGATGTGCTTATGGTCCTGGAGGACCAAGCGGAGCACTAAGCATTAAAAACAATGAAGTGTTAATGCTCTGGGGTTAGACCTACTCTCTGTGTTTATTTAAGCTCTGTAGTTTATCAGACTGGGCCTTCGTAAGGAATTGAGCCTTGGACTGTGCTGGCTGTCCGGGTGACTACAGATTGTAAACCAAAAATCACTTACTGATTTTTTTTTTTTTTTTTCTTGTCAAAGGAAAGTGTGAATCTGAATATTTCTGTTAGTGAATTCAGTTTGCCCTTATTGACCCGACCAGTTACGTCTGCTTTTACGGGGTAAATTCCACATCTGAAGTTATTCTGAGACCTCATGATTGTTCTGGATCTCCTCACTCAGCATGTACATGTCAATGGAGCACTGCCATGACAACCCAATTTTGCTGAAACGGAGCATTTGTCACGTCTGTTGAAATAAATGAGGTCAGTTATATAAGGTTATTTATGGTAGAAAGGACCAATTTCGTAGTGGGAAGGCAAATTTTCTGACATTTCAGTGGCTTTTTTGGCCATCTCTCGGGCCATCATGATTCTGTGATGAAAGATGATCGTTTATCTCGTAGCATTACAAAACCTGAACGAGCCAATAAAGAGCGCACTTCATCATAAAGAGATTTTCTCTCTCTCTGACTTTCTGTCTAATGTTTGTCAGTGAGGATGAGTGCGCAGGTGCGCGTCTCCCCACCTCTCTATCCCTTCTGTCTCTCTCCCTCGCTTTCACTCTTTTTCTGTCCCTCCCTCTCTCTCTTCCTCTCTCTTTCTCTGCCTCACCCTCTCCCTCACTCCCTCTTTCTCTCCTTCCCTCCCTCTCTCGGTTTCTCCTTTCCTCTCTCTCTTCTCCCCTCTCTCCTTCCCTCCCTCTTGTGTGCTTCTCTTGCTGAGTAAGCAGGTGCATCTCTGTCAGCGGTTCTGCCCTGTCCACACCACCCTCCCCCCACTGGTCCTGTATCAGTTCCTGGCCCTCGTATGATTTATTACCAGCAGAGGTCAGGCCGCTCATAACCGCGGACATGTGAAGGGAGTTGGGGGGGAGAAACGGACTTCAGTAATGCACCCCCCACCCCCCACCCCCTGAATGGGTTTCTGCCCCTGGTCTTAATACTTACATTTTAGACCTCTGAAACTTGACAAAAATCCAGCTGAAATAATCAATGGACTAAGTCTTAAAATTATTTAGAAAATAGAATTTTTTTGGTAAAATATTTTTCCAAAATATTATTTATTTCTATGGATTGTCCCTCATATTGGAGGTTTCAGCATAATTGAATGCTTGCTTTTTAAGCTGTGTATGTGTGTGTATGTGAGTGTGTTAGTGTGAGTGTGTGTTGTGATTGTGTGCCTGTTTTTGTCTGTGTGTGGTGTGTGTGTGTGTATGTGTGTGCGTGCGAGCTTGTGTGCATGGCTGCGTGCGAGTGTGTGTGTGGAGGGGCAGATGTGGGACTGGGATTGCACCCACTGGAGAGACCTGGGCATCAGAGGTTTGATCCATCTCTCACTGCCTGTAGCTCCCTTCTGCTTTCACGTTTTAGCTCAGCACTGTTAGAGTTACCACCATCAAAACACAGACTCACTGTGTCAGCTCGACTGCTGACAGTTTAAGTCCTACCTGCAGCTAAGGCCCATTAAATTAGGTTTTGATGGGACATTTTTTGCTGTAATTGCTGCCCAGAGAAAGTGGTATTTCTGATTCTTCAATTTTTTAGGACCCAAATTCTAACATGTAATATTTTTTCAGAACATCGCTGTCTAGTTTTGCCTAGCGCAGATGTTCTAGGGCTTATCAGAAAGGGCTGGTGTAGGTGCAGGCATCCATTCCTACTGTGCAGTTACACTCCTAATACTACTATTCAACTCCTGGACTCTTTGCTAAAGATCTTGATGGGTAGAGTCAGGTGTGTAGCTGCATGGCTGGAATGCAAGCCTGCACCCACACTGGCCTTCTCTGTAAAAGATTGAGAATCCCTGGCATAATGGAGTACAGAGTAATTCTAGGATGTATTTTTTCTCTCCCAAAACCCATTTTATGTAGCAACCCTTGGCTTAAGAAACGCTCCGATCATATAGAGTTATTGATTTAATTTGATTCAGATCAATTTGCCCCTCTAAATTTAACTCCAAATCAGAGAACTCAAACTCTGGTCTTGGGTGGTTGCATGGCATGTTGGTCATTGTAGTTCCTTTGAGACTTTCATCAATATTCTCGTTGAAAATGAGGTGTTCAAATAAACATTTGCCTATAAATCTTATGCTGTATAAATTCACCAAAAGCCAGTGAACACTGCTGACTGTCGGGCCTTTAAATTTGGCGTATAAAAGGTTTATATTTGCTGGATGTCAGCAAGTGTAAAGCTATATGTAGGCCACTGATTATTGCGATCCCTCCCACAAGGACGGTTGTTTTACTTCAAACTCCAGAAGTAGGCAGTTTTCATGCTGACTTGTCCTTTGAGTCAGAGTTGATTGACAGTCAGAGAGGGCAGTCACATGACACCTCCTGTCCATTAACTTGAAGTGCACTTACAGAGCTGGAAAAGACACAACATTAGAAATGGTGTCTGTACACACACCCTGTACAGTATTTTTTTTATTGCTTTTCAGATAACCCAATTTCATATCCTGACAAACGCCAAGTCCCATTTACAAGTTGGGCTGTTTACATTAGGGCTGCCCAGCGCTTCTCTCCTGTTAGTGTTTTTATTTTATGCCATAGAAGTGAAAACCTACTGGACAATAGATCTCCAAGTATTGGGTAGATGCAGCCTTGGATACTTTTTGTCTAATTTGCCTGTTTGCTCGCTGTGCACAGTGACAATTACTAAGCTGTAAATTTCCTTCGGAAGATTTTAAGTGGCAAATTTAGGTTAAATTGTAAGCTGTGTCAATTACTCTGGATCAGAGTAGTTGTTTGGGGCCCATAGAGTGCGTCTTTTATGATCAGAACACTCTTCTCAGCTGGCTCAGCCAATCAAATCCTCTCTTGGTTGCTTCTGCATTGTCTAATGACAGCCAGGCATTTGTGACTAACCCACTGAGGACTGTTTAGTTACAGTCATTACACGTTAATCACTCACTTTAACTGTATGGGGTAATTGGGTTATCAGCATTCAGTTGTTCAGGTTAGAACATATTAATCAGATATTTGGCCAAAAAGGGTTGACGACCTTGGAGTGCTGGAGGTCCAGAGCAGTAAGGGTTATTCAAAGGGGAACTGAATCATAACAAAATGATTGTGTACGTTTATATTCCTCCACTTTGGGCCACTCTGCTCTCTCCCCCCTCAGGTGCCTAAATCAGGAAAAGAGAGGATCAAAGCTCACACTTAGTGTCTTACTCTAGCATTGACTGTATTTGGTTGTGTGTTAAAATTCTCTTGATTGGAGGACTTCTGGTTTTTTATGGGATTATTGTATGAATGCGCATGTGTGTGTTGTGTGTGTTTTTGTGATTGGTTGTGTGAGTGCAGCATGTGTATTTTTGTGTGCTTCTGTATAGTTGTGTGTTCTTGTGTGTGTGCTTGTGTGTTTATGAATGTTTGTGTGTGTGCGTGTGTGTGCGCGTGTTTGCGTGCATTTGTGTGTGTGTATGCTAGTGTGTGTTTGCATGTTTGTTTGTGTATGCGCAGCGCTTGCATGTTTGTGTGTGTGTGATTGTGCGTGCATGTGTTTGTATGTGAGCGTTTGTGTGTGTGTCCCCGAGTGTGGCCGTGTGTAAATGCTGATAACTTACCCAGACAGAGACCATCCGCTACTCCTCGTTTTAGCAGCTTTTTATTTCCTGTTTGTCTCCCTCTCCCTCCCTTCATGTGCGAAACTTCACTTCGCTTCCTCTCTGCTTCTGTCTCTCCTTTTCCTTTTCCAACGTTTCCTTTCATCGTCCTCCTTTTTTGCTCTTTTTGTCCCCCGCCGCCGCGGTAGCGAGTGGACCGGGGGACATAGTATTCAGCTCCGTCTGTCGCATCCCGTTTGTTGAGAACGCGATATCTCAAGAACGGTTTGACCGATTTCATTCATCTTTGGCTTCAATGTGTATTAGTGTGATACGCCGACCCCAGTTGATTTCTGTGACCTGGTGGGGGACATGGCCGCGCTTAGTGGCAACGCTTGTTTTGTTACTTGTTTGCTTGTTTGTGTTGGCTTAAATCTCAAGTGACACTAGCTGTCATTCTCTCATTTCCTTCCTCAAGCATGTACACGTGCACATGGGCACGCGCGCGCGCACACACACACACACACACACACACACTCTCTCACTCTCTCTCTCTCTCACACACACACACACACACACACAAACATACACCACACATATGTACGCACATGTTCACACAAGCATGCGCACATACACACAGACTCCGAGACAAATCAAAGATGGCTGTCATAGCTGCGGAGAGCTTAATGTCTCTCAGGACCATTTTCTGAAGCATGCAAATCATATTGAGTTTCCATAAACCTGCTGTATTTCTGCATTTGGGTGGCGTGAAACAGGACTGCTGAACTACGAGGTGCCAACAGTAATGAATATTTTTCTTTTCTCTCTCTCTCTCTTCTAGAGCAAGAAATGAAATCTCATAATGGCCCGTATTCCCACCACCACAAGTCTAGTCCAGGTTTACAGAGGTACAGCAAGAGAAAATAACATACAGTACTGTCTAGTGGCACAGTTTTAAATGACTGTATTTCTTGCCTATTCACTGTTCGATTTGGCAATAAATGCCGTCAATTTAAAACTGACTGTATGAATTACTGATCTTTCACTGACCCAAATGCTCACGGACCATGCTGTATGTCTTTAATTGCCTTCCATTTCTGTCTGTCAGGCGGCAAGGCTTCAAAAACGCACCTGGGAATTTTGAGGGGCGGGACCATATGGAGGCAGAGGCCAGCTCCCCGGAGATTAATGGGCGGGGCCATCGAAATGGCACCCCTCCCCTTCCTCGGTACAATAACAAGACCAGCAGCTCTCACTGGAACAGCTTCGAGGACCTCGCTGGACCCGGCTCCGATCGTGAGAATAGCCCCACCCGCTCGGGTAATTTGTCCACCCACAGCCCCGCCCCTTCCTCCCGTGAGTCAGACGAACCCCTGTATCAGAACCTGGCGCCCCCTCTACCTCCCAAAATGTATGCACAGAGACCAGTCGCAAACCCGGAAAACCGCACTGGGGCCAGCTATCCTCCAAGATCGCCGCAGTCCGGTTCCAGTCCCCGCCCCCCTCCCAAAGTCCTGCCCCGCCCCAACAAGAGGGAGCTCTCATCAGACAGCAGCTCAAAATCTGGGTCCTCTGATCCGGACCGGACAGACCAATCAGCCAGCGAGGGGGAAGGACCAGCGGACATGGCCCAGCCCACCACCTACTTCTCAGTGGACGGCTGCATGACAGACAGTTACAGGATGAAATTCCACCACCAGCGACCTCACCCTGGGTCCAGCTCCAGAGGAGCAGATCCGGCTCCTTTGGGAGAGACTGTGGTGGGGGAACCCAGACAAGCAAACTCCAGGCCAGCTCTGTCCTCTCAACAGCCCAGGAACCAAGTGGAGACAGGTTGGTGCTCATGTATGACGTTTACACTGGGGATGTATCGACCTGATATTACTGTGCCGATACTGATACCTTGGTTTTGAGTATCGGCTAATGGCGAGTACTGATGTGATACCAGTTTTTAATCAGTAAGCTTGGTTCCTCACTGTGTTCTTCTTTTGTGTATGGCAACGTCTGGCTTGACTTAAACATAGCTTTCCTAACTTTGTAGAACAAAATTTAACAAGTGGTGCCAGGCACAACAAACCCCGGCCCTCGCACATACTTTGACCTACTTTTCCTGAATTCAATCGGCATCTATTCTGGGTTAGTGGCAATCCCTAAACCCAATTTGGGGTGAATCTGGCCATTAGTTTTGCTGCTGAAGTGTTAAGAAACAAACAAAGAAACAAACACATAACACACACTGTCCTTCCCTCCACCTTCAAACTTTAATCTATGGCTTGTTTTTATGCAGAAACTGAATTATAACTGTTCTGTTGTCATGACAACATTCAAGAGCCACCTATGCAATAATTACCTGCAGTTGATTGGCTGAGCATCTTTTTGCACTTCCTGTTTATAAGTCCTTTCCACTCTTTTACAAGTGGGTTAACTTAAGTGATAAAGTGAATGGACATTTAGTGCTATCCATGTTTATGTGAATTGGGGAAAAGAAATTTTCACACTCTTTCAGGTGTGTATTGCTCATTATTTTGTCCTGTGGCTCGTATTTTAGGAAACTCAGCCAGTAAAACTACTGCAATATGGCATCCAGTGGCGATGTCAATGTTGGATGAACATGGATATTTATGAAAAACCCTGCTCCCTTAAGGACCTGGTAAGATTTTCTAAACATCCCCGTTTTCATGAAACTAATCAAAGGGCCTATTACCATGAGAAACCATTAGGTGTTTTTTCATGTTTGTTTGTTTTACATTAATGTTTGTATTTCTCCTCTATGTATTTTTACACTCAATGAAATCAATGAAATATACAGCCACTTTGAAGCTGCCTTGTTGTTCTTATTCAGGACAAGTACAATTCAGAGTAATTGATTTTAATGAAAACATTTAAATTATTTTCAGAAATAACCCTGATGTTTGGACGCTGGATCTGGATGCCGAATGCAGTCTTCACTTGGAATAGATTTATCTTAAGAACAAACTGGGCTTCTGTTACCAACCCCACTCCGAAGTGCAGTCTCCGTATTCCAAGCTGCTTTAACATTTTCATTATTCAACACTAGGTGGCAGCCTAAATCTTTGTTCATTTGCACAGTTGGGAGCCAAAAATATGAATAACCAAACTCAAAATGTTTTATCAGCATTTTAGTGTCTTATTTTCTTTAACTTGCTGTAACTCTCCTGGGCTTTAATTTTTCATCGGTATGTTTTTATTTTTATGTGCCGATTTTGAGAATGAACCAGGTATTAACTCCAAGTAACAAAATCATTATTAGTGAGACTTGCCAAACTCCAAGGCCAGTTTTGCCACCAAGCTTTTATTTTAACATTTTGAATGTTTACACTCTTTGTCCCAGAAGCCCAGACTTAACTTATTGATGTACCAAAATTAGGAGGTTAGAATGGATAAGCAGTGAAAATGTTGACCCTCTGTGAAGTTTGATTGCTGTCCACCAAAATCCAAGCCGCGCAGTTAGACTTACATTTTTTTCTTTTTTTTTTTTTTTTAATGTGAATAACAATCCTGAACTACTGTGTGGAATGGGGACACTGGGCAAATACTTGCCCAGTTTTGGGCAAGGACACCTCCATAATCACTCATTTTTGGAGCCCAGAAAAAAGCTGTTAGAGTTCAGTGCTCAAGGTTAGTTCATAACACCAGGGGTTAACATGAATGCCTTTGAGTGTCAGCTGTTTTATCCTGAAGAAGCTGCCTCCTAAATTGTACATGAAACTGCTCTTCATTCCTGACCACACCTTTTTTTTAACCTTTCATTTACTTTTTCCTGACAAAGCTGTTTTCAAACTATCAAGTTTCCAACTGATTTTTCTGACATTTTGAGCAGGTTCTTCCTTTCCAAATTGGAAGTTGACCTATGTTACACATGTCACTCCTCAATAAGCTCTATGTATTTTACTGGTATTTTGGCACTAGCTTCAAATGGCTTCTTGCATAAATTTCTCCATGTAAACAGGCTTCTGTAAACAGGCTTTGTTTTTTATGCCAGTGTGAATGAAGATTCTGGGGAGTAGAAAACATTAAAGTCTTAAATTAGGAGGCACAGAATAGTTTACCAGCTTTTTTCTGCAGATTTTTTGTTAAATTTATCTGTACATTGCGTAGAATGTATAAGAAATATTCAGTAGTAACTGCTGTAAATTCCTTTCTTTTCCCTTAGTTCTTTAATGAAGATTTATATATTTCTCAGCAGATGCCATTGCTGTGCCTTTCTATTTTTCTATGTAAAGAGTTAATGGCTTAAATACAAGTCATGATTTGTACAATTTGTAATTTTTTGGAGATGCTTTTGTAACATCCACTTCATTTTTATCAATTAACATTTTGTTTAATAAACTTCAATTTTATTTCACCTTGTGGATATTTTTCCCTGCGTAGAAAACTTGTTTATATAAACTCTGTACGTCATGTAATTTGCTGCTTTGGTCAACTTTGCAGTTGGCTTGTTGGCTGTCCTTGCTGTCAGACATTTTGTTATAAACAAGAATCAATTGATGAGTCTCTACAAAAACCTCTCATGTAAACATGTCCAGATTAATACCAATATTTGTAAATATGCTTACAGTCTATTTATTGGTAATTTGCCTTTTTATTTTTTCTTAGTAATACTGTCTTTTTAAAGGGGTAAGTTGGTACCAGTAGTGTGCAGGTCTTCAAATGGAATTTCATACGTGTGTTGTATTTTGAAGTTAATATAAACAAATTACAGCCAAACTTCAAAAAAAAGTTTATTTACTTATTTCAACTGGTTCATATTACTGAACTTGCCAAGATAATCCCATTTTTATGTGTAAAGATTCGAAAAAGCTGCACAAAATGACAGAAGATGGTGGTTTATGGCTTCCAGCTAATCTGAAGACCCTGTAACATTATATAAGAAACCAGCCCAACGGACTGGGCTGCAGCATCTACGCAGTGAGGAGTGGTGGCTGAAGCTTTGTCCCCTCCTGCCCTCTGAATGGACTGGGAGAATGGGCTCTTCCTAGATCTTCTTGAAAAAAGTCTTTGCTTCCATCCCATCACAGTTCAGGCTCTGCAAGGAGAACACCCTTTTAACAGTGCCCTAGTGAAAGCTAATTGTAACAGTTTTGTTTACTAAGGACTTGCTTCCCAGATATGGATTTTATCTGCTTTTCCATTTCACAGTTTTAGCCCTTCTCGCCTCTACTTGGTTTTGGTCGTTTTCCATTACAATTGAGTACCACCTCAACGCGGGTGGGGTCATCTTAGCAAGCATCACTCCCCGGCCAATCCGCGGCCTGCGGTCTGTCGATGTCACATTTTCGGCTCGACTCTGCTCGCTTGGAGCCCCGGCCGAGTAGGTACTACAAAAGTACCTGGTACCAGGTACTATCACCTAATGGATAGTGGAGTAGAGTAGAGTAGGTGCTATTGGAAAAGCCCTATAAGTTTAGCCCTGGATCTAAATGACTGTAGTGCAGAGAATCTCCATTCAAAACTGAATTTAGTCCTGGACTACCCTTAATCCGCGCTTATAATGGTATAAAAATATAAAATTTTAAAACTTGGAGTGCTATCCTCTTTTCTTTCATTTCAGACGTTCAGTGTCGGATTTAGCACCCAGTTTCAACAATTGAGTTGAGCGTGTTTTTGTCACGCTTATAATAGTGGCCATAAACATTCTACAACAACATTTCTAACAAATTCTTAAAACCAATGTGGTGCTCAAAATGGCTGTGAAGACGTACAGGCAGTACATTAAGCATGACTGAATTAACAGGTGGAACTTATTGCTCTCAGGTGAAGTGTTCGGATTGTATTGACACTGTCTTCATTAAAGACATTGAACTTTTGACCCCTTTGCCGGGCCTTAATTAGAGTTTTCATCAAGGTGGACACAGAACTTGCACTAAGGGGGAAGCCAACCCTAATGCTGAAGCGCCCCAGGGTGTACTGTTTTTTTTTTTTTTCTTTTTGGGTGTTACTCTGAACTTAATTGATCAATGAAGGTAGTTGATCACACCATTGACTCACCTGGTTTCCTAGGTCTAAGGTGGGCATTGAGAACAAAAACTTTCGCACCCACTGGTTACCCAGGTCCAGGGTTTGATATCCTTAGTCTATAGGCACCGTAGATCAGGGGTGGGCAATTCCAGTCCTGGAGGGCCGGTGTGTATGCACATTTTTATTTCTATCAATTACCCTGACTAATTGAGTTAATTGATTGCATGCGCAAATATAGATTTGTGCTAAGATTAGATCAAAGAAAAAACTTTTATGAGGGGAGAAGAGAACAGTCTTTGTTGGCCATTCATGATAATTTAAAGAAATGTGCCTGGAATGTCAGATTTCAGAAATAGTTTGGTTAATTTAGATGATCAGATACGGCCCTCGTTGCCTACCTCTGCTGTAGATGCACAAAGAGCTTCTTGTCCGAGTGCTAACTTCAGGAGCCCCAGCTGTCACAGAAAGCTTCTGCCCAACACCCTTTATTTACCCTGACTTATTCAACACTGCGTTTGAGAGAAAAATCTTAAAAGATATTTTGCGCACCTGCACGAGTTCACCCTGGATTATTTTCCTGGTGATGATGAAGACCTTTCCGTCTTCTTTCTTGGTGAAGTTTCCTATCATCGATTCTCCTTCCTTGACCCAGGTACCCTGAAGATCCACAGAGGTTAAGCATGTTTGCATCAAGTCTTATCCCCTGTGCTGCTGTCACATCTATTTCAAGCCCTTCGCCAGTTTGAGAGTAACAGTCCTGCTACATTTCTCTTCTATCCAGTTATTCAAGTCAGCTGATTCGGCCAACTCTACCTCCTGGGTGACGATTCACGGAAATTGGCAAATAATGCTTTAGGAAGGAATGCTGGGGTGTGATTTTACTTTCTGAATCAATTTTTTTGTTTTTGGGCCAGAGGAATAGTTTTATGTTGTGAATCACCGGTTTTAAGCATAGGTTACATACAGGTACACATAATGGGTCTTATTCATGAAACGTTAGTAAACTTGTGCGTAGATTTGCACATAAAAGCCTACGCTACTAAAAACCTACTCCGGATTCATGAACACCGCGGGAAATTCAGATCTGATTGTTAACACGTGTGTATGATTATGAATGCCAATCCATCCTAAAGTGACAGCGCGCTCCCGGTAATCAGCTATTAGCATAAATCCTCGCCCATGAATTGCCAATGACCACCATATAGTCATCTAGGTGGTGTAGATGCATCCTGTCAGTCATGGCGCAAAGAAAGAAAGAGAGAGAAAGAAAAAAGAATTATTCCGAAGCGGAGATGGAAATAATTGTGGGTGAAGTGGAGTTAAGAAAAAACATTTTATTTTCATCTGTTAGCAGCTGGTGTGACAGGGACAGGAAAAGCGAAGGCCTGGAGAGAGGTGACAGATGCCGTTAATGTTGTCTCTGTAGCCCAAATAACTATTTCCGAGGTGAAGCATAAATGGTTTGACATGAAACTGGAGGCAAAGAAACATATATGTGCGCACACACACGCGCGCGCACACACACAAAAATATCAGCCACAGGAAGAAGAGGATCATAGTCACAACTCGTCCCATGATTAACTAAAGGTCGCAAGAGACATTCCTGATGAAACTTGTTTTTCTGCACCACGTGATGCAGAAAAACAGGTTTAATCAGGAGTGTCACTTGCGACCTTTTGTTATTCATGGGACGAACTATCAACGGCAGACGACCGCATCGCTGGCATAATTGGGGAGATCTCTCTGTCAGGAATTTTACCTGACTGAGACAGCGACATGTCTTTACTTTTATTTTTCGCACTGTGTAGAGGCACGGCAGTTTTTATTGGTACGGCAGTCAATTTCAAGGGATTAGTATAAGTATTCAGGATTACTGTTAGGGGAAGGTTAGGGGTTGGGTTTAGGGTTAGGGCAGTGGTCGTCAACCCTGGTCCTGGAGAGCTGCAGTGTCTGCTGGATTTTGACGTTGCCCAGCTCTTAATTGATGAATGAAAGCAGTTGATTACACCCTTAACTCATCTCTCCTGGTGTCTTCGGTTTAAATAGGGTGGAGAAAACCAAACTCGGCACTCCCTGTGCTGTTAGCAATACTCCTGCACTGAGGGAATAATAAGCCAATCAATCAATTAACAGTCACTACCCACAAGACTCCTAGAGCCAATTAAACAGGCATGCAGGTTGTGACAGAAGTCTATGTGGAAACCAAGATTTTCCAATGTAGTTGGACATTTAGCATTGTTGTAATCCAGACAAAGTTGAGGTTCAAAGTAAAGATAAAAGTTTATAGAGCAGGGGCAGCAAGTCCTGGTCCTGGAGAGCCACAGGGTGTGCTGAGATAAGTTTGGTTTTCTCCACCCTATTTAAACCTAAGTCACCAGGTGAGATGAGTTAAGCGTGTAATGAACTGCTTTCATTCATCAATTAAGCGAAGAGTAACGTCAAAAACCAGCAGACACTGCGGCTCTTCAGGACCAGGGTTGACGACCACTGGGTTAGGGTTTAGGGCAGGGCTTGAAATGGGGACTGTCGTACCTCTCCACACTGAAATGCACTGAAAAACTGCCATACCCGTAGCAACTGCCTGTATTTTTTATTATCATCACTCTACATGAAGAAAGAACGTGTAATCTATTGAGTCGATTCACATAGATAATTCACAATCATGAACCTGATCTGGATCTTAAACCTGCCACTTGCCAACTAATTTACTTAAATGTGTGATATTTTTAATCTTTTTTCGTGTTTAGGCTATGTAACATGTTTCAAAGGCATCTACGCATTGTATACATAACAGAGCGCAATATTAGGCTAATTAAAATAGTAATTTCCAATAGTGACAAGCATTATTTATGTGCATTCATTTAATTTACACAAGCACTACGCGTGGTCAGCAGCATGTGTAGATTTTTTTAGTGGCTACGAAAAGATCGGAGCTACTAAAATATTGATGAATGCGGAGATGCATGTAAATTTCTGTCTGCGAATAGTTTACAAACAAAATTTGTTTGTAATATATTCGTCAAGGTGGTTGGGGGGAGTAAATGGTTCATTTGAAATTAACTAACAGGAATTTACATGTCAATGTAGCCTGATGAAATGGAAAACTGATAAACTACATGGATCTCTTTTTTTTCACTTTGATAATGATGAATATGGTCTTCCAGTGGAGTGTTAGCCTAATTTCCAGACGTTGAACTCATTGACATATTGTGTGAACCATGTGGGAACTTCAATCCTTTTTAATGAAGTGTCAATAGCCTTCAGATTACTCTGAATAGTGTTATGTTTACTGTCTGGCCACGAGGTGTGAATTTCTGATGAACAGCACAAGTGACAACAAAGTATTAGAACATCTCTCATACCTATGTATAGTTGTGTCCATGAAATCATGAGGTTACTCGAGTAAAAAAAAAAAAAAACTTGCGTAAGATGCAATTAATTAAACAAAATAAAAATCCGTAAAATTGAAAAAAGATACATAAAGCAAATTAAATTCTGCACTCACTGCGATTCCGCTCCCATTTGGCAGGGTGAAATCGAATGGAACTCCCAGAGTGAACTCGTTCTCCTTTGTGAGGATGGAGCTAGATTGTTTCACTTTGAACTTCTCCCCGGCTTGTTCAATGGTAAACTCCATATTGTCCATCCCTGCGAGCTTCCTGATTAAAGGATTGGCACCTGACAAAAATTTACAAAAGAATGAATAAATACTGCAAATTGGAGACCAAAGGAAAGTTTTTTGGGCGTGTCAGTTCAATAGCCTTCAGTTCTATTAATAACAGTTGGCCACAATTAGGGGAAGGAAAGTATGGTATTTTTGTGGTAGGTAGCCTGACTGGAAGCTGTAGAGTTGCAGGTTTGAAACCCTTGTAGGGCGAGGGATACCGACTCGAATCAGGAAAGATGAAATTGAGAAAAACTGCCATTGAGCAAGCTCCATGACCCAAATTCCAGTGAGAGCCTTGCAGTTCACGGTACGGAGAGTTCCTCTCCCTTACCCTCAATGTTGCCGTCAGGCAATACCCAATTGCAAACTTATGCTTGCCATAAAGCAGTTAGACTAAATAATAGAATTATAATTTGCTTGATGTGGGCTTTTGCTGACCTGTAGTAGGGGTGTTGCTTTAAAATAAGCCATGGGTAAAGATATTCAAATGAGGGGTGGAAAAATTCTCATGAGCCTGCATGTGAAGTAGGAAAGTGGAAATGAGAGGTATGCTGGACGTGATGTTTTATGAAAAAATTCAGCCAACAAAAAATGATTGGGTTGATTTACTTCACTGTTAATGGGTTGCTAAGCATTCCAGATACCTAAATGTATGCAGAAGAACTGAAAAAGTGAGCTATTTTGTGATATGCCCCCTTTAAGAACAGAGTGTTAGTGTTACAAGGATACTAATCTAGCATTCATATGGGAACATATTAGCATTAAGACCAGAGGATGCTGGCATTAAGGGGGCAGGGTGGGGGGATTAAAAACTCACCAAAATTATCAAGGAATTGTTCAAGGTTCTCGCCACGGTCCAATTTCCACGTTCCGCTGAATGTCATAACGGCTGCGTTCTTGTTCAGTGGCACTTTATGTGGTCTCTATGGGCAGTCACCTGTTTAAACCAACATTAGTATTAAGGGTCCATTAATAGATGGCTCACAGTACTGGATATTTTAGAAGCAGTAACAAGTGTATTGTACGGAACTGCACCGCTAAGAGAAAGAGTGCCAAGTGTAACTTGCTCTCAGGTAAAGCTCACCAAACAACTATTCATAATAATAATAATATTCTTAAAAAACAATGCTCAGTTTTTATTCTCACTGCATCTGCTTTCACTGTTTATATCACAGCATTTAAAGAAAAGTTTGGAACAAGATGTACTGCTAGCATTTTTAGCAATGTGCCTTTCACAGAATTTTTTAAACCAGCCTAGTTAATTGTAACCTTCGCAAGCATATTACAATATTCGGCCTGATTGCTGAATGGTGGGACAGGGTGCCATGTTTTTTGCTTTTAAAACTCACCTGCATATCCCTTGTCATCTATTGTGAAAATTTGTAGATCTTTTTAATGTCTTTGCATTTGCATTCCTTAAGTCTAACCCCTTTGAACCCGCCCCTATTTTCATTCATAATCTTGCTATCAAGAAGTTTCACCCAGCCTATTTAACATTTTTGGCATTCTATTTAATGCTGGTGCAATGGCTCTGGGTTAGCGGCGTAGGTGTTGCCGGTACAGCCGGTGCGCTGAATCGGGGCCCCGATGACTTCTGAAGGCTCACGGTGATTAACTACGTCATTTTTCCTCTCATCATAACACATAAAGCATTTACATCTATGAATTTCATCATTTCAAGTCTCCTGTTCAACGCAGCTTGATTTTCTACAAAGTTTCGAGTTGATGAGTATATATATTGCTCAACTGTTTGATGAGTATATATATTGCTCCACTGTTTCATACAACACAGTCATGGTAACAACGCCCCCCCCCACACACACACACACACATTGGCCATTTTTCCTCTTTTCTTTGATATATGTCTTTTGTATTTCAGTAATGATACCTTTTCAGTTATAATCACAATTACTAATCATATATTTGATTGATTTATTCACAACATTTTCAAATGAACATGGCCTGCTGGGAAATGTGTTTGTCCAATTAGTTGACATTCACTTATTCCTTTCTGATCGTAGCTTCGTAGGCTACGCGCTTGCTCGTGAAGTGTTCTTTTTTAAGAGATCAGCTAACCCATTAGCCTAGTATTGGAGGTGAAAAGTCTTGAGCACCATGTTGAGCAGCACAAAAGCGGTGCTCAAAAAAGAAAAGAAAAAAAGAGCTCGATGTACGGAACTCCAAATTGGCGAAATTGAATGCATTTTTTAAATAGTCATCTTGTCCAGATGCAGTTCCTGCTAGTGCTGTGAATGATAGCGTCGATACGCAGCAGGCAGACTTGGAGGCTAATGCTACCACCTCATTGCCCTCTTGCTCAACGACTTTGCAGAGCAGAAGGCACCCAGAGTTAACTTCTTAATGGGTGAGTGCAGTTTTTTATTAGGCTACTGCAAGTGATCAGCTTGCCGGTTGTGGTTAAATGGCTGCTGTGCCAGGATGTGTGTCCATCTATCTGTTTACTTATTGATTTGGCCACTGCTGTGCTGTTAGGGAAATACGGTTGACTGTTCAGCCGTATGGATCTTTTTCGCATTTTCATTGGCAATGTATTGTCACTGTTGTTCATGGTTCAAACAGCCTAACGTGTTGTGTGATGTTGAGATGCTGTGCAAATATTAATTGTCCATGGTTCTAATAGCCCTAATAATTATGGGTGTCTGCGTTTTTCAGAAAACTGATTTTTCTTAATTACTGATTTGGATACCTACTGGCTCACTGTAGCTGAAGTGGTTGGCTACAGAGGACGATTGTGTCTGTGAATATCCAATAACTGATGCGGGTGTGCCATCTAGTGATAGAATATTGTAACTACGTGCATAAATTTGCAGCTCCCTGTCCCCGCACTAACATACCCTGCTGCCGAGCACTGTTCTTCTCGAAGACGCTAAATCCAGATAAATCTTAAACGATGAATTGCGTTCATATTTTAATTTGTAACGAAGTGGCTAGTGTCAAAGTAACGTAGTAAAATGATAATTATTAAGTTTTAAATGTTGTAGAGTAAAAGTCCAGGTTTAAGAAAGAACTCAGGTAAAGTACAAATCCTCAAAAAACTAAAGCTCTGTTACAATTACACCTCTGCTTCGCGGATAGGCCTGGGGGGGGGGGCTAGCGCCATTCTCGCACCGGGGCCCAGCGCCTCCACGCTACGCCACTGTTCTGGGTAATGGTTCTCAAAGTTGTGAGTTTTTTGTTTTTGTTTTATTAACTATTAATTTTGTGAGTGGGGAAAAGATACAAAAACCTACAAGAAGGCAGAATTAGCGGGCCAGCTTGCTAGCAGCTAGCCTAGTGCAGAACAAAGGAAAAAACTGGGAAAGTTTAAGTCTGTCCCTAAACATCAATGCACAAATAACTGTGAAGCTTTTAGGAGTGCCAACCCATGCACAGAGGTGGAACGTTTTTGGGGTCAGAATGTAGAAATGGCTTGCATTCATTCTACCCATAAAGCCAGCTATTTTCACTTGTTAGCTCTACCACATGCCTGAAGAACAGTACCAGCAAAGAAATCCTTTGAGGCTGGAGTAAAATTCGAGGGGGGGGGATTTTACTTTTTTTTACTTTCCTAACCTGGATTATTCACCACTACCCATGCACCCTCTAACTAATTCACGCTGGCCCTAATCTTTAATAAAAATATGCAACACATGGTCACCCTCGCCTGTATTATCTATAGGTCGTCTAGGTGTGCCTTAGCCAGAACCAGGAGGACAGGATGTCCGTTATTTCATACAACCATTAATCTGTCCTAACAATAGGTTATTGCGTATGCGTGCATCTCAATAATATTTCTCCTGTTCAGATGCACATCTGCAATTTGAACTCAAGCCGCCATCAACACTGCACAAGTTCAACCAGCAATACAAAATCGATCTGAAGCCTAAATTCTGAACCACTGCGCCAAATGACCGAACTAGCCTTTGAACACAGTAGAGTGCAAAAGTTTCCTCCTTTGCAATTTGATTAATTCATCGCCTAAGCCGGTCGGCTATTTTACTGAGCGTTGCGCCACTATTACTAATTGTAGTTTTTTTTTCATGATCCTACTCAAACGGTTATCTTCGGATCATTCAAGTAGGCCTAATCACTGGAGAAAGAAAACAAAGGAATGTCTGTAAATAGAGGCCTATGTTGTGGTAGGGAGAATTTATTTGATTAATTCATTGGTTTATGAAAAGTTTCGCCACATCAGCCTTTCGAATGGCTTGGCAGCATGCAGAACTGCAACTTAATCGTGGTAGTAAGGATCGATTTGTCTATAATGAACATAGGCTGTCAAGATGCTTTGATGAGCTCAGGCAGAACGCCGGGCATTCTGAGTATTTGTGCCATGGTCTGGGTAAATACTTTATTCTGATTAGCTGGCAGGTATGTATTAAAACCGTGGTACCGCACAGGTAGTTCGGCTACGGTAGTTTCACCATTCGAAATTCATCCACTAGCCAACTTGTAACCCAGCAACATTGGACCTTGTATTCAGGCTGGGTTGCTCATTTATCTCTAGTAAATTTGGCGGCGTCATATAAGTTGCGTCCTGCGGGGTGGTTAACTATAGGTACTCAAGCGATAATGACCAGAAATATTATAGCAGCAAAGCTATCAGGCTTTATTCATTAAACGATTGTAATTGTGTACGGTTACAAAGGAAGCTAACGTGTCCACTTCATGTATCAGCAACTACTGACAGTTTGCTAGCTACTGTTGAGGATTATATTTCAGCATTATATTTACTAATACTAATTACATTTCAGCATTATTTATTATATTTACTAATATTGATTCATTATATTCACTAATATTGATTATATATTTTTCTTATCAGTATTCATTTTATTACTCATACCAATAATCAGTAAACTAATAATTAGATTTAGATCATATTAAGCCATCAAAAATCATAATTCATAACCATATTATGTAGGCAGCAGTAACAGACACACAAAACATAACACACATTCAAGTAGTTCAAATATGCATAGGGAGGGGATGAGCAGTGCACACAGACATGCAGTTCACACACACAGGCAGCACACGTACACATGCACATGCACACATACAAGTAGTTCACACACAGACACACACACATACAAACAGTTCACACAAAGACAGACACACATACAAGCAATTCAATTCCCACATGCATGAGCAGCAGTGTTGTGCAACTGCAACCCAAGTGTGCTTGCAGATTTCAGAGACATTAGCTAGCTTCCTACTGAGACTAAAAGCAATCGCTTAGGTACAGCTAGCTAGCTATGATGCCTCCTGGAGAAGCTCTTATAGCCGATTTGTCACTTTCAACGCTATCTCGCACACACAACCTCTTTCACCGTTGATTAGCAGCTTCTTTTAACTACTGAACAAACTGACAGTTCAGCCTGAGACATGTTATTTCATAGCTAGTTCAAGCAGCATTATCCTTCCATGCGTGCAATAGCGTATTACGTTACTCCAGATAAAACGCTATCTGTCTCCCCACCCTGCTGACGCTAGTTAGGGGAAATGTTTGTCATCATTTTTATACTTAATTTCTGTGATTCGGTTTTTGCCCGAGCTTCACCAGCTAGCTAGCTGACAGCGATTGCTCATGTGCTTGCCGAGTTGCAAGTTCACCGCTCCTGAAACATGCACAATGTAGGCATCATGCAGAATGGTCCGATAAACGGCTAGCAGTCAGGCTGCCGCTGTTCCTAATTTAATCGCGATTCCCAAGCCATGTAGCAATGGGAGAAGTTTTGAAGACTCTGACTCGCTGAAAACGATGTTCCTCTCTTGCTAACTTAACCTGCTGAAATATGAACTTCTTTGATATGTTTGGCAGCACTTTTGTACGTCCCAATAGTACTATCAGAATCCTGGGAGATTTAAATGGATAGCTCATTACCTGGCTTGCTCAAGAACAATCGGCAAGCTCAAGAGCAATCGCTGTCAGCTAGCTTGTGAAGCTAGGGAAAAAACCGAATCACAGCAATTAAAGCAATTCTTACCTTTCTGGCATTTTTACACTTTTCTTTTGTAATCTTAAAATGCTCATTATGAGCATATGGCTCACTAAAATATAAAAGAATTCCACCAGGTCTTGAAACTCTTCAATATTCAATTGTCATATAATTCTGATATAAGTCTGGCCAATCATTTTCTTTGGTCCGAATAAAATGATTTGCCGAGCTTCCTGTCTGTCATCTGTCGCAGCGCCCCTTCCAGTTGCCTGTCGCGCGCCTCTCTGGCAGAGCAGCAGAGCGGTAGAGACAATCCAGGTACTCTACAAAGTTAGCCTGCAATTAAAACAGCTACAACTGCTCCTAATTCAATGACTAACGTTACCAGGACAATGCTGGTGAGGTAAGACGTTATGACAGCAGTTTTGTAAGAAAATATGTTTGAATTCTGCCAAAAAACGACGCATCTGACTGTAAACAAACAGGCGCTGAAATGCTATAATTATACTCAGCAACAAAAGTTTCTGTGACACCAATATTGTTAATTATTTTTCATAACGCAATTATGAAATTGTCATACATGGTGATATCAGACTGAAACAGTACACGTAAACACAACATTGAAATGGAAATCATGAAAATGCGAGAAAATGACTTTGTACGTGAAAATGTGCGTAAATCATGCTTGTGGATGGCAATAAAAGAGGAGAATTTTTGGAATGTTCACATTGTGCCTGATGAACGACGGAAGCATCACTTATCGAAAACACAGCCATTTCGGATCAGGAAGTCTACCCTCTAAATGCCAAGACTGTCTGAAAATGATCGGTGGAGGGCCATTGGGATGATTGAATCCGGAACCTCGCAGAGGGAAGTTGCTCATCGCCTGAATGTCCACCGAAACACCATTTGGAACTTATGGCAGCGTCATCAGCAGACAAGACATGTCAGAGACCGTCCTCGCAGCGGCCGTCCACGAGTAACCACTCCCAGACAGGACAACTGGATTCGAACAACCCATCTCCGAAATCGATTCCAACCTGCAACCATAACTGCAAGAACGATACCTGGTTTGAGGCGACTGTCTGCACAGACAATCCGTCGCCGTCTCCGTCATTTTGGCATTGTCCCACGTCGGCCAGCAAGACGTCCAATACTCACAGTACAACACCGACGACTGCGTCTACAGTGGGCACAACAACATCGACGGTGGATCCAACGTCAGTGGGATCTTGTACTCTTCACTGATGAATCAAGATTCATGCTTAACCGATGTGATGGTCGTTTACGTGTATACCGTCGACATGGAGAACGTTATGCCAACAACTGTGTTCAGGAATTTGATCGTTTTGGAGGTGGTAGTGTCATGATTTGGGGAGGGATCACGGCTAGAAACAGAACAGATTTGCTTGTTATTGATGGAAATCTGACAGGTCAAAGATATCGCGATGAAGTGCTACGGCCATTGGTGGTACCGTTTTGATGCAACATGTTCCCGGAATAACGCTGCAACATGATAACGCCAGACCACGCGTTGCAAGGATTGTACAGCAGTATCTGATGCAACAACATGTCAATGTCCTGCCATGGCCAGCCAGATCCCCAGACATGTCCCCAATCGAGCATCTTTGGGACGAGATGGATCGACGTTTGCGGCGGTTGGATAACCCGCCAGCTACACTCCAGGAATTGCGACAACGTGTACGTCAGATTTGGAATGACATCCCACAGCAATTTCTGGCACATCTGATTCGGTCCATGCGCCGGAGATGCGTTGCTTGCATCATGGCACGAGGAAGTCACACCCGGTATTGAAGTGTGAAGGTCACAATTGGTTAGACGTCAGACAAGTGCTTCATGACGCATGAAAATGACATTTTTCGTTTTGAGTGACGTTGGCACTGAAAAGTCAGTGTTTCTCCTGTTAAATAAACATATTGATTGCATTGAGATCTATGCGTGTCATTTATAACATACACATAAATGGTGTCACAGAAACTTTTGTTGCTGAGTATACTATAATAACGTTAATGGTAGCTCGTCAGACCTTACGAGGGTAGTTTATTTTATACCACATATAGAATTGAATGGTTAGTTTTCACAAACCGGTGCCTCTGAATCTGACTCCATTGCCCCATTTCAAGATGCTTTCATACCGCATGCGAAACAAATTTTTCGTATGACAGATTACATTCAAAGTCAATGCAAAGATGCGAATATGCACGAGATTCGCGTATTTGCATTGACTTTAAATGTAATCTGTCGCAAAAAATTCATTGGATTGGAACACTCTCGCAGCGCCTCTTCCGCGTTTCGACATTTGTCGACAAGCCAACAGAAAGTTTGTGATGCCATGGAGCCGACTAAGTTAGCTGTCTGTTCGTTTCCTTTTACAGCTCAGTGGACTCTGTATCGCATGTTTTTGGCAAGAAGAAGATGGCTTGTTTGATTGCTGCTGCACTCACGACTGTTTTACAGGCAAATAAAGCTGCTTTCACACCGGACAAGGAACGAATTTTTCGCACAACTAATTACATTCAAAATCAATGCAAAGACTTTGCGTCATTGCATTGACTTTGAATGTAATCTGTCGTGCAATTTGTTTCGCGTCCAGTAAGAAAGCGGCAATAAGCTCCGCAACAGTCCTCGTGGATGCTATGGGCTAGCTACGGCAAAAAGGAATTAATGTTACATGCTTAAAAATAATGCGAAACCCCTCACCCCCTAACTTCGATATTTTCATATAACTCTGTCATAAATTACTCTCTACTCGAGCACAATTCTTACATTTGTATGGTAAAATCCCCTGCAAAAATTCCTCCTTTTGCCAGCAGAAAAAAATGGCGGATGTGAAATTTGAACCGAGGGCGAATGAGAAAAGCATTCTGGGCAAATATCAAAGCTGAGAGGCATGTTCGTTGTTGGCTTCATTTGAGGGAGGATAATCGAGGGCTTGAGCAAATGAAAATGTGCCCTTCCCTCCGCAAAACTGGATTGGAACGACCCTACAAGTGGCAGCCATCTTACATCCGGGATTTTTTTGGGATTCCCCCCTCGATTGGAGGGCGAGTGAACACGAAGCAAGCATTTTTTCGGATTGGAACGCAGCCAGGGTGTTTTTCTGAAGCACTGTGCCGGAGCTTGCGTCATATCGGGGAAAACCACGTGACTGATGACGTTCGAACCACTTTATGGCTTCATTCAGACTGAATCAGTTGACCGGTTTGGTTCGATTGGCGGAGCTTTGAAATATTGGCGGAATTCAAATGTATTCAAGATGGATGAAACAGTGCTCCGTTACGCATTTTATTCAAAAACAATAATGCCAATGTCGCTCAAGCACAACCAGTATACACCAAGCACAATCAAAAAACTAAATAAAATAGGCTATAACATGTTTTTTTGGACAGAGTAAATATTAACAAGATTCAATGAGGCTGTGGATGTAATTAATGTTATTATAGTAAAATACAAATTAACAAGGTAAGGAAGAAAAACAAGAGACACATGTAAAACGAAGTTAGATTTCAGCTTTATTGAAGTATTATCGTGTAGTGAACCAATTTTCAATACAATGGTCCAAAAGGTTCCGAAGCTTCATAAAGCCTCGTTTGGCCATCACTAAACTACCTCCCGAGGTGGCTACATCCAAAGTGCAACGTAGCCTACAGCGCGATGGCACAAAATACATTGCAGATTAGGCTAGCCATCATGACATCATCAACTAGAACGGGCACTCGGTAGAGCGCATACCTTCGCCGACGCCACTGAATCCCTCGCCACATAACTCTGAGGACCAATTTTTATTTTTTTAAATGATCAATGAATGACAAGAGTACGATATATTTTTTTTTACATCAATACGCCTTTAAGTTCGAAAGGTAATGACCCCCCTGACCTTTGACCCCCAACCGCTAAGAAGGGTATTGACCCCATTGTACCGTGTTTCAGATCACAGGATCGGGTATATAATTCTGCACATTTTGGCGTTGGTTTCATGCCGATCGGATAAAAATTGACCGAGATATGGCCGAAAGTCGGTTTTGACCTTTTCGTGGCCTTGACCTTGACCTTTGACCCGATCACTCCCAAAATCTAATCGATTGATCCTCAGGTCATGCCAAATCAACCCACCAAATTTTATGAAATTCCGTTTGGTACTTTTTGAGTTATTCGATACACATACACACAGACAGACAGACAGACACACAAACAAATAAATACACGGGGATCAAAACATTACCTTCGTCAGCGAAGTCGCTGGCGAAGGTAATAAGCCTCTGTGCGTACAAGCGCTACCCAGAAGCTGATTGGTTGGTATGAAAATGAGGAACATGGTTTCCTTTCGCGCCCCTAATGAGCGACGTCCTAACGGAAGACCCGCCTTGATGAGACCTGACAGATTGCATTTTAATTTTCATTGTGTCCCAAAAAGAGCGCGGTGACATGTATTTGAAAATGCAATGGACTGGGAGGCGCTGTTTCCCTTACTGCGTTTGAATATTGTCCCATGTATTGCAGGATAAGCCTTTGAAAATGAAATGTCAAATGTCGTCATCATTATTATATCATTATTATTTCCAAGAGATTAGAAAACAGCATTTTCATTATCATGTTGACCCTAGAGGAGCGTGATGACATGTAAATGTAAATGCAATAGACTGGGGGTGCTGTTTTGCTTATTGCATTTGAATATTTTGGCCACTGTACTGCAGAGCATGACTTTCAAAATGAAATGTCAAACAGCTTTTCATTATCATTTGAATATAGTCATAGATTTCCCATATGTATATGTGAAAATGAAAGTGATAATTATTAATGCATTTTCAATTTAATATTGTCTCAAATAACTAATTAATGAGTGGAAAATTATCATGCAATAGTGGTATTACATTTTCATTTGAATATTGTCTACTTTGGGCTTCCATATGCATGTCTGGCGCAAGAATTGAAAGAGCAAACGCCTCGTTATCAAGGGTGAGTTGAAATTGTATCGAATAGCCTTCTGAGTTCAAGACAACTCTGCTCTTGCAGACAATGTGTTTCGACTTGTGGGGGGAGGGAGGGATATGGTATGAAACAGTGAGACGTATTCATTCTGAATTAAAATCAATTGAGGTCGATCGTTTATTGTCTTATCATGGTTTTTTTTATGTCTCGCCCAATAAAAATGAAGAATCTCATATATAGTGCAAATTACACAATTCACATTTGCGGTTTGATTATTACATTACTTTACATTACAGGTTCTTAGCAGATGCTCTTATCTAGAGCGACGTACAAAAGTGCACAAGATCAGTACAAAGGTGCAGAGCTCCTAGGAGACAAGTACAAGTGCTAACAGTAAGTGACAGAACACGTATTATTGTTACAGATCTAAATCAATCACAAAAGGGCAAGGGCAAGGTCAAGTGAATAAAATGGCTACAAGGTCAAGTGCATCAGAGGCAAGAGCAAGAAAAGGGCAATAAAATAAAATAAGTGCAACAAAAGGGCAACAGGTCAAGTGTAACAAAGGGGCAGGAAAATCAAGTAAACTGACAAAATAGGGAGCAACAAAATGAAGGGAAACCAAATCAAGCGGCAACAATCAGGAAGTAAGGTAAACAGAATTAAGTGCAACAAATCAAGGGATGAAGGGACAGGATTCAGGGCAGTGGAGTAGGGTTATTATTGATTATAATTGGTGCAGATCTAATTTATTAGTTGACCTTTTTACAATTTTTCCGAAGCTATTCTGTATGTGAAAAATAGCCAAAACATTAATGTATTCTAGCTCATACCTTTTGAAACCAGATGGAGACGGCAGACCAATCCCGTTTGAGTTGCACTCCAGCTTCAGCAGCAATGCTTCGTGATCAAGCTTCAATGCCTTTGTGTGCTGGATTGAAATGTGCCTTTAATGATGTTGCTCTCAGCGTTTTGTGGAAAGTGTACGCTCTCGTGCCCGAGAGACGACCTTGATGGCTCATGGAGATTGTGCAGCGCTAAGGATCTTTGACCCTTAGGGGTAGCCTAAGCTGACGCGCTAATCGCCTCTCATGACATAAAGCGAGTCAAGTTCCCCTATTAATCGACGGACTCGTTGTCAACGCGGAGTCAAATAAAATAAAATAAAATAAATAAATAAATAAATACACGCTTTCCCCCTTAAATATCAGGTATTATGACTGCAGTGGGCTATAAGAGACATTGCAGTTCCCACCGAATAAGTCGTCTCAGTGGTATTAGTTGGTATTAGTCAGAACGCACCCAGTTACTAACGCCAACAGCCGTGCTGTACCTCTGTTTAGCCCATAGTGATTTTCAGTTGATCCTTTTATTGCACGGGTCTGTAATGTGACTTGACCTAACTCTATAAGTTTTTATTAGCAGGTTCCTTTTATAAATTCAAGGATAGAAGAGGGTGATTTATTTCCTGAAAATTCTGTTCTTCTCGGCTTTTGATTTTTTTTTCCCTAAAGATGCTTAACCCACACTCATATCTTGCCTTATGTGATGAAGCGTGTCAGAGTGGGGGAGACTTATTGGTTGTTGTTGACATATTTAAGACCGAAGTGTGCCTTCTCGGTGCCGCTGAAGAGATTACACTATAGTAAACATTTCTAGCGCGGAGGGACTCGTGTTTTGTGCCGTCACCACGGTAACAGTCCAGGTTTCTTCCCGGTAGAGTTCGAGCCATGGATGTATTGTGGAAGTATGGGCTAATGAAGGCAGTGACTAAACCCCGTCTATTAATTGGCTTAAATTAGGAACTGCTCACATATAGTTAACATTTTTTTGTAATTTTCTGTTCCATTCTCGTCAGATATCTCTGTGACAATTATCAGGGAAATAGTCCATGGTCTCCGTCTGAAGAGATACTGTATGTGGATCTTGCTTTCCGCGTCGGCGCAGACTGACATGACGTCTTGCACTTCATATATGTTCAATTATGCCTTTTTGCGCTTTTTTTGTTGGCGATTGAGACATAAGAGGCTTCTTTTTGGTCCGGCAAAATTAATGCAAGACCCAGTTTTATAATAAATCTGTGCGATTGTTCTCCGTTGTTTCCATTTTATTTATTAACATATGTTGACTTAAACTTTTCACATTAAAAATAAATTGGCCTATAAAATGAAACCATTATGTAGGCTTAGACTCTGCTACTTTTAAATGTCACTGTTTTATTGAATTATCAGGCCATTCCAGTTGCCTATTAAATCAAGCTGAACTCATAAATATTCTTAAATTCGACGAGAAATCCAATAAATTAACCACGCACATGTAAGGGCGCGTACTGAAGTGTGAGCACCAGCGTTTTGCTAATTTTACAGATAGTCAGTTGTTCAAAAGCACTCGCAGCCCACGCCAGTTCTTTTTCTTCTGACGGGTGCGCCATCTGCAGGCCATTGCCTTCTCCAGCAGGGTGCTCCAAATGAGTGTTCATTGAAGCTGGCAATATATTTTCGCGAACACACAGCCTACAGTGTACGGGAGTATAAGCATATGCCTATATTCTTTAATTTTGACCTCATTCACTGTTCAATTGTTATTAAAGTTGCCAGACAGATTTACCGCCAAAACAAACAGGCCTTGGCCAGTCCATTGTAGGCTATTTCTTTATTCAAATATTTGTATTTAGTGGACTGGCAGTTGGCCAAGTTAATTTAATAAATCGGTAACTCTTTTTAAAAACAAATGCAGACTAACATTGGCCTACTCTATGACGTAAAGCCAGCCACGCACGTACGGCCAGTGCGACCAGCTGAGCACCTGGTGTCCTTTCAGCAATAAGCAATTTGTTCAACAACTCTCGACAAGTGCTAATGCGGCTCTTAAATTATAGGACATAATGGCTTTCCGTGCTAATCAACCGCTAGGCACGTGTGACTGGTAATGCCATTTCAGCCACACTGAAAATTATATTTTGCCAATGTCGTTAGTTGAAGGAGAAAATAAACATTGCAGGCAGCTGACAGCCCTGAAAAAACGACTCATTTGTGATGTCAGGGCGTCGAACCGCCGCAAGTATTCCACTCACTTCTCCAGGAAATTGAAAGTCAATATTGTTGCAACTGAACTCAGTGAAGCAATGTATTTGAATTTTAAATGAGCGCCTGACACCATTAGCCGTTTAAATGTTGCCATTCAGCGCAGCAGACAGGCAAGTCTGCGCCCGAAAGCGAAGCCCGAACAGGGTGACAGGCGAGCGCTGATAAATGGATGTAATTCCCTGCTGAATGTGCAACAGTGTTGTGTCGAGGGGAAATTGACTAACTGATGGAAATGAGGAAAAAGTGACACAGGGAAACCATGACCCAAATGGGATAATGCGCGCGCTGTTGAAATACCCATTCTAACATCTTTCTGTAAGGTACATCCCACTTACTTTCCTTTTTTTAAAATACAACCTTCTTATAAGAACATTTAGGGTGAAAAATGTCCAAAAATGTACGATAGGCCCATTATAATGAATCCTGAGGCTGAGGTATGGAAGTAGCAAACTCAATATCCACCTATCAGCTACAACTTTTTGACCTCTGACAGATGACGTGAATAGCATTGATTATCTCATTACAATGGCACCGGTCAGTGCAGTGAGTGGGATATTTTTGGCAGTAAGTGAATATATTGTCATTGAAGTTGAGGTGTTGAAAGCAAGAAAAAGGGGCTTGCGTAAAGATGTGGGCGACTTTGACCAGGGCCAGACCATCAGCGCTCGATCACACAGCTATGAAAGAAGGTAGCCTGGTCTGATGAACATTTCAAACACATTTTCTTTTATATTATATGGGTGGCCGGGTGCGTTTGTGTTGTTTACCTGGGGAAGACATGGCACCAGGATGCATCAGCGCACAAGGCCAGCCAGCGTAGGCAGTGTGATGTTGAGATTCTGCTCTGCCCTGTCCGTGCTTCCCTGATTGACTGCTCTTTTGGTTTTGGTAGTTTTGCAATGTCTAACCATTCTTTGATTATGTATTGTGTTATTGGTAATTAGATTCATGTTTTATTATTTTTCATATTTTAGTCCTCCATAGTATTCCATGCCATGTTTATTTTCCATGCTTTGCACTTTGTCTCCCAGGTCCTGTCATATGTGTATCTTTGCTCACGGTCCCTTGTCTTGCGTGCCACTCATTCGGGTGAATTATTGGTTTCTGGGTTTCAATCTTCTTTCATTATGTCATGTTCTTCCTTCCTCTCTCTTTCACTATCTTACTAACACATACTAACAGTTTATTGTTTTTGCTAATTACCAACCGACACTAACCCTGTATATTTTGACTAACTTACTAACAAGCACTCAGGATTGTATAGCTGCGCTTACTAATTGACTAACGATCTCTTAGCAGTCGCCCTATTCTAGTCTCCGCCTCTTTGCCTTTCCCTATTATCTCTGCTGCGATTTTCTGTGGATCCCCACAAATACTTTGTGCTTTCCTTCTCTAATCTATACACTTCAGTACTCCTTGACCGGAGCTGTTGTTCTGTTCATAGGTTTCTATCGTGATCCCAGTCTGCGTTTCGACTACAGTCTAATTCATGTAATTAGTTTATTCCTCATGTGTCACTCCTTGATTATTGTTACTATTGATTGCACCTGTGATCCCTGGTCATGTGGTCACCCCGGATGTGTATATATAGGCCTAGATGTCTGTTTGATTCACTTCCTTGTCAGATCGTTCTTCCTTTGCTACGTTTTTTTCTCTCCTTGATTCATCTTTCTGACTGGACCGTCCTTGATACTGAGCTTTGCCTATTCCCTGTACTTTTGCCGCATTCTTGTTTTTTGAACTCTTTTGTCTGACTACGATTTTTGTGATTGGTGTCCTGTGTATGACTCTGGATTTCGCCCCTTTGGATTCTGATTTTGGATTGCGGACTTTGTACTGTTGCCAGCTCTGTTGGGGGGTTTCCACCTTCAGAAATAAAGCCTCCTTTTGCATTTTACTGGTGTTTGCTCTTAGTTCATTTTGGAAAAACCTCACATGTGATAACTTTGGCAGTGTTCTGCTGGGAAACCTTAGGTGCTGCCATTCATATGGATGCTACTTTCACATGTACCATCTACCGAAATTATTGTTACAGACTAAGTGCACCCCTTAATGGAAATTGTATGTGACCTTATTCAGCAGAATAATGCGTCCTGGCACTCTGCATGAATGGTTTGAGGAACAGAACAAGTTCAAGGTATTGACTGGCCTACAAATTCCATGGATGTCCAGATAGACAAGCATCTTGGGAATGTGCTATACAAAAAGTCTGATCCATGGAGACCCCACCTTGAAACTTGCAGGACTTATAGCTGCTGCCAACATCTTGTAGCCAGAAAGCACTGCACACCTTCAGGTCTTGGAGGCAAAAGTGGGACCTACACAATATTAGTCAGGTGGTCATAATGATCTGTGTATAGGCTTACAGAAGACTGATATCTCAACTTCAATCTTGTTTGCAATGCTAATCACCCCCCCCCCCCAAAAAAGCAATCCATTTAGAAATTAATTATGAAAAACATTTTTTTTAAAAATATATTTTAGATCTCATAGCTAAAAAACATGAAAACATTTTCAGATTTGAGGCTGAGATCTTTGAAAAATGTAAGAATATTTAGGCTTAGTCTCCAGAATAGACATTCTTGTATATAAAAAAAGAGCATTGCTGTTGACTGTGGGTCTATGCTAGATGGGGAAGAGGAAAGTTGGTCAAGACTGGACTTGCGAAAACCTCTTTTAAATACATTACAAGAGTTGAGAGATTATTTAGAAACATTGAATCGATGATCTTAGCCTGAGTGAACAAACTCATCTGTTCCATGGTGAGATAATGTTACTACAGTTTGTTAGAATGACTTTTAGTAGCACAGCAAAAGAAAAATGGGACCAAACTGTTTAATGAAAAAAACTTTGGTAAAAATTCATTTGACCATTTTGAGGGAAAAAATGTCATGAAATACACACCTAGTTTTGGATAGGTTCTTCGAAGTAAACTAATTCTGCAATATTTGTAGGTGCAGTGCAAGTGAAAGGGGAGGCAAATTTCAAACACCCCTTTGGTATGGAGACAGTGAATTTTGGTGAGTCAATTGCAAAATTGATAGCTGCACTTTGGTAGTTGCATATTAAGCTTGATATTCAAAGTCTTGAAAATATTGCTTTAAGTTTTCTTCTTCTACTTAACTGCTGTTAGTGGTTCTTGTTTCATTAGCAGCAACACTAATGCAATTACAAATGATAAATTCCTGTATTATCCCATCCTCTGTTAATGAATGTGTTTACCCAGTCAGTGTAAACTTTACGATGGTTTTTTTTTTCGCTGCCTATCCTCTCACCCGTCTCGATGGCAGTGTAACCCTCATTATTTACCCTGCATAGCCAGCCACGCGTCACTGCAGTGAGAGAGATTACACGCCTGGCTTGCCCTATATTCCTGAGCCCACTAGAGCAAGGACTGCCACCCACGGTATGCATACCCCCCTATCCACTGATGACTTACCTGCATGGCCCCTGTGTGGGGCGGAAATGAACCAGCAACCCCGGCGCCATGGCACCTAACCGTGTGCTCAGGATGGGGCTAGAAAAAGCCACTTCAAGCCTGTTACACATTGTCCTTTCCATGGCTTTCAAACATAAGTCTTGAAGACTCTCGGTATATGCACATATTCTTTTAAGGCTTTTGAAATTTTATGCCATAGTCATTGAATTCATCAGTTAAAAGTAACTGATTAGCTCATCTGTGTCGTGCAAACAGATTTTCATCCCGACTCGACATGCTGTCGTGATGCTGACCAAGCGTCAATATGCGATGAAATAGGAGGCTCTTGGCGTTCTTATTTGATGCTTATGGTTAGGGTTCAGGTTAAAAGTTCGGGATTAGGGGGTAGGGTTCGGTTTGAACTGTTGTCCAATACGGATGCCAAAAGTCTCCTTTTGCATCGTATATCGATGGTCAGGTAGCAGCACTATGTGACACGTCGGGATGAGACTGGGCTCGTCGTGCACATTGTAGTGTATGCTTATTGTTCCCCCAAGATACCGGCCTTCTAGAGACGATTGATGCATTTGTTTGTTGAGTCCTGTATTTGTGATACACTGTCACATTCTGCTCTGTTCAAGCAGAGTTGGCAATAACAGCCTGATGTAAAATGAGTATTGGTTCATCTGGGCTATTACATAATCTCTGCCCGCCATTTTTCATCGCTCACTCTTGAATATTTTTGTGTATTGTGTATTTTATTGTGTATTTTTCTACTTTCAATTTAAAAAAGCATTAAAAAATAGTTTTCTGTTTCAAATGGCATACAGTTTCCCGGTAAGCAGTTTTTTATTTTTTACATTTTTGACAATTTCTATGTAATAGGAGACTAAGCTCTTGCTAATTAATTAGACTTATTATTTTGAAGTTCAATTGGTATCTTCGGAAATAATGTGATCTTACGAAAACTAATGCCGAATTTTGTGTACATTTTTGACAATTTCTATGTAATAGGAGACTAAGCTCTTGCTAATTAATTAGACTTATTATTTTGAAGTTCAATTGGTATCTTCGGAAATAATGTGATCTTAAGAAAACTAATGCCGAATTTTGTGTAATAAAATTGAATTTGTGTTTAATTTTGACATAAAAATTTAGAGGCTTCATGTTATTGTCGCAATTTGAAAATTTTTGTTTCATTGCACATGCAGACACTCAAGCTTCCGCATCCACACCTGCGCGCACACACACACACACACACACACACATGCACGCATGCACACACACATGCACGCACAGACACAGATGCACATAGACACGAAGAAAGAAACATGTCTTTCCAGTTAGAATTTTACATCTGAAAATACCTGCATACAGGTCTAATGCTGCTGAATCTTTCAAAACTGCTATTGACTTGGCTTCTGTTGGGTGTCAACTTGTCTTCACCTCATACCAGTTTTGACAAAGACAAATCCAGAAGTTACTACGTTTTATCTTAGTTGATGACTATCCTGACAATGTCTGTATCATGTTGATCATAACTCCTGCTTACAGGGTCATAAGGTTGCTCCGTGGGTAATTTTCCACACATTGAACAATTCTATCAAACTCATTTATTTATTTAAAATACTACATGTTATGTGTCTCAAACACTCAACACTGTGTAGAAGCGTAATATTGTAAATATTCTAGTGCATGTGTGTTCCACATCTCAGTCCTGGTAATTACAACTGGCAACTCTTGACAGGTCAGAAGGCTTTTTGCAAAAAAGAGAACAGGCGCTATTTGTTGAAGTTGACATGCAGTCCGTCTACATGTAGATGACGAAGATTAATATTAGTTTTCATGCCTTTGCTTCTAAATGTGCTATACATACAACTTTGAATGGGTGGAGGCTGTTTTATATACATGTCCAAAGCATGTGAAATGTTATGAAAGAACAGTTATACTTTCCATTCACCCACGGTGTCTCAACTTTCTATTCATTCGTGGTGTTTCAAACAATGGAAGTATTTCTAGTGAATCACTAAAAAGAGAAAGCAGCCATAGTACAGTGCCTGGCTTGTAGGGTATGCAAGCCACATGACTGCCCAGAAGTAAAATTCAGTGCTACTATACCGCCGTCTCCGTGTTATTGTCAGTGTATTGTCGAGCTGGGGCTTCTGTGAAGTCACTTTTTGTTCCCCTGTGAGAAAAAGACCACTCAAGTCAGGCTCTATACAACAACAACAACTTTATCGATGATATTTATTTTTTTTTCCACCTTTGCTACAACAACACTCTCTCCTTTGGGAGTTTTGCCATGAAAATAAGTGCACAAAACATTCCAGTTTGTGAGGATTTCTACCAAGACTCCAGTATCCTGGAGTAATTGGGTAGACATGAACAATGATGCCTACAAAACAATAAATTAAAGAAAATAAGTAAAGGTAAATGTGGAAAAGAGATTTTCCTCTATGGCGTGGGCCCTATGTCCAATCAGAGGAAACTTTTAATGTTATTTGGAGCTTGTGATGCGCCTACATTCAGACTGGTAAAACATTAAATAGAAAAACCTGAATTCATGCATGGACAAACATAACAAATGCTGGTGCCTCTGTGCATTTTTTCTGGCATAGTTTGCGTTCATTCAGCCAATGACCTGAAACTTTCAAAAGTCAGCTGCGTATGGTACCCAAGGGATCAATGTTTATGCGAAGGAATTGTTTTTTTGGGATTTTTGTCAATGAAGCAAGGGAGATTTGGAAGGGTCTTCATTATGCATATACCATTGCACGCCAGTGCAGGGAATCGGAAGGGTTTATTGGAGTAAAAATTTAGCTTCAAATGAGGAAGGAGACCTGATTGAAAGAAGTAGTAAGACTGTTGTAAAAGTGAATGAATCCGTGGCTTGGAATGCAGGGAAATTTGAACTCTCCAAAATTGTGCGTTGAAAGCCCCACAAGCATAACCAAGAGAAAAACCAGTAATATACAAATTTTTGGGTACACAATCATAAAATTTGAATCTGTGATTGTTTAGGTGCCTGTCTGTGGCTGCATTATTTTTCTACACTGATGAGGCTTGGTCATAGGGCCATAGGGACAGAAGAAAACAAAAAATCTGACTGACACAAACTAATATTATATTGCATAATCATGGTGTTGTTGTTGTTACTCAATATGGGTAATGTTCTCAGCAATTCTGACTATCTGAGAGCAATCTACTGCGTGTCACTTTTCAATTAACACCATGATTATGCCTGTCGTCAAAGTAGTTTCAGAATAGTTAGCATTTTTGTTTGGGAGGAAGTTTGCTCGAAAAAGGACTGCACTTTACAGGGTTAACTGGCAGTTCATGCTCAAAATCCCTCCAATTCGGATGAATTAAAACTATTCTGCATAGAAGAGGGAGCTAAAATTCCTCTACAAATAAGTAAATGATTCATAGCCAGTTATTGCAAAGGTTTGATTGCAGTTGTTGCAGCCAAAGGTGGCATAGCCAGTTATTCGTTTTAAGGGGGGAATTGATCTCTCACATGGGTGGTGTAGCTTTTGAAAAACTATCTGCCTCCAGTGAATGAAATCACCATTTAAAACTGCCATTTTGTGTTTATTTGTGTTGTCTTTGTGTAACATTAAAATTAGTGGAATGATTTGAAACATTTAAATATGCCGCATAAGCAAAAATTTTGGAAGGGGGCAAATACTTTTTCACGCACTGTAGTCCAAGATTGACATCATGAAAACTGATGCCATGTTTGGCTCAGGATGATTGACTTTGATTTTAATTTTTGCATGGCGATTAGAACTGGCATCATGACAATGTGTCAGTTATATAATTTCTCAAATGAGTTACCCTTTCAGTATGGCTAATCGCCAGACTTGCTTGTAATGGGAGGTGGAAATGTATGGGGGTTTTATTTGTATTGTGGAGGGGCAAAGAAAAATGAGTAGCAAACATTTGGCCTTCCTTGAGCTAACTCCTCCATGACCAAATTTTCTCTTTTCATTGTGTTTATACTGACAGAATGCTGGATCACTTCTTGTCTGACTGCAGCATCTGAAACTGCTTGGTTGTCAAGACGTTTTAAGGCTTTACCTGCATGGTTCAAGAAATGCTGTAAGCTGCTTTGCTATATAGGTGAGTACAAAGATTGGCTCGCATCTCCCCAAAAATTGTCAACGAATGTAAGACCCTGTTGAAGTCAGCCTTATGTCACACGTTCTGTGCTGCTCTTTTCTGAACTTATTACATTAACCTTGGGCAAGACTTTGCAGAAAGGGAACACCAAATACAATTTTAGGAGAATAGGTTCTGAAACAGATTTTTTATTTTTTTTTTTGTGTTAAAGCAGTGTTATTTTGTCGATGGAGTCTGTGGCGAATATTGTCTCAGGCTCTATTTATCAATAAAATTGTCCCAGAGCCTCAAGGTGAACCATATGTTCAAATCACCCCCTTTGACATTATGTTCTCATCAGGTTAACTACAGATTTTTGTTGCTAATTACCTTTTAAAAATGCCTGCTCAATTTATGAAGTGGGGGCTAATTACTATGTGAATGTGGACAACTTAAGCCCAGAGGCCTGCAGCAGTTAATTGGCATTAATTATCGCTTAATTAGCCAGATCTTTGAGTTAAACATTATCCGGAAGAGTCCCCAGTGGTGGTGGTTTGGGGTACCTTCTATTCCCTCATACAAGTAAAACTCACTGTGACAAGCTTCGGCCTTTTGACGGGACTCCGTACTCTTAATCCGAGCGTTTCCCCCCTTTGCTTGGTAAATAACAGGTTCCGCTGTTGACTGGGACACTGAGCTTTTAATTGCGTAATTTTTGCACACTTTTTGTTTCTCGCTCACAGGTTCTCTGGCCTTTTTTACCCTCTCCCCCTCTGGCCGGCCAAGGACAATGCTTCCACACCTGCTTCCCAGGTACTGTAAATTGCCCGGATTACATAAACCGTTCTCATGACCTTCTGCTTGTCCCAAGAAAATAGGCTCCTTCAAACAGTCACAATGGGGTTACTTGAGAACACAAAAGAGTATCAAATATCTTAATCCACCACTTGCTTGACTGACGTGTGTTTGTAACATTATGGCTATTATATCCATATGCCCATAGTTTTGATATTTCTGATGGATTTTCAAAAGAGTAGCAAACATATTCATTGACTAATGTAGACATTTTTTGGGATCTGAAAATTTCAGCTATATTTCTCTCAGCTTTGAGCATAACAGGATAAAAAAGTACTTCAGAATGTTGGCAACGTGTGAATATGGAATTTCATTCACAATTAATCATTCACAGCTCTTTTGTGACTCCTTTGAAGATTTCAAACTTTGGATGGGAAGCAATTTCCTGAAACTCAGGAAAACAAGGCTGATATCATCGTTTTAGGATCCTTTGACACTATTTAAGTTATTGCCAGTGATCTTGGCCCACTCACCCTTTATGCCAAATCTGGAGTGAAGAATCTTGGTTGTTCTTTGGTTCTGCTCCAAAATTAGATATAAGAATTAATTCTGTGATCAGTGCCTTGTTTTACCGACTAAGAATTATAGTGTAAGTTCAGAGTTTCCTGTCCTCTCAAGATTTTGAGATGGTGGTCCATATATTTGTCCCATTTAGGTTGGACAATTGCAGTGCCCAATACGCAGGTGTCTGCCAGGTATCGCCAGAATGCGGCTGATAGACTTTTAACTGGTAATACGCAGTATGATCACATTACGCCCGTCTTGGCTGCTCTCCATTGGCTGCCAGTTAACCACAGAGTTGATTTTAAAGTTTTATTACCTCCGCCAAATGAAGTTGGCCGGAGGTTATCGGTGCCGTTTGTTTGTTTGTTTGTTTGTGAACAAGATAACTCAAAAACTAATGGACGGATATCTCTGATATTTTGTGGGTGGGTCGCTATTACATCAGGATGGACCCTATTGATTTTGACCACAATCAGTCAAAACATATGGCCATCTTGAAATCCTATGACACTCGATAAGTGGACTTTGCTCCCACTCACAAAGATTTACACTGTGCTGCCTCGGCGGAGGTTTGCACTCTAAGAGTACCTCTAGTTATTTAAAGCATTGAATGGCCTGGCTCCAACTTACATCTTTGACCTCCTGACCCCATATGTTTCCCCAAGAACTCTTAGGTCCTCTGATAAATTGCTTCTGGTTGTGCCCTGGTCCACACTAAAAATGAAAAGACAATGTGTGCTTGCCGTTGCTGGTCTATAGGACAGGCTTACACTGTATGATAGGCCCTCTGCCTACGTGGAAATGTTTACAGTGGGGTGCCCAAATTTTTGCACCCCACTGTATAAAAAAAAATTAAAAATCAATTATTTCTATCACCATTCCCTGGTTTTTCATTTTAACTCCTCCTGCTTTCCTTCTCTTATAGTGTTTCATTTGTATTCTTATGTCTCACTGCACAGCACTTTGTCAGGACTGCATGTTTTTAATGTGCCGTATAAATGGATGTGACTTAACTTGACAGTCATTCTTAGGAAAGCAGATCCTTTATTCACCTAACAAACAGGGATGCTTGGTGTTTCAGTACTCAAAAAATGCATCCTCCATTTCTTGAGGGGGACGTGGTGACAAATCTTTATGATCTCATACACCCGGGTTAGGACGAACAGAACGGGCAATAAAGATGAGCGTTGTCACATCGCTTTGGTTTTCTTCGTATGTGGCGACTTTTAACAGCTTTTATGCAATATTGTTAATATAATGGAAAAAAAACCTATTTTGAGGAGGTAAAAGCCACGACAATACCGCTTTCTGCCGCAGCAAATTCACTTGTGTTCATATTGTCAAAACCACATATTAGCCTTTTCAGGAAATAGTGATATCAAAGTGACAATCAGCGCATTTTACCCTGATACGTTGATAGACAGCTGATAATTTCCATGTCCTAAAAAGACAGCGACAGATAAGGGTTTTTGTTTGTTTAGTTATACTTTACAACCCCTTGATCTTGGTAATTAGTCACAACTGGTGCTTTTCCCTGTGGCAGTGATAGAGCGTAATTAGTGACTGCAGGCAAGGTGCTGTGCAAACCAAAAAAGACCCCTTCACTTGTCCCAGGGTAATTGGAGTCCTCTACCGTCGTGAACAAGCAATTATTCCCCTCAGTGCCACTAAATATAGTTGACACTGCTCTTTCAATAAACTTGAAAGTTGAATCATGAAAGGTTTCGAGCAGTAGCAAACTTTACAAGACTTATCAAATGTTGTTAATTAATCAGGACTATAAATTTTATTATTTTTTTTTTTACATTCCCAGTTGTAAGCACTTGGAGATAGTGGTTTTGCTACTCTGAAAAGTTGTATGTGTAAATCTGGCGATTAGATTGGATCAGAATGCATTGCTTACTGTCTTCCAGCATGTCAAGCCATGTAGGTGCAAAGCAGCAGATTTTATGGGAGATTTCATGAACATTGTGAAAACTTGTTTTATCTGTGATGACTTGAAACCTCAGAACAAAAAAAGAGATGATGTGATTAAGAGAATGGATCCAACACGTACGAGGCATCTGCCAATGGCCCGGAAGCTAGAGAGAGAAAAAAAAAATGATGGAGACGTGGGGGAATTTTCTATTACCCACAACAATCTCTGGGTTTCCAATCTTACTAGATAGTACTCAGTAAAGCAGCACAGGGGTCGATGATAGCAGTCAGGTTCAACGTGCAATACCATTTGCCTCAGTGACAAATCTAACTCTGTCCAATCTATTGAGCCTAATGGAGCTTATCTTGTACTTGTTAGTCAGTCTAAATGTATTAGATACATGTTACCTTGAATGTCAGCAGTATAGCCGTACAGTCAATCTCCACTATACAGGAGCACTTGAATTTGATTAATATTGACCTCAGTAAGTGGACTCATTTTGATGAAGACAAACTGTTTTATGATTCAAAAGTCAATTTTCCCCTAGATTTATTGTCCTGAGAGTTTTCCATTCTTCTCATATTTGTTTCACAGTGTCGTGGTTTGCTTTTGTTGCAATTCTGTGCGTATTTTCACTGACAATTCATGGTTTGAGCTCTGTTTTGCCCTTAGATCTTTTGATAAATTAACAGAACAAGATACGGACCTCTTTTGAGCTACACTACACAGCAAACATCCCAGTGTTAACTGAACTCCAGTAGAGTTTATATGAGACCAACTGGTCTCATTTAAACTCTACTGGAGTACAACTAACACTGGGTTTTTTGCAGTGTTTAAGCGAACCACCATTTTCAAACATAGTCAGGACAGTTAATTTACACTATAAGCAGGTTTGACACTTTCACCTGGGATCTCGGTATCGAAGTGTGCGGCTCTCCGTTCCCCGAGCCCTGTGGCAACTCGTTGCCGCTGTCAGGTGGTCTTGGGCCCAGTATGTGAGTTTTATTTATGCAGATCTTTAGCGGAGCGTTGGACCGCGGAGTCCGATGCTTCACTGTTATTGCATTGATTTCCCCGTGGTGCATTAAACTCGGAGAGCCCCTATAGTTCGCCGTGATTGAGATGAGGGTAGTATTTGCGCTGAAGGTGCTGATGTTAATCGCTGAAGTCTCTACAGGGCAAGATCTCTGATAGTGAGCAGTTGTCAGCAGTACCTTCTCCACAAATACAAACAATAACACCATCACATAATGAGTTCGTTGTCTTCATCATTCAAAGTCGCGCCCTTTCAGATCATCAAGTGTTTGTAGACGGCACGAGCGGAGGCATTCCATCATTGCTGTGAGGAGCGCATTTTGCTTCATATTGCTCCGAAAAAATGTTTCCAGCCTGTAATTAACTTCATCAAAATGGGATTTGTCACTGGCATGTAGGTGAATGAGAGTAATTAAGATTTAGCAGTACAATACGTTCAAGGAAGTGACACAGTGTAATTCTTAAACTGACATGTAGCAAGTGGCGTATTATTTAAAAAAGCTAGTGATGAGAGGGTCCCTTTTCTTTCTTTCAACACTCATTTGAAATCACGCATTCATTTGTTGACACGTTGTAATTTCTCCTTGCTTTCATACCCTTTGACCGCGCTGTGAAATTCCCATTAAGAGATTACAGTATGATATATCTTGTTACTTTTGAGACCGATAAAGCTGCCACCTTCGCAATGCTGCGTTTGCTTCCTTACACCGTTCATACCTGTCTGGACTTGCTTTTTATCCATCAATGTCATGACTTCAACAGGACTTACTAAACAAAAGATGACATGAGATATTTACTCCTGTACCCTCAGGGATATTTTCACTCATTTAAAGCATTAAAACAATTCTTTGACATTGTAAGCCCAGTTGCTGAAACTCATCTCAAGGATTATTTTTTATTGAAACATTATTTCCAGTGAAAGCTTTTGCTTGTTCTTTAAAAACATCACAGTAATCCCTTTCCTCTATGGCCTTAGCAGTAGTTATTTGGATCATAAAAAATCATTATCATGATAATTTAGAAAAACAATTTGGAATTGTAAACTACACAGAGCTTGTGTATAGCTTTTTCCCGTAATTTAATTTTTTCTGTCCAAATGAAAAAAGAAAATGGGCAGAATAAAGCTGGTTTAGTTATAAACAGGAGTGGAGGAAAAGATCCATAATTGTGCAGTTTATTGTGTTGTGGGTGTGACCACAGGGCAGCAGGAACTCAGAAGTGTTGAATGTTTCCTGCACTTCCTGTGTGGGTATCCCGTAGGGGTTAGAGGCCTACTTCATGCTCGGGTAATCCAGAATTAGCTCCCAGGGCTCAGCATGAGATTATTGCAATAAGGCTCTTCTCCATTTTCTCCTTTCCCTCCATCTTTTTACTCATTTCAAAGTTTATTCAGGCTGAGGGAAACATGCAGGATTAAACCTCTGGGTTTTCAGATGCAGTCGTGTAGAAAATGGATCATTCAGCGAGGGCACAAATGACACCGGCCTCGCTCTGACCTTGTCAAAGCACACACTGAGGTGTAAGAAAGCGAGGCTCGCCGCGAGCGTATTTGAGAGGCACAATTAAAAAGGCACACATACTAACATCGGGCATTTATTTCTCACATTTCCAGGTCAGTTTGCACAATGGCCTCTGTGTTCTCGCAGAAGGCGATCAGAGCCCCACCCCACCCCCCCCCCCCCCAAAAAAAAGAAAAAAAAAACAGAAATTGGCGTAATGCTAAGTGGCACTTAGCAATTAGCCGCTCATTGTTCCCGCTGTCCAGAGGTGCAATTTAGACACTTAGCTCTGTGGGAACGGCGGCTCTTTAAAGAGAGACGATCTGAGGGGTTCACTGTACATCACATCGATTACTTTCCTCCTCTCAAAGATCCCAGCTGGTGTAGAGTCTGGAAATAAAAGTGTTGGGTTGGGGGGAGGGTAGCAGAGAGTGGGAGAGAGGGAGGAAGCTGAAAGACAGAGAGGAATGGAGAGGGAGAGATGGAGAGAAACAGTGCAAGAGAGAAAGAGGGAGAGAGAGAGAGGAAGATGGTTTGAGAGAGAAAGTGAGAGGGCATGAAAGAGAGAGGGATGGAAGGAGAAAGAGAGAGAGAGGGCATGGTGCAGAGAGAGAGAGAGACCAAACAAACAACATTACAGCGGCACCCACAGCCTCATATTCTCAAGTGTGCTATACTTCAGTGACATCCTCCCTCCCTGCTGCGAATATCTCATCCCAAGATTTCACAAGCCACCCAGTTTAAGGAATTTGATTCTCTGCCCCCAAATCTCTTCTCCGCTCATTTAGTAAGAAAGACATTTTTGCATATCTTGTTTTTTCAAAGTACTAAAGCTGATCAGAAAAAGTGCACCCCAAAACCAGCCCTTGCTGTACAGCCTGGTTTGCAAACATACGTTTGGTGGGATGATCCTCCCCTGCCTCTGTGTGGCATCAGAGCATTCTCTGTGAGCAAATACTTCTCTTTCAGCCAAAGAGATAAGTGAGATCAGGCTTGGGGAGACATAAGCTCTTTACATAACCCGCGGAATGACCTTTCACAGTTACAAAAGCACGGAGTTCAAACCTTTTAGCACTTGAATATTTCAAAACGATACTGTCAGTTTGTTTCCACATGTGATTAGTCCTGTTCTGCGTTACTTGATGACACTCTTGGAATGTTGGAGCCTAGAGTACATATTTGTTAAAAAAATAAATATATAGTAGTGGTACTGTTTGGAAAAACAAACGCCAATAATTCTGTATGTTAGTCCTTCTCACATTCAGCTTTCCACACATGCATCACAAAATGTGCTAAATGCTACATCCAAAAATGATTCATATGAGCTACATTCCCTTTTACCGATGAGTAAAGGGACTTGGCTAAATAGCCGTCGCAGTTCGAGAAGGAAAAAGCTGGTTCAGAAATTGTATTTGCATATACTACATGGAATCCCTTCTTTGATAAGTGATAATATGTATTTATTTTGCTTTCTTGCTGTTTTAAATAGAGCTTTGCGGGTAGATTCATACTTCACATTTCTGAATGATGAGAGTTTGCCGTGGTATTTTTGCTGAGTGATCACACAGTTTATTGAAATCCAAAAAAAAAAAGTTACAGTGGCAAAAAGGCAATATGTGATTAGCGTGTTTACTGTCAGAAGTCAAGTCATAAAATTAATAGAAAGACTGGCAGCTGTTCCATATTAAAAAATACATATGTGTGATCAGCTATTTTTCCTAACTCTTACTCATTTTCAACCTATTGTTTACATAACCCCTAAAGCCAAGTAAAAAAATAATCCTTGACACCTGGAGATTAAGCCCACCTGGTATTCACTGACCCATTTTAGTGCTTATTGACATCTTAAAAAAGTAGTTGAAAGAGATGGTTTCACACTTGTTTCGGAAATGGACATTTGAAGAACTATTGAGACATTTCATACCTCATTACACTAAGCCGGTGCCCAGTTGGTCATACCTGTTCCATTGACGTATCAAATTCCGGAAAGCTGTGAAATCCATGAGGGATTAGCCGGCCCACTTCTCTGTTTTCATCTTCTGTCATTCACAGACAGAACCATGAGTGGTCACCGGCATCGAATCAACAAAGAAACAAAGACCTAGTCATAAAATTCGCCCGGCGTATTACAGGTAGCAGATACGGTTTCAGTTTTGCACAATTTTTCAATTGCAGGCTTAAGTACATCATATACAATATCATACACCATTGTTTACTGACTTCTACTCATATATTATGTTTACCACTCTGGTGACTGCAACAATTATCGCACATGTACATAGCAGAAATGTACTATTGGCCGTCAATCCTTCATTTGAGCTGATCATTTTTAATAGCAAGCCTCAATTTCAATTGTTTGTGATACCATGATGCATATGCATATTAAGCCATAATCTTCTTTCCTTTGGTAGTTATGAATGGTCTTGTGTAATCATTGTTCAATATGGCAGTAATATTGGGCATCATGAGTGCACCATTTATGACCAGTAGTTCTGTTGCACTAGTCTAGCGTACCCTGTACCTTTTAGATATCTCACTCTGCAGTCACAGTCTCTATCCCCAGTGAAAGCCTATTGGCTCCGACCTGAGGTGTGACCTGGGAGCTTTTAATGAGGTTGGATAAGATAATGTTCTGTCACTAGTACAAATCTTATTTCCCCTTGCAGTGGTTATCCCAGCTTAGCAAGCAGGGGATTTCCTTTTCTAAGAGATGACTGAGACTTAGTGTAATCCAGCAAACAGGGTTAGATAGGGGGGCAATTGGACGGATACATAAAGATTGGGGACTCCCCCCCCCGCCCCCCGCCCCGCCCCTTCCCGGGGTGTCCAATCTCTTGGGGAACAGATTCACCCCACTATGGAGTGTGTTTGGCTCACCGTTACAACAAATGCGGTTAGCGTTCTACAAATTTAATGTGACTGACTGGCATGTAATCAACATGACCCATGTGCTGCAAAAGTTCTACCTCGTCGATATCTCACTGAGGTGCCCATAAGTGGACACTGCCACCGTCTCAAAACCTGAAAGCTGAAATTTAAATGTGGTCCACATTGTATGGATGTACACATCAGTGGATCAAATTCTCTAATTTGAGCTTGTGTTCATTGTTTACTGTGCCAGCATGCTGTAGTATGGAGTCCAAGTGACAAAATCGTGTCACTGTACAAATTCTTACAGGTAATATTAATCTGACTGGAGTTAATAAAATCTATCTTGAGCATCTTTCTCTGAAATGCTCTGTAAATAATAGCCATTTTTTGCATGAATTCTCAAAAAACACTGGGAAACTATGTATGTTCTATGGAACAGTCAACCAGGAAAAGATTTTTTGTCCTAAATGTTATTTTCTACAGAAAACTAAATGGGATGAAAGTCTTATGGCCTAACTCAGTCAAGAATTCCCACCATTTATATAACATTTTATGAACACAGATGCAGTTAATGTCATATAAATTTACCGAAGGCCTTAAAGAATCAGCAGAACCATTCAGTCTTGTGCTCTCGCTTTTTTGTGTAACCACCTACATACAGTGAGATTTGTTGGTATATTATTGTGAGTGGCCATGACTCCCACAATACCAGCCAACTGGAGCACATGCTTTCAGCTTCAATATGTGGGTATGTACAAAATAGAGCCGTTTATAATTGTATTGCTGTCCAAATACTTATGCACAACACTGTAGGCATAGCTTACTTGTGCTTTAATCTGGGCTTTGTTTACGGAGTACTAACACAGTGCCCATTTGTCAAAGATCGCCACTGAGAAAGAGATTGTGTTTCAGATCCAGAAGTACTTTTATATTGTAAACCCATGTATTTGTTAAGTAAACAAAACGTCTCTGTGTTTTTGGCTTTGGTTAGGTGGGAAGGATGTAACCGGACGTCTTAATTCTCACCCAGGTAAACTTCAGCTTCCGTTCACAGTTCTCAAAGAACACATAAAAACTCAGGTGTACAAGGCATAATAGCCTATTGTATTTATAACACCTTTTTTTTCTATAACATTTAATTTAATAGTGCTTGGCATTCATACAGTAGACTACTAGTCCATTGCATGGATAACTGTAATTAACTACAATATCAAAGACTTTAAAAAACATAATTCTTCACAAACCAGAACTGTCTGACCTAAAAAGGGTATTTGGAGAGGCCTTTTTGAATCGCATGGTCATCCATGCACTACATGAAAGTTCTACTTTTAAAGAAATATGCTAATAAAACAATGAAATGCAAAGTTACTGCATGCCCGTGTGTGGAGGTACACTCCAGTCAAAATGATTGGAAGTTTTTTTGGAAAAGTCAGCTGTTCTTTTTTCTTCTCCTTTAAGTTGAGCCAAACAGACTTCTTTGGGATCATGCTGTGTAACGACCTGGGTACATTTCTCAAAAGCACAGATGCCAGCTTACGTAATGTAGTTGGAACCACTGACTATGTATGGTTGAACTGTCTAAGTTAGCAATGATGTTTTTGGGAAAAGTAAGTCCTCACGTAGTTGATTTATCTGTGTGATTCCCAGTGGACTGTGTGACATTTCACAATACTCCTCTACATCCATTAGTACAAATGATTAATGGTGTCAGTATGAATATAGACATCTGTCTTTTTAAACTTTTGCTTAATTTTAGTTTCCTTTATGTGTTTCTTTATGTTTCTTTGGTTACCAATAAAATTGCTTTTCAGGAACTGGCTGGTAATCGTGATATTTTTTTTAAGGTTTGCATATTATTTAAGTCAGTAGGATATGTGCATCCATCACCCTCTCCAAGTGTATAATTTGTAAACTCATGTTTTTAAGGCGCAGGAGAGATTTTTTAAACTAATAAGTCACGCTTGAGCGGCCTAAAACCCGCTAATTAAAACAAACACGCACGGCTTACTGAGGCTAATCACTTGAAACACTTGTGGTCAATCAAAGAAAGAGGAAGAAGAAAGAGGGAGGAAAAAATGGGGACACAATAAAACAATGGAGGATTTAACCGCTGAACAAGCTGTCACCTCACTTCTGAGGGTCGAGCGCACCAGGAGGAAATGGGGACATCAGAGGCCATGTAATCTGTCCTTTGTAAACATTGTCCTGCTTCTCCTCAGCTATTTCACACCAGCAGGTTTCCCCAGCCCCAGGAATTATGGAAATTACTCCCGTTTTTTACTGGAGGGCCTTTGCTGAACCCTCAGGACACCAATCAGAGCAAATATAGAACCAATTCTCCCAATTCCTCGTCACAAACACGTTTTTGGGGCAAAAAGGAATGATAACAGGCATTTTGAGAAGTACCACTTTGCTGTAACCTAAGCATGAAGTTCAAAATTAGCCTTTTTGATGCAACCTTTAGTCTTGCCTAAAACGATACAACCTCTTGCCCTTATGGGAATATTAAATATCATTTGTGATCAATTTTATGTTTTGTTTTTTTTTTTTGTATTACATAATCTAATTTTAATCGTTAGGCATATAAAATTATACATCAGGCCATTGGTCTCAAATTCATTTATCTTTAATTCTTTATACATTTTATTTATTTTCTTTTACGATATTTATTTGTATACCCTCAGAAATCATCGTAACTCTCAGGGTCCATTTGACAAATTAGTTCTTGGAAAAAGTACCTTTAAAATTTGCCACTGTGTTTGGATTATTTCTCTGCCTGTAAACTGGATGCAGAAAGGAGCTCAGAAAGTGTCCTTGCTTTTGGGGGAAATTAGGGTTAATTTGTTTTTTTCTTTCTTCTATTATTCATTCTGGAATGATAAGCGCTACATCGCTACATCGACATTACATGGCTCATTGTTCAATTCCAGTTTTTTTCTCGGATTGCATTGGCCTATCTTGACAGTTCACATGTATAATAGCAAGTGACCAATATCTAACTAATGTAAACACATCTGCCCTCCAAAACGGCACGCATGCACACATTCATACATTTTTGCACCAGTCATCTGCATCACCAACAAAAAAAAACTTCAAAACTTCAAAAACTTTGTGAAAGCACTCAGAGATAATGGACATGCTTGTAGCAAATATATAGATGGATTTTGCTGTATGGGACAGCAAACAATTTGTCAGTTGCACGCGATAAAGTCGAGAAGGTGAGAAAAGCCAAATGGCGAGCTTTTGCAGTTTTGAAGTTAGGTGTAACCCAAAATGAAAATTTCCTTAATTTTGAATAAGGACTGGATTTAAGGTTTCAAGGTTGATGGCTATGATGAAAGAAAGCATTTTTTAATAGAATTTACGCAATTATGCTTATTAGGTCACACGATCCAAGATGGCCAACACCCGATATGTAGAAATACATCATTCTATTTTTCTCAAAAACCATTCCATGTCTTGTTTTGAATTTTTGTACACACTTTATGAACATCATATTGAAGGTTTTGAGCCAAAGGCAAGGGAGATTTGACAACAAATAAAAATTTTAGGGGGTCTAGAAGGGGACCTCAAAATGTGGTCAGGCCTGAGGGCCTATGCTGAGGTGTCTAAGACACCCCAACATGGATATTACTGTTTTATTTGGCTCAAAACGTAGATCAGAGGGAGATCTACACACTCACAAACTTCATGCAGATATCTTCGCTTGTTCTCGAGATATGTGGCGGAAATTCCCATACAGAGAAAATCCGTCTCAAAGTTAGATGAATGTTTTTTTTTTGGCCAAGGATCATCAATATACACACCATATATTGTCAATGTTCAGTTATTATGCCTTCAAAAGCCACCAGGAATGTATTCTGAGAAGTGATTTTGAGAATATGTGAGGTTTTACGAAATGAACCAAGAGCAAACACCAGTAAAATGCAAAAAGGAGGCTTTATTTCTGAAGGGGGAAACCCCCCAACAGAGCTGGCAACAGTACAATGTCCGCAATCCAAAATCAGAATCCAAAGGGCGAAATCCAGAGTCATACACAGGGCACCAATCACAAAAAATCGTAGTCAGACAAAAGAGGTCAAAAAACAAGAATGCGGCAAAAGTACAGGGAGTAGGCAAAGCTCGATATCAAAGACGGTCCAGTCAGAAAGATAAACACTGAGAGATCAAGGCGAGAAACGTGGCACGAGAAAACTAGGGAGAACGATCTGACAAGAAAGTGTACCAAACAGACATCTTATATACACACCCGGGGTAAACACATGACCAGGGAGAACAGGTGCAATCAGTGGGAACAATGATCAAGGAGAGACACATGAGGAATAAACTAATTACATGAATTAGGCTGTAGCCAAAACACAGACAGGGATCACAAGACAAACCTAAGTACAAAACAACAGCTCCGGTTAAGGAGTACTAAAGTGCCAAGATAAAAGAAAAGGAAAGCACAAAGTATAAGTGGAAATCCACAGAAACTTGCAGCAGAGATAATTAGGGATAGGCAAGGAGGCGGAGACTAGAATAGGGCGACAGCTGAGAGATCATTAGTCAATTAGTAAGTGCAGCTATACAATCCCAAGTGCTTGTTAGTAAGTTAGTCCAAATATACAAGGTTAGTGTGGATTAGTATTGAGCAAAAACAATAAACTGTTAGTATGTGTTAGTAAGACAGAAAAAGAGAGAGGAAGGAAGAACACGAGATAATGAAAGAAGATTGAAACCCAGAAACCAATAAATCACCCGAATGAGTGTCACACAAGACAAGGGACCGTGAGCAAAGATACACACCTGACAAGACAGGGGAGACAAAGTGCAAAGCATGAAAATGAAAACATGGCTTGGAAACTAAATGATCTAAACATGAAAAATAGTAAACAGGAAATCTAAATACCAAATACACAATACATAATCTAAGAATGGTCAGACAAGGTCAGTGGTCTCTAAACACAAGAATCAATAACATGGCAGAGCCAGGCACAGAACTTAACATGACACGCAGAATCATAACATGAGCAAAAAGCAGAATCACAACAGAATAAAATAAAAAAGGATATATTTTTTTTTACATTTTGGTGAATTTTAGGGTTACACCTAGTGCATTTGTACAAGCAAAAAGATTCCAATCGGGCCATTCTCATTCATGTCTTACGGCTACGTATCAGATTTGTATGTGATCTCGGACCACGTGAGAGTGACTTGATTCTGATTTGAATATCAGATTTATTTACTGGTTTACTGTGTCCACACAGCCCTGAAAACATAACATTTGTGCCACATTATGGCAAAATAATCCGATTTGAGCCACTTCAGCCTAGTAAATATCTCTTTTTTTGCTTTTTTGTCATTGTGATCCAGGGCTACTGAACAGTCATATTTCACTGCAGTAAAATGATTAACGATCAGCTTACTTTGTGACCATAGGGCATTATGAGCATCTTTCAATTCAATAACTGAATTTTATCTGCAATGACTGCATCTAAATGGTTTTTAACAACTAAACTGTTTGCCATAGTGCGTGCCTTGCTGACTGAGTTAGGGAGTGGTTATTAGTTACTGAGACCAAAATGGCATAACAGAAAAAAAAATGTTGCGAAAGCAAGTTTTCATCATCAGTCATGAACTTTCAGGGCAGATTAAGATTATCTTGCGGCCAAATCATTTCAAACATGCACTAAGAACAGGTCTGATGTTGCACGGGCAACTGCTTGTGTCGGATCTCTTTCCTCATCACTTAGTGTTGTGCCTGGAACATCTAGTCCATAATGGCCATGTTTTAATAATTTGACAGTGGGCTCTCTGCCAAGTGTGTGAATAGTTTGACACAAGGATGTGTTGAGAAGCTGTTAAGATAAACATGTAACTTGTTGGGCTTTGGATTCAAAGACAGGTTTTTTTCTTTCTTTCGCTGAAGTACTAATTTAAAGGAAGAAGTGGAGAGCATTGAATGCTTGAGTTTAATCTTCCCCTGGGGCAAAACTGAAGACTAACAAGTTCTTCCCTTGTCGCTTTCTTTCATTCATCCTTTAAACTCTTTCACTTACATCTCTCTGCTCCTTGCTGGGTTGAATTTCTCCTACAGGTTATGTCCAAGTTCAGGACAGCCACTTTTTCTCAATTTATAAGCTGTTGGTCACTGTTGGCAGGGTGAGGATTTAGCCATTAAAATCCATACATTGCCATTTTAACAAGAATAAAGAATACCTGGTAACAAACAAATTAGGGAACTGCTCATTTTGATCAGAAGTCAGGACGAGATTCTTGATCTGTGTTTTACATCGAAAGATGCTTTCAATGCAAGATATACCTCTGTCTGCCTTCATAGCTCTAAGTCAAAGCCAGTTATAAATGATTTACCGCAAGGGATGTTCATCTTAATAGAGTGTGTATGTGCATAACCTTGCTTTGGTTGCCCTTCCCATAATTTATGTTTACTGATTCGAACCAGTGACGTCTCTTATTTAATTCAAAGTCATCAGAAATGTTTATAGTCCAGTCAATCGGTCGGTAACGTTAGGCTTGTCTGTAGAGCAACTGTTTAGGAACACAACATCTTGCCAGGCTGTTTCTGTTCCTCCAGCTTCTGATGCTCACAGTTAAAAATACTTTTATTAATTTGTTTATGCTGTAACACTGAAATTGTTTACAAATACAACTTGTTATTGTTTGAGAGCACCAGTAGGCCTTACAAAAAGAAATGTCAACCATTTACCACAAGTCCCTCACAGAGTTCCAGGAAGTGTCATTGGAAGGCTATACCACCAAACGCCATGTTGACTTAATGAATCATGTTCATGTTTTTTTAGTGGTAGAGGTAAATATAGTTTTATGTGTCCTTATCAGATGATATTAAACAAAAAAGCCTTGAATAAACTGCAGGTGGCAGTGTACCTCGAACATCAAGACTGTGAAAGATTTTTTATATACTTTTAATATACTTACTTTTATCATGGCAATGACAAGAAAATTCATTTCGACCTGGAGTCAAATGAAGGATGAAGCACTGGTACTTCTAAGATTCTGGTTCAGATTTCATGCAGCAATGTCATAAATAGCAGGGATGATATTGTACTGCAGACACCCACACGATTCTTTTTTAAACAATGGGTCAGGACCTTCTGTAGCACTGTTTCATAAAACAAAATTATACAACAGGGAACTTTTATCTGCTCTCCCCCAATATACGACATTAAACAATCCCTCATGTTAGTCATCTTGGGACTTTGCTTTTTCTTAACACCTGTGGCCTTACTGTCTGTTTGTGTTTTTCTTTATCTGGCTAAGATCTTTGTCAGACCAGCATTTTGTACTCTATAGTTCTGAATAGACAGCAGCCTTTATACTTATCTGTCCCCTCTGTTTTTCTGTGTGTCTCTTGGCTTGCTTATATACTCTTGGTTGCCGACTAGCTTTGAACAGTCACCAGGTGTTAACTCTGTTTAGTGGCTGACTGATTTGGCTGGGTTGTGTTCTCATGTACGGCGGACCATCAAACAATATTTCCATAACCCCTAAAATTTGTTTACCCTTCCTAAAATTGCTGAAGAAAAAAACCAAATAACCCATGTTTGTTGTGTTTAAGTCCGTTAGAGCTATAGAAAGTGTGATGCCTTGTGTGTTCTATGGCTCAAAGAATCAAGGTTATGTTCCCATGACGCCACAGTGTTTGATGATGTGTCACAAAAATTTTCATGATACATAAATGCCTTGTACTTCAAAAAAGAGCATAGCCTTAATATACAGTCAGCCAGATACCAATCTCGAGTTCAAATATGGGTGAAACGACCACATATCTTTAATATCACCTTCATAGTCCTGAAATATTCACTCGGCATATAGGACATTCAGAGACCACCCTTCTGTTTATTCAAGTTTCATCAAAGTTTGCTTTTAAAGTCAATTTTTATAATGTCAGACAATGCTGCATTAAATGTATGGCTGTATGTACAATGACTGTCAGTAACCTCAGCCAACAAGCATCGAAAGATTGATTCATAAATGACTTCAGTGATTCAATCCAAAATCTAATCAATTTATATTTTGAAAAGTAAAGTGTTGAGCTCTTGAAATGTGTTATTCAGACCGAACATATCCTAGCGCACTGACAGAGACTATGACTGACAACCATGCAAAGTCAAATAAAGTGCATCAAACTGTGTTGTAATGCTGGTAGTTGAAACAGAGCCAATTTGACTCTTCCACTCTAGATTTGCCACTCTTGCTTTAGGATGTAACAGCAGTTTTATACACATTGCAAATATTAATGTGCGCTGAACTGTATGAACAGACAGAACTGTGAGTGATTATTTGAACTGTAGCATGTGAAGCGTTTCTTGCATGACGGCTCCGCAACTTGGTTGACTGGCAGCCATCTTTGTCTCCAGACAGTTAGGCACCTCCATTTAATACAGGTCTGCTAATGGCCAAGTTAAACCTGACAGCAGAAATGTCAACAACTGCCTGGTACCTGTGAGATTGTGGGCAGAGAAAGAGATCATTGTGTCATTTTGTTTATACTGTAGCAGTTTTCTTCACGGGTCAAAGATTTTCCTTGGGAGACACTTCACTGACATTTTAAATGGCATATTTTACATGAATCTTTCAACTAGGATAGGGGAGGAATTCTTGTGCAGTAGATGTCATGAGAACTGGAAATTCTAACACTAAATGAAATAAAGTGATTTCTCATGCTGTTCTACTTTCAATAAAATAATCATTAGGCACATCTTGTGAGACAGATGCCTCATTTTAATTCATGTTGCGTCACGCTGAGAAACATATTTGCACAATCACAATTTATTGTTACCATAATACAGAACAGCAAAACACCAATGCTGCTACTACTACTACTACTACTACTGCTAATGATAATAATAATAACGTGCTTCACACATTATTCCATTAAGATTATAATTTTGATGTTGCTGTTGAATGCTTGAATACACCACTTTTTCATTAAAGAAACCTGGGGTGAGCTAGGTTGCGAGGTTACTTCAGTGCTTTTCCCCCTGTTTATATAGCATTTTGTTAGCTTTCTTATTTCAGAGAGGGCTATGCACGTGAAACAAAGACAGGCAAACAGCAGGACGCATGCTCTATTTGAGCCAGTGGAGCCTTAATAAAGTACTCTCTCAACGGGGTAGCCAAACTCCTCCAAAACCTGACAGCGGGGAATATTTTGGGCAATTTATCCAAGGCAGCGGAATTTGGGTTTTGTGGATGTCTTGAAGAAAGAAGGGCCCAGTACAATGATCAGACTGAGCGGCCTTGTTTGCAAACAGATTTGGGACCAGGTCACATAGCTCTACGCTTACCTGGGCTCCGTTGGTAACGGACATGGTGGGACCAGAACTAAGTACATCTCATCTGGCAGCTGTGCAAATACGGGTAGACAAAGAAGGAAGGATTTGGAAAAAGCATGTGATGGTGAGAAGGCTACCAGTACCAAACCCAGCTGACTCATTAACACCAAAATAGGCATTTATTAACAAGGTGACGGAAAATTCAAAAAGGATTTTGAAGCTATCTTTGTCCCAGTTTACATGCGCAATCGGGGAATCGATTTATTCACTGAAGCATGTCCATCTCTGCTGCAATAGGTGGCAGTATGCCTCCTTTTAGCTTGTTGGTGTTGCACCTTTTTCTGGTTGACCTATCACATCACAGACTATCAAAAAACTATCAAAAAACTAGTTAGCTGGCAGCAAACTGGTAGCATGTTGAGTGGTGACAACATGGACAACCTTACGGCTCTGTTCATTTCATACGGACTGTGCGCTATGCTTTTCGTACAATTAAGATGCACTGTTCTTAGTGGTTATGGCAAGCCTATTGCCAATGTTGCTATTCTGTACTTTGTGCCCTCTCTACTACCTCGGAGTGCATTCCTCAAAAGCATAGTTTCTAACTAAGTCAGTAACTAACACAGCTTGTCCATTCTCAGTCTGTGGTTTCAACTATGTAAGTTAGCATCTGTGCTTTTGGGAAACGTACCCCTAGGCTTACTGCGCACCTTGGATTCGGGTCAGGAGTAAAGACTAGTGGATCAGTGCGGAAGGAAAATTTTTGGATGACGCGCAAGTCATTTGATAAATTATGTGGATTATGGAAGCGGTGATGAGCCCCCAAGGCGTGATGGTTCAAGCACCAATACCCTTGCAGATGAGGATTGCCACTGTACTGTAGGAGCTTGCTATTTTGGCAGAGCACAGAGTTGTTGCTAACCACTTTGGTGTTTACGAGTCCACAAAACTTCTAGATCAAAGCCCTGCACTACAAATAGCGTACTAAAGTGATTACGTCATGGTAATGTCGGAAGTAAAATTACCCATTCATTTTACCCATAGACTGTTTTTTTCAGGACACTTTTGGATCACTTCCATTTGTTTTCAAGCCTCCATCTTTTTCGAGATTTTGCATTATATTTCCGACCAAAAACAAAAATAATTTTTCTTGACTGGAATCATCTATATTTCAAATCATATTTCAAATCAAGGCTAGCTATTTTGCTAGCTTGGCTAGTGATATTTATTGAATAATCATGCTAGGTAGCTTGCTAAATAACAGTAAGTGATGGTAAATTAACCATTTAGTGTTTCTACAAGATGTAATAAGCTCAGTAGCTAGCTAGCTAGTTGATTTGCTTATATAGCTTAATGCTAGCTAGCCAGCTAAATGGCGAAATAACTATTCGTTTTGATCCATTCATTTCTGGGTATGTAGCTCGCTAATGGTAGCCCACTATGTAGGAACGAGTGCAGGGACGTACAGCAATTTAGGGCACTGATTGGTTACCGTCGTGGTATGTTATGAACGTTTGCTGAAACTGAGGTACCTCATTGACTTGGAACAAATCACGGGGTACTCACCCACTTGTGTAGTGGATATGTAGTTTGGAGAAGTGGACTACAAACAGGAATACAAGTGCAAAAGCATATAATTTTTTGCAATAAACTACGAATTTGATGTGATCATTCGTATCCATATACCCTGTAGGCTAATCTCAGAGCAAGGCGGCTCTTACAATTAATAAGAGTTCAAGCAATGCTGGAAAGTGTCCAAACCCCATTATAAATTCCTGTAGGGATTTTACTTCCGACACCAGAAGCTAAGTAGTGGTGACGTCATCACTTTAGCACTCTCTTGGAGTATGCCCTGAGCACATAGCCAAGTTCAGTTCGATTCAAACGTATAAATGTAAGAGTGATGCAATTAAAATTTTCGCATTATCTGGGGGTGTTCATCCAACTATGAGAAATTCAATTTGGTATGATTCCAGTCGGACTAATGTGTTTACATGTATTTTAAAAGTCTGGTTTTAGTTGGACTAACCCAATAATTCAGTTTTTTTCTAACGTCATGTAAATGCATTTACTGTGAATTGTTTGCCAAATGAATAGACTCTTGCTAATAAGGCTTTACAACACTAAAAACAGAGGACAAGACAAAAATCCAGCAAAGATGAAGATGATACACAAGAAACCAATTAATGGCGTGGAAAATTTTTGTAAAACACGTGGAATGAGGCAAGCAGGCTGGATGAGGCAAGAGGACAGCTGGATTATGGGAAAACAACTGAGGAAACCCTCACAACACACAGAAGTATCTTCTATTGGAAGATCTCTTCATGTTCTGCAAGTAAACTATCATGTAATGATTTAAACGATGCTTAAAACAATGGAATAGCTGGTTTGACTAAGAAAATTAAATGTCCACGGGATTCCAAGAAACTGTGTAAAGTAACTTCTAAGAGACACTGATTTATTAATCAGACTTTGAGGATTCACAAAGAATTTGCATGACAAAGTAACATGAGCAACTAAGATTTTTCAAATTAAACATTCAAATGTTCATTTTTTGAGTCCTTGTTAATCCGATTTAAGAATGTTTTTTCATTTAATTTGTGGGTGTGTTGGATTAGATTCAATTTAAAATTTTAATGCGAAGTGAGGACTTCTGTTATGATTCTGAATGAATATAACCTGTTTCTCGCTTCAACCTGCGTGTTCATCTGCTCTGGAGACTCTGTCGGTTGAGCCACGTTATCTAAAACTGCAATGTTTAACTTTTTTCCAGTTTGTTATTGTCTGTGAATGAAATTGCACTGTTATTTCCCATAACAGCGAGGTGAAGATTTTCCATCCTGATGTCTCTGTCACTTGCTTTTAGCTCAATCTGATAGCGCTTTTATCTCTCGCCCCCTCTTCGAACTCCTTCGTAGTTTGCACTCTTTAACCATCTCCAACCTTCCTTCCCATGATTGTCGCAATCTAGAAATGTTTCCATGGTTTCCTAATGGCGATAACCCTGATTACTCCCGTGCGGTTGTGATGGCGGAAAGTGGGCAAGGTTCAGCAGTAGCAGGCATGTTGGGAGCAGCTCAGAGAATTTTGGGGCTGTGGAATGTTCAGGGGTCCAGAGAATCAGTCAAAGGTACTGGAGCAACAATATTTAGAATAACAGCACTGCTTCCCATGTGATTTTGCCTAACTTTACAAAAATTAGCACTGGTGGAGCATTCTGATTGGACAAGAAACTTTCTAGGAGTGCTGATAATTAGTATAACGCCACCCTAACATTTACTTAATGACTCCCTGCACTTGTCTCTCTTCACAACATAAATTCAAATCAATTGGAATAGACACTCGACACAGAAATTGGTAACAAAACAGTGACTCTGTAATTCAGTTTGACTCAAGATGATAGAATAAGTAGGAGTAAAACCTGTTTATATAAAATATCTGCACCATTTAAAAAAATTGAGGTTAAAAATGTATTTCGTAAATATTAGTAAAATGCGTTTACCACATCTGAGTAAAACACTTCAATGTAGTGGGATGGCCAGGGTGGGCAGGGTGGGAGTGGGTGTTGTGGTGACAGTCAGAGTCAGACAAATATGTGTAAATATAAGTCAGAGTGAAAATATTTGAAGAAACATGGAGTCCAGTTTTAAATTCTTTGAACAAAATGGGGACATAATTTTGACTAAATTTTGTACTGTCTGACCAATTGTCTGAATGAGGAAACTGTCAAATAACAAACATTTTTATTCTTGTTCGAAGTGAACTTTTGAAAGTTCTAAATCTGTTACATCAGAGATTTTGTGGGGGGTGGGTTATGTTTTTTTCTTTATTATTATAATTATGTCAAAGAAAAAATAATCACACAAACTGGTGTAATTATATACCCGAACGCCGAATGGTGTTCCGGAGTAATTATGTTTTTGGTCCGACCGCCGCCACCACACTACGTGTTAACGCGATAACTTCAGTAATATTTCAATTACAAACTCCAAATTTTGCACATAAGTAAGTATCATAAAGAGGAAGAACTGATTCGATTTTGGACAATTTACGATGTCTAGATTGGCCACCAGGGGCCAAAAACTGATTTACATGTTAACGTGATTACTGCAGTAATATTTCAATTAGAAATTCCAAGTTTCGCATATAAGTAAGTATCATAAAGAGGAAGAACTGATTCAATTTTGGACAATTTACAATTTCTAGATGGCCACCAGGGGCCAAAACTGAAAAAAATCACAGTTTTTATCATATCTCTAGAAATATTTGTCCGATTGACCTCAAATCAAGTGAAATGAAAGTTCATGACCAGAGGATGTGTCCCACGATGACATTACACCTGTTTGATTCAAAATTTTGACACAAGGTGGAGCTTTGTCACATAAAATTCACCATTTTTGCTATATCTTTGGAACTATTTCTCCAATTGACATGAAACTATGTGCAACTGCAAGGTCATAACCTTACAACGTGTCACATGATGACATCATACCTGTATGGTTCAATATTTTGCTACCAGGTGCCGCTTTGTGATGGAAAATTACCATTTTGGCCATATGTTAAGAACCATTTGACCGATTCACCTGAAATTAAGTTCAAATGAAAGTCTATTCAAGGATTGGGGAATTGGAGGATTGGGGGCGTTAGGGGATATACCCCCAGCCGTCGCCTCCGACGGCATAAGCCTAGTTATCAATTTAAATCATAGAATTGTCTAATTTAATTTAAAAAAAGTAGAATGACTTCATTTGGCACTAATAGTAATAATGACGTGTGATGATTTTTTTAAATTTTTGTTTGAAATTATCAATTGTTTTGATCTGATATTTTGGTATACTGCAGTAATTTGCATATTATATGTTGGTGTATGTTTGTAATGAGTTGATTGTCCTGAAAATCCGAATAAAAAATAGATATTTAATGTTCAAACTGATAAACTTCATTACTTTTTTGGAAATATTCACTCATTTTTGAGTTTGATGACTGCAACACGTTCCAAAAAAGCTGGGACTGGGGCAACAAAACACTGGGAAAGCTTAGGAATGCTCAAAAAAACACCTATTTGGAATATTACCCAGGCGAACAGGTTACATGCAAGGACGGTGCGAAGTTCACCACTTTGTGAACAACTGCGTGAGCAAATAGTCCAACAGTTAAATAACAACATTTCTCAACGTTCAGTCCAGCATATCATGAAAAGATTCAGAGAAACTGGAGAAATCTCTACACGTAAGCGGCAAGGCTGAAAACCAACATTGAATGCCCGTGACCAGTCCCTCAGGCGGCACTGCATTAAAAACCAAAATCATTTTGTAAAGGATATTACCATGTGGGCACAGGAACACTTCAGAAAACCATTGTCAGTTAACATAGTTCATTGCTACATCTACAAGGGCAAGTTAAAACTCTACCATGCAAAGTGATAGCCATATATCAACAATACCCAGAAACACTGCCAGCTTCTCTGGGCCTGAGGTCATCTGAGATCGATTGACGCAGTGGAAAAGTGGGCTGTGGACTGACGAGTCCACATTTCAAATTGTTTTTGGAAATCATGGACGTTGGATCCTCTGGGCTGAAGAGGAAAAGGACTATCCAGATTGTTATCAGCGCAAAGTTCAAAAGCCAGCATCTGTGATGGTATGGGGATTTGTTAGTGCCCATGGCATGGGTAACTTGCGCATTTGTGAAGACACCATTAATGCTGAAATGTGCATACAGGTTTTGGAGCGACATATGCTGCCATCCAAGTGACGTCTTTTCAGGGACGTCCCTGCTTATTTCAGCAAGACAATGCCAATACATATTCTGCACATGTTACAACAGCGTGGCTTCATAGTAAAAGAGTGCGGGTGATAGACTGGCCTGCCTGCAGTCCAGACCAATCTCTCATTGAAAATGTGTTGTGCATTATGAAGCACAAAATACGACAACGGAGACCCCTGACTGTTGAGCAACTGAAGTTGTACATCAAGCAAGAATGGGAAAGAATTCCACCTGCACCTGCAAAGCTTCTATAATTAGTGTTCCAAATGCTTACAGTTGTTTTTAAAAGGAAAGGTGATGTTACACAGTGGTAAATATGCCCCTGTCCCAACTTTTTTAGAACACGTTGCAGGCATCAAATTCAAAATGAGTGAATATTTCCAAAAAAAAAAGTTTATCAGTTTAACATTAAATATCTTGTCTTTGTAGTGTGCTAAATTTAATATAGGTCGATTTGCAAATCATTTTATTCTGTTTTTATTCACATTTTTAAAAACATCCCAACTTCATTGGAATTGAGCTTTGTACATTTCAGTGACACTAGCAAGTAAAGGTCCCAGACAATAGGACATTTTGTATGCGTTTTATATCACTGAAGTATTAGTTTTCTATGTCACTAACAACTTGAGTTTTAGGCAGTGTAGGAGGCAAAGACAGTATTGGTTTAAGCAAATGACCTCTGACTGTGTGCTGCTGCAGTCCACATCATTTGGTTTGTGTCAATACAGAATTTTCTTTTTCTATTTTATACCCTGTTGATATAATTCATGAGCTTTTACAAGGATACCAAATTATAATGAGAGAATAATGGTCCACAACATAAAACTATTCTACAATGTAAATATCGAAAGTTGCTATTTCTCTGGCAGTTCAGGAGAAAACTCAGTTAAAGGAAGTACGTCAGGATTTACCTGTGTGCACACAAAAAAAGTCTGGAATGAAACAGGGCTTTCAACATTTTGTGAACAAAAGCAATGATCCCTTTAATACACACAGGCCCAGATGGTAGATCTTTGTTGAGAGAGTTAGGGGGGAAGTGGACAAACAGTTCTGGCGCCTCTCCACTGCTTTACCAAGAGCACCGATGAAAGATCATCTTTCTCAGGTAGAAAGCCAACAGGTAACCTCACAAAATGTTACCTTTGTGATGGACACAGTTAAGAAACTTTGACTGATTTGAAGCAGTGGACTGAAAGTTTACATTCCAGCCAAGCTGTTTGTGTCTACCTGTATCCAAAGTTCATTGAGTGCCCATAGATCTCTCATCACAAGATGGTTGGGCTTGGTTAAAGAAAGGAGACGATAATTCTACACCAGTGAGTTCACATTCTTGCTCATTAGTTTCTTTAGCATAGATGTTTATTGTTTACCTTTAGCGCAAGCCAAAGATGTACAATAGACCCCTCCCCCCCCAAAAAAATAAAAAATAAAAAAAAAATATATATATATAGTGACATTTGGGGCACATTTTGAGACTGAGATACAGTGTAAAAAATGCTAAGGAACCAGAGTCATCAGCTGAAGACCCAATGGGATCAGCACATGTGATGCTGGAATTGGTGTTTGAGTAATCCCTGTTCCACCTGTAGCAGAGTAAGGCTCGCAACCACACTTAATTAACTGCGTTCCTCAAAGAGCGTGTTGACACTCAGAAGAGGCATGACTGAAAGCATATGCAGGGAGGGAAGAGCTCTGTCTCTCTCTTTCTCTCTGTTTCACACAGACACATGCGCGCACACACACACACACACACACACACACACACGCACACACACACACACACACACACACACACACTTGTAGGTGGGTCTGTTGGTGGTCTCATCCACCATCATCCTGTCTCAGACATCTATCAGGGCCTTCCACTCAATCGACTAAAATGGCTGACTGACTGCAGACAATGGGAGGGTTTGGAGCTGAGCTGGTGGCACAGGGAGTATGTCTAAAGACTGTCCAGAAGTCTGAACGCCATACTTCTTAACCTGAGCCACCTCTTGAAATGTTCTGCTCAGTTGCAAGACAATGGCAACTCTGACGCAGGTAAGAAGAGGCGGCCATTTTCTAATTGATGGCCTCCTCTTCTAAGGTGATCCTCTTCATTCACCTGACTGTCAAAGAAGATGCCATTTAAGGTCACCTATAACCCCAAATGGCAACATTTCCAACTGACACTTGACACAGATATTAATGGCAAGGAATACTGGCTCTAGTACAAACAAGTTATTCAACTTGACTCAAGTAGGGGAAAAAACTTTCAATAAAAATGTCTGTGACTCTTTGAGAGTTGAAGTTGAAAATGTATTTATTTATAAATACTGAAATATGGCAGTTTATCTCAGGGTTGATCCTTGCCCAGGAGAGTATTCATAGACATGAGAAGAGAAAATGTGTACTTCCCATGTACTTTGAAGCATTAGCCTTACACAGTTAAGAACAGATTTCATTTTAAACAAAAAAAAATTAAAGCTGAAGTGCATCCTCCAACAGTATAGTCCTACACCGCAGTCCTTACCACTAGAGAACAGCTGTAATGCTAGGCCATTTCCGAAGGCAGTAGATTTTCTTCCATCACTAATCTGCACCTGAAGGAGAGTATGATATGATAGATATAAATTTGAACCCATAACTACCCAGTTTTATCCCTTATGCTGCTTTCATGATTTCCACTTAAAATATTAAAGGTTTTTTTTAAATGAATGTATTCATCTTCAGTCAAATCTTGGTCTCGTTTGATTTGAATACGTTGCTCTTTCCTGAGTAAAGAAAATGTCTCTGTTTCATAATAAAAAGATTATGATCTTTTGGAAATCTCATAAACAATTTTGGAAAAAAACAAACTGAGTTGCCATACTGGTACCCTGGCATACACCCATAAAGGGGGATTCACCTCTTGCAATCAAACAAAAGGATTGAGATAGGAGCAAAATGAGCTTAGATAAGACCACCGTGTGCAGATGCGAACCTGAATTCTCCTTCACAATGGATGAAATGATAAAGCACCTTCTCCACACCTCCCCCTTTATGTTGCCCATGTTGATGGTTTCAATCTTAGATTAGCACCACCAATGTCTCCTCTGATCAGGCCCTCTATCTCTTCTGATGGAAGTCGCACCGTGATGTAATTTACACAAGCCAAGAATTGACCATGAATTTAAAAAAAAAAACTTTAGAAATGAAATGTAAAGTTTTCCATTTTTCTATCTAATCCATTGCTAAAACCATTGGGAAAATGTTCTTCCCGGATTTCTAAAGACTGCAGAAATTTCTCCAGAAGCATGTTGAAAAGCATTATGGAAAAGCACACTGATGCGGATTTAATGTTGGCTGTTCAGCGCTTGAGACATTTTGTTTTTCAACTGTCTCTGGGGAGAATTTGTTATTTTAATCATTATTATCCATTCAAAACTACCTGCTTTGCAGATGCATTGATCTGATTGTGCAGCAGTTTTTGCTGTTGACTCCTTCAACTCTACTGAACCCGTATGTAGGTATACAAACCCGAGGATCATTTGGCCTATTTTATATTCTTGTGGAGATTCCAAAGTTTCCAAAAATCCCAAATATGTCCCACTGAACTACACAGAATTACACAGTTATAAAATGATGTGCAAGATTTAGATACTTTTTATTTGATGTAATGCTGTGGCCATAAAAACACAGTGTCCTGGGTTTGAATGTTTCACTCAGTATAAATGTGATGTACAAACGTAAATTTGTTGAAGTACTGAAATCAGCAGTCACAGAATATGCCAGTGACTACGTCCTATAATACCAAAAAACGCTTTTTTGAAGTTTGAACCTACTTAAGGAGAAAATCGCGCAAAAATCAGAGTTTAAGGGTTTAGCCAGTTCATAAAAACTGATAACATATTTGCAGAGGTCAGAGAAACAGTGAGAGAGAGTGTGGATGCATTTATGGACTGGCAGGTACATGCAGCCATCGGCTGCCTTGTGTTACATTACACTACATGCATTGCAGATGCGACTTATCAGCAAAATGGAAAGCGGTGATGGAGAGGGCGATATGCAGGAGAGTGGTGCAGATTAGGGAATGGGGAATGAGGCGCTCAGAGCAGATAATGCGCTTTGGTGCTCAGCTGAGTTGGCCTAGGACCAGACAGGGCAGGTTGTGACTCAAAAAGCCTGTTGCTACATTCCCAGGAAATATGGAACCAAATGGTAACCTGTGGTTCAACAGTAGAACCGTATTGTGATTAAGGATTCTGCCAAATTATTCTGTGTCGGGGATTTAGCACTCTATACACCTGTTTAGTGCTATAAAGGTTCCTCTAAGGAGGCAAGCCATAAAAATTTTTTTTACTTAGAGTGTGTGGACATTTCTGCCCTCAGAGTGAGTCACCAACTGTTCATGCCAGAAATATTCAGTTTCCCATAATGCGGGGATTGGACCATCTCTTCTCTTCCTGTGACTATGGAAATGAACTGACTGAATTGTGAATGTCAATCCTGGTTGTCCATCACTTTATAGCATATTCCGTCTACCAATAAAAACCAGACCCACTTCTCCTTAAAAGGAAATTGGGGGAGATATAAACAGACCACATAGAGCACATTTCTGACAAGAGTTTGTGGCACATGAGTCACCATGGGTTCTCACGGGTTTAAGAATCGGTAGAAATTGGTTTTGTTTAAAACTATTGAGACCAGGCTTCAGTGCTCTGGGAAACTAGCTTTGAGACTGTGATATTTATTAACAGAATGAATTGATCAGTGCCAATCTGAAGAATATTCTCAGGACACCGGAATACATTTTCAATTTTCCTTAAAATGTGGGTCTCTATACACGGTTGTTTTTAAACTTACATCATGAAACTTTCTATAGGTTGAGTCATTATCAAGCAATTGTGAAAGAATGCTTGTAGGTCATAGATATTTCAACGTACTTACATCAAAATGCAAAACTACGCTGGACACCTCAATGTTTTTCTTATTGTCTTTGGCTCTTTTTGTTCAAACAGACAAAAAAATCTTCCCTTGGTTCAGAATATCTGGTTACCTGCTCTTCCTGACATAGAAATGCTGTATTCCCCAAAGTGCCCAGATTCACTGCTGATTAACAGTGCAAAACATAGGGGAGACAGAGGATAGACACTCATTATGCCAGTTTAAACCTCATCAATTATTCACCACCTGAATCTGCACACACTCTGCAGGGAATTAGGTAAGTAAGGAGTGTGTGCTTGTGTGTCTGTGCATGTGTGTGTGTTTGTGTGTATGCGTGTGCGTGTGTGTGTGTGTGTGTGTGTGTGTGTGCGTGTGTGTGTGAGTGCTTACATGTCTGTGTGTGTGTGTGCCAGCATGTTTTGGTGTCCAAATGTCCTTTTTTGTGTTCTTCTCCTAAACAAAATTAATGCACATTCCAATAATCAATATGTTTATAAGTATTATAATTCTTGAGGAATGTGTGGAAATGGACACCAATCTTCAATCAGATGATTTCTCAACAAAATGATTTATCACTCCAATAAGTAGATGTGCAGACATTATGAGACATCTCATAAGCGTCGGAAGACTAAAAGTAGCTAATGATCACAGGCATCATTAATTACTATTCATCATGTTTGTGTCAACTGGAATATAATTGCAATGAAAGTTATCATGAAAGTTATTATTAGATATGCCATATTACTCCAAAATGTGCAAAGATGTAATGATCAAGAATTTAATAATTTATGTGGATGGTGAGCGTGCAGTATTTCTCCCAAGGACATTGCCTGCAATGTGCACCGCAACACAGGATGCAGAGTGTATCCATTAAAACAAAAGATTATTTGTGTTTTTATTTATCATATGACGCAAAATGTTCAAAGATAAATCAACTCTTAAGAAAAGAGTCTATTTAGTTCCACTCTGGCAAAAGTCGACTCAACTATAGTCTCAAAGAGTTAATTTGACTCAGTAAACGTATTAACTCAGGACATTTTGCGGTGCAGTTTGAACAATTCTGAATCAATGAACATAATTGCAATATCAATTCCATTGGGAGAAACAAACTTCATCTTTCCTCCATAATGCATCGATAGCATTTGGTTTTATTATAATACTATAAAATTTTAAGTGACCTTGTAACTCTTAGGAAACATTATTTCTTAGGATGGCTGAGCAAGGTAATTGTTTTTTGCTTTCTCTTAAGGTCTTGGTAAAAGAGCAGACCCCATTCCCTATGAATTTTTCCCCATTTATGTACAACCCCAATTCCGAAATAGTTGGGACAAAGTGTAAATTGTGAATAAAATCAAAATGCAGTGACTTTGAGATCACATGAGCAAATATGTTATTTACAATAGAACATAGATAACATTTCAAATGTTGAAACTGAGATATTTTACATTTTCATCCACAAAATGAGCTTATTTCAAATTCTCTTGCTGCAACAGGTTTCAAAAGTGTTGGAACACAGGCAGAAAAGGGCTGAAAAAGCAATTAATATATAAGAGAATCAGCTGAAAGAACATTTAGCAAGTAATTACATTAACTGGCATCAGGTGTGTAACATAATTGGCTATAAAAGGGATGTCTTAGAGAGGCTGAGTCTCTCAGAAGTAAAGATGGCCAGAGGCTCTCCAACCTTTAAAGGCTTGCATAAAAAAATTGTGGAATACTTAAAAAACTATGTTCCTCAACGTCAAATTGCAAAGGCTTTGAAGGTCTCATCATCGACAGTGCATAACATCATCAAAAGATTCAGAGAAACTGGAAAAATCTCTGTGCGTAAGGGACAAAGCCGAAGACCATAACTGGATGCCCGTGATCTTCGGGCCCTCAGACGCAACTGCATCACTCACCGGCATGATTCTGTCATTGACATTACTAAATGGGCCCAGGAATACTTCAAGAAACCACTCTCTATAAACACAGTCTGCAGTGCCATCCACAGATGCCACCTAAAACTCTATCATGCAAAACGTTAGCCATTGTTTTGCATGATCCAGAAGCGTCGCCATGTTCTGTGGGCCAAGGCTCTTTGAAAATGGACCGTAGCAAAGTGGCAAAGTGTCCTGTGGTCAGACGAGTCCATATTTGAAATTCTTGTTAGAAATCATGGGCGTTGTGTCCTCCGAATTAAAGAGGAAAAACACCACCCCTCCTGTTATCAGCGTTCAGTTCAAAAGCCAGCATCTCTGATGGTATGGGAATGCATTAGTGCATATGGTGTGGGACACTTGAATGTTTTAAAAAGCACCATGAATGCTGAAAGGTATAAAAAGGTTGTAGAGCAACATAAGCTCCCCTCCAGACGACATCTATTCCAGGGAAGGCCTTGTGTATTTCAGCAGGACAATGCAAAACCACATACTACAGCTTTTACAACAGGATGGCTGTGTAGTAAAAGAGTCCGTGTGCTGAACTGGCCTGCCTGCAGTCCTGATCTTTCACCACTTGAGAACATTTGGTGCATAATTAAACGGAAAGTCCATCAAAGGAGACACAAAACTCTCCAGCAGCTGGAGGCCTGTATTAAACATGAGTGGGATCAAATTCCAATGGCTAAACTCAAGAAACTTGTGTCCTTAACACAGAGTGGAGGTGTCTGGGCATTAAAAAGAAGAGAGGATGCTACACTATGCTAAAAAGGTCCCCGTCCCAACATTTTTGAGACCTGTAGAAGCCAAATTTGAAATGAGCTCATTTTGTGGATAAAATTGTAAAATTTCTCAGTTTCAACATTTGCTACGTTACCTCTGTTCTATTGTGAATAAAATACTGGCTGGTGTGATTTCAAAGTCAATGCGTTTTGATTTTATTCACAATATACACTTTGGCCTAACTATTTCTGAATTGGGGTTGTACAATTAGTCCTGCGATGAATAATAATAAGTCAAGAAGTAACTTTACCCGCAAGCTTGTGGCATCATATAGTTAACTATCAGCCGAACTTTAAGGCGGGAAAGGATTTAGTTCTGTTTTCATGCACACAAAGATGTTAAATGCCTTTGTCTAAGAGTAAAATACCTCCTTTGGCTTCACATATGTCACCTTCTACCTAGGTTGGGCGTTGGTCGTTTTGCCTGCCAGTGTTTTCATTTATTAACGGCAAAGCAATCTGTTATATGAAACCAGATCTCCTTAGAACTGAATGAAACTTGTGATGGAACTGATTAACCATGAAGTGATACCATTTTGTGGGCTTGTTGGCAGATGGGAGCATGTGTGGCCATTGTAGTGCTAATTGGAAAAGGATAACTGAGATCTGTGCTTTAGGGTTCCACGATTTTGCAGATTTACGCACAAACAGGACATCATGCAGCTTCAAACACCAGGGACGGGCTGTATTTGCAACAATATAATATATATTTATGTGATATATACATAATTACCTAAATCAGTGACAGGAAATTACAACCCACATCACGAACCCCATGGGGGTCATGATGGTTTTTTATTTACATTCAAATTATGTTGCTGTACGACCTTTTCTTACTACAGTTACTGGATTACATATAGCCTCAAAATAAAAATGTGCCTTTGCATCCATTAAAAGTCATAAAAGTGGTTTCATTGATTCAGCATAGAATTTTATTAGTTAGCATGTCTCCTCACTCACTTGCGTTCAAATGTAATCCTAGGACAATGTACACTCATGTGGTGTCCCCTGTATAAAATATTGCAAGTTAGGATTATGTGCTGTGAATTGATGCCATATACCCAAGTATGCAACAGCAACAATAAAACTACTGGTACTACAATTGCCGTAAGTACAACTGTAACAGCTGTTACTACTGCTACAACTACCACAAATACTATTACCACTATCACAACAACTACTACTACAACAAGAACTACTATTATTATTATTACTACTACTACTGCTACTGCTAATAATAATAATAAATATGATTATGTGTCAATATTATCCCCTCATATTCCATAGGTTATATAACGTAGAAATTCACATCAGAGCAATGTTTTACACGTGCACCAGGCAAAGTGAACACATTAAGTATGGTGATTCTAAAGGTTAAGTTCAAGTATTTTCATAGTGCTCCTGTCATTTTTGTCTCAAACGGAATTCTGAAGCTCAACACTTGCCTCAGAACTTAGCGTTCAAGACCGACTGAAAGACTAGTCACCTGCCCCCATGTGGCCATTTGTCAGAAGCAAACCACCGCAACAGTTTGAAGTGGTTACAACTTCAAAACTTCTTTAAATGAAGCTGGATTCGTAATTTTCGCTAGGTATTTACGACTCACCCGCTGCCCTTTCTCTCGGAATTTTTATGTTCCTTACAAATTAATTTTAAATTAGGTCAGAACGCCGGACATAACTTGTCTGCATTACACCAAGCATGCTGAAACGCAATTAGAGTAGTTCAACTAGTTTTATTTAATATATAATGTAAGCATTTTCATGTAATCTAAAAATGTTAAATGCGATGCCATGGACATGATTTCTTGATAATAATAATATTATTATTATTATGATTGTTGTTATCATTATTATTATGAATAATAATGTTTATAATAATTATTATTATAACATTATAATACCCCCTAAAATCTATTAATTGATTTAATTACTCACAAAAAAAAAGTTGGAATAAAATAATATATAAAATAATATATATTGTATGCTTTAAAGCCATAACTTTTATGCTTATGGCAAACTTCCAACTGCTGTGAGCTAGGGAGAACTAGGAGGCATTTGCGAAGAAAGAACGTCGGGGGTGTGTTCAATTTTTTTTTAAACTCGACTGGGACCATAACAAAGAAATTGTGAATGCCTCCTTTGGGAACGCAGATTAAAAAGCCGAGAGAGCAAGGACGAGCTTAGTATGTGTTACCAATAGGAGACGGAATCTTATCTAATTAGTTTAACCTAGTGCACTTTCACGAGGAAGTTCTGACTTCTTCCGTGGACAACTTCTTTGGAATCTCTATGAGCTGTACCAAAATGGATGGCAACGCCAGACCGCTTGTCTTGACCGGCCATGCCCCATCACCGCTCCCTGTCGGCGGCTTGCAGGTGCCCCCTTCCTTGATGCGCCCACCGCCACTGTTTCTCCGGGCGGCAACTACCGCCGCGTGCTGCCCGTCCCTGGAGAGAGGGTACCCGCGCACGCCGAAGTGCGCCAGGTGCCGAAACCACGGTGTCGTGTCCGCGCTGAAGGGGCACAAGCGTTTCTGCCGCTGGCGGGACTGCGTGTGCGCAAAGTGCACCCTGATCGCGGAGAGGCAGCGTGTGATGGCTGCGCAAGTGGCTTTGCGAAGGCAACAGGCTCAGGAGGAGAGCGAGGCTCGGGAACTGCAATTCATGTATTCTGGGACGGGGCCGAGCGACACTGGACTGTCAATGTCATCCGCAGCAGGAGCCTCAAGTTCCGCCACTGCCAGACCAAGAACGCCGAACTACGATGTATTTGCAATCGATGACCAGAAAGATGGTAAGTTTGAAAGTTTATATTTGTGTATTTTTAGAGTAGTCCGGACACTAAATGTGTTGCCTATACCGTGCAATTGCGCTGTTGGGCTTGCATTTTTATTGCGTTTAAATCACAATAACTTCTTTTCGTGACTAGATGGGCCTAATCTTTGGTACATGCTTAAGAGTGATTTAGACTGTCTTTTTATATTCCTTCAACGGCCACAAATGTTCTATCATTAATATTTTATGTTACGAGTTGGCCATTTTATGCGCAGTTTTCACGAATTAACAGCTGTTCACCTGTGGAACTTACTTTTTGTCTCTGTCCCCCTGTGTTACGCAGAAAATATACCAAAATACAGCCTTTTCAATGGATTTGTGGGGCGTCCTTTGTTTGCCCCCAACTCTTCCCCACTGTCCTCCCATTTGGGTAAAGCTGACTCCACATCACATCAAGTAAAGCCAGTTTTGGATAAAGAAAGTGGTATGAAGTCGCCCGGCTCCGATCATCTGTCTGATGAAGTCGGAAGTCCCAGATCAGTGTCATCCTCAGACTTGGAATCTGGCAGCGAATCGGACAAGCCAAAGAACCATCCGTTATGCGACCAATACCCGCCCGGATCTTCGCTGAGATACCGCGACCCCACCGATGTCATGACGAAAATCTTTCCTCATCAAAAACGGGACGCTTTGGAGACAGTGGTGAAAAACTGCAAGGGCGATATCGTAAAAGCGATCGAACTTGTACTTCATTCAAAAGATAGTAAATGCTTCTCAGACAGCACGAGTAGCTCTGCCCCCGAGCATTCAAATATCCAGAGGCCGTCTAACGTCGGGATTACAGGAGGCCCTCTGAGTACGATCCACTCCAAATCTGCCTTCTCTCCCCTGCATGCTGCTTCAGTTGGCAGCGACGGCATCTACGGATTGAATCCCCGATTCGGAATTAGTCCTATCCGCCTAGCATATTCGACTTCTGGCGGGGGGATTCCTAACTTCATGTCGCCTTACGTGACATCCGGGTTAGTGCCAGCTTTTCAGTTTCGTCCACCGATGGACTATTCCTTCCCTGGAATGATGCGAGATTTATCTTACCTCCAGAACAAGGACTCTCTGTGTAGCTCTACAATATATACTCGCTTAAACCATGATAAATGATAACAGATCAATTTGCTACCAGTATATTTTGATATTTTAATAACTGGAGCTTTTATTTTCGTTTACTCACAAAATGTGCCTTATTTCTCTAACTATACATCATTGATAGAATTGCAGTTTAACAGGAAAATTTGTGTACATAGGGGTGTTTGAATATCAACATGGAGTCTTTTGTCAAGTTTGTATTATACTTAGATTTTTTTAGTTTCAGTATATTCTATTGGGGTATATTTTGTAAAAGAATAATTTCTTCAATAAAAATTGGACAAGTAAAAAAATCTCTTTTTTCCTATGATAGTCAGTGCTGTTGAGAAAAGCATCTATCGTAGTTTTGATTGAAACTTTTATTTCATAGGTATTTTCAAAATACGTGGGCTATAATTGTAGTACACTTACACTTTAAGTGCATTTAAACCACAGATACATTTCTATTATCGCATCTGTTTTGCGGAAAAGACTACCTATTACAAGCACATTTGACTTACTTACTGTGGCTATGTTTTATATGACTCGTATTAAATATAAATTACCTGTGACATTGTGTATTGCTGAAGGGCATTTACTATTAGCAGGAAAGATGAGAGGACATTCATTATCTTTGTTCACATATCGTTGAGCCTGCACTATGCCCCCTAGGTCCTTATCAATAACAAAATCAGATTAGAACTTAAATCAACATTGGCCTTTGAAGTGCATTAATTTAGCAAAAATTCATTGTTGCATGCCCTGTTGTAAAGGTAGAATGAATCGCTGTTGATTATAACTCATAAAAGCCATTAAATTGTCAGTGAATGCTTTAAATAAGAGTGTAAAACAGAGGGTCGGGTTGGAAAATTAGGTTGGGAAAATTCTGAAAATTTCCCGGACATGAGTGGGATTTTCATTTTGCTAATAAGGCTCGGCTTTTATCTCTGACAGTACTGTCTACAATCAGGAAGCAGTTTCAATAAGGTTCAAAAACACCACCCTACTGAAAGCTACTGTAGGCTTTTAAAATAGTCCACTTAGAAATAATTGAACTTCCACCCCAATACAGTGTATGCTACTGCTCCGAAAATGACCTGACTCTAAGTCCTGTGTTGCTTACTTATCATGTGAAATGCACATTGATGCAAAGCATCATTAAATAACCCACTTCTAATACTGTTACTTCTAAAAATATAAAACCTGATTAAAAAACAAACAAAACAAACAAAAACAAAATAGAACTGACCAGTAAAGAATGCAGAATCTAAAATACAACATCCTGTGACAAATTTGGCCTCACTTGATAAAATGAACTTGCAATGACCTACCTGTTTCATCATGGTTCTGTAAGCAACATTATGCACAGATCGAGGCAGGTAAATAATACATAATTTTTTGTAAATGGACAGCATATTTCTTTGTAAATGGAAGGACTGGTATTGAGCTCATGCCATAATTCCTCCTTCACCTCAGGTGAAGAACTTTGAAAAGAAAAAAACTTTGGGGACTTAGTATAATTTCAATTCAAACACAGGGAGTACATTGTGTGCTCATTCATTATCATAACATTAAACATAAACATTGAAAATATTGCAGACTTCCACAAATTCTAATGTCATAGTGTATTTTAGTGACTGTTTTAACCACAATTAAGTCCTGTAAGGGTAATTATATTGACAATTGTCATTTGATTGCTACACCTTGAGTCCATGCATGCCCCTGGAAAAGATGATTTGTTGACTTGACCTAAAGGGGAAAAACAACATTTTAAATCATTTTAACAGCAAGCGAGACATTTTTCAGATTACTGAAATTAACTTTGCTCAGGACATACAGTACAGATATAATATAAGGGCACTTAGTTGGTGAATTGAAATATATCAGCTCCCTGATAAGTGTTCACAGGTTAGTTTGGACATTTCACAGTTTCATCTAGGATCCAGTAATGTCACCTCGCCTTTCAGAGAAACCTGTCCCAATACAGTTCCCTTTCAAATGGCAGAGTTTAATCTTCTCTGGGTTTTTAACATTTTAATATGAAATTGGTTTATGTTGCAGTAAAAATCACCTCTACTCTATGCTAAATAAACTGTCTTCTGTTTACGTCACAATTTTGACATTGGACCTCAGCATTAGTGGTTCTTTATTTTCATGTATTGTTAATAAAGGTTTGATTTAAAAGATGCAGTGCCACTGAAAGTTGCTTGGATACCCAAGGCATAAAATCCAATTTACATGATACCGTGTTTAAGTGGGAAACATTTTCAGCAAAGTTAAAATACTGTGTTTCTTTTTATTGAAAATAAACCATACAGTAGTATTTATAAATGTTTAAATGTCCCATTTCTCCTTCTTTCAAAATGTTTTTTTCCCCTTGTTGTTTCACACAATTTATTTTACAGCAAATAAAAACAAGGGAAACAAAGTATTACAATGGAACAAAAGTCTACTCTGCAGCCACTCTTTTGTGAGATAAATTGATTTAAAGACACTTCTTGCGCGAATTTCTTTTTTTTTTTTTGCATTTGGATAATTTTGGAATCACTGCACATCCCTCTCCTAGTGATACGCCTGTCTTTGATGTCAAACCTGAAAAATTAGCACACTGTATGACTGTTGTGGTCTTGGGTCATGAAGTTCTGGTCATCAGGTCTTTCACAGATTCTTGAGAACTTCACAGCAATAGTTTGACTTCTTGATATTTGCCTGGCAAATTCCAAATGCCACACTCAAAGTGTATCAGGTTACCCTGGTTTGACAACTATTTGTCATCAAATGAAAACTCAAGTATTTTGACCTAATACTCATTGTTCTTGCGTTTATGAATAGCAGCGAAGAATTTCGCGGAAATATATTCGATAAATGTACGAAATAAAGATATTATTAAGATTAGAATTTAACATCATGTTGTATGAACGGTGAATGAATTATGTAACACTGAGTGAAACATCGGTGCCCGTGCGTAAACCAATAGGAATCTTTCTAACGGCACGTGTTCATGTTTCCGGAAACGCTGAAACGTGGAAATAACAGAATTGAAAATGATCTGAGAGCCGCCAGCTGATTAGCAAGCAAGCTAATTGAAAAATTTACTTTAAAACGCAATACCGCGTAATTATTGCAGTCCAAAGCCATTATTAAAAGAATAAGACGATTATTGCAGTTAGAGGCATTTCGGTGACACGTGAGAGCAATGCTGACTAATATTGCGGTTTTGCAAGGTGATTTTATAATAATGTTAGCTCGCCATCATCTGACCCCTGGCGATTTCATAAAGAAAAAATAAGTAATTCTCGCGCATCATTGGATAAAAAATATACACTTTGAGCAAGTAAATGATATCGGAACTGATTTCATGGAGGGCTCTGACAAACCAGGTAAATCATTTTTGTCCTCTTAATCATCATGCTCCCGATATAAATAATTTTAAAACCTTGCCATAGCTGCGCAACAGGACAACGAGGCGCGGACACTCGCCACCGTCGTGATTCTGGAAACGTTGAGGTGTGCTGTCCGCAAGTTTCTCCTGTACATTCATTTAGTTATTGTTTTTAGAGCTGATCACCACGAAAGTTGAGCAGTTTGGTGAATATGGTCTCCAGAACATAATGACTCATCTGTGAGGACAGTGCCAGGCACAGGGGATGTAAGTGCATGCTTTTTGAACTCCTGTCCAGCCTTTATGATTACGGTCTTCAGATGCATTGGAGTATAGTCGTATTGCCATGTCATACTACAACCTTTCGGCAAGTCTTTCCAGGGAATGTGTTCTCCAACTGAAAATCATTTGAGCAGAAACAATTACCAGACCCAATGCTTGAATGCAACCACCATCCTTAACTTCATTTAGTAATCATTTATTTGGGTATATGAACTTGCATTTTGTTTTCTTTTTGGGGTTTTTTTTTTGTTGTTTTTTTGTTTTCTCCAGTTATCCAGTATTCACACTCGGATGTATATTTCATTGCTGTTTCCTACTAGACCCAGCACTAACCCTGTGTGTCATATCATTGAGTGTTTTTGTTCACTGCAATCATGTAATTATTTTACTCCACAAGCAGCACAATAAATTATGCTAGGCTAGAAAAATAACACGTATTTACTGTAGCCTACTTAATGTCAGAGGGGAGCGTTGTTAACAGAACTAATTATTCTGGAGCAATGGGTACTTGTCCTGGTGATCTACCGTCCTGTAGGTTTTCATGCCAACTCCAACAAATCACACCTCGTTCCGAAGATAGAGACCCAGTTAAGCTGCTAATTAATGGAATCAAATGAAGAAAATTGAGGCTGCAATTAAAACATACTTAGTGCTACATCTCCAGTAACAGGTTTGCTGACCACTGTTTCAGAACTGCAAGACGTAGCCATTATAGTTGCATCTAAATGACACTCTTGCTGACTGATACTTAATGTTAGAGAGTATATTAGCTGATGATTTTATTGAATCATAATACCGCTGCGGAAATTAAATGCCAGTGCTCAATTAATCTAAATATGCCTTGAGGTGCTTGGTTTCAGGCTGCTGTTTTCATCCGCCTTGTATTGCTTCTCTTTCGCACAACGTGATAGCACTGCCATCTGGGGTTTATTGAGTGAATTGCACTTTGACTTCGTCAACTAACTTCTCTGTTGGTTGACTGCAATCGGGAGACAAAAACCTAGATTAATTAATTGTCTTTATAGCCGAGCGATCTTGACTTAATTATGATGATGCATACAGGTGATTTTTTTTTTCCAATACTGGTCCAACTAGGACATCACAAATGATTGATTAAAAAGGTAGCAGAATCTAACTGATTAAACTCTGGTAGACAGGGTGGGCCCTGTAGTGTGCGACTAGCATATCAGCAGAGCTGGATTTCTCCTGTTCTTTACCCGAATTGCATTTTTTATTTACATGGCCTTTCCACCCCGTTACTTTTTCAGACAAAACTGAAAGCACAATGCTATGCACTTGTAACCATATCCAAACAGATCTTCTATGGTTCTGTCACTTCTGTTGAAGATACTCAGTCATTCATAATGTTGGAGACAGTAATGATGTCTAGCATGGCCTTCATACCAGAGTAGAGGAATTTAGTAACGGAGTGGAATATACTGGTAACGGAGTGGTAATTGTAGCATTTGAAATGTTTGTAACACTACATTGGCTTTGCCTGGTCATTGAACTGTACCCAAGTGTAGGCTACATGTAATAAGGTAATACATCTAAATGTAATGTAAACAGTTTACAAAGTACTGAGATGGGTTTTCTATCACGGCGTACAAGACACTTATTACCATTTTACCATGATATATTTGGCGTGACGTGACGATTGACCACAGTTTCTCGTTGTCCAAATCACATTACGGCACTGAATTTGCACACTGTCAAAACAACTTTTAATCACGTGCGAAGAATCGGCATGTATTCCAACGGCCGCCTCGCTAAAAAGATGGGTTGGAAATGGAAGATCTATAATCCAGAATACTCCCATAGTATTCCGCGAAATAACTGAGTAGCGAACCGAACTTTAATTGTACGTGACCATGATCATGTATGTGATTTTGTTGACAGATAACCTACCTCTGTGTATGACCGCGTGATGACGACCTTGCTGTAAACAACAAAATTGGTGACGTCTTCATTTCGGGGGTATCACCCAATGCTAATGAGTTTATTCTCTTCCAAACGCCCGCCAGAAATAGAGGAGCATCCAAAAATGCCAGTCAGTTAATGTGACGATTGACGGAATTCCGGGCGGCTGAAATAAGGCGTGTTTCTTTTTGTAACTACGCAAGAAACAAACCATCACACCGCTTATGTTGCGAGGAGATTAATCGTTTAGAAGCTCAAAATAGAAAAATTACTTTCGAAGTGTTTATTTTCTGATATGTGTTAAGAATGTACATGGGGTAGCTGATGGACGGAACAGCTGGTTACTCCTTTGAATCTTTGTATGGAATAAAATCTTCAAACACTTATTTTCAATAAAGTTAATATGAAAGGAATGCCCTTAAGGTCCTAATAAGGCATGTCTTTCGACGTACTCATGAATGTCACAAAAATAAACTGAAAAATTGTCCCTAAATAGACATATTAAATGGGATAATTTTATGCCCCTCACATAAACCACTGAAAAGTTATGTTATCTCTCTGGGATGTTAACTAACTACCTATCCGCTTAAATTATGCATCTGACACACCCATTTAGAAAAAAAATGAGGGTGGAAGTTGGGGGTATGCAAACCTACCCTTTTGCTTGGGCAGACCCAGAACTATAGCGAGGAATTTACTGCAGGTTTTGTCCATGTCCAAATGTAAAGAGAGCCATTTTTTTCCTCTCCGGTACCAATTAACTCCGCTCAAATGGTAACAGAGTGGAAGTAATGGAGAGGAGTGTTTTTTTTTTTTTTTTTTTTTAAGTAAATGTGTCGATAGCCACCATGCAGTCGGGTAGAACTTGATGATTCCAATTGATGTCCCTAAGGTCCTCCTTTACTTCTTTAAAAAGTCACTGAAAAAAAGTTGCTTCTAGGTTTCCATGGAAATGGCTGCAAGTAACAGAGCGGAAATGAAAAGCATGCTTACCCACCTTCAGTTATAGATGAAAACACAGAGAAAATGGTGGCCACTTCACCATGTGCTTACTGTCACAGGAAAGGCGGTTACATAAATGTTCTTCAGCAAGGACCAAATCTGCTGGTTTCCCTGTCTCCAGCCAGGGGGAGCCACTACATTAGGTGGTAACGGAGTGGAGTGGATTTTCCAGGACACCAACAAAAATGAATTTTTTTTCAGACTCTTGGGAGTATAATGATATTTGGAATTAATAAACCTGACAATACTAGTTAAGACAACTGTTCCTGGGGTTGTGGTTAAGGAAAATATACCTAAATATGAGCCCGACAATGAATCCACCCTGATTTGGGACATTGCTTCATCAAAGCAAAACCGATGTTCAATGCTGCAGTACAAAAAAAAATAAGGATGAAATTCAGATCTAATTTTTTGGAGCTTTTTGGGGCTTTACCTGCTTTATAACTTGGCGAATATATTTTTTTTCCAAACACTTACCTACTAAAAATTTACAGGCCCGGACATGAATTTTCACTGTTTGTGCCCCTATTGAAAAAAATCGCCCTTATATTCACAACAATTTAAATTGATTTTTGTTTTCAATAAGATGTTGCTTTGTCAAATTATCAACTACAGTATTACTCTGTTCTTTTGAGGTTTGAAATCAATTGTAATGTGCCTGCAACTGCTTGGCCAATGCTGCACTGCTTTTTGCATTGTACTGTAGGCCTTCTAAATGTTAATAGACCTTGCCTAATATTGTGTCATTAAGGCAAAGGTTTGATGCTGCAACAAGCACTGTGGCCTATATTCACAATGCTCAACATAAGCAGACCTGTTTGCCCTGCCCTCCTCTTCATCACACCCACTATGGGCCGAAAGAAGCGAGACTGATTCATAATCACTGCTCTTACTCTGAGTTTTATGAGTAAGGGCCTGTATGCGTTCAGCCGGTTTATGTTTCCTGTGGTCATTACCATAGAGTGAGAAAATGTTGTTGTGGCACTCAGAACCCATGGACGGTTCCACGGCCACAACCTTGGTTATCGGCGTCACTACATCCAGTCCTGGCGCATTAATGGCGGTATCTGCAGTAAGATTCTCTCCCTCTACACTGGGGTCATTCTAACACTTCACAGCCTTTCCATCTGTTCTTCCTACCTTTTCTTGCTTTTGTTGTTTTTTCAGGAGTGGGAGAGGGAGCTGGAGTGGGAGAACTGACACTATGTCTTGAACTTGGATTAATTCCTGTATGAATCAGGGGAGAGTGAAATGCTAGTTGGCATAGTTTCTATCTTCACAACAACACGCCTCTCGCTGTCAAGTTTAGTGCAGACTGAAGAGAGAGCGGAAATGACGCATATATCCACTCGTGGGCAACAGCAGGTACCGTAATACAGTTAATATCCTACTCCCAATATCAAAAACAACAGAGAAGTTGAACGATTTGGTGAAATTAAGTCTTATTACATCCAGAGCTCAGATATGAAACAACACAAAAAACCAAAGGGGATATTTTCCCGGTATAATTTCTTTTATCCGTTACACATGGAGCAGTGAATGGGCACTTTATTGGGTTGACGGCTTACATCATGCAAATCAGCTAGTTCTACACATAGACTGTATAAAAGATGAACGCAGCACCCTGGTCTGAAAAGTGAAGTTCATGGGGTAATCTCTGTAAATTGCATTCTGTTTATTCACCAGCAGATGGCGACTTTGGTGGTTGCAGAAAAAAGGTCATTGCTATAGAAGTCTATGAGAAAATGACCCTACATCCCCACGTGATTTATTACTTCAATAATCATTTTCCACATTAAATCATGGCATCTATTGCGAGTTTCAAGTCTCATTCAATATATAACGGTGTTCATTTTTGTAAATTATGGTTCCAAATAGACTTGGGACCAAAATGCCTTGGCTATCAGATATGCTTGAGGCATGGCTATCCTCTGGTCTTTGTCAGACACGGTCAGATCATAGACTGTGTAAAAAGATGGACGCAGCACCCTGGTCTAAAAAACGAAACCCACGTGGAAGTACCATAAAATGGCATTCTATTTAATGGCCAGCAGATGGCGATGTTGGTGGTTGCAGGAAGAAGTTCAATGCTGTAGAAGTCTATGAGAAAATGGCCCTATTTTCCCTGCCTGATTTTTCATTTAAATAATGATTTTTCACATTATTTTTTGGTAGCTATAGCATGTTTCAAGCCTCCTTTGATATATCATGATGTTCATTTTTGTAAATTATGGTCCCATATAGACTAGAATAAAGGATAAAGCCAGAATATGCATTAGGGGCGTGGCTATCCTCCAGTCCTTGTCCGATACGGTCAGATCCAGAGCCACCGTCCTTCCCGGATCTTCAACACACACTCTTGTCCAATAGAAATCACATCTGGTTTCAAAACGACAACGTGATGCAATTCAAATTGTCAAAATTGAGGCTTCCTTTATGGTATGCTGAAACCAAAGGGTGATGTCACAGTAGCTTCGTCCATCTTTTTATACAGTCTATGGGTCAGATCCACATGTGGATCCACCCCTCGTTCCTCCCTGGATCTTCAATTCATGCTCTCGTCCAATAGGAATCCCATCCAATTTCAAATTGCCAAAATCAAAGCCTCCTAAATGGTATGTTGAAACCAATGGGTGATGTCACAGTTGCTTCGTCCATCTTTTTATACAGTCTATGCTTGCATCATGCAAACCAGCTAGTTCTTCAGGGTCTGGTCTATCATTTCTCTGATGTGCTCTCCGATTGGATCACACACAGTCCATTGGCATATTTTAAGTATCTGAACAATTCTGCTCACATAAACGGAATAAATTACCATTCCTAATTCTAATCCTAGTATGTCCTTTTCATCAGATATTGTAATGCAAGCAGAATTCACAGTTGTAAATCTCACATGTAACCTGCTAAAATGAGCTGTTACTCTATATTAGGGGTGTTTCATTGGTCAGTCACATAGTACTTCTCTCATGCATTTTTACCAGCCTTCTCCTCTCTCTCTGCAAGTTGGAAATTGGCAGTTTTTATGTTCTTTCACTGAAGTTACCTTGTAAAAGCTAACTTGTTGGACTGACTGGTGTCTCCTCAATGATGGTGGACCTTGATCGATTTCCAGTCCAGGTGCAAGAAAGGAGGGAGTGGAAAATAAACGGTTTGAAGGAGCCCATTGTCATGACAACAGACAGCAGAATGGTACAAAAAGGTCTCAGCCCGTTCATAATAATAATATAATTTTTGCATCAATGTATTTTTAAACCAATTAACTGAATTCAGGCAAGGTCTATGCAGTTTTAACCCATGACTCAGCCAAATGCAGGCTATTGCGTGCCATACATTCAGTAAAACGTACGCACAAGTATTGCAAGGGGGCTCAATTGCTGAGTTGACATCAAGGTCTGGACCTACTTTCTGGCACTTATATGCAGTGGAAATTCTTTGCAGTACTTGTGGTATGAAAAGCCAGTTTGCGAGTAGAGATGATCAGCTCCATTCGCTGTGGATTATATTGAAGCAGAAGACTCTGATCGATGGTATTCCTCTCAGCAAGCGAACCAGAATCTTCTCTCAAGCATGGCGGCCTTTATTTCAGACCACCGCTGCGTTTAGCCCTGTGCCTTGTGTCCAGTAATGAGCTCACACCTTTAAAGAGGCTTTTCAAACGAATGGCCCCCTGTTGGTGACTTCTCTTTAGTGGACCGACGGGTGGCGCTCGCTAATTTGACACTGTCGTGTATGCGCTGGTCTCCGACAGTCAGAGGGTGATGCGTTCTGACGACAACTACTTTTCTTTCACTGCCCTTTCCTGTCAATTTGTCTGTAAAAATGGCCACTAAGAGTGCTAAAGGTTCTTTCGCAGCAAATTGGGTTCATTCCATTAAAGGCCTCTATGCTACACATGTCTTTGCCATAGTGATGAGCTGGCTCAAGCGCATGGCTGTTCAGCTCAGACGGAGGCGCGTGTAGCAGAATTACTCCAGTTAAAAGAAAAAAAAAAAACTCCAGTTGTTGACAAGATTCTCTTTCATTCGTCTGTCAACCAAGTGTTTTGTTTTAGCCTGTTCTATATGGGTGGGTAAATTAGTCAGGGCACAGGATGATCTATTGGGAACAGTTAGAATCACTCTGTTTGTGGACATGGACTAGCAAGGTCACCAATGATTACTGTACATGGGATTTCAAAACCAGACATCCCTGTCAGCTACCAGGCACAATGCAACAATAGTAATTAGCGTTTGGGTCCGGGTGCTTTTTGTCCACCGTCAATGACTGCGACGTGCAGTTTCCTGCCATCGAAGAGACTGTGCTTGTGCTCTGGATGTGTATATTCCGTTTTTCCTCTCTTTCAGACAGCTGTGATGGCTCTGACGAATGGTGCGTGTGTTCCGGCGTAAGCAGGTGAGTGGTGGTGGCCCACCAGAAATGCAGGGCTGAGTTATTGCCTCAGCCTGTAGATATCAATAGCCTGACTCCAAAACTATTGGGAGTGATTCATGAAAGAACTCTTATTTGAAGTTCCTTCCTTTGTTGGTTCGTAACCCTGCTCTTGGAGTTGGCTTATCAGGTCGTCCACTGATGAGGTAATCAGCTCAATTCGGTGTGTTAAATCAGGGAGACACCTAAAATGTCCTGAACAGGGATACTCCAGGAGCTGGACTGGGAAACAATGCCTTACCATATCCAAGGGGATTCAATCTTCAAACCTAAAATGTTTTCTTAAAAGTATAGAGAAGAGTTGTGATTCTATGTGAGCAGTAATTGAAGAGCCCATCGCTAAAAGACACATTTTCATACATCATGAGGTAAGGATGATAAAACTTCTTTCATAGCTTCCTAAATTCATTTTCTCGGTTTCCTCAAAACGGACATTTTGTGACTTGAACACTTTTCGCACTGGGATTCTCAATTATGCTGACAGTTTTTTTTAAATATGGCGATCCTGTTCTGGCAGAAAGTTCATCATCCTTTGAAAGCTTATGGGACATTAGCCAGTCTGGATTTTAAAGTTAGGAAATTTACTTCATGAAAGTCCATATCTGCCAGCACAGCAGTGTTGCGTTTCTTGAGGCTGCGTAGGTGAAGACATTAATTTTGTAGTGTTTCTCCATAATTGTAAACATAAATGCTCCTTTATCGATTCCTTTGCACAGTGGCCTGTGATTTTGTGCGCTATAGGAAATAGGAGCAGGTTCAGAATGTGATTACTTTTATTAAAAATTACTTTTAATCTTGTAATAGATGCATATACTACCCCTTAAGGCATAATGCCACTGAAGAAAGTTCAGTGAGGCGAATTTTCTTCTTTTAAAGCGCAAGCTCGTGGATGTCCCTGCACTAGCTGTCGTAAAACCTGCAAATTATCAGAATCCTATATCATATAAAATAAGAAAAAAAAATTGAATAATTAAAATTAAATAAATAAATAAAACTGTACAGGTATGGGTTGGGATTTGGGCCAGAAAACCAAACACTCCACCCAATACTCAAAACATTCACAATTTTCAAGTAACATCAGACCTCAGAATGTAAAACAACGGTACAATCATTTTCATTCTGGATTACTGCTATTTTATTCTTTAAAGGGGACCTATTATGCTGATCCTTCTTCCTGTAAGTATAAGTAATGTTATGATGTTGGATGTCAATACTCTATCTCTGAAAAGTTTCCAAACATAAGATACTGGGGTTTTGCCGTAATCCAAGAACATGATTTCGCGTACATGATTTCCTCTCTGAACAGCTCATCCCGAGATCTTCACAAGATCTGGGCAAAACCTGACGTCAGGTTGTGCCGTCCAATTAATACAGACCTAGCCAGAGCCAATCACGGTGCTGGACCTTCCCACACCGGAAACTGTTCTTGCAGACACAAACACCCACACATCATACTATGCCTTAGTAGCGTCTACACTTTTGGAAAAACAAAACAAGAACCGCAGATCATTTAAGGTGCAGTTTTTTTTTTCAGTATTTCTCCCAAAGCTGCTTGTCCATTTATTTTTGGACGGGAAGAAAAGCATCTGTTTCTCTTCCCGAAGACGATGCCACCAGAAATCAGTGGGTACCTTTTTTGTTTGCTGGCAGCAAACAGCCACGGCCAAAGGGAACGTTGGCTGTTTGTGCTCAGTATTTCACCAAGGACAGCTTTGTCAATAAAGGATAATTCGGCACTGAATAAGCATTTCAGCTGCTTCTCAAACCTGAAGCAGTTGCGTTGGTCAAGCACTAGGAGCCACAAGCTGCAAGTAACTATATAACAGCAAATGATATAAGTGAAGCTAACGTTTTACGGGTGGCTAGCAGAACCGCTAACGATAGTTAGCTCTAACAACTGGCCTCAAAGGCAGGCTTTGTAAAATATCTGAAGATAACGCCTGTATCGGTTGCGACTGTCCGTGATTCAGACGCTGAAGCTGTAAGTTGCTTTACTGCATTAGCCTTCCTAACGTGATAGCCAGTTGATTGTGGCTGTAGCACTGCGGCTAATGTAGCCAAGTTACTGTTGCTAATGTTTGTGTCCTAAATATGCAAGAGTAATATCAGGGGACATTCAACAGAAGGTATGAGAACATAACCCTCATTTGAAACTAAGTTTTTATACTTGTTTGTAATTTGGATGCTTGGTGCAACTGTCCACGGTAACAGAACTTGCTGTCTGTAAAACCTGTATTGCAAGGGTTTGCCTCTGTGGTTGTTTTGAATGCTGTTACCAGCTTCTGCATGTTACTTTGCGTGCTGTGCTACTTAAAAATGCTCCTGGATAACTTATATGCAGTAATTCTGATCGGTATGCTTGTGTTACTTCGATAACCATCAATGTGGCAGTTTCATCATAACGGTGCTCGATTGTAGCTACTGTAGTTGAAGCTAACCGGAGAGGTGCTCTATGTGTCTGCAGAGTTAGGCTGAAAAGGCTGCAGTTAGACCGGACATAGGTTTTGCAGAGCTTGGGGTATATGGTTGGGTTTGTATACGGCTGCTTGTGATCGCTTCACTAGTCCATGACCGGGATCAGCCGGATACTTCACCAATATCTGGGCTAGCTCTCTGATGCTACCGTGAAAGTAATCGTGAAACACTAAGCTATAACGTGTCTTGTATAACAATTTCTCTGCATTGCCGTGGCATAATTTCATCCCCCTTTGTAAATTGTTCTGGCCAAGCAACTGTCCATGCTAACGGAACTTACGGTCTGTAAAACCTGTATTATGTTCATAACATAACCAAGCTCTCTCTAGCTGTCATGTACTATCCATAAGGCTGCTTTCACATCGGACACGAAAGGAATTTTTCATATGACAGATTACATTCAAACTCATTGCAAAGCCGCGAATACACATGTTATGGGTGTGTTAAGCGGCTTTCACACCGGACGCGAAACGGATGTTTCGCGCGACAGATTATATTCAAAGTCAATGCAAAGACAATACATTGACTTTGACTGTAATCTGTCGCTCGAAAAATTTGTTTCGCATCTGGTTTGAAAGTGGCTAATCGCGCCCATTTTCCGCGAGCAAACGCTGGTCATTCTGGCGCAATAAGTAAACCATTACCACGGACAATTTCCGAAAAGGCCTTTTAGCCTGGAGCTTTCGCCCCTTTGTCATATACCAGGACAGAAGCTGTTCTGGCAGCTGTTCGTTAATCCATGCTAATGACACACCACACTTATGCACTCGAATCAGCAGGTCCTTATTATACACATCTAAGCAGTCCATTAGTGGTTGGTTCACTTCTTGCTGCTCCTCACTGTCCATGTTTCCGTATAAACTCAGACCCATTGGATTTCTACGGTCTCCGGTCTACACTTGGGTATGTTGACCCGTTCTACAAATGTGTCTGTATGGGGTGGATTCTAGCTTTCCCTCAATCCTGGCTATAGAGTGGAAATACCGGTGTACTCACCATAGAAGCTGTAGGTAGATAGCAAATTCGAGCTTGAGCTGTCAGACTTTCGCATTGTGTCCTCCACTTTCGCCGCTGTGTTTATTAGAACAAGTTCATTTTATTAGATCTATACACATGTACAGTGTTTGATTGCGGCACTTCCCTGCCGATTCCTTAGCTCAAACGGCAGACGCGTCTCACACTAGGGAGGGGGACCCACCCAGTCCCACCCAGCTCTGCCCTCCACAGATCTGGCCAATCTGAAGAAAGGGAGGGGGGTCGTAGCGGCAGAGCCGCCCAAATGAGGCGTTGCAGGCAGAGACTGCAGTGGACTACAAATGGGGTTTTTTGATGATGGCAGTATGAGCTAAATAAGGACCCTTTTTGGACTTTGAACGATCAGGAATACTCTAGGGGAGTCCAAGATCAAAATATATACTTGGAAATATAGCATAATTGGTCCCCTTTAAAATGGGTATTTTTTTCTTGAAGTGCACCTTTTGCTGGTTTTATATCCACTACTGTATACAAAAACCCACTTTAAGAAAAGCTATGTTTACAGTTTGGGCTCTTTCCTGTTAGAATTGCACAAGGGTAGATGGAGGTATATTTCACTTTTCTATCCAGCAAGTGTAGACTCAGAGTGCTTTATCGTTATGAGAGGAGATTTCCCCTCGTGTAGCTCCCACCTGGTTGATGCATGGCGGCCATTTTGCACCAGAACACTCGCTACACATTAGCTGATGTGGAGAGAGAGAGAGAGACTTTTTAGTCGACTCAATCAGAGGATGATAACGTGATCAACTTCTATGTTGGGAATTTAGCCAGAGCACCGCAAAATGTCATTTGAATCAGTCTAGTTTGCGGGGAGTGGAAAGATTGGCATATCGTGACTGGGTCTGTATGCGGCAAGCTAGGAGAGTCATCACCTGCTCTTTTACAACAGCAGTTTGGGCTGACTGCGGTAGACAACACTCATCCATCAAGGCTGTTTTCTTTTAATTCTGCCAGCAGCAATCAGAGAGAAGAACACAGCCTGCTGCATAGTCTGAGATGGATGGCCTACCTTAGGGTAGGAGCTCTTGGATGACATCAAAATTGAATTAGAGACTTTTAACTCCCTGTCATTTCAAATCCTGTCAAGAGCTTGTCTTGTTCCATTTAAGTTATGGTAATATTTTTAGGCAGCACAGGGTTTACAGTGGCATTATAAGTTGTCAGTACATATTTGATTGGCGTACAGTGCGCATTGATCCTTTGTTCGCGGCATTGCGCGACTCTGCTCTATCAAATGTGGTGGTTTTAACGCAAAATGACCACTAGGTGTCTCTTTTTTACCATTTTTGATCTTTGACTTCACCGCGGAATCCTCCCGGATTTCTACTGCTCTCTGTGGTTTCATTTTATATAAATGCATACACGCCGGTCCATTACCCACAGCATTCGCAAGGTTTTTTTTTTGTTTACAATAAAAACGCAATTTTGTGAAATTGCTTGAAATTGCATCATTAATTCTTTATTGGAAAAAGGTAAAGTGGTACAACCAAAAAAGAGTAATGCACAGAAAGCAGTATACACAGTGGAAACATATTTCCAGAACTGGTGTTCGCCCATTTCGATTCTGAGCTCCTCTTGCCCCCGAAAATGCCCCATTTTCTGGTTTAACGATCTTGTAATAATGCATGTATAGGCATGAAATTCCAGTGCCTTCTTAATTTGGCTACTTATGTTTGTTTGTTTGGCCAAGATTGATGCTTAAAACCTGCATTCTGTGGCAGTGGAATCATCTTGCTTTGAGTATCTCAGCGTTTTATTTTATTGTAGAAGCAAAGGTTAACTGATCAAGCTAATGGTTATCAAGTTCGGCATCTAACCCACACCAAGCACGACCATATTGGGTAAATACAGTATCTGAGCAACTTGATTACAAGTAATTCCATTAGATGCTTTCTTGAACTGTCAAATTCTTGCTGAGACATGAAAAAATAAACCATGTGATTGAAAACAAAAGGTGCTGGATCAGAGCAAATATTTATCATTCCAGTGTGTAATTCTGTGTTTTTTGTGATGTCTAATATTACTTTGCCCCACACATTTGTTGGTGAGTATTTGTGCCCCTAGTGTAGGCACAGCAAGCAATTTGTTGTCTGAATTAGTCTATAGTATTCTGAATGGGGTCTTTAACCTGGGAGAAATCAAGGTTTAACTCCTTGACCGAAGCGCCATTGAAGTTGAATAGCCACTAACACTGAGCTCTTCACTATTTGATTGGGCTCTGCTTGTCACTGAGGAAGTTCATATGGCCTAAAGCATGTCTCCATGCAAATGCTCCTGCACAGTAGTTTGATTTGGTCACCGGAAGTGGGATTTCATGTCTATAAGAGGAACACTTGAGTGACAAATGTGGCGACCTTGACTTTCCTCTTGAGAACAAACACTTCTGCCTGGGACTTACCTCACTGTCTGTGTGGGAGCAGCTGTACAAATTGGTACAATTAGCAACAATAGCAGTATTGTCATTATCATGGCTGTGAATTAATTATGTGGTTAAATGTGATTCTGAAGTATTTTTGGGAAGTATTTTTTTGGAAAATGGAAGTTTTTTTTTATGTTTAAACGCTGTTGAATGTAGCTGATTTTAATAAGAAGTAAATTCACCTCTTGGATTTATATTGGTTTTCTACTTGGCTGCAAGTGGCTGATCATTAGGGATAACTCCGAAGATTTTTTTGTTCAACAGAAATAACTTTCCATCCTCTCGCTAACATTAAAGTTGACTACACCTTTTGGGAAGGAGTCTCTGATCTTTAATTTGGTCGCTGTCTAAATAAGGCTCCTGATTGCTGATGTGCCTCTCTCCCTTTCATTTTTTCTGTCTCTCTCTCTCTCTCCTTCTTTATCAAATTCTCTCAATCTCCCTGCCTTTCTCTTGACAAAAGTCTGTTGTTGACTCTATGGTGAGTCAGGGACCCTTGTGCAGTGACACACACTCACACCTACTCATACACAGTGTGCACGCACACATTCTCTCACACTTACACACAGACACACACTCACACGGAGGCATATGCACACACAAACACACGCGCGCACGCATACGCATACACACGCATTCTCTCTCTCTCTCTCTCTCTCTCTTTCTCACACACACACACACACACACACACACACACACACACGCAGATTGGCTGCGCTCTGGAGGGGCGGGCAGGCGGTGATGGCTGATTGTGTCTTTCAGAGATCTGGGTCACAGGGAGCGAGGGGAGGTTGGGGAGCGAATAAGGGCCATAAATAAGGGCCTCTTGTAGAAGCTGCAGCCAATCAGGAGCCAGCGTCTGTCGAGAGAAACAGGTAAACCTGCCGTCAGTGTCTGTAATGCTTTCTTTCCTTCTCTCATACACTCTCTCTCTCCGCCCCTCTCTTTCTATGTGCCTTCACCTCTCTCTCTCTCTCTCTCCCCACTTCAGTCTCTCTTTCTACCTTTCTCTCTCTCCACTTCTTTCTCCCACTCACTCTCTCCAACTCTCTCTTTCTTTCTTCCACCCTCTCTCCACCCTTCTCTCGCTCCTCTGTTTTTCTCACTTGCTCACTCTATTCACCTCTCTCACTGTGTCTCTCGAACCTTTTTCTTTCTCTCTCTTCCTCACTATCAAACTCTCAAATGTTGGGTCAGGGTACACACAATTTACTAAATCATGCAATGACATCTCACACACACGAGAAATAACATCTTAGGAAGTCTTCCTCTGTCTTGCCTCCTCCTTCGCTTCCTCCATTTCCTTCCTCCGCTTCCTTCCATTCTTCTATCGCTCCTGCATCCTGCTTTGTCTCTCTCTCTCTCTCTCTACTCCTCTACCTCCACTCTCCATCATTCCCTCCCTCTCCATCTCTCCCTCGTTCATACCTCGCTGCCTCTCTAATTAACTGCAGTTGTCGTCTCATTTGTGCCGCGTTTCCCTCCATCTCTCCCTCCCGCTCTCTCTGTTCATCATCCCTCTTTCCTTCTCTCCCTTGTAGCTCGCGACTCTTCTAATGAACGACTCTGTGAGCGAGAGTTAGTGTGTCATTAGAGCTCGGGTTCCTCTTCTCTCACTCTCCTCCTGTTCTCTGGACCGTCCCTCCCTCTTTCCTCATCTCTCTCCTTCTCTCCCTCATTCTCTTTCCCTCTATACCCCCATCCCTCTCCCCCTGTCCAATATTCCTTCAAACTCTGATTTTTCGCTTAAATTTTCCCTTCAAGGTGAAAACAACAAGTGTACAAACTATACTATGTCAGAAAAGGGTCGGACTTGGAGTTTTGAAAACTGACCAACTATTAATTTCAGGCACGTTTCTCCACCATCTTTGGAGGGTCATAAAAGCCACAGCAAGCAAGTTTGTGTAGGTTGCCATCTTGGGTTTACAACTGCATGTGTGACATTGTTTGGGTCCCATTGCTCTACCATGTGGGAAGCTAATATTCTGTTAAGTCTATTGAGAACGCTGTATTACACCATGTAACTAATTATGTGGCTGCTCTTGCACTCATCATTGCAAGGAACCTGTATAATGTTTTCAGTCAATCACTGCTATTGGTAATCACTAGTTAATGGGCAAAGAAATGTCTCATAGGCTGCTTATTAATTCAGTATTTTTCTGGTTTATTTTCATCTGAATGACGTTACATTATTTATTCATGCATACTAAAACATATTTTCTCACTTTTTTTGTTTCCTTGATACGCTCCCCATTCCTCCTGCAAGACCCCGCCGACTGGAGTTCTTGTCGTTCGTGATGCACGGACTAGGTTGGTATTTCATTGGGTATTAGTTCATGCTGTTTTGTTATGGGACAGATACCATATTTTAAATGGCGGTCCTCTCGATGACATTGAGGCAAAAATGCTGATGGCATTGTAGCGAATCACAGTTGGGTTCAAAGCCAATGCAGCTCACGTTGTTCAACCATTGTTTTAATATGGCTGGTCTTGACACGCAGTACGTTTGTATGTACAGTTAAGCCGAGCTACTGTTATAGCTCGATTAGGCCATTTAATCGGGCTACTGTTCTTTTCCCAGTACACATGCACGGTAGAAGAACCCGTTTATTGACCGAAGCATGTCGGTCTGCGCTACAATGTGTGGCAATATGTTACCTTTCACCTTTTTCACTTTTTCTGGTTGATGTTTTGCGTCGCTCACCGAACTATTGACAAGCAACTTAGCTGACGGTTAACTGGTTGCATGTTAATTGGCGAAAACATGGACAACTTTATGGCACTGTATTTTTTGTAAGTGATCTATCCAAGGCTTTTCACACATTTGAGGTGTACGCTATCCCTGGTACTATAGTGCTAGTCGAAAGCAGGCAGCAATGCCGTGTGCTCCTGGAGTGCTGCAACAGCGCAACCTCCACTGTGCTCCACTTTGTGCCCTCTCTACTACCCTAGGGTTTGTGTCCCAAAAGCATAGTTGCTGACTAAGTTAGCAATTTACATAGTTCGTCCGCTCACAGTCAGTGATTCCAACTATGTAAATTAACATCTGTGCTTTTGGGAAATGCACCCCCAGGCTTCCCGATGCGGGTCAGCAGCAAAGACCAGCGGGAGAGAGTTGTTTTGAAAGAGTTTTACGATGGCAAGTGGAAGGAAAATTTTTGGATGACAGGCAGGTCATACGATAAATTATGCTGATTAATGGAAGAAGTTATGAGCCCTCGACGTCACTGTTGAAGCTCTAGTACCATTGCAGATGAGGATTGCTACTGTTCCGTCCAAACTTTTTGTGCAGAATACGGAGTTGTTGCTAATCTGTTTGTTGTTCACAAGTCCTCATGACTTCCTGGTCAAAGCCCTGCACGATGAACTATGGTACATGCGCAGAGCGCATAGTCCAGTTCGGATCGATTCAGGCGTACATGGAGGAGTAATTTGACTCATAACCCCATTATTTGGCTGTGTTAGTCCAACTTTGAGAAACTCAATTTAGTAAATCACAATAAATCGATTTTTTTCTAAAGTCATGTAAACGCACTCACGGAGAATCTGTTGAATGTCAGAGCCATTGATTTAACTCCATTTACTTGAATGATAAGTCCTATTTGCACAACCATTGTGTTTGTGTCAACATGGCTGCTTGTGAAGCTTGCTGAAGAAGAGATGGAGCAACAACTCATCTTCATTTGATTACATTGCACTTACACCACTGGTCACTCTCACTGGGCCTGTCTTACATCATAGCGCTACTGATACAGGACTCCTCTGATAGGCTAATGCAATAACATGGCTACATACATAGAAATGGTGCAAAAAACAAACTGTCACATTTAACTGTCAATTTATTTAGTGAGAAAAATTTTTTAAACTAATTATTGTAAATTTTTATAGCAGGCAGATTGTTCTTTTTACTTCAGTCTGGATGTTGTCTCACTTACCATTTCCATTAAGTTGGTTCAAAGTCAGAGAAAGTATTTTTCCATGTGTAGAAGGATGTCACATACAAACCCCGCATCTGCTGATTGCAGCGCATCACTGAAGCTACATTACACTAATATTGAGAGAAATATTTAAACCCGGGATACCATGTTTTTATGGCCGCAGCATTACATCAAATGGAAAATATCTATAAATATATTTTTTATTTAAATAATAAAATTGTAGATCATTTTATACCCATTTACCTGTAATTCAGAGACACATGTTTGAGACATTTGGAAACCTTCGGATCTCCGCATGCTGCACCTCACTCTGCTGCCTTGTTACCCAGCTTTTACCCCACATCAGTCGAAAGTCGAAAGCAGCTCTTCCTTTTTTCGTGTAGTGGGGTTGGTCAGCAGTTCTTAGAGTGAGTTGCTTATTAATTTAACCCTTATTTCAAATACGCATAATTCCGGTAAAGAGAGTTAAGAGAGCAGCTAATTTCCTCTGGCCACCCCTTGGGTTGATAAAATGAAACATACAGATGATAATACTCCGATACCTAAAGAAATTGTCAAGATCTAAAGCCATTAGCCCGTGGAAAGGCAGGTAATTTGATGGCGACAAGTTCACTGATCAGCTACAAAATTAAAACCTCTGAGAAATAAAGTGAATAACATTTATTATCTAGTTACAATGGCCCCTGTCAAGGGATGGGTTAGATTAGGCAGCAAGTGAACAGTCAGCTTGTGAAGTCGATCAGTTGAACATAGGGACAGTTGGCGTAGGAATGCCTCAACGGGTCAGAGTTGTTTTGGTGGCGCAAGGAGGACTTGCACAATTACTATTGTGGCTTATCCGTGGCCAAACACTCGCCGTAAGGTTAAATGCGCATGCGTGCCCTTCATATACCTGGTAAAGGCGGTGCAGGTTTGTGTGATGACGGTGTTAAAGAGGAACGACAGGAGTGTGTCACTGTCGCGGAAAACCCTGAGGAGGGGCAGAGGCTTTGAGAGGAGTCATGGTGAAGAGAAGGAAGATGGAAAATAAGCATTCATGTGGCGCGCTCTCCAGCTGGTGTGGCAGCAGTGTCGGGTGCTCTCCGGGCCTTCTGCTCATATTTATAGTTCCTGCCTTTGGTTTCCGTGGGAACGTGTATGAGTGACAGATTGGGGCTGAGATTAAATTTGATCTTTGCCCCTCGTCCGTTCACAGCCCACAAACCTGGCCTGTCTCTGTGTTTGTCTGCTGATATCTGCATCTCTCCCAACCGGAGAACGGCTCAATCTCTAGCTCTGCATTTTAAAAAATCTCTTCCAGACTGGGTCAAAGTTTTCATTTCTGTCTGAATTTGTGCTCATATTTTATGAACATTTAAATCCAAATTTCCTGTATTTGTTTTAATGTGTACTGCACATTCACATTTTCGCATTGGATTATTGAATTGCAGTGATTCATATAATGGTAGTTATGATTTATTCTAATTTCAACGGAACATGGGGAACCTTGTCCAGAAAGGGCTGGCGTGGGTGCAGGCTTTTGTTCCCAAGTGGTGACACATCTGACTCTAAAAAAAAATCAGGAACTTAGCAAAACCTCTGATGGTGTATTGGTGAAATCAAGTACATTACTGATTGGCTGGTCCTGTCCAGATGAAGATCCCCGCCTCTGCTTTATATGGAGTATACAAATCAGACTGAACAGGAGGTACTGACATGATTGGGCAAGTGAGGAATCAATCAAGTGGCATTAAGCAATCTCATAGTAGCCCTTTGCCAGTGTGCCCTCCTTACTGTCCATCTCTGTTTTGACAGAAATGTTGGCACCAACTTTCTGATTTAAACATCACAATATACTTTGTTGGCATTGACAATGTATCTGAATTTCATATCTTGACGCATATTTATACTGGTATATAGTTTATATCGATATGTCGCCCGTGCCTATTCTAAACTTTTTGTGTCCAGACACAGCAATAAAATGGCCTATTTAACTTTACATGGCATTTTATTTTGTGAGGGGAGTTAAGGTCCGCAGTGAGAGAAATGGGAAGATTATTTATCTGTAGGTTGTATTTCAGGGAGGCCCTTCCCCCATTCATCCCCCCACCTCGTTTCCTCATATTAGCATCGGATAATAAACACAAAATGGAGCCAGTTAATCACCCTGGCTGCTAAATGGACGGTGGATTTTATATGAGTGTCTCATGCAGCCTGTCCTAGGAAGGTAGTCATGCTGATCCAAGCCAAGTTTATCAAATCCATCATTACATTACGCAGGAAATGTTCCAAGTGTGGTTAGGAATAGGAATTCTCACACACGCGCGAACAGCTAGCACACGCACACACACAAGCTCATTATTACTTTAATAATTAGGAAGGTGAGTTATTTACCCGGAAAATGTATTCGTCAATGTTTTTTTTTCCAATTTTCATTTGCAGACGAACTGATTTCCACGTTTCTTGCCATTTTTCTTACAGATATTTTAGTCATTCATCCATTTTTTTTTTTTTCACTGCCTGCTCAGAGACTTGCTAAGGTTCTCCGAAAATCATTGAGGCCTTCAGATGGAGGAGGCAGGAAACAGAAGGCATGATGGGATTTCTGAAGTTTCAGGATGATGGGCGGAGTCAGCCCACGTCTCACTGGCTGCTGTGTGACGAGAGACTGTCTTACTTCCTGTTTGCGCTTGCAAGCTAAGCAGCCTACAGCTGTAACTAAGCAACCCAACACGGGCAGCTGGCTGAGAGAAGGATATCAGTGGTAACCTCCTGATTGGCTGTTGAGCTGCGCTGATTAAAAATCGGGTATGACAGTCAAATGATGCAAACTTTTTTCTGCTCCCTCAAAATAGGGTCTCAATTCCATGTACCAGGTTTCGTTCTCATATATCAAAGCGTTACTGAGTTATGACCTCACTTCCTGTTTGACAGCTTCATCGCCATTTTTAATTGACTGAAATGGACAAACACTTTTGTCAGTGCCTTTGGATGAACCAGCAAACAACTGCACACAAGAATTAGATTGTCAAAGTGAGCACATCAATAGTATTGCGCAAAAGGCATTTTCTCTTTGAAGCGCCCCCCGGTAGTCGAATGATGCAAAATAGTTTGGACGTCCTCATAAAGACATCCCATGGTCGTGTATAAATTTTATTGTCAGCTTATTGAAGTGTTCCTGAAATATGCCCTCACTTCCTGTTTGGCAGCTCTGCTACCACTGTCATTGGATGACAGTAGCCATAACATTTGCCCAAGTCCTTATGCAACAACTTTTAATTTCAGCTTGCATAGATGTCACCATTCAAGTTTAATTTTGATTGGACGAACCACCTAGTACTAGGTTGCAAAATTGGTTTTTTGAAAAATTCAAATTGGCGGCCAATCCAACATGGCAGAAATGAAAACCTCCTTGTAAAAAATGTTGTGCATCACAGACCACACCCGAGGCTCTAGGGCAATCAGAACTTCAGTTACAAGTTGTATTGCATTACATTTATGACCTGATGGTGGCAGTAGATACATGGGTGCATGCAAACCAAAATTGCGTTGCGCAAGTTTGGGCATGAAAACTGGCAGGCTGACAGGATACCATCAAAAGTGTGCAAGAAGAAGTACGTATAATCTGCAAAGTTGCCAGAAGAATACTAAAAATATTGAAGATTGGCCATTTACTCTGAAATTTCAATGGCCGTTGGCACCCATTTTGATCGGCGAGCTGTTTGTTCTTTAGAAAATGAGAGCAAATGGTCCCCACTAGAGCCTCACCAAATTGTAAATGTTTAGCTTAAATGGTTCTTGAAGTGTAGCAGTGTTGCGATTATAGCGCCCCCTATTGTCAGAAATATAATAACAAGTCTGCTTCCAAAAATTGTGGTAGTGATTGAGCATGTCTGGTTTCATTAAGTATGGACCTTTACATCATAAGCTATGGGCTTTAGAGTCATTATGAGCCACACCTTAATGATTGATACATAACCTTGAAATGGAATGGTAAATCAAAATTCTCTTTTAAACTTTTTGTTGGCATGATTTTGACGTGATGTACACCAAATTTCTGAGGACTGGATGAGTGGGCTCACGTGTGCATTTTTCTGGCCTCTTCTTGAGCTCAACCAGCTCAGTCGTCCTGGCCATGTCAGCAGCTGCAAAGGCTGTGATTTCAACCAATCAGTGATGGTCCGTCGTCAGAAACACAGGGCCAGCAATAACCTTACCTTTCACTTCTTAATGACAGACACCTCTCACAGTTTACCTCCCCAATTAGAAACAGTTGCTCAGACTGATTGGAGGAACTGACGAGAACCTAATTTGTTTTTGAAAGCCTTGTTATACATTTCACTAAGAAATTATATGGCGTTTAATTCCGCACACCAATGGCTATGGAAAAAATATCAATAGCCTACGTCTTTATAATTTCTGAATTTGCCTAAATTAATTCGCGATTTGGTTCATTGAGCAATCAGCCATGATAATCCGTTCTATATGCTCTGAATGTGACAGCTGTTAGGTACAATGCACAGCTGAGTGATGCCGAAAATAATTGCGGCGAAGTCGGCGAAAGTTTCGGATTTTTTGCAGATTGTCATCCTGGCAGAGTCACATCAGTTATATCAACATAGCCAATCGCTTAGTCATTAGCATTTCTTAATCATTACGTGTCACGCATTGGTGGTGGCTATTCTGTTAACTGTTTGATTATTAATCAGGCAAACCTGATCGCAAACAGCTTAAGAGCAATTATCCGGGAAAGGATAATGTTACTGAAGACCTTCCTGGCATCTGACGGTACGCCACTGCAACCAATATTATTAGGATGCTGGTAAATTTGTATTATTTTTAGAACTTCCAACATGGAGAACCTTCATTTACTGATCCTACTGCGCCATCTGAAAATGTTCATCAATCACTGCTGCCAACGTCTTCCTGGATTTATCCAATTAACTTTGGTTGAGGACCTCTTACCCAGACCTTTGATGTCACAATGGTGCTACCACCAAGGTCCATACATGTACTACTTGAGAGCTTAGTGATGACGCGACGTGTGACTTTTTAACGCGACTGTGCGCCATGCCGCTGATGGCAACGTTTGTGAAAAATAGTGCACTCTTCTGTTTTTGGGTGTACAACCTGTTGTAAAATGAGAACAGATCGCAGCCTCCACTGGTAAATAGCATTTTTGTATTGCTCATCCTCAACATTCAGGCGGATAAGATGAGCACTGGATTGGGTCACAATGCCTGAGCGAGACACAAATGGAACAAAAATATGATCCATTTGTCTGTGAGGGCGGGTGACTGTTTAGGTCCAGGATATAAAGAAATAGCCCTTACCCATATGAGATTAAAACTTAAAATTCTCTTAAATGTGAATGCCTCCAGTACCAGGGGCAAGGTGCGCATATCCCAAAAAACGCAATAAAAAAGCATGTTACCAAATTGTAACAATCATGCAGGATATCCACATAACGGCAAGAAACTTCGCTAAAAGCTCATGATGACCATTTTTACCTCATTGAAGCACAATTCAAGCTCCAAGCAACTAAATGAGCGTGTAGCAGAACGTAAAATTAAATAATATCAGTGTGCAATCGCGTATGGCACTAGCGATTCTGCTAAATTTGTCCCCGGCCGCGTCGTAACCCCATGAAAGTAGCAGGCCTAACATTAAGACACGTCGTTGGTTTAGGCTTAGGATCTAGTTGTTATCTGATACTTCAATTGGAAATATATCAATCAGAAATATGTTTAGGCCTATAAGAATGTAAATTGATAAATCTCACTGACAGTTGATGGAGGGTCAACACACCGGTCTTTCCCGCAACATCTTGTGTGGCAGCCATGCTGTTGCCTAAATTGGTGAGTAGAACCACATCCTCGTGGCACAGTGATGGGGGCCATAATTTGGCGCAGAAAGCAGAGAATACTGAGATTCTCTGAAGCACATGGACAGTTGGGAAAACTCCTCTTGTTTATACAAATGGAATCACTCTGACTTGGCAATGTCAAGAGAGTATTTTATACAATTTGGTCACTGGTTTTTAAGTATACGCACTACGTAACTGACCCATGATGGGATCCTAGCTACGAGGTGTGACCAGGGACAAAGTGCGTAGCAACGCCAGCCTTGCCCTCACCGAGATGGCGAGCGAGTTGGCCAACGCGTCACAATTGGCATGCGTAAGATTGTGTGGGTGAGCATCACCCTGCTCTCCAGTAGAATTATAAGCTCCTTGTGCCTCCGTTCTGTCCGTAGCCTTGTCATGGGTGCTGAGACAGCGTATTAATTGCCTGTTTCTGATTGGCCTGATGCTGCTGCTGCACGGAGCTCCCTGTGAAAGCAAACACATAGGGGACTCCATAATATTTGGGACATAAATGTATTTCTTCCATGATTTGGCTCTTCACCATATAATTGTAGATTTGTTTTATGATTCTTTCATAAAACTCCATTCTCCATTCCCACCATCAGTGATATCTTGTGGATTGATTTGCTGCCTGCGGCCAACTTGCCCTCTGGATAACTTTTGATGGCGGAAAGGTCAGTCTGCTTTTTCGTGGAAGCCCTGCTGCCATTCATCATTATTCCTTGACCGCGCTGACCTTTCCTGAGCCCTTTTAATGACGCGTTAAAGACATTTGAGCAGGATTATCGGACATTGCCATGCTGGCCTCCTCCCCCGTACTCCCCCCCCCAACCCTACCCAAACCGTTTCCATTAAACACATCTTTAAGGCATATCATACCATATCGATTTTCCCCTCTAGTGTTGGGAGACGTCGCCAAGCCGAGAAGCCAGTGGGGCATTTTTTTTTTTTTACTTTTGCGACCGGCGCGTGAGCTGCAGTTTGATCGGTAATGAGAAGTTGTTTTCATGATGTTATTTATGGACCTGTGTCTTGATTAGAGCTGCGGAAATCAAAGCCTGCTTAATTGCCGCTCTGCCGGGGAGACTGGTGAGAACGTAGGGCCAGAGCCAATGCATCACATTACGAATTGATTAGTACAAGGCTCAAATCATAAGTCTTATTAATCTGCAAAAGGAATAAATCAGCGGCGGTTTTATGCATTCTGCATGTGACTTTATTACCATTGTTTAGTGTTTTAAAGTTGATAAGGGGCCTCATGCATTTTAATTAGTTTTTTTTTTAATTTTACTTTATTTTTGCATAATGGAAACGAGGACTGGGGGGAAAGTGACTGGGGGAATGTACTGTAAATTCTCTTGGCGTAACTCACTTTGATTGGATATCGGAGGTAATCTCTTGCCTCTACCCATTGTTTCCATTAGTCCCTGTTTGCCCTCTGTTGGCTTTTTTCCCCATTTGGGAGTTTTGAACACAGTTTGAGGCATTTTTGCTTTGTTGTGGAGTTTTTTTTTTTTTTTGCCACAAATTTTTAGTAGTTAGGGGCTCAAGCTTTGTGTTTTGCCTTCTGCTTCATTGTAATAGTCTTTTTCGCATTCCCTCTACGAAAAAAGCTCTATTAAAATTAAACTTGAATTGTCATGGATGTGTCAGAAGGTGATAACAGTTGAGTGAAATGGTTTTATCTGGGACCCCAGCAGAATTAGCTGACACCTTAGACACATCACAATGTGTGGGTTTTGTATCTTTTGCGTCGGGCCTGGACTGAAGGAAACGTGTGTATTCACATACCTGGTTTTATCATTAGTGTTTCTAATTCATCTATGTTTTTCCTCAGAAGGTCTTTATTGGATTGTCAAGGCATTAGGATGTGGCAAATGTGAGTGGTTTCGCAGTGTGTCAAGTAAAGAGCTTAAACGCTGAGCATCTGAATGAACTTGCATGCCGTAACTAAAAGTGGGTTGATTTGAACTGTTGAACAATACTTACATTTGAAGGAACAGTATGTGTTCTTCATTGGTTACACCAGCACAGCACATGCAGTAACAGGCATTCAGAACAGCGGTTATTCATTTGAGCCAATTTTGAGCCGTTGAGCAGCGCAACTCCTTACTGTGTACTGGAAATGTACTGCAATTGATTATGATTAAATAAGTGATCAGGAAATTTCATCTTCTGCTTCTGATACACCCGCCCATAAAAACACCCCCCCCACACACACACACACATATTTGAAATGTATAATATTGGCCCAAATACTGTATATTGCAGATTTTGATGTCATTATTCAATTTTGTCGCGTATGCACAAATTGCCATAAAATTGGGCTATGCTACAAAGATGGTGCTTTCAGGTTCAATGGGTGGCCATACATTCAAACGAAGAGTTTATGTGCATCCATCTGTCTTCTGTCTATTCATCTTAGAAGGTTTTAGATTGCTTATGTTGCAGTTCCCAAAAATGAATACAGCGCAACTCCGAAATCCCACCCCCGCCACTCCCCGGACAGAGTAGATGAGCAGACGCAGGGAGAGAACGACATTGGCCGGATCAGCTTGGAATGTCGATCGGTAAAACCGCTGACGTCTGCACGCTTGCAGGTCTGGTACTGGGGGTGAGTGTCAGTGTCTCATATCGCGGCCGGTATTGAGCCGATGGCAGCATGAGAGCCAGGACCTGCTGAGACAGACATTAAAAGGTTTCCCTATGGGAACACAGCCAGTCTTAAAGTGGGCTGTGATGAAACAAAATGGAGTCCTCTCCCATTATTGCTGTAGTTGATCAAGTCGCCCCCTCGAGTTCCTCACCCTCCCCTCCCTCCCATGCCGATATTGAAGATTTTAAAACGCCTGTGCTCTCCGAGGAAATTAAAGGACGACACCAAATCAAAGAAATATTCCTCTAGCTGGTGGTAATAAAATCAGCTCTGCTCCAGATCACTCAAAGGGTAATAGTACATATTTATTTTTTGAGTTGAGGCAGCTCCCCGCGATTCCTCTGATATGTACCAGTATGCTCCGAGGGCCCTGACGTTTAAAACGAGGCACTGAGAACTTTGAAATGCACCGGTAGTTTATTAAAATAGACTAATTATGCAAACTACCTTGAGGTAGTTTCCAGTTGCCTCCATCTTGAAAGTCACGATAAGTCGATTGATGAGCACGAACGAATAGGAAGGATAGGGAACAGATTGCAATCTATTCGTCCGTGCTCGTCAATTGACTTATTGTAACTTTCAAGATGAAGGCAACTGGAAACTACCTGAAGGTACTGTTTGCGCAAATAGACTTTTTTTAATAAACTACCTGTGCATTTTCAAACTTCTCAGTGCCTCGTTTTAAACGTCAGGGCCCTCGGAATTCTACCGATGAAGTATGGAGCTACTTTGAGCCTTGTTAATTATGAAAAAAATATTGATTTCTTTGCATGGCAACGCTATACCCGATTCACTACCATTGTAAGCCTGTTGAGAGCTTCGGCTAAAAATCCATTTATTTTGAAAAGTTGTGTGTGTACAGAGGTAGGGTATTCGACAAAAGTTAGTACTCATTATCATATTTCAATATGCCCCAAGTCAATTTCGCACCAGAATTCTCCTTTAAATTTTACTGTTTAATTGTCACAACAGTGCATTAAGCAGAAAGCTGAGCATTTAACTGCTGACGGATTATTCTAATTATTGGAAAACTTGTTAATCAAGGAAAATGATCACAAACAAGTTAAGACTTCTTATGAGTTAAAAGGGATTTTTCTATCCGCTAATCTCTGCCAAGCAGCTGTCACTGGTTTGTGGGTATTTAACTAGTGACCGAGTATAAAATGGGCTGTATTTCTGGTATGGTTTGCGCATCATGGCTGTGATATGCAAACATTAAAGCGTACAGTCTCTACTTTAATAAATAATACACTACCCTCCATAATTATTGGCACCCCTGGTTAAGATGTATTCTTTGGCTTCTAATAAATTCAGTTTTTTTCTTAATAATATAGGACCACAATGAAAAAGAGGAAAATCCAACCTTTGATTCAAGTGCATGTATTTAGTGGGAGAAAAATTCCACATTAAGAAATAATTCTTTTTCATCAAATCATGTATGCCACAATTATTAGCACCCCTGATTTTAATACTGATGTTAATACAACCCCCTTTTGCCAATAAAACAGCACCTAATCTTCTCCTATAATGTTTCACAAGATGGGAGAAAACAGAAAGAGGGATCTTCAACCATTCCTCTTTGCACTATCTCTCTAAATCATCCAGTGACCTGGGACCTCTCCTCTGCACTCTCCTCTTCAGCTCACTCCACAGGTTTTCAATGGGGTTGAGGTCTGGGGACTGAGATGGCCATGGGAGGAGCTTGATTCTGTGTCTGGTGAAGCATTTCTGTGTAGATTTGGCCACATGTTTAAGTCATTATCTTGCTGAAAGACCCAGTGATGACCCTTCTTCAGCTTTCAGGTAGAGGCCACCAGATTTTGATTTCAAATGTCCTGGTATTTCAAAGTATTCATGATGCCATGCACCCTAACAAGGTTCCCAGGGCCTCTGGAAGAGAAACAAGCCCACAGCATCACCGATCCTCCCCCATACTTAACAGTGGGCGTGTGGTGCTTTTCTGCATACTCATCTTTTGTGTTACGCCAGACCCACTTAGAGCTTTTTGGCAACAAACACTATCTTGGTCTCATCTGACCAAAGTACACGGTCTTAGTTGAAGTCCCAGTACCGCTTAGTGAACTCCAGACGTTTGTGTTTATGATTGTGAGTGAGAAAAGGGTTTTGCCATGCATGCCTCCCAAAGAGCTTGTTGGCATGTAGACAGCGCCTGATGGTTGTTTTGGAGACTTTGTGACCCCAAGATGCTACCATTTGCTGCAATTCTTTTATGTTCCTAGATACTCTGATCAACTTTGTAAACTACTGTAAAAATGACAGAAATACTTCAATTACATTTAATTCCTAGGAATTGTTAGGGGTGCCAATAATTGTGGAATAGGTGATTTTATGAAAAAAAAATATTTTCTTAGTCAGGGATTTCCTTTTTTTCCCCTTAAAATGCACTTGAGTTGAAGGTTACATTTTTTACTATAATTTTCAGTGTGAAACTATGCTTCTGCAATAAAAATTGAATTTATTTTAAGGCTTTTATCACATCTTAACCAGGGGTGCCAATAATTATGGAGGGCGCTGTATAATGTATTTGAGCACCATCCAAACAGCAGAAATTGAAGATTATTAATATTTTGTCAGAGAGCTCAATTAACAGGGCTACGGACGTGATTATTGGAAACCCAATTACTAACTTCCTGGAATATATCACTCCTGCTGTAGCCAATGACATGATCATAAGATTGGGCTATATGTTGAAGGTTAATATATTCCATTTGAGGTTAATGCATCAGTCGTTCATTTATTTACAACCATGGAGCAATTTTATTGGAAAAACTTGCCTTTTCCATAATTGGACTGTCCATAATTATCCATAATTCATACCATTTTATTATTCATTGCATTACATAGAAATTTAGAGCTTGCCATATATTTCTCATGTGATTAATGACCTTTCTATGGTGCCCTGCGAGCGATGGGCTAGGCCCTATATTTGTGATATGCCATGTAGTTCTGTGCAGAATGAGGAGGCTTCTATCAGTGTAAATAAGCGTATCATTGAGTAAGTTATGTGAGATTCTGTGGTTCTTTCTCTGGAATGTTTCTGTATGCTTTAAAATGGCTGGAATAATAATCCCTATAGGGTCACGCAAGAGATTCTCCACTGTAATGATGTTTCCTTGATATACTCATCCCAACAAAAACACTGTTCTTTCTGCCGACCCAATACGCATCCTCCGTCTTATCTCTCGATTCATTGACCTTGATATTGAAATTATTTTCTTATGTGAAGGTTTATATTATAGCATATGTAATGCTTAGAAATGTACAGACCTGTTGTTTGGTCAGAATTTGGACGAATCACAAGCTGTAAGGTACTGAAAAGAGCTCAATATGGAAATAAGCAAGTCTTTGTACCTTTAGGTGTATAATGTTGTATCACTGGGGTGCATCGCCCTTAAAGATATGTATGTACCTTTCCTGCCTCCAGAAGGGCACATGTGGTTACCTTGAGGTCCAGTAATTTGCCCTTAGGGAGTTTTGGGTGCAGTAGTGTGGATTGAAACTTCAGGAACAGAAGTGGACTCCTTTGTTCCCATATTTCTGAGAGTGTAGCTGCTTTGACTTAAAAACACATTGTGGTATGAGACAGCCTCTGGAGATGGAACTTTGGTGGGTTGATAAGACATCTTTACTGAACAGCAGGGACTTGTTTTGTGTAAGATTTCTGGTCCCTATTATCAGCAGAAAATGAGTTTGGAGGAGATTAAATTGGAGAATGGGAAGTGAATGTAGTCATTCATATGAAAGCCTTGAAATTCGTCTTTACATGATGACTGTATTGCTGGAAAGGCTATTTACTTTGTGTGGGGGGGTGCATGGTGAGTATTATTCTGTTTCAGGATTTAAAAGAGTACTGTGTTTATATGACCCTGAATATTGTTTGAAACGAAGATGGGGAACTGCGATCTCTTGGTCTAGAGCTCATCATGTTCTCCCAATTTCACTGTAGGCTTTCGTCTCTGTTATCAGTTTATAGCGCTTTGCCACTTTGTAGAGATTAATTGGAAAGTCCAAATTGCCTATATGTTTGAGTGTATTGAGTGAATGGCGTTTTTGCTCTGAGATGGACTTGCGCGTCCTGACAAGGTGTGTCAACGTTAGATGACAAGTATGGATGATTGATTGTCGATCTTGGGAAGATTTTGATGAATTTTCCTAAGTTGCCCACCATATTAACCAAAGGTTTGGGCTGAATTGAGATGGGCCTATATGGTGGCATGACTGGCATTCTATAGCAATCAGGTTCTCAGAATTGGATAACCCATTTAAAACATTGCCGATCCCATTTGATTCAGCAGTCGGAGAATCTTTTCTTGTATTAAAGAGGGTTGCCAGCCCGTCATGTTCATTGAAACTTGCAGTAGACCAAGGCACTTTTCACTTAGATAGTACAAGCCAGTCTGGGCAGTTTATGACAGACTGTGCACTATTGCAATGGACAAAAGACTATACTACAGTAGGGATTAAGTACGTTCAACACAGACAACACCAAGCTTAAATCAGAGTGGTTTCTAAGGCCTTTAGTCGTGTTGCATTCCTGCATACATTGCCCAGTTGAGACTGTAGTGCAAATATCAAGCTTATCGGCTCGCAGCTTAATGCAGTTAGTTTAACATGTTTCTGGTGCCTCTATGAAAGTGAGACTTGAGGATGCGCTGCGTTCTACAACTCAGAAATAGTTGGGACGAAGTAAAAATTGTGATTAAAATCAAAATGCATTGCCTTTCAGATCACATGAGCCAATATGTTATTTACAATAGAACAAAGATAACATATCAACATATAACATATCATTTTTCTCCACAAAATGAGCTTATTTCAAATTTTCTAGCTGCAGCAGGTCTCAAACAAGTTGGGACACAGGAAGAAAAAGGGCTGTAAAAGCAATTAATATATAAGAGAATCAGCTTAAAGAACATTCAGCAAGTAATTACATTAACTGGCATCAGGTGTGTAACATTATTAGCTATAAAAGGGATGTCTTAGAGAGGCTGAGTCTCTCAGAAGTAAAGATGGCCAGAGGCTCTCCAAGCTGTGAAGGCTTGCGTAAAAAAATTGCGGAATACTTTAAAAACAATGTTCCTCAACGTCAAATTGCAAAGGCTTTGAAGGTCTCATCATCGACAGTGCATAACATCATCAAAAGTTTCAGAGAAACTGGAAAAATCTCTGCGTGAGGTACAAGGCCGAAGACCTTCACTAGATGCCTGTGATCTTCTGGCCCTCAGACGCCACTGCATCACTCACCGGCATGATTCTGTCATTGGCATTAGTAAATGGCCCATGAGTATTTCAAGAAACCACTGTCTGTAAACACAGTCCACCTGCCATCCATTGATGCCACCTAAAACTCTATCATGCAAAAAGGAGGACATTGTTGAGCATGATCCAGAAGCGCTGCCGTGTTCTATGGGCTAAGGCTCATTTACAAACCCAAAACCAGTGAAGTTGGCACGTTGTGTAAATCGTAAATAAAAACAGAATACAATGATTTGCAAATCCTTTTCAACCTATATTCAATTGAATACACTGCAAAGACAAGTTACTTAATGTTCGAACAGGTAAACTTTGTAATGTTTTGCAAATATTAGCTCATTTGGAATTTGACGCCTGCAACATGTTTCAAAAAAGCTGGCACAAGTGGCAAAAAAGACAGAGAGTTGAGGAATGCTCATCAAACATCATCATTATTTGGAACATCCCACAGATGAACGGGCTAATTGGGAACAGGTGGGTGCCATGATTGGGTATAAAAGCAGCTTCCCTGAAATGCTCAGTCATTCACTAACAAGGATGGGGCGAGGGTCGCCACTTAGTGAACAAATGCGTGAGCTGATTGCCGAACAGTTTAAAAACAACATTCCTCAACGAGCTATTGCAAGAAATTTAGGGATTTCATCATCCACGGTCCGTAATATCATCAAAAGGTTCAGAGAATTTGGAGAAATCACTCCACGTAAGCGACAAGGTCGAAAACCAACATTGAATGCCCGTGACCTTCGATCCCTCAGGCTGTACTGCATCAAAAACCGACATCAGTGTGTAAAGGACATCACCACATGGGCTCAGGAACGCTTCAGAAAACCACTGTCAGTAACTACAGTTCGTCGCTACATCTGCAAGTGCAAGTTAAAACTCTACAATGCAAAGCGAAAGCCATTTATCAACAGTACCCAGAAACGCCACCGGCTTCGCTGGGCCCAAGCTCATCTAAAATGGACTGATGCAAAGTGGAAAAGTGTTCTGTGGTCTGACGAGTCCACATTTCAAATTGTTTTTGGAAACTGTGGACGTCGTGTCCTCCGGACCAAAGAGGAAAAGAGCCATCTGGACTGTTATAGGCGCAAAGTTCAAAAGCCAGCATCTGTGATGGTATGGGGGTGTATTAGTGCCCAAGGCATGGGCAACTTACACATATGTGTAGGCACCATTAATGCTGAAAGGTACATACAGGTTTTGGAGCAACATATGTTGCCATCCAAGCAACGTTTTTTTCATGGACGCCCCTGCTTATTTCAGCAAGACAATGCCAAGCTACATTCTGCAGCATAGCTCCGTAGAAAAAGATTGCGGGCACTAGACTGGCCTGCCTGTAGTCCAGAACTGTCTCCCATTGAAAATGTGTAGCGCATTATGAAGCGGAAAATACGACAACGGAGACCCCGGACTGTTGAACAACTTAAGCTGTACATCAAGCGAGATTGGGAAAGCGTTCCACCTAAAAAGCTTTACTGAGTTTACTGAGTGTCATTAAAAGGAAAGGCGACGTAACACAGTGGTAAAAAGGCCCCTGTGCCAACTTTTTTGCAATGTGTTGCTGCCTTTAAATTCTAAGGTAATGATAATTTGCAAAAAAAAAAAAAAAAAAAAAAAGTTTCTGAGTTTGAACATTAAACATCTTGTCTTTGCAGTGTATTCAACTGAATATAAGTTGAAAAGGATTTGCAAATCATTGTATTCTGTTTTTAGCTCCGATTTACATAACGTGCCAACTTCACTGGTTTGGGTTTTGTAAAATGGGCCATAGCAAAGTGTCCTGTGGTCAAACGAGTTCAAATTTGACATCCTTGTTGGAAATCATGGGCATCATGTCCTCCGGGCAAAAGAAGAGAAAGGCCATCCCTCCTGTTATCAGTGTTCAGTTCAAAAGCCAGGATCTCTGATGGTATGGGGATGCATTAGTGAATATGGTGTGGGACACTTGCATGTTTTAAAAAGCACCATGAATGCTGAAAGGTATATAAAGGTTGTAGAGCAACATATGCTCCCCTCCAGATGACATCTATTCCAGGGAAGGCCTTGTGTATTTCAGCAGGACAATGCAAAACCACATACTGCAGCTGTTACAACAGCATGGCTTCGTAGGAAAAGAGTCCGTGTGCTGAACTGAAAGAGTCCGTGTGCTGAACTGGCCTGCCTGCAGTCCTGATTTTTTGCCGATTGAGAACATTTGGCCCATAATTAAACCCAAAGTTCGTCAAAGGAGACCCAAAACTCTCCAGCAGCTGGAAGCCTGTATTAAACAAGAGTGGGATCAGATTCTAATGGCTAAACTCAAGAAACTTGTCTCCTCAATACCCAGACGCCTCCACTCTGTGTTGAAAAGAAGAGGGGATGCTGCTACACCATGGTAAACAGGCCCCTGTCTCAACTCTTTTTTAGACCTGTAGCAGCCATCAAATTTGAATTGAGCTCATTTTGTGGATAAAATTGTAATATTTCTCAATTTCAACATTTGCTATGTTATCTCTTTTCTATTGTGAATAAAATACTGGCTGGTGTGGCTTGAAAGTGATTGCGGTTTGATTTTATTCACAATTTACACTTTGGCTCGACTAATTCGGAATTGGGGTTGTATATTTTATTTACGAGCACTATTTTCTACTGCCCACCAGATTGAGAACTTCTCTAAAAAGCAGGCAATATCCAGACCTTCTGTTGGAAGGTCATGCACGCAATGTAGACTGCAATTTTCAAACCATTGTGAAAATATTCATTTACTGGAACAGACATTCTAGGGAAGCTACCGTGTGTTTATGGGCAATGAAAGAGAAAATGCATTGAACATATCTCGGCTGAAGCACTGATTTACTCTTATGCTTCTCTGTTACTGACTTGCATTATCTTTTTAAACCAAATACTCTGACCATATTGATATGGTCATCCATTGTTTGCAGACCTTGAACTAATGGATAGCAACAGTAGTGTAGTAAATGCTTGGATTATAAGAAGCTTTCAACTTGTGAAAGTTTTTCATGAGCCCCTGTGGTGTTGGCATCTTACTTGGACTTGGAGTCGATGAACCATTTTAGAACAGCTTGGTCAGAGAGATTTAATGGTAATACACTTGCCGGGTATCAGTTCATTTTTTTTCAGTGGAGAGTCCAGTGCTAAAATCATAAGTTTAACAACTGTTGTCCAGTAGATAATGTCATCTGTAGTTTGGCTGTAATGCTTAATGCCTGCAAAATCAAATTGTGCTTCCCTCCATAGCAATTTTCCTCTTATTCTGCTCTCGAAAATGCCTACTTTATACATTTTGGTCATGCCACTTTGCAGCAAACAATGGTCAGAGCTGCCGCGGGCTTATCAATAGAGCAGTGAGTGGCAGGCACATCAATCGAGCGCTGAGCTCCATTAGGTAACATTTCCAGGTATAACATTTGTTTCGCTTCTGGATATGAAAGCAGCCGACATCTGACATTTTCCAAATGCCGTGTTTTTAGTGGGCAATGGCGAGGGCAATGCTGGTCTGTTCTTACTAGAAGGAAACCGCCTGGAACATTGATGTGGGTGAACTTTGATTAGGGTGCAGAAGGCTCGTCTCTGTCTGGCTGAAATAGCAGCTCTGAGCACTGTCTGCTAACCGAATGAGTAATCTCCATCAGCACAAAGCCCACTTAGTTCTTACATAGCAGGAACCTAAAGAAATAAGTCTGTCTTCACAAATATTTTAGTCTATTATTTATACATAACATTAAATCTAGGGGTGGCATGATGGTATGGTCGGTAGCACTGCTGCCTCACAGCGAGATGGCTTCTCAGTTTGAATCCAGCCTGAGGCCTTTCTGTGTGTCGGTTGAATGTTCTCCTCGTGTTTGCATGGCTTTTCTCTCGGTACTCTGATTTCCGCTCATATTTCCAAACATGCATGCCATGCTAATTTGAGACTCCAAATTGCCAGAGATACTTAAACTGCTCTACTTTGGGTAACTCATCCCAGAAACAACTTTGCCAAAAAAAGGCGGATTGTCCCTTTGGAGCGGGGGGTGAGTTGTTACCTCAAGTGGAGACAGTATGAGTATCTTGGGGTCTTGTTCACACTTGAGGGTTTGATGAAGACAGGCGTATTGGTGCAGTGTTTGCAGTGACGTGGGCACTATTACATCGCGGTGAAGAAGGAGCTTCGCCTAAAAGCGAAGGTCTTTATTTACCATCTGCTCTATGTTCCAACCCTCACCTATGGTGACAAGATTTGAGTATTGACTGAAAGGACAAGATGGCGAAAACACGGGCTGAAATGAGCTTTCTCTGCAGGGTGGCTGAGTTCACCCTTAGAGATAGGGTGAAGAGCTAGGATATCTGGGTGAGGCTCTGAGTACGGCCACTGCTTCTCCACCTTGAGAGGAGTCAGTTGAGGTTGTTTGAGAATCTGGCCTGGATACCTCCCTTTAGAGGTTCTCTGGGCATGTCCAACTGGGACAAAGGCATCTCTCGGCTGGCCTGGGAACGGCTTGGGGTCCCCCAGGAAGAGTTATAGGGAGTAACTGGGGAGGGGGACGCCCTTACTTCTTGGCTTAGTCTGCTACCTCTGCAACCCGGCTCTGGATAAGCAGCTGAAGATGGATGGATGGATGGATGAATTGCCTGTAGGTGTGTGCGTGTGAGTGTGTGAATGAATGAGTGCATCTTATGATGAATTGATGAGCTGTCCAGGGTGTGTTCCTGCCTTTGGCCCATAGTCAACTGGGATAGGCTTCAGCTCCTCAGTGACCATAGTGAGGAAGATGCTGTGTAGATAATGATTGATGTTAATTGCATTCCGCGGCTAAAAGGAACTGCTGAATTGTTGTCAAGGTGGTGCTGACTCGTATCAAGGTTTACTGATAGAGTAAGACATTTAACTTGGAAAAACAAACTCTGCAGCCAAGCTAATATTTTCTACTAAAGAGGAGAAAGAAATTGAGTTTCTGTCTCATTCAGAAACACTTAAGATGCTAATGAAGACTCGACTCACTTTACACTTTGTATGCATTGTGAGCAGTTGTTTCCTTTTGTTTAGGTTTACCAATCCATGCATCCCATTCCACTGTTATTTTAACCTGCTTATTTCTGATTAGGATTGAAGGGGGGGGGGGGGGGTGTGTTGGAGGCTGCATCAGAAGACAGACAGGACTACACCCTGAACACCTCACCTATTGTAACCTATTGAAGGCTGGTGTAGTGGGTGGCACTGCGGCTTTGCAGCAAGAAGGTTGCTGGTTACAATCAGACTTGGGTAGTTTTAGTGTGTAGTTTACATTTTCTCCTCATGTGGATTTCTCCTCTCCGTACTTTGGTCTCCTTCCAAACTTCAAGGCTAAATTAAGATTACAAATTGTGTGGGCATGAGTGAATGGTGTGTTTGCCCTGCAGTTAACTTGGAAACTGTCCAGCGTGAATTCCTGCATCTCATTCATTGAACAACACCTGAAAAAAAAATATGGAATCATCACACAGGATGTTCATCCACCTTTTTTACTTCATAGCATATAAACAAATCACAGATATGACGTACTATTAAACAATTTTATTTATTGGCTTAACTTGCAGACTTATGAAACACACCTTAAACCAATTATTTTAAACTGCCAGGTTACCTGTGACTGCATGGCTGTAGCTCCTGAGTGCCCAGTTGCAATATCTTGAAAAGTCTGACCGTGAGAGCGTTCACAAACCATGCACTTAAATGGGCACATTTTCACCATGAGTCTGTGCTTCATTCGGCTAATTCTGTTTCATAGCAATCAAAATCCATTGGCTTTGTTTGCTAACCATTACCCACACCTACAACCAATATCAGAGTAATCCATTGAAATTTGTGGTCTGTAGAGCATCCACAAGGAAATCTTTATGGTGGCAGGAAAGATGATGACCATGAATGCAAAGTAGCTGCCCAACTTTGTCCGGAGGCTACAATTATTTAGTTTGATGGCATTTTTTTTTTCATAATCAAAAAGAGGAAAAAAATATGGATCAATCACTCAATGTTGAGGGAAAAAAATTACAGAATCATCAACAAAAAATCAGAATTAATACTTTGTTGCCCCTCCTCTGACTTTTGTGACAGCCTGAGTTCTTTGAGGCATTGACTTCATGAATGAAAAACAGTATTCTCCATCCAGCTGCTTCATTCTCAAATGGCAGTTGATAGATCAGCATTACAGGTTGGGGCCTTATCATTAACCATTTTTAAAATTTCCACCATGAATTTTAACTTGGATTGAGATCAGGACTGTTTGCCGCCCATGTCACTGAGTTTCTATGCCTCTCCCTGAAGAAAAGCTTTTACACTCTTTGCTTCGTAGCAAGATGCATTGCCATCCAGAAAAATGACCTTATCACCACCAAACCTATTTTCAACTGATAGAATGAGAAAATAGTCAAAATTTCAAAGTATACCTGTGCATTAGCTGTTTAGGTAATGGTTGTCTAAACTCCTGGTCCTTTGGCTGACATACAACCTCACATCATAGATGATTGGGGAAATTAGCTTGTTTTCTTCAAGATTTCATCTTTATATGTTTCATTGGAATCACACCAACCAAAAGTTACAGCATCATCTCCTTGGCCAATGCCAATTTCTGATTCATCACTGAATGTCACTTGCATCCAATTATCCACACTCTGTGATTGGCTCTCTTTAGCCCACTGTAACCCTGTTTTCTTCTGTTTAGGTGTTGGTGCTGGTTTTTGTTCAACTTTTCCTTATGAAAATCCCATTTCATTCGCCAGATTTCTAACAGTTCCTTTACAACCATTGACTCCAGTTTCTGCCTATTTGTTTCCCATTTCTTTTGTTGTGCATTTTCTATTTTCCAGACATACTGCTTTATATGTAAGTTTTCTGTCCTGACGCTTTGACGTCTTTGGTGGTTTACCCACATGTTTTTGTTTTGTAACCTTCCCATATTGTTTATACTTGCACCAATTTTTAGACCCCGTTGACTGGGAACAACCAACATCATTTGTCACTTTCTGTGTTGATTTTCCTTTTTGGAGCAGATTTATAATTTGTTTCATTGTTTGCATTGCCTGCTCTCTTGTTAGTGCTATTCTTCCTTTCATTTAGCTGGTATTTCTTTTAGAGATGCCAATTACAAAGAGTCCATATTGTTTTCCTCAACACTGAGTAATTCCATGTTTTTTTTTTTCCTCTACTGGATTATAAAAAAGCCATTAATTAAAATAATTGAATCTTATTTGTTTGAGGTGTGTTGTTTCATGAAGCCTGAATGTTAAGCTCCGATTTATGAACGTCCTCCATGTGTGGTGATTCCATAATGTTTGCCAGGGGTAGTATCCTGGGATAGACACTCTTTCCACCCCCCCAAGGAAGAAGGATGGTAAGCGACATCTTTGTCTACTCTATTCATTTATCTGCTAGTCATTACCCTGGTAGAGCAGTTGTTTTAATGAAGGCTGTCGTTCTTTACTGTTTACCTTCTTGTTTGTTTTTCTTCGTCTGGTCCGACTGTTTGGAGTGCTTGCTTGATTTACCTACTTGCAGTATCTGATTTTCATGGCATTGCCTTTTTTTTTTTTTTTTTTTTTTTTTGCTGCTCATGCGACATAGTCTCTTGTCCGTTTTCGGTGTACGGAGGGCTCAGTGAATTATAAAGACGGCCAGCAGCAAAGAGGAGCTTTTTTGACTGTTATTGGGCTGGACGCTAGATTCACCTTTTGTTCATTTCCTCATGTGGCAGTGTATTGCCACAATCAGAGCAAATCATAGCCCCCAGAACCGAGCGGAGTTGCTCCCTGCTGCCGCAAAGCTCTGAGAGCGGTCAAGATTATGACCGTAGTCAAGAAAAAAGAGTGTTTTTGCGACAAAAATGTCAAAACATTGACTTATACTTAAACGATCACGCGTCTCCGTCAGCAATGACGGGGAGGGCAGGCGCTGGTTAAGTGAACTGCCAGCTTTTCAAATAAGGGTTGGATCTTGAGATAAGCCATCCCAGAAATTGCCATAATTAGCCAGCTCGTGTACGGAAAGGTAATTAGTGCAGATGTGCGATTAGCATCATGTAGTATGCTTCCCCCCTCTCCTCCTTCAAGGCAATCATTCTCTTCTCTGCATTTCCAGTGCCGACGCTGATAAAGGCTTTTAAATAATCGGCCTGTTATCTGGGTTAAAGCGTCGCCTACTTTTTAAACGATTCGTAAAAAATGAGCGCCTAGGTGGAAATTAACAGCTAAATGCGAGGGGAAAAATCATTTGTGAACTTTTTTTGAGATAACGTTAATGTTTCTTTTCAGGGCAAAGAACATGAGGGGTTTTTAGAGGAGTTTTTCTTCGTGAGGCATAGAACAGCCTGATGAATTATCCGAAAAGCTGCTTTAAATAGCAGCTTTCCGCCGCTGCACAAAGTGCCTTGATTACATTTTGATTCAACAGCGTTTTTTTTTTCTCTCCATTGAACAACTCGAACTGTGCACATCCTAATAGTCCCTTTTCTTAGCCTACAGTTGGTGAAAGAAACCTCGAGGAGTCATGTTTTTAAATCTTAAGTGCATGTCTATTCAGGGATAAAAATGTTTCACTTCTTCAAAGAACTGTTAAATAGGAGAGGGTTTTGGCTGTTTTCTTTATGTCGTCATATGGTTGGTTGTTGAACCGTCTTGAATTTGCGAGTTCTCGCAGTGCTTTCTGTTTTTATCGAAGCATTTTGTCTGCTTTCATGGTGAGACTGCATTATGTTTAAAATGTGAATGACTTTCTCGTTTATTATTGTATTTTTCCAGAGTGAGAGAAATAGGCTGGATTTCGCTATTAACATGGTGAAGGTGGCCTATTAGCATAGTACAGCCTGTCCTGTACATTATGAACTGATGTTGGCCATTTTTAGAACATAAATATCAACTGGAACCAATTGTTCATTTCCTCTTCCCATGGCTATTAATTTTATCATTTTTTTTATTTACCAGAAATTACCCCCTTGTGATGTGTTATTGTGCTCAATTCCATACATGAAATGTTTTCCTTTGTTTACATTTTGTAGCATTAAATGTTACCATAACATTGCGTAGGGTACAGCTGTTGATAAGTCATCATGCAGTTAGGTGAGGTGAATTAGCTTTAGCCATTTGTAATTTTAATCTGTAAGAGGTTAACGATGTTCACATGTAAGTTTCACTCGTGCTACAGTGCAGAATCGATTCCGGAAAAAATTGTGACTTGCCCAACCTGCCCATTGCCACACAAATGGGTCGCTGAGAAATCAACTCCTTAAAAAGTTGTGTTTTAATTTGCTAGTAAAGTGTTTACTGGACGAAGGCAAACAAAACAGGCCAGTATCAGTGTAGACAAAGGCTGTAAATGAGAATTAAATGTCCTCTTTCATCCCAAAAACCATCTCGCCGAATCTTACCAGTCACAGGCTCCATTCCATTTCCATCAGCCCTTTTCTTATCTGCAGGTTATTCAGAGTGGCTGAGAATAATTCTGCCTCGAAAAGGGTCATTACGCTTTTTTATTTATTTTTGTACTCGCATTTGCAGGGTGTACACAGTGTTCCTTTCGCCAATGAGGCTGTTCCCTCCGAAGGAGGAAAAAAGAGAATCGATAGCGCGCAGGCAAACCTGGCACCTGCGCTGTGTGGCTCTTAAAGCTAATGTGCTATAAAGCATATGGGTATTGAGGGGGACGTGCTTGCGTTAGCGTTTATTGTGGCGCGGCGATAATGCTTTTCCGAGCTTCGGTTTTAACGCTGTTATGTTTGCAATGAGTGGAGCTCATCTCTCCTTGACCTGCGGCTGAAATAAATGTGCGTCTGAGGGAGAATCCTCAAGGCTCACATTTGTCTGTCAAAGCCTTATGGAAGGTTCTTTCCTTTGATCCATCCATCTATTCATCTGTGCTCAGTCCTGGTCAGGTCATGGGTTGGGGGGGGGTTTGCTACTGGAGTTTGTATTGGCATGCTGTGGGGTGAGGGGCTAGAATACACACTGTATACTGTGGAGTTTGCCAATCCACATTTGGAAACACATCATTCGCTCACACACTCATACCAATGAGCTCTGCTCAGAAAAGCCCCTTCCCAGATTCAAACCCACAACCAGCTGCTTTGAGGCAACACTGTCAGCCCCTTAGTTTGTTTGCTGCCCTGAGGCTTTTCATTTTACCTCTTATTTATGAAATCACTGCACTGCCATTGGTGGGGATTGGTGGTAGGTCAGCAGGAGTGTTGATGATATAATAGGACTAGATGTTTGCCGTCAATGTGCACATAAAACCTCCTGCCTTTTCGTCAGAGGCTCGCCATATGCTCGAAGTGTCTCCTCAGTGCTTTTTCTGTGCTGCCGGAAATTAAAATGAGAAGTTTGAGCTGTTTAAAAGTTTAAAAGTTTGAGCTGTATGTCTGTTTGCTTCACTCGCAATTCTTTGCTTACAACAGTTGCAACTTTTTATGCATATAGTTTTTCACCTGTTCGTCTGTCCGTCCGTCCGTCCATCTGTTTGTCTGCAGCGGGGGAAAAAAAACTTTAACCTGCAATACTTTAACCTGCCGCCGGGGGCATCAGTGTTCCACGAACACAGCTTGTTAAAACATCCAAACATTTGCCCAGATTTATCCTGATTCTTAGTTGAGCTTCACTTAACCAAATAAAAACGCAAATCCCACCTCTAGAATCAACTGCCGGGGTTTTAATTTGCTTTCTGACCATATCATGTAAAGTTACAACCCCAATTCTCAAATAATTGGGACCTAGTGTAAATTCTGAATAAAATCAAAATGCAATGACTTTCAGATCACATGAGCCTATATGTTATTTACAGTAGAACATAGATAACACTTCAAATGTTGAAAATGAGATATTTTTATCAACAAAATGAGCTTATTTCAAATTTTCTGGCTGAAACAGGTCTCAAAAAAGTTGGGACACAGGCGTAAAAGGGCTGAAAAAGCAATAAATATATCAATAAATAAATCAGCTGAAAGAACATTTAGCAAGTAATAAAGTTAACTGGCATCAGGTGTGTAACATGATTGGCTATTAAAGGGATGTCTTAGAGAGGCTGAGTCTCTCAGGAGTAAAGATGGCCAGAGGCTCTCCAACCTTTGAAGGCTTGCGTTAAAAAATTGTGGAATACTTTAAAAACAATGTTCTTCTACATCAAATTGCAAAGGCTTGTCAGATCTCATTATCGACAGTGTATAACATCAAAAGATTCAGAGAAACTGGAAAAATCTCTGTGCGTATGGGACAAGGCCGAAGACCTTTACTGGATGCCCGTGATCTTCGGGCCCTCAGACACCACTGCATCACTCACGGGCATGATTCTGTCATTGACATTACTAAATGGGCCCAGGAATACTTCCAGAAACCGCTGTCTGTAAACGCAGTTCGCCGTGCCATCCACAGATGCCATCTAAAACTCGATTGTGCAAAAAGGAAGTTATTGTTGAGCATGATCCATAACTGCCGCCGTGTTCTGTGGGCGAAGGCTCATTTAAAATGGATTGTAGCAAAGTGGCAAAGTGTCTTGTGGTCAGACGAGTCCAAATTTGACATTCTTGTTGGAAATCGTGGGCGTTGTGTCCTCCGGGCTAAAGAGGAGAAAGACTACCCCTCCTGTTATCAGTTTTCAGTTCAAAAGCCAGCATCTTTCATGGTATGGGGATGCATTAGTGAATATGGTGTGGGACACTTGCATGTTTTAAAAAGCACCATGAATGCTGAAAGGTACATAAAGGTTTTAGAGCAACATATGCTCCCCTCCAGACGACATCTATTCCAAGAAAGGCCTTGTGTATTTCAGCAGGACAATGCAAAACCACATACTGCAGCTATTACAACAGCATGGCTTTGCAGTTGAAGAGTACGTGTGCTGAACTGGCCTGCCGGCAGTCCTGATCTTTCACCGATTGAGAACATTTGGCCCATAATTAAACGAAAAATCCGTAAAAGGAGACCCAAAACTCTCCGGCAGCTGGAAGCCAGTATTAAACAAGAGTGGGATCAAATTCCAATGGCTAAACTCAAAAAACTTATCTTCTCAATGCCCACACGCCTCCACTCTGTGTTAAAAAGAAGAGGCGATGCTACACCATGGTAAACAGGCCCCTGTCCCAACTTCATGAGACCTGTTGCAGCCATCAAATTTTAAATGAGCTCATTTTGTGGATAAAATTGTAAATTTCTCAGTTTCAACATTTGCTATGTTATCCCTGTTCTGTTGTGAATAAAATACTGACTGGTGTGATTTGAAAGTCCTTGCGTTTTGATTTTATTCACAATTTAAACTTTGTCCCAACTATTTCGGAATTGGGGTTGTACTTGGAGTAATATAACAAAATGGTTGATACTGTACCATCACTGTCCTAATGTTTTAGCATTTGTTTTTGCATGTGTTTGCGCGTGCCTGTGTATTCACTTGCTCTTAAATAATAAGATGCATAGTGGCATATTTTCTAACAATGAAGTAATAGTGTTGATTCATTTTGAAAAAAAAAATTCTTTACACTTCCTGTGCTTTTTTTTATTTTAGCAACTGTGTTGTTTGGAAATGAATCAACTTAATTGCTTCTTCCGTAAATGCTATTGCAGTGCTTTTGTCCTTGATGTGTATTTCAAACAAACCGAGACTCCCTGTCCTTTATGTGGAAGGTTAACACAGTTACAATTCAGCCGGAAGTTATCTTTCGCTCAGAGTAAAATGGCCTTTTAGCCTGTTTGACAAACGCAGCTGCCAGAGAGCTTGGTTACACCCGGCTAATCAAACTTCCCTTCAAAACAAATTAGCATGTGTAAACACGGCCTTCTTACTGGCCTCGATGACAGACAACCAAATTCAGGTTTAGTGTAATTTCATTTGCAGCGAATAAAAATTGGCTAATTGAGTGTCATTCAGAGGTAATTGTGTTTCATGTTTTTGAATCTTTTTTTTAAGTGTTTGTGCTCTTTAAACTCACTAACCCTCCTATCCGTTTGGATTTGAATTTGAATTTAATAACTCAGTGTTGTTTTGATGCAAAAACCAAAGGAAAAAAATTGTGCCATGGGCACTGTAGCTCACTTGGTTTATTTCAGGCTTTAGTGTTATGTAAGCTGACATTTGGTAGTGTTTTTTTATGCTTGGGTCCAACATTGGGAAAATGAAGACACCTTTTGTAATTTGTCTTGGAGGGGGGGATTCAAGCAAAATTCAGCATCATGGTTTGATGTTTCATCATGTAATTTTTTTTTTTGCAGCTAAGAACTCTTTTCATAGTCCTGTTCCATTAAAATATCAAGCTCGAGACACCAGATAATTGTACCCAGCATTATATACTGAGGAGTTAACCAGTTGACTATTAAGCTTAAGTGTGTTGCTCAAGGGAGTAGTATCGTAGCAGATTAGGAGCTAAGATTTTTTTATTTTTATGTGGTAAAAATGTATGTTTGGAAAAAGTTTCAGCATTCTAGCTGTGCTTAGTTGCTCTCCAGCATGACTTAGTGCAATTTTAAATATTTTTAAGTTTTAAAATAGTTTCACCAGCTCAAAAAAATTTTAATCTGTTCATCCATTTGTTCCTTCCCGCCAAATTTCATGTTGATCCCTTCAGTGATTTGGCAGAAGAAGATAGAAGTTAACGCAGGCGCGGATGCAGACACAGCCGCCATGTAATGCCATAAGCTCCCTTTGACCAAGATAACCAAGATCAAGTGAGCTTAACAAAAAAAAAAAAAACTGTCAACAAATAATGGCCATGGAAATTATAATTGTTTTCATCTCTTTAGCGCATGTGCAAAATTGGTCTTTGAAAAAGGCGGAAATTTTATGGGGGCATTTTTTATTTGTTTTTAGACTGAGGGCAAACGATATTTTGGTCAGGGCTAATGCCACAAAACCGCCGCTCTGGGGCTTCAGACCACAGCGATTTAAACATCGTGGAGGTCAAGGACATGCTTCTGTTGGCATTTGCTTTGTTTCATGCCTGGTAATAGCTTTCCGGGAAACTAAAAGACTAGTTTCCTGCACCAACAAGGACTGGCTCCTTCAGCGTTTCATTTGCCCTTGGTTTTTGTGCTTATTCCAGCAGGGTGCTGTTTTATTCTGATAATACGTGGCTGTGTACCTCAAATTTCACTGAGGAAACTGTGGGTTTTTTCTTTTTGTTTTTTTTTTTTTTTTATCCCATCCAAATCTGCAATGCCCAATTGGGGAACTTTGCTCATATGCAAGAATGCAAGCCCTTGCTGCCAACTCAGGAGAGTGAAGACAGTTCGCAGCTTTCCTACTCAGCACACACCTGTCAGCCTACTGCTTCTTATACACTCATTGGTTGAATCCACACAAGTTCAGAATGAGGGCGGAGGATACCCGAACATGAACAAGCTTAGAATCTTCCTGATGAGCGCCCGGCTGGCCAAGAGGAGGCCCTTAAGCAAGGAACGAAGCAACCATTTAATATTACCCTTCCCGTCAGACCCTTCCCAATATGCATCCATGGCACTATGCACTATGGCCACTTGTATGCTACTCTGAAAAAGCTGCCGACCACTGCCGGGTGGAACGACCGGGGCCTCAAAGCTGCACTGTGATGGTCACCTCTGCTTCGCAACTCGGCACTTTAACGGAGTGAGCTACCCGGCAGCGTGGGAAAGGAGGTTTTTAAAAGGCACTCTTGCATCATGACGTTTCAATATTTCAGTTAGCCACTGTGAAATGGCTTTTTGTAGATATGTGTATTTGTTGTGTGCTTTTTTTCTAAGTGGTGGAAATACATTTTAGTCATTTTGTTTGTTTTTCATGCTTTTTTTATTTGTGTTTTTTGTGTTTAGCTTCCAGTGTGAAATTATTTATGCCTTTGTTTCTTTCTCACATAGGCTGTCGTTTGGAACAGTACATCCTGCTAAAGATTGCTTTAATTTTGTAAAAATTCTCATTTCTGTCTCATTTCTGGTACAATACTGTGTACCTCTGGTTCCTGAAATCTTTAATGTCTGGACCCTCTTCAGAAATTTAGGGCTAGTCAGGGACCCATCAAGTACACATTATATTATAGCTTAGTGAACAATATACTCATCCAGGCTGAGAAAAAGTTCTGTATACACACTGTGTATTACGGTGTACTCTTGCTTGGGTTGCCCAAATGCAGGGGGGGGGATTGTCTTCATCTGTTCATACACTTGAGACAAGAAATCCTATAAGGCCAGCTTAAGATGACGTATACTTCAGTATGTAACGATCCCGATGAAGAGCCCAGTGCCCTTGTGTTTCCAACTGACAGCCAGTAACTAACAGCTGAATATGGAAGTGCTAGCTTCTACAAAATGGCAGCCATGTTCCATATGCTCTGAACAATAAATTTTCTCAGGTTTCGAGTTTCACGGTCAAAGTAGAGGTGTTTTGCTCCTATGCTTGGTGCTTGCCCCCCCCCCCAAAGGCTGCTTGTTTCCCAGTGTGAATGGATGTGATTACTGGTGTACTTTCTGCAACTGCGATTATGGTCCCCCCGTCATCAGCTGAGGACTGAGATCCCGGCAGTAAGGAATGGCCTCCTGCTGCACATTCTCTTGTGTAGATCCGCTGCAGTTTGGCCATGCGGGGACGGACAAAATATAGGAAGCACCCCCAAAAAGCTGTTTTGACCCCTTCCGCAAACTTTGGCCTGAGGGTGGGCTGCTCGGCATAAATGCATTTTAATTTCATCATATATTGTGCTACGTCGGAGAACTATTTCTTGTGTGAAATTGTAAGGGCTCGCGCTCTAGCGAACTTCGTCAGCCTTTTTATGATGCAAGCACAGTACTGTTCATGAAAAGAGGGAAATCTAACTAGTTAGAAGGCCGTGAGTATAAAGTGAGAAAGACTGTGGTAACTGGTTAGGGACTGGTCGTCACGGTCGGCTGAGCAGCTCATATCGGTAAATGGAGTCCGGTGCAAGGCTTACCGTCTGTTGTCTGTGTGGGTCTAACCCTGTGTTAGTGCACCATGCAGCTCAATAGCCACATGTATTGTAATGTTATGTAGCCTTATAGGATCACATATTTGCATTGGTAAACACTGGCCACCGGCGACGAAAACAGCCGAAGGGGAAAAAAAGCTAAAAATATGAACCCCAGAAACTTGCA